>JAGPYM010000014.1:0-600000 GCA_020736575.1 Thelonectria olida | reverse complement strand
TATTTGGCCATGTCGTCATCTAGGGCAAGCCACGCGACGAATGTCCATGTCTGGAGTGCAGGGCAACATCTCCTAACTTGCACATGTCCGGATTATACGGCAATTGTGCATGGCTCAGACGAGGGACCTTGCATGAGTGCGGTAAAGAGGGTGCGTCATGGATGGTGGCTGAATGTCTCTTGGCCAAGACTTGCTCATTCCGCCCTCGTCTGATTTGCTGATCGCGCGCTTTTGCCAAGCGGAAGCCGTCGTAATAAGGTTCTGCCAGCCATCCTTGGCTTGTTTCAACTTCTATGCACGCCAAGTGAAGTTGGATCGTCGCGTGGATGCTGCTGATTCGCGATTTTGACAGATGAAGCGGCGGATTGATTTGCTCGACCAAGTTCCTCGCAGCATCTCTCGCCCCCAGTTCGCATTCTATTCCTAGAAAATGTTTGAAGAACGTCTCAGAGTCTTCGAATGACGCGTCCCTCGAAGCTGCGGAATTAACCTAGATCACATCACATCACATCACCTCACATGGCTGTGGCTTGGGCAGCAGTGCTTAACTAGTTGCCGTCGGTACAAGTCGCCGAGTGATGAAATGACGCTTCTGTGCAAAAGAGGTTGACACGCGACATGTTTCTATTTTAAAGAACCACCATGTTCAGTTTATTCAGCGCCTCAACTTGGCAGCTGGACGAGGGGCGAGTTTCGGGGGACGAAGGATCATGTTATCCAAACCTGATCAAGAGGCTGAGGGAATTCGCAAGGTCGAACGCCAGAGGAAAATGTGTTCATTTCGTAGTCTGGAGATGTGTACCTTCGTGTGTGATGCGTAGAAGTATAAATCACCCGTTCTTGCAACGGTTGGTCCATCGCTTGGATCATCGACTCACCATCACCATCGTTCCCATCACCATCGTTTCTGCTGTTTCGCCTGACAACACTCGCTCCTGTGGCATACTGCTACTTGTTACCTCACTCGCTTGAGTCTTTTCATATCTACCCACTCGCTTGTACCACTCTGCTGGTAAATCTCATCCAATCTCAATAACAACCGCCATTAGCCAATAGACATACCTACCAACCAACAAGACCTGGACCCCAAGGACCACCATGGGCTCCGCTATCAGTCCCCCGAGTATGCGGGTTCTCGTTTGTCCTTCTGGGTTCAAGGGCAGTTTACAGCCGGGTACTGCAGCGGATTGCATCGAGGCAGGCATTCTCTCTGTCGAGCCCAACGCAATCATTCGCAAGGTTCCACTTGTCGACGGAGGCGAAGGATTTACCCATGCCATTGTTGCTGCCACTGAGGGAACTATCCACGAAGTGACCGTAACTGGACCAGTTGGTGTTCCTATCGTCTCATTCTTCGGCATCCTAGGCCGTGTCGGCAATGAACCATGTACCGCAGTCATGGAGATGGCTGCAGCCGCTGGTCTAAGTCTTGTTCCTCCTAGCTGCCGCAACCCGGGTGTAACTACAACATTTGGTGTTGGCCAGCTTATCCTTGCTGCTTTGGATGCGGGCGCGGCACGCATTCTTATCGGCTGCGGAGACTCGGGCACCTGCGATGCTGGAGCGGGCATGCTTCAGGCCTTGGGAGCGCGTCTTCTTAACTCTCAGGCTTCTCTTATCCCCATAGCTGGGGGAGGGGAGTCGCTCCTTGATTTGACCGCGATTGATCTCTCGGGCGTTGATCCTCGTGTCATGATGACGCAGATCGATGTGGCCGTGAATTGGCACAATGTTTTGTGTGGCCCAGACGGCGTCGCGAACGTCTTCGGGCCCCAGAAAGGTGCAACTGTCCAACAAACTCGACGCCTTTCCGAAGCTATGGAGGCTTTCTCCCTTGTCAGCAGCCGAATTCTCTGTGATGACAACGTCAGGCTGGCCCCTGGCGGCGGCGCATCTGGTGGCCTCGGGACTGGCCTCCGATTACTCGGGGCTCAACTTCGACCCAGGTACGAGATAGTTACGCGATATGTCAATCTCCACGACATGTTCGAGAACTGCGACCTGGTGTTGACGGCCGAGGGCGGGATCGATGACCAAACACCACGAGGGAAAATCCCCGCCGAAGTGGCGAGGTTAGCCAAGAAACATGGGCTTCCTACCATTGCAATCGCTGGCACGATTGGGCCCGGTGCTCGAGTCAATTATGACATTGGGATTGATGCGTTTACGTGTATTCTTCAACGGCCGACGACTTTGGATGACGCAGTTAATGATGCTGAACGACTGACGCGGGAGAGCGCTGAATCTGTTATGAGAATTGTTAATGTGGGACGATTGCTCGGTAAGGGGCGTTAAAGAGATGCAATAGCTACAAGTACCTATATAAGCAAGGACAGAAGAAATTAATGATCGACACTCGTTGTTCGGGTCCGCCACCAAAGTGTAGTTAATGAGGGTTTGGCTGAGTTTGCTAAGAGTACCTATCTAAAGTATCGACAGCGCCATAGCTTCAATGATTATAAGTTGGAGCTCTCGAGGATGTGATTTCTTGAAGAACCAAATCGACCTATGTATACATGCCTACTATGACCCTCACCATCGTCGTACTCGATACTTGCCTATGGATCCAATGCTTGCCAAAACGGCATCTCCAGTGCTTCCGTAAGCAGGCCCGAGGCCGCCTGCAGTTCAATCTGCATCATCATTAAGCTATTGCCTCGCACGAACAGATGTTGGCTATCTGGTGCGGCATAGGCCGAGAACGACGGGATGACCTTGGCTATTGACGTGTGGAGTCAGGGGAATCGATAAATTCAATGGTTTCTTGCAATGAATAACCGCACAATATTTGGTTATCCGCTTTAATTTTCCTGCGATGCGTCCATAGACCCGTACAGCATCATAGAGAACCACGCTCGTCCCTGTCAAGGCCTGATCAACTATCAAGTGTGAGTCGGTGTGCCGAAGCCATTAAGGGAAGCTTCAGCTGCCCCCTTGAACAAATGCGTTCACTTCCAGGCCATATTCTGGTTCATAGTGGCCGCATCGAGATTAATGAACGAGGGCCAAGGATTCTGGACCACGTCTCCCTTCAGCCAAAGGGGGCTGAGTGCGAGATTTTATTCAGCTGAAAAGCCTTACCGCCAGTCACATGGGCTTCGAAGTGCTTGGCGCAGGCAAAACGGCCAGTATTGTTGGCCGGACTTCAATCTACTGCTGCAAACCCCACGCGTATAGAAAAGCCACAAGTGCACTTTGTTCAGCTTCATATATCTGAACCTATAAGGCCTAGTGTGGCTGATATTTACTGCTGACACGTATGGCTGGTCAGCGCCCTATTACTCATAGATTGGCCGAGAACATATTTCACTGGTTACCGAACTGAGACCCTCGAGGACCGGGAGCTTGCAGAGGACAGAAAGGGGTCATTGGCGGCCGAATCATAAAGCTTGGCTCAGAGATTGTTTGCGGTGTGGCAGTCAAAACCCCAGGGGCACCTCTTCAAGTCTGTCACTATTGAACGCTGCTGCTATTACTCTTTTCAGGCACAAAGCATCCCATTTTATCACCATGAGCCAAACCACCTGTTTGAAAAGCACAGAACTGGTCGGAAACTCAGGTCTGACCGTTGCCGACTTCAGAGTCTTCAATGAGTCCTGGAGTCAAATCGACTCATGCGTGGAGCCTGCGTCCTACATCAGGCCTGATGATGCGGGCTCAATTCTACCATGGCCGTATACACTGGCATGGTTCCTCATTCACTTCCCCATCACGCTGATCAGGGTTCATCGATGGGAAAGGGTTCAGGCGCTGTCAATCATTTTAGCCATCATCACCATCTGGTTTCAGCTCCAGGCATACACCAGCAGCATCCATCCCAACTCCATTCTCGTCTGGATGCCGATATTTGTTGTCCTCGACATTGGTGCAATGATGCAGCTTGCCTTCTTGATTATTGAGGAAAACGGTTTCCGTCCTCTGCTCAAAGCTCTCCCTGCGACTTTTCGGTCCAATGGCGGCCGCGAGAGCGAGTCTACCTCGAACAACTCGTCCACACTGCAAACTTCAGAAGAATTGAGAGTTATAGGTATGTAACGCCAATCCCATACCAATCTACAAAGCCCGGGTCCTAAGTTGCGATACTAGCTACGGACAAAACCGCAACAGATCACATCGAATCACGACCGCTGAACAATGCCATCAAGCGTGGGCAAGAAACCCCAGACCTTGTAGGACGGGCTTGGATTGCCTTCCTAGCCCTAGTTCTTGGTCTCCTTCTCTTGGGAATTCAGGTGTTTGGTCTTGCAATGGCCATTGCAGGATCTCGAAACAAGAATATCACAGCAAAATGGTGTTCCACCTTGTTTACTAGAGGTCTTGCCGTCGAGTCCGGATGCGAGCTGTACGATGTGACACCGTCTTACAGTCAAGGGATTGGATGTATCAAGCTTAAAGGTTACGAGCAGTACACATGGCTCAAGGCTTCCATCATCATTATCTCGCTATCGCTCGCCTTTCAAATTTTCGATCTCGCCATACTGATACTTGTTCGTGGTACAACCCGCTGGCGAGGTGCAAAGATGAAGAGACCTTGGTTCACCATGTTCGCCGGCAACATTGTTCTCTTGGTACTGATCATTGTTGGCGTCTTCCAGTGCCAGCATTTGCCGAGGAACGTCGATAAGAACGTCACAGTCTATGAGCACAATAAAGCTCTCAACGAGAGCTATACCTGCGTCGCTCATCTGACACCCTACGGGGTCCGAGGAGCCGTGATTGGGTGGACAGACGGATTTCTCACAAGCTGGGGAGATACCTACTCTCCCAAGTCGTACTGACTAGCCACCAAACGATGGAGAGTGAACAATGGAGCCTTGGCTGGTCATCATTTCTAACATTAGTGGTGGCCTGCGACGCAGGAAGCTTACTATCTGGCTATGCAGACGACCGGAACCACCATCGCTATCGTATGGCTATTTGACTTTGACGACATACTGACCAGTGGCGTGTCTTGCTCCCAAACTGCCACTTGGCTCGCTGGATTGGTAGGATATTCAGGGTAGTCCACCTTGTATGCATATACATGGTGCAACTGATAGCTACATGCTCCCTCCGACGTGAAATACATCAATCCCCCCTTTTGGTACTGCGTTGGTGAAAATCAATGGGAGCCCATGCCCCAGCGGCCTAAGGATAAACATGTACTTGCCACGATGCCATCTCAACGCAAGCGTCGTTGCTATGCGCCGAAGCGAAGCTAGAAGGTGCCGCCCAACATGTGTAATCCAGGTACGCGCCTTCTTACGGCGTTGGCCAATGTGGAAGTTGATAAGGACTCAAGGAGAAAGAAAGCTGGAACGCCCAATTGACAGATGAGTCGGCCACTTCTTTGTTATTGTGCTTCTCCAGTGGCCGCAGACGAGCTTCTCTTCCCATGCTGTCTCTCATCAATCATTCTTACCAACGATAATCTTTTATCAACAACGAAATGGACCATACCAAGACATCTCCCGCCGCTGCAGTCGGGAAGGCGCCCCCGATCGGATTGTTCAAACCCCCACCAATGGCGCGAACGGTTTCCAGTCGAAACACAGATGCCTCCAAGCGAACCAACACAGCCGCGAAGCGGTCACTCGAAACGGTACCAACTGCATCAATGCCTTCCAGCGGAAATGCAGATGAGAACGAGTCAGAAGCTGGGATCTCTGATATGAAGTCAGCTGCAAAGCGAAGGCGAATCCTAGGCGCTACGCCTGGCGAACAGGCCATGTTATTTTATCGGAGCTCGCAAGGTAAATACCATCCCTTGGAAGCCCAGAATTTATCTCGATGCTGACTGATTCAGGCTGCGGAGGACAGCACGAGGATACCGGCGCGAAGTGTCGAAGGGCGGATAATAATCCTCATCGCAAACCAGGCACACAGCAAGCCCAGCAAGCGGAAACCGACGCTCCTCACCACCTACCGAAACCCCCATCACCGACACGGCGTCTCTTCTCAAAAACATCGAGAAGACCTCAACGCAAGGCAGCTCCCTCGACGGCCCACAGAGAAGTGATTTCTATTTCCAGTTCGCCCAGGAAAGAGGCAGCTCCTGTCATTGCTCACCGACAAGTCGCAGCTCATACCCCGACTCCCATGCAAGCAGAAGCTGCGTCGAATGGTCGCCATCTAGACCAGTACACCTGTGCCACTGGGGGGACTTTTCAGAGTCTCATACAAGCCGGATTCTACCTAGGTCAATCAGGTTCCCGCTCCATGTTTAAAGCATCTGGCTCGCGTTGGCAAATCAAAGTCCCTGAGGCCGAGTACCAGGCCCTGAAGGTTCACAACCAGGTCCTCATGGCCGAGTGCCTGGCTCTTCGAGCCAACCTGCAGAACGCTCGCGGCCAATTGGATCGGGCGATGGGGGTTTCTGGGAAAATGAACTCAGAGCTGATGCAAGGTCTCAAGCACTAAGCAGCGTCTTTGTGGCAAGGAGGATGAAAGGCCAGAGGGAGAGGATAGGCATTCAAGGGACAAAGCGAAATCTGTATTCAGTATCCTTCAGGCGTTGAGAATTCTGTAGAAAAACAATCGTTTAGCGCTGCTCACCTCCTTTTCCCAATAGGCCGCATATCCATGTAAGGAAATAAAATTTGGACGGGTTATTTTTTTTCGGATCGTCGGCTTTTGAATGCTATTCTTGAGACTTCAGCGCGAAAGTGTCATTGCTCGGCGCGAATACTTCCGCCAGTTGCAGTGGGAGAAGAGATTACCCCGGTGTCTCATGCTGTGCAACTCCTGGCCCCATGCGCCCTCTCTCTCCAAGCCATTGGCTCCTAGTGAACCAAGTGTAGAAGACGGACTATACTCTGTAGAGTGCTGCTTCAGATGGATTGCTCGATTGCGTCGCTCTCCCCTTGAACTAGGAATAATACGAAGTCAGACCGTCCCCGTAGTACGAGCCACGCAATGCAAAGCACAGTTTCTCATCCCCTCTCTGAGTCTCGACGCCTACTCGCTTTATTCGAAACTCGGCCATCCCTACAGAACTCCACTCCCACAGGCCACGTCCAGCAAACGCTGCGGTCCGAGGCTGTTTGAGACCGTCATAAGCGGATCAGGACACAGGGGCACGGGCTCCGCAGCAAATGATGGTCAGCTTCTGTCCAGCGTGTTCGGAGGAGCAATTCCACTAAAGAATGTTTCGAATCAAGAGCTGGCTCTACCTAAAACAAAACACTGGGGGGCCGTGATATGGCTGTCGTCCGCCTGTCCACGATGTATAAAGATAGGCGATGGAAGCTCATATCCGCTAACCAGATCCAGTCTCCCAACCATCAGCTGTGCTTGAACATCTTCATTCTTCTTCTTCTTCTTCTTCTTCTTCAACAATCAGGTCATTGTTCCTCGCTTCTACAGATTACGCTTTCCAAAATGGCTCGTCTCTCCATTCTTGCTTCCATCCTCGCCGTCGCCGCCTCTGTGAGCGCGACGCTGGACCCCGCCGACAGCAACACCAAGGGCAAATACCCTGCGAACCCTGCTTGCTCCCGTATGTCCCGACACATCAATTCCCGTCTCGCGTGATGAGTTCTTGCATACTAACTGCGCCCCCAATTAGCTGCCAAGACCTCGACTGCCATCCAGGCTGCCGAGTGTGCCTACAACACCCGCGTCTCGGGCACCCAGACCTTTGCCGTCTTCATCACCGACCATCAGTACGACGGCAACAACGGTGCTCCTTACGGAACTTGCATGGCATACACCTGCACTGCGCCCACCGACTCTGAGCTGACTGTGAACTCTGACTACTGGACCTTCTTCTGGAAGTACGTGAAGATGACCTCCCACGACACGGCCTGAATAGATGAGAGCTAACGATTTGCAGCTCCAACGGCGAGTCTTCTGGTGTCGGCACCGGCTGCATCAAGGATCCCACTGACGGCACCTGCGGCTGCGAGAACTCGGACGGCACTTTCGTCAAGGGTAGCTCCTCGTGCGTTTAAGCTCTCCAATTGGAGATGGGATAGGGACGGGTGATTTAGATTGTAAATGGTATTATTAGAGCATCATGTACAAAAGACAAAAGTAGCCAAATGTATTTAGCTGGACTATGTTTAGGCATCTTCTCATACATGACTGGGTTTTATGCCACTATCTGTCTCGTTTCCAAGGAAACCAATCTTGTGACTCTCAACGGAGGGCCATCTTTATTTGGACTAGCTACAACGCATGTACCAGAATGATCTGGTGGCGTTTTGTTCGCGAGCAATGGATGTTGATGGCGGCACTGTGAAGTGTTCGGAGAAGATTTGGTGGATCATGACATGGAATCATAACCCAATGTACAGATTAGTCTACTTACATATGCAAAGGAACTGTTGGGCAAATGCGCGTTTGGTTCTGGCCCTCCGGCTAATCGCGTGACGCGGGTGAGTCAGGCATCAATGCAGTTCATGGTGGCCAGCCCCGACGCAGATGCAGTATATCGTGGCATTAACCTCATGTTAACAATGCAACTAACAGTTCACTGTCGGCACCGTACACAGTAATTCAACCTCTTAGCCAATGGGGTGTTGATAGAATATTAAACCAGGTCCGCATGGCGCTTTTGTTCCCCGGCCACGTAAGCTTCTGTGTAACCACCCATTCCTGCCTTGCAGCTCTGCAGCGTAAGTTGTAATGGTTGAGTTAGCAATCTGCTGCAAGCCTAGAATGGTCGAGACGCCAGTTGCGGCCTGAGCCCTGAGGCCGGCAGGAGTCCGATCCGCGATTGCATGTCAGCCATTTCAGAAGTCTTGGTTCCTTGATTCTGATAAATGACTCTCCCTGATTATGCCTTCGCGTTCTGGTACTCTTACGGCCTTGTTCCACACGCTACCGATCTAAACCAAAGCCGTTGAATCTGAGAATGTACCTACAATGAAGTAAGTGGCTTGAGGTGCAGCAGATTAAGCAATAACAAACTAATCAAGCGAAATATGTAGTTTGCACCCTCAATCTATTTTTACTGAACTTAGTCTCCTCAAGTATGAGCTTGATAAAGACCTTGAAGATTTACCAAGAGCATGCAAAGTAATTGCCGACCTAATGCCAAAGGTCTTGTCTGTTTGTTTGGCTTTGCCGGTTAACTGGCACAGAACACGCACTGGTTATGCTCCTGAAGCTGTTAAAAAATGCATCGGACGGGTCCAAAGATTGAGGCGCAGATTCACAAGTGGGAACTATTGCGAGTTCATGCGTGCTTCATGGGGACAAGTTCCGGTAGAAAAACTGATGCGGGAGATTCTGGAGGATCTTCTTGAAGCTCTTCAGGAGGGAGAGGAGACCAAATTGTTGGAAAGTTGGCTCAAAATTCTTTCAGAGGTTGAACCGTCAATGCCAGACGAAAATACTCTGAGCGAGTGGCGAGCATGGATCACAAAGTCGTTCGGTTCACATCCAGACACTGAACATCAGCAGAAAACACGTCGCCAAGAGTTGCGAGCCATCTACAAACCCGGTACTGGTGGACGGCTCCTAAAGTCCGAGAAGTTTGAGAAGTGGAAAAACAAACCAGAGCAGACTCTGTATTGCCCAGGACTCCCAGGGTCTGGAAAAACGGTCATGACATCGCTCGTTGCCGCCAATCTTCAGCAAAAGCCCGTTCCTTTGAAAAATCAAGGCGTGGCAGTTTTCTATTGTGGGCGCGACAAGCCCACCTCTACTACAATTCTTGCTTGTCTTGCAAACCAGCTTCTTTCGCCGTTGATAACAATGGTGCTTCGCAAGAATCTGAAGCAGCCGGAGGAGTCCGCAGGCCAGCCTACGTGGGATGAGATGAAGGCCAACTTTGAGCGGATTTCCAGGGAGTATGGTCGCGTTTTTGTTCTCATTGATGGGCTCGATCGCTGCGGGCAGACAGTGCAGCACAACCTGCTCTCTTTCTTCTCCGTTTTCAAGGGCAATCTTCTTTTGACATCACGCATACTCCCGGGGCCGATAGACAGATTCAGCAAACATCGCCGTGTTGCAACATTTCGCATAGCGGCAGACGACTCTGATATCGCCAAGCATGCCGAGGCACATGTTGGGCTCTCGAAAGCGGCATTTCCAATGTCAAAAAACAACATTGACAGCATCATTCGACAGAGCAAGGGAATGTACGTATACGCCATTTCATTAATCATGAATGGTTCGTCTTGACTGATTACCGTCATTCTTCCATGCAGGTTCCTCTATGTAACTACTGTCTTGAAATATCTGGAAAGTCAGCACAAACCAGCAGAAGTGCTAGAGAGCATCTTGAATGGAACAGATAAAGCACATTTCAAGGCCATCTTCCAAGACGAACTGCAATCTTCAACCATGAGTGAAATTGCCAAGCTACTCATCGGATGGGCTGCTCACTCAGCAGAGCCTTTAACACCTACCCAGCTTTGCATTGTCCTAGCCACAGATATCAAACGAGGTGTTGATGATGTTGATGAAAGAAACGCACAAAAGATCGAGTCAATCGTAGCATCGTGTGACGGATGGGTCATCGTCGACGAGCCAAGCATAGGCAAGGGCGTTCACTTTTCTCATCCCTTTGCCAGGTCGCATTTTCAAAAGAAGACGCTGCAGTGGATCCCAGACATCAAGGACATTCTCGCCAAGGCATGTATTGCCTACTTGTCTCTTGATGCGTTCAAAAACGGCCCTTGCTCGACCGATGTGGCCTACGCGGAGCGACTTGCGAACTACCCCTTCTACGAATATGCGTCTAAGCACTGGATGACACATGTTTCTGAAGCTCCCGACGTCAACTTCGAGTATGTGATTGAGTTTTTGCGCCACGGTTCCTTAGTATCAAGTGCTCTTCAGAGGGGGCCAATGCCTGCCACCACGGAGCCTCACGAGGTGGAAAGGACCGCGTCGGAGCTTCACATGGCCGCGCAGTTGGGCCTGGTCAGGGTTGCCCGTGCCATTCTCAAATCCTATGCTGGTCTTGCAACACAAAAGGACGCCAAAGGCAGGACTCCGCTATGGGTGGCAATCGAATATGAGCACCTTGACGTAGCAAAGTTGCTGTTGAATCATAATCATGAAACAACCACGGCTGTCACGCTGGTTCAACAAGGCAACATGACGAAGCTGCTTCAGCTCCTCTCAGCAGGCTACGAGGTTAACACGCGCGGAAGCCTTGACAGAACCCTCTTGCACCATGCCGTGATTCACGGCCGATTGGATGCCGTGAGAGAGCTGGTCCAAAGGGGTGCTGATGTCACCTGTGAAGACCGAGATGGTTCAACGCCGCTGAGTTTTGCCATCCAGAAGAACGGAAAAGACATTTTCAGCCATCTGCTTGAATCATCCGCCAGTGCAAACGGAATTAAAGCGAGCAATTTATTTGTCTTGTTTGATGAGCCTGAGACAAAGGTAATGATGTTGGAGCAGGACCAATCTCACAAGGAATTCTTGTCATTCATCAGCACGGATCAACTTGAAGTCCAGATCCCAGACGCTTTGCGCAAAGAAGGAACGAAACGTTTATTGTAAGTCGGTATAACTTTCATTAAGTCTCTTTAGCCGTTGACAAGCGATAGGTGCTTCTCCAAGCAGCTTGCCGCCATGGAGATGATTCAGCATGAATGGATCGAATTGCGCACGAATGCACATGGACTTGCGTTCAGTGCGCCCCGAAACACAGCCAGCGATGATGGGACATCAACATACTCCGCGACGCTTAGTTTCCCATCGGTAGCGGAAGCCGAATATCCCGCTCTTTTTCCCTGGTTGGCTGAATTCTCTCGTGACCTAATTGAGAGGCCTGTTGGATTCACATGGAGGATACTCTCCACACAGGATACGATGCATGTGTCCCAGCCCCAAGCCATGCATATCTTCACCAATATGCCCGGATTCACCATTGCCGAACATCAACTCACATACGTCGTGCAGTTAATTGCGTGCCTAATGGATAGGTGGTTGCAAGTCTGTGAGCAGGGCCAAGTCAAACTACGCGTGCTGGTGAGTATTCCCCAAGTTTCTGATTTAAGGAAATCCTACTTTCTATCCATATTCTTACAAAAGCCCACTAGCGAAAGCGAGTTTTGGACAATTCAGGCGAAAACAAAGGTCTCTTGGGCGACTTGCTGCTCGATGCGCAGAAGTGGACAGAGTTGCAACAACTGCTTCAACATCACTATAATGAGGCCATGCTATTCAGCGAAAAGTATGCCCTTGACCATAATGAAGCTTCTGCATTGGAAGATGTGAAGCGCGCCCTCATTGGCTTGAAAGAGACAGTTAACGACCGTCTCGACAAACTAGAGAAAGCATCCGAACGCCTAATTGAGATTGTCAGACACCTCCCCATGCATTGCCTTTTGGAGATGCTAACCTCTTCTAGGAATTCAACCTGGTCTCCATCAAAGAGGCCCGAGAAGGAGTTACGATGTCGAGAAGTATGAAAAGACTAAGCTGGATCACGGTATGTTTCTGCAGTCGAGGGCCCGAGGCATTCAACCAGCGAACATTTCTCACACTCAAGTCTTCCAGTTCATCTTTCTTCCGGCAACATTTTCGGCGGTGGGTTAATAACGCATGCACAAGCTCGCTCAAGTTAATGGCACTAATTAAACCTATTCTCAGTCTCTATTTGGGATGAACATAAACTTGTTGAAGGACAACCCTCATTGGGGATGGTATCTACTGGTAGGAGGAGCATGTCTGAGCCTCACCTTCACAGTATTCCTGGTATTCAAGTTCACATCGGTTCGTTTACTTCTGAATTCATCTACTGTCATCGAAAATGCTGACATGACTCCGCCTATAGCTCGAGGATACGCTAGACAACGGAGCGAAGGAAATAGAACAGCGAGTAAAGGGAATGGGGCGGTCAGGAAAGCAGAGGATTAAGGAATCGCAGCAATCAAAAGTATAATAAGACTGCAGCTAACATGGGCGACTAGAGAAATAAGCACCTATAGAACATGACTTGAAAAGGCAGGCACAAATTGAGAGAAAATACCAAGTATTACGGGCGACGAAACTGGACGCTTGCGACCCCGGCATACATATGTGACCCCTTGCTGCTTTTACTCAGGCTGGCTTAGGCTGGCTCCGGCAATACTCTGAGCTGCTTACCCTAAGTATGTTATCTGAGGAGGGTGAGGGGGGGACGAAGGAGGTAAGGCGATTGCCCCGGACAAAGTCACCGATGTTTCTCTGGACTTGTTCGAATCGGAAACCCTCGCCTAAGTGGTAGCCAGGGGGGGAATACTTGAGTAGAATTAACACATGGAATTTCGTATAGAGCAGCATCATCATCATGAGGACCACTGGGTCCAGTTTCGGACCCCTGCCCATCTGAACGTCGTTACAAAGCATTTACAGCGCAATCACAAGTCTGGGGCTCACCTTGGGCGGAGCTGCGGTGGGACGTGGCGCGTAGTGAGGCAATTGCTGGCGCCATTTTGCTGCGACTACTCTCTGGGAACAATCCGACGACAGGCTGGCAAAGGAGGAAGTCCAACAACAAAGGCCAAAACCCGGAAGCTGCGCTCCAGAACGGTTGCCGCATTGTGGGGAGTTGACGCGAACGTGTTCCCACATGCTCACTCTACCCTGTGCACATCACGGAGATTTGCTTGTGGGAAATATCGCAGAATTGGCTGCCCACTACAACTACATGTTGATGTATGATATTAACTAGGATAGCCTACGCAGGGTGATTGACGCGCTGTTTCTATAATCATCCTACGTCCATGAGATAGTCTGTAAAGTAATTTTATATATTTACTGATGATTACTATCAGGCTTCGAATATTCAATCTCCGAGGTTATCGTAAAACCTCGTATATATTCGCTCTCCAGCGACCTGCAAAATCTGTCACAACGACCCCGCCCCCAGTGCCACTTCTCTTTCCAAAGGCTCGATGACGTCCGTGTAGACTCCATTCCACGTCTCTGGATCTTCCAGGCTTACCCTTGAACCTCCGCTAACCCAAGGCACCCTCAGACACGACTCAATTGCACCCCTGTAAGTCGGAAAGCAGTCATCTAAAGATTCTTGAACTCGCCTGGCAACCTCCATATCAGTGTTCGGAGTCGGTATCCGATCATTGAAGTCATCCTCTACCCGGAAACTCTCTAGAGGTTTCCACTTATGGACCTCGATCAGCAGGATACCAAGCCTGAGGATCCCCAGGTTTCTGTGGAAGCGGTTCAGGTCGGTGGGCTCCCCACCCGAGGGAACGTCGTCGAATGATGTACTGAGATAGGGCCGGTGTAAGTCGAGGATACCTGTCGAGTTGTAGAAGAAGTGGATGCGGTCCTTGTCCCAGTGCTGGCTCAACCATGGGCTCTCGTGGAGCTGGAAGAGAGAGTAGGCGAATATTAGTGCCAGTCTGCGCCGCTCAATCAGAGACGGCGTATTGCAGCCCTTGAGCATCATTTGAAATGTAGTTTCTGGCTTGGATTGCAGGTATCCCAATTGAGCTTGTTGCCAGTTGAGCCGCCAAATCCGCTGAGAAGATTCAAAATCTTCTATGAGGAGTTGCAGGCAATAGTTGGCGCTTTGCATGCTTGGGCCGATATCACAGATTTTTGCCAGCTCCGCACGGTTCCGTGAGTCTACCAAACTATATGTTTGGTGTCAGCTAACATCGTGCTCATCGACTTCCGGACCTGGATGTGCCCTTACCTGGCAGGGTTCTGAGTCTTGATCATGACCGTTCCTTCACGCCACTTCCATTTGGTCTGACAGTTGGGATGTGCGATGAGAAAGTCGAAGTGTATTCCGCTCTGAGCTGGGTCTTTCTTGGAATGGATGCAGCTAGCAAGACAGAACCTTGCCTCGTGCCGGCTCTCGCAGTCGCAAGACCAGCATTTCTGCAGTGCCGCGAAGAGTCGTTTGGAGAGAGTCCGGAGATTTGACGACGGTCCCTTGGGTCGTGTAGAGACGGCCTTTCTCCTCTCGGCCGTTTTGCACGCGGCATCTATTACGATGGCGACCCGCTTGTTCCACGTCGCGAGGTTCTGGAGGCAAGTGTTGCGGTCTTTCTCTTTTTTCCAGAATTTCAATCGCTCCGAGAAGCTGCTCAAAGCGTCCCCAAGAAGACGATCCTTCTGAAACTTCTCCAATGTCTGGTACATTTTGGCGTGGTTCTACCGATTGTCAGTTGAACAGTCGTTCTTACGCTAATGATCTCGGCGTACCTTCTCAGCTTTAGATATCCGCACAGTCTTGTCCTCGACGAGTCGAGAAAGGAGACTCAGAACCTTTTCCATAACTTTCTGGAATGCTAGATAGTCACTCGGAGACGCAAAGAAGCTTTTCAACGCTTCGTCGACATCGTCAGCCCGGCTCCAGCACTCGACGTCATCTCCCTTGAGAATCTCCCCTTTTCTCTTCTCGGAAAGGCCTGGCAATTCATCGACGACCTTCTCGATCTGCTTTCTGAGCTCGAAAGTCTCCCACCAGAATTGCTCATAGAATGCCTCCAGCTTTTCGTCCCGGAGCGGTCGCGAGGCAGCTTTATGGAGAGCGCTGGCACCGTCTGAGTAGGCCTTGCCGACTTCGATGAAGAGCGGCAGAACTGCAAAAACAATCCCCGCAATCTCGAAGCCAGACATGACCTCTGGCACGAGCTCACGCCGAAGGAGGCTCTAGTGATCTGATGTTGGGGTTGAGTGCCAGCTGGCAACGTGCGGCTGAGGGCATTCCGGGTCCTCCCCCGCAGAGACAGGATTGGTGCCCCAGGCCACCAGTCGAGGGCGCTGTTGGGCTTCAAGAATCGCACATTTGATGGGCAACCTCGGGTATGCTTGCATGGCCCCCACGATACAAAACCAATCAGCCAAGACATAAGCCAGCACTTAGGTCAGCTCCAACCCCGCCTGCACTCAGACGGTCCCATGTTGCCATCGAGAGCAACCCATGGCCCATTCAGCCAGTTGCACAGTACCAGCCCAAAGGTGTTGTCGAGGGCGGCTGTGATGGTGGCAATATGTCCATATCGACCGTCGCCTCACAATGTGCGAAACTTCTCGCCCAAACTCAATCCAACCGCGCATTAAGCCCGACCGTTCGGCTCAGCCTGGAAAACATCCTGGTGAGGCTCAAAATATGGGCTGGCAACGTGGGAGTCTTCGCACCCGACAATGCCTCCGTCGAATATCGACTACGCCGGGAGGCCGACATCATGGACGTTCTTCTCTCCATGCTGACCAGCCTCAAGGCCCATCTCGAGCGCGCTATCAACCCGCCACTTCTGGAAGAACTGGAAGAAGAACAGCCGCCATCGCCATCGTCGGACTCAGATAGCTCCTCGTCTTCACTCACACTTGACTCAGACGCAGCCGAGGACGAGCAGGATACCGGGACGCAGAATGACCTCGATTCAAATGACCCCATACAGAGGGCAAATGATGTAATTGATCGTCTCTATAGACTTGCCTCTGTTGTGAGGAAGCCCGTATCGTCTACCGAGAACTCAAGAGTCCGAGACTTCATTGCAAAGGAGAAATCGAGAGGCCACACTCAAGATCTCGAGGACGCGGAGGATCACGCCCGTCGCCACATGCAGGCGCGGTTCGCAAAGGCTCCCCAGGTTCTGGTGGATCGACTTGTGGCAGCTGTGGTCTTTCGCAGAATGAAGCTGCGATACAGGCAACGCCATCAACAAAAGCTCAAGCAGGGGGTTGAATCGTCGTTCGCGATGGAAGCTTCGGGTGGAAAGCGCCTTGTCACAGAATATCTAGGTACCCCAACTATCCTACCAGCTGTTCCAGTACCCAACCCAGGCGTTTCCAGCACAGCCGCAAAACACAACATTCCAAGGCGGGGTCGCAGTGTCGTATGGTCTGCCACAGATGCCTCATCAGTGAACCAGGCTAGATTCGTGAACTACGCGAAGTCGACCGCCTTATCCGGAATCACCCTCACCGCTGTGGCCCGACGACAGAAGCTCGATGTTCCTCCTCCCCCGAAGAACTTTGACAAAAGACTCCGAAAAGTGACTTGCTGTTATTGCACGAGAATGCTTAGCATAGAAGAGACACGGGAGCCTCGTTGGACGTGAGTCGCCCTTGTCTGCTATCGCTTGTAGATGATTGTCTCACGATGAACACTAGGCGCCACATATTGAAGGACATTGACCCCTATGTGTGTCTTTTCGAAGATTGTGGCCAAGGGGATGTTCTATTCGCCTCTTCTGAGGAATGGCTGGGCCATATGCAATGGCAACACACAGTTGTGTGGAGTTGTCAGGCCCCAGGCCATGAACAACATATCTACGGTACGGAAGTGGAGCTGAAGGAGCACATTCAGCATGGCCATCCTGGCTCTTTCACGGAAAGCCAACTACCGCATCTGGTCAAGCAGGGCGCTCTTCCAGCTGCGAATACCTTTGCCCTCCTTGCCCTTTCGTTCAATCCGGGAGAGATCGGCGGACAGCCAGCTGTCTTATGCCCTATCTGCCACAACTTTCCATCGCCCTCCGCGGAGACGGAAGAAGGAGGCGCCGACCATCTTAAAAACATCCAGAATCACATCATGGCGCATCTAGAGGCAATCGCATTGCTGTCACTGCCAGAGGATGGCGGCCCAGACGGTTCAGAATCCAACGTTAAACACTCGAGCGAGAACAGTGTTGCAGTCGTGCGGGACGTTGACGATCTCCCCCCAGCCACCTTCGATGACGAGCTATCTGTCAAAGATATCCTGCCACAGATATCTGGTTCCGATTATATCTCTGATACGGAAATCCCCGTGCCACCTGTTCTGGACCACGAAGAGACTTGGGCCTACGTCTTCCAAGTTGTCACACAGCCGCAGCTGCCGGAACCAGGAGACGACCCGTTGCTACTAGAATGGCACAAAAGAACGGAGGCTTTATTGACTCATAGCCAAGAGAAGGGGGTTGATCTTCAACCCCAGCATCGCTCAGAGGCGGATATGCAATTACAGGCCACAGAGCGGGCGAGAAAGATACAAGAAGCTTCACTAGCGGATGATGTACCCGCACTTCTACAATTCCTAGAAGAAAACGCGGTGGCCAACACTAAGGGTGCCGATTTGGGCGGTGGACTTGCGGCAGCTGCGTCCAGGGACAACGAGGAGATTATCCAGCTTCTACTAGACGGCGGTGCCGACATCAATGGCCAGGGAGAGCTTTATGGTAACGCGCTCCAAACTGCAGCAGACTGGGGCCGAGAGCGGGTTGTGACGATGCTCTTGGAAAGGGGCGCGGACGTCAATCTTCGATCTGGAGGGTATAGTGGCCGGACAGCGCTGCACTTGGCAGCTCTGAGCGGTCATGTCGAAGTGACGAGGCTGCTTATTCATGCAGGCGCCGACAGGGAGGCTAGGGACAAGGCTGGGGATACACCGCTTGATTTAGCCATCAAGAAGGGCCACTCAGACGTGGAAAGGCTACTCAGCGCAGCAGGCACAGACATCGACAAGCCAACCCTGGATCGGCCTACTGGGGAGGGCAACTCGGGCGTGGCGAGTACGCTCATCAACGCGAACGCCCCTGGCGATGCCAAGAAGAGCGATCAGCTCGACCTCTCTAACGACGGAGTAATACTCCTCTTGGGAGGACATGGGGCGGGCAAGACCCATTTCCTGAAGAGCTTACAGAGCTATGACAATGTGCAGGTGGTCGACCTCCCTTCACGTTCAGGTAAGCCTTGGCCACCCCTCTCTGTTTCTTGTGAAAGTTTCGGTACAACAACTCAAGACTGACTGGATTTTAGAATATATTGTTGGGTGTTGCCTTGCTCAGATTCATCTCCGCGATGACAAGAAGCGCACCATTAGAGTTATAGACACGACGGGCTTGGACGCCCCCACAAGGCCTCACGGAGATGGGCTGAGGGAGATTGTCGACTTTCTAACCGCACAGCAGAATGCCGGCGCTCCATTAAGAGGAATAATTTACTTACAGACGATCAACGACGACAGGATGAGGGGGTCATCCCTTGCCTACCTGCGACTCCTGGAATCTCTCGGCGAGAAGCTCAACAAAGTCGCGCTTGTCACAACCATGTGGAATAGTATTCCGAAAGAAGATTTTCCCAAGGCCTATCTCCGCGAAATTACACTCATTAACCGCTTCTGGGGCCCTCTGTGCAACAAAGGTGCATGTGTGGCCCAGTTTGACGGGACCGCCGACTCTGCACACTCTATCATCCTTCAGCTCGCGCGCATGGACAGCGTGGTACTTGACTTCCGGAAAGCGGTTCTCGAAAACGGGTCGTTCCCTGGAAATTCGCCAGATACAAACCTGGTCTCTTAACTAGGAAAGGACAGCCTGGATGCTTGTCGCCATTGGTCCGCTGAGCTTGAATGCATGCGCGATCGAGAGTCTCGACTACATAAAAAGGAGAAAGTGAAGGCGCCGAAGGAGGAAGAGGTGCTCTTGGAGGCGATTCTGAGACGACTGAAACGGTATATAGAGCGCGAGAGGACTCATCCAGGAACGCCCCTGCGGGAACGTATCAAGCGGTCTATGATAACTGGCTGCCAGGTTGAATACGGCTCTAGCATTTAGTCCACTAGTCAAACCCAGAGCTTCCTCGTACTTACAGCGGCAGGATAATGGCCCATATATCATTCCCGAGAATTCTTTCAGCTTTGAACCCTATAAAACATTCTTTTTCGCCCTTCAAGCTACATCTTCGGCCTGACAGCAAGTCAGATGCGCCAAAGCCTACCCACAGCCCGAGGAAGCCTTTCATTTGCATTCAACCAGGCTGAAACAAAGGCCAAAAAAGGTTCGATATTTAACCATTTTCCATTTAATAAAGAGTTCCATCTCCCCCATCCGGGAAGTTGGCTTAATAGATTGACGCCTGTTACGGGCTGGAGGCCGAAGAAGCCCAGGCTGCGCCATGAGTCCAGGTCAAGTTGGATACCGTCTCTCTACCCGAATCGTCTCAGTCGCCACCTTTTCAGAATCTCTCCCGCTCAGTCGGCCTCGGGGGTGAGAGCTCAACCATCTTGGGGCTTTTAGCGTTGTTTCGTGAATCTCACGCGGCAGAAAATACTGGGTCTAGATACTCGAGGCGTGGTGTGAAGTACAACTTTGTCCAATTAAACATGTGAGGCGTGTTGGGACGGAAATGTTCCATCACGGTCCTATTAATATTGCACAACTAAGACACAAGACTACCTGCCCACGGGCACCTTAAGGAATTTTGTTTTACCTCCCGATAGTAGCACCTATGGGGCCGCCGTGCGTACCCTTTGCATGGGTACCGGGTATTTCATGTCCTACTCTCAACCTCTCAGCCATGCGTTGCACTCTTCGCTCTTTTCGTCGCGCAACGTCGATTTCCTTCTTCCTTTGCACCAAGAAACTTCGCTGCGCAGAATCTGGCAGATGTATCAAGCTCTGCTGATCCTTGACGCTTAGACGTGAGAGCTGAGATGCCAGCGCCGTATCCTTGCGGTCCTTTGTCGTAAGGGCGTCGGAAGAAGCGTGGCTGAGAAGAGCACCTTGGTCCTGTCCAGATGTTGTCCGGCGGTTAGGTGGTCGTGGCTTGCTTGAGGAAGTTTGATTTCGATGAGATATGACACTGCCAGAGGGGAGTCGAAGGCTGTCCTCATCTGGCCGAACAAGAGATCCAGTGGCATGGCCTTTGATCCCTTCGAGATCGTAAAACTCCATTGTCTCGTCCGAGATCTCAAAGCGACAGTGACCCTTGTCCAGCATGTGTTGCTGCACACCCTCAACCGTACGTCGTCGCGTCCCGCAGGAGATGCACTCATGGTATGCGAAGATGACCAGGTGAAGGTACCATATTAGGGTGGCGGGTTCTACAGCGAGGTTGTCGCGGTAGGGGATTGTGAGACCGTGTGTCGTTTTCATGTGGCTCAAGTTTTCGTCAAAGGTTGTGCTACTGTTTGGACAGAAAAGGCAATCCTCGGATTGGAACTCTGTGGCCTCATTCTCGCTGACGTTATCTTCAGGATCAGTGTCGCTGGGCGAGGACTGGCCACTGGCTTGGGCTGAATCGCGACAGTTGTCGGGGGTCGGGAGAGTGCTCAATCCAGACGCTACCACTCGCTTCCTGAGGTTCTCCACACTGGGGCGGGAGTTAGACTAAAGATTCAATGGCAATCAGGATGTTGCTTACTGAGATTCGCTCTTGGCGTGTCGCCGCTGCTCCTGAGCGGTGTCGAAGGAGACGTGGCAAATTGAACAGCTCAGTCCAGGGGGCGGTGCAGTTGGTGTTGCAGTTGGTGGTGTTGTTAGTGGTGTCATGGCTGCTACTTTGGAAGCTGGTCTTTTCTTTGCGGTTGAGGAATTAAACGATAGATGTACGATCCCACTCCTTTGTGCGAGTATGCTTTGAAGTAGCTTGCTCGTCTCAATTGCTGCGAACTATCATTCAGACGAGCATCACGACGTGTATTTATCTCGATTGCTTTGGTCTGATCCCAAAGTGAGTCAGTGGCTGGTGGGCGGGGCTCTTCCCAGAACGGAAATTGTCCAGATGATGTCGAATGAGTCGACGGCTCGAAGAGGAATGGAGGAGTTCTTTGTTCGTCACCGGGGCTAACTATCCAATGTATCTAGGAATGAGCTTGGGCAATGAGTCCCAGTCGTTGTTACTAATGCTCATCAGGCACTTTTCTTTTCATGATGCGCCTTGCCACCACCGCCACCAATCGTCCCAAAGACTCCCAGCACAGTCAACCATCGATTGATGTTCAGAAACACACTCGCACCGACGTTGCCCGCCGTCATGTCGTTGTAGCCAGCAAAATTCCAAAAGTATTCCGATCCAACGCCCCGGTACACTGCATATACGTGCCCGATATCTGCAAATCCAACGGCAATGAGATACCACACGGCAACCTCTCTGTGCTTCGTCCAGCAGCAGATGAGGGCCATTGGGGCCAGTAGAAGCAGCACATTGGCCATTTGCCAGCTCAGCGCCTCTGCCTGCGGTGTAAAGCCATCCCGCGTTATCGCATAGTTTGGTGTCTGAGCTGCAAAATACTCGAAGGGATCCTGCAGAAAGTTGATGTACGCCCAGACACTGGATGAGTCACTGTCAGTGTGGCTGAGTCGCGACACGGATTGATGGGCTTACAGAAGGAGAGGCTCAATCACGCCAAACAGCACGAAAGGCCAGGCCGGAAGGCAAGATGACAGATTGAACTGCAAAAGCATGACATGACGGTTTGCGGGGGAATAGTGTAAGCATGATCGGACATAGCGGAGATGATTCGGCCACGATTCGCAGCCGAGATGGATAGACTAGTAAAATGACCCAGCAACTCTGCTCATCCCTTCAACGCAAAACACCTCTCGATACTATCAGCATTGTTCCCCCACCAGTGAGCCATTGTAGCACCTGTTGTCCCAAGGAAGATGAAGATGAACAGCAGATTTGCGTTGTATCCCGTGTCCAGTGCTGCGCCACCGATGTACGCCCACTTGTTCCAAAATGCCCTCCTGTATCGGTAGAGATAGAAATTCGTAAACGTTCCGATGAGAATCGCCGTGAACGGTCCTGTGCTCAGGTTGCCGTAGAAGGTGGCGGCGCTGGCGAAAAAGATGGTCGAGTTCCACAGGTCAAACCGGGCTCGGGGGAATCGTCGATGCAGCAACCAAAGAAGACAAGGCGCCGCTGCACCGGCGAGGAAGCCCCAGAGCACTGGCTTGAAAAAGGATGAGGCGAAGAGCTTCTTTGGCCCGACGAGAGCATATTGGATGCCCGCCGTGTTGTAGCTCTTGAACTCCTGGCCCGTCCACTGCCCTTGAGGATCAACCACTCGACCACTCACATAGTCGAATTTCGAGGCGATGACCCAGCGCATGACGCCGTAGTTGATGGGAAGCGCGAGCATGTTGGCTATAATCTGGATGCCAATGACATCTCGCGGAGGGAGGTGGAGATAGTGCCCGATCTACACTCTCAAATCAGTTTGGATCTCTTCACGAATCACAACGGGAGGTGCGTGCGAACCTTTTGATCTTCCAGCACAATACGAGAATCGTACCAGACATTTCCAGAGATGATACGATAAGCTAGCTGGCCTAGCGGGTGTCGCGAGGAACCCTTTGCCTCGATCATATCTATTGTGAAATGCCGTTAGCCGCAGTCCAGATAAGTGCGGGTGGTTCAGTTTCTCACATCCGTATACAAGCTCGTTGAAAAAGCCGACTTTGATGGAGAAGCCCGACACCGCGTAAACAAAGCTCATCGGCAGCATGGCGGCCGCTCCAAAGCCCAAGGCAACAAAGTATGTCCACAGTGGCATCCAGATGGACTTTGAAGCTACAATCCCCAACAGCATGCTGATTGGGACAACAGTAAGGGCTACCCATTCCCTAGAATTTCCATGAGCATCTGATCTAGGGAATCGATGGAGATGTGACTTACCATTTTGTTATCTCACCATACTGGCGTATGATTTCACTGCAAAGGTGTCAGCTTGCCTGCTTATTGGGCTACCGAATCTCACTCACCTGAGACGATCCTTATGGTAACCGTTCAAGTTCCTCCTGGCCTTCCAAAGGCGCGCAAGCTTCGGGCCGAGGAAGAGCCCGCACCAGACGAAGGAAGAGATATAAGACGCGTACCACTAAACATCGACGTTAAATACGGTCATTTCGCTGTAGTTCAGAGATTTTAGGGGATAATAACCATGAAGATCTGCCACGTGTACTGGGCACCGGAGTAGGCGAGGCCGATTTCCTCGTACCTGGTCTCATTGACATGCTGTGTGCCGCTCGAGTCGGTGTAGACTGGAGAAGTCAGCTACTCATGTCATGTGCACCAAGAAGACCCTATCAGAATACTGACTGAGAGATTCAACAGGATATATAGATCCGTTCTTCTGGAATACCCCATTAGACATGATATTGTAGGTCGGCGATCCCCAGAGGTTGCCGAAATACGAGATGGGGATGAGGATCCACGTCTGCGCAAGTCATTGTTAGCTGCTTCGTGTGTCATCATCTTCCCACGATGGTGATGAGAGACATACCGTCAGGACGAAGCCCGCGAATACCAGTAGTTGAACGCTGTACGGATATGTGACAACGGTCGACGTGATGTTCGACCAATTCAGCGTGATGTTCAAAAGACCCATACCGCCTCGGCCAGCCCCGAGGAAATTGACGGTGTGGTTCCGACTGGCAAACCAACACAAAGGTGCCAGAGAGGCCACGAACGGGAAGATGTATTCTGGGAGGAACTGCCACGCGAATGTTGCAAAAAGCAAGACCCAAAATATCTAATCATTTCTTTAGCCAGGTCCTACACGCGTGATCCTCTTCAAAGGTGCACCAACCTTCATTTGCTTGTGTCCACCAGTGCCCTGCATACTGCGGTACAGAGTAACCTGTTGCAGAGATAGTGGAAATATGAACTCGGGATCGTCGATCAAGATCTTGCGAACTGGAAATAGTGGTGAGCTGCGTTCTCTCGGGGCCCAGTCCGTCGAGCCAACGTACCCATGGCGGCAAATGAAAATCCCAACAGAGAGACACCCTGCAGCCAAGAAGTCAGTCACTTCACTTTTGAAAAACGATAGACACCAGTACCCATCCAAAGAAGAGAGCCACAGCAGGCTTCATAGTGATACCATAGTAGAGAGCTGCATTGGTCGGCAAGAATGCTACTTTATTCAGCGTGTGGACACTCTAACGACCGCTAAGTCAATCACTTACTAGCCCATTGTCCTTGGCTTCCCGCATTGGCAGCGATACCGATAATGGCGTGCTCCTTTATGGAGAATGGCCCCGGGTTGAGGGAGAATGAGAACCGTCCAAGGGGTACAGTATAGTTAGGAAGGCACCGCGCCAGAACACGGCCCAGAGGAGCAGAGGCGAGGATGACGAAGAAGACTGGAAACGGCGCTGTTGTTGTTCGGAAGCTAGTCAAGACCAGTTAATGATTGCATTAAGCCTCTTCCAGAGACAGTTCTCACTATGAAATCTGCGACACTATGCTGCCCAGCGTGCAAAAGATGGCGGAGAGTAGGATGGATCGGAACGTGAGCACCGGCAGGGAGGGGTCATCCTCGAAGTCGACCACGGTCCTCACCAATTCTGGGATGCTGGCAAACTCGGGCGAAGTGAAGTCATAGGTCGACTCTCCAGAAGTTGAAACCTCTGTAGACACGACAAGCCCCTTCTCCTTGACAGCCCCAACTTCAGCAGTGCTAGAGTTTGGGTCGGAGGGGGCTTTCGTGATCGGCGCCTTGACGCCTTGCGTCGAAAGTCCTTCTTGTGCAGCCATGGCAACAACGAATCAGAGTCTCATGGAGAAGCTGCGAGCTGAGGATGCTGATATGATTACGGACTGACCTTTATACTACCTTCAGACCGAGGTAGTCCTAAAAGGCGCCTTATCGCTGGCATGTTCGTGTTGGTTCCTAGCGTCTAGCGTCCATCGTGCATCGTGCATCGCGCATGGGGGGACTCTCAATGTAACACTCATCTTGGGCCGCCAACTCAGGCTGTAGCATGAACGAACGGGCAGGATTGTGTCAAACTGCGGAAATCGACCGCGTAGGAAGATAGAATGGACTACCTATCTCAGGCCTCACGCGCGGAATGTGGAGGCTTTTGCCAAGTAATCGTCGTCCGATGCAGGAGAATGTCCGAGGTAATCTCAAGTCTAGCTGAATAAGGCGTCATAACGCTTCCAATGCGTCGCAAGATAATGTCCGTATTGGTAGATCAAATCATCCAATCCTACTGGTACGTGATGCTGGGGGCCCAGTTGCGCGATCTATTGTCGCATCCGCGGGTCGGTTGTTCCAGTGGGATGTGCTTCCACTTAGATTGATGATAAGTCACGTAGTACGAAGCCGATCTTGGCCTGTTTAGTCTATCTAGGTTATGAACTTTTGCGATCCGAAAAATATATCGCTTAGTAAACTACATCAAAACAAGACTCTCTCTGCCTTTTCCATGCATGGGTTTGCGAGCTTGGGTATTTCTTTCGTTCCTCTTAAACGGATTTCTAACTTCTTCACCTTTTTCTCAAATCTCTTGAATCAATAACGTTGACTCCCAACAAGTTCAGTGGCATCAATTCTGCTCGAATCGATTCCGTATTTGAGCTGTCCCATCCCACTGAACTCCGAGGTTGCACCCATGGACAAACGCGCCATATTGGGAGATGTAGAAACCAATCAACTGATCACAGACAGCCCTTTTTTTCCGGGATAACGTTATGTTTTCCTCCCCCCTAGCTCGTGACATGTTTAACGATAACGACAACAAGAGCACACCATGCACTAGATTTCAACACCTGTCGGTTTGGGAAGACACCTACATGATTTCCGCCTTGGCCAAAGTTGTAAACGGGCTATCCCAAGTACAATCAGTGCTGCATTTGTGCCTCTGCCTCGGTTTGGGCGGAACGAGTGGGAGATCACGCAATCGCACGCGCTCAAACAGCACATCAAACTGCGGACAATTTATGTGATATCGAAATTGCGGGGGCCAATGATGTGATAAACATATACCTAATCGGCAACATAGAGCACACGTTCAATTTACCTTACCTGGGTAGTTGACAGCAAGCCCAGAAGCTTATTTACACATGATGGAGATTAATCTGCGTCCCCAGCAAACCACCAGGAGAATGTCAGAGGGGCAGAGATCTTCCAAAGAAGGCCAAAGCCGGAGCAGCGCGGTAGACGAGCAGTAGAAGACTGGAAGTTTGGCCTACTCATGAAGTCATAGTAATAGAAGAAACCGTCCTGCATCGATGAGACGCAACCGTGGTGGTAGATCTTCAGCAGACTCGAAGATGTGCAGCGTTCGGTTCAAGGCTCGTTCCAGGATTCGTTGATGGCCTTGAGCCAGAATATTGATATTATCAAATCAAATTGGCAAGAGTTTGGAGCTGTGCAGCAAGATGCCCTCGAATTAATGAACCAGTGAGCCACTATTCCCAAACAAACTAAGATGGCCCACATCGGAACAGCATCCGACAAACATGAGACGAACCATCTATCTCGGCTCTTAGACTGAACCACCGAGTCTATCCATTTATTCGCTCAGATACAATCCAGCCATGCCCAAGAGCAAGCCTTACGTACCCAAGATCAAAGGTCATCAGAACCCTGCCCTCCAGAGTCGAGACCGGCTGCTAACGTGGCCAAGGCTGCTACGAGTGCTCGCAACGTCGCATAAACTGCGATCGGACCGAGCCCAAGTGCCTCAAGTGCAGCTCAAAAGGGATAGAATGTAGTGGTTTGCACGTTAGGTATCGGTTTAGCTCGGGCGTGTCGGCGAGGGCCAAGTCCACTACCAAAACGGCCCGAGGTGCTTTTGCTCTGAGGTGAGTGCAGAGCCTGGAGTTCATCGGGAATTTGGCTGACAAGTCTCAAGGACTAATGGAGAAGATGATGCTCAAACTTTAGCTCTTCCATCCCATGTAGATCAAGCTCAGAAATTTAAGCGCCCTATACGATGGCGTCCTCATCAGGGAATAGATAGAGTGCCCGGCAAGAAGACGGCCAAGGATAGCTCTAAGAGACCGACCGGCCCAACTCAGAAGAAAACGTCTTCCTCAACAGGCGAACAGTCTCTCATATCATCAACTACTGAAATTAGTTCCAGTGCCAAAAGTGAAGGAGATCATCGTTCTCAAGCTCTAAGGCTACCTGGTCATCATGCTCGGCACTCACCTCTGCCTCTCTTCGCGGTGCCACTGCCTCATAACATTTCGTCAGGGAAAAGGTTCTTGCTGCGTCACTGTAAGCTTCAATCTCAGAACATTCTTCTTTTTCCTCTTAATATCTCACTAACTCCATGATAGTCGCCGATCAAATAGCAAACGAAATGGTGGTAATAGATGGGCCGCACAACGGATGGAGACACCTGATCCTGCCCGTTGCCTTGACGGACGAAACATTGATGGATGCCGTGCTCGCAGTCTCTGCCTTTCACCGCTCACTCAACGCCTCAAACACCTCGAACAATCATCACAAAATGACTGGGCATCAAAGCGATCCATTCTCGGGTGCCGAGCCTCGTGGGCTGTACACACGAGCAATCGTACGCCTCAAGTCCCGCGGCTTTCACGAAAGTGACGCCCAAAATCGACACACGATCCTCCTCACCATTCTGGTGCTCTTGACAAGCGCAATGGTAACGGGCGACTCGGACTTTACCATTCTTTGTCGGCTACTCCAGTCAGCAGTTGAGGCAATGGGCGGCGAAGAGGCGATTGGGGGTGGAGAGCTGGGAGAGTTCATTAACCGGCAAACCCATAAGTGAGTTATCCTCATATTTCCTCCCATTCCACCCTCTTACTGGGCATCAATGGCTATCGCGGGTATCTCCAGACTGACCAAATCACCCCAGGCTGCTCACATACGCTGCACCTCTTCTCAGCGAGGAAAGTGGTCTCGCTATCATGTCGTCTCCGGATCGCAGGCTCGAGGCATTCGATTGCCTCAATCATTGCATACGTCAACATCCGGAACACGAAGAAGCCGTCTCGCTCGTAGTCGATTTGATCAGCCAAGCTCAAGATATATACTTGAATCAGTTCCAGCAGGACCATACTTTACTCGCCCACGACCAACCCCTAGCCTCTGTCTTTCGGGTACAGAAGTTCATCGATACCGTGGGGAGGTTTCCTGATGACTCGCCGGGCGAGCAAGTCCTTGTCTGGGCATCCTTCATCGCAGCATCCGCTTGCGTGCTGGACGAGCACAAATCCTTCTTCCAGGGATATCTGTTTCAGCACTACATGAGGAGCGGGTTCTTGAACCTGGTCAAGGCCTTGGAGCATCTTCGTCTCATTTGGGCTAGAAATCCGGCAGAGAGATGGACGAGGCTATTGCCGCGAGCTGGTATATTCATCATGTGAGACAAATCTCGTAGATTTAAGGTAGGAAGGTCGGACATATCAGATATTGCCCACTGCGTTGTCATCAAATGGCCATGGCAGTTACCGCTATGTCACGAAGAAACCTGCATGAAGAACAAAGCCTGTCAAACGAACAACTCATGAGCGATGTATTGGACTCCTGCCATACTCAATCTGCTAAGACACAACCGATTTTCCATCCTAAATAAGCCTCAAAGTACCGTTGTCGTTCGTGATCCTCTCATCCAAGATGATCGAGGCGAAATGCCACTCTCCATTACGGCTCAACTCAGCCTCAAGCTTCTGTCCACCATCGACAAGACGCACGTTTCTGGCCGATGCGCCGAAGTTACCTCGACCACCGCCGCCGTGGCCACCACCGCCGGGGATCTGGATGACCTGGCTGGGGTAGATCAGGTCGGGGTTGCTGATGCCGTTGTGGCGGGCAATCTCGTCAAACGACGTGCCAAACTTGCCAGCAATGCCGCGGAGCGTGTCGCCGGGCTGGACAGTGTAGCTCTGGGAGCCGCCGCCACCGCCGTGCGAGGTGTACCAGCGGAAGCTGCCGTGGTCGTTCTCCAGAACCTGGTTCAAGCTGATGGTGCTGGACGAGCGGGACCCGTCGGGGCGGCCGCACGACGCACGCAGGTTATAATCGCCGTGAGCGTCGAGGTGGATGTCGCGGGACGAGCGCGTGAAGCCGCCGGCGTAGTGCACGCCTCGAGACTGGGGGGCTTCGCGGTCGCGACGACGGCTCGACGAGTCACGACGGTGACGGTCCTTGGAGTCGTGACGACGATGGCGGGAAGAGTCACGCGAGCTGCTGGAAGAGTCGCGGCGACGACGGGGTGGCGAGTGGCTCTTGGAGCGAGAGCGAGAGCGAGAGTTGCGACGGCGGCGATCGTCGTCGTCGTCCCTGCGCTCATTGCGGCGCTTCTCCTCTTCCTTCCGTCTCTTCTCTTCCTCCTTTTTCTCGTCGCGCCCATCCTTCCAGTCCTCGCCTGCGTCTTGGAGCTTGTGGCCGGCAAAAGCGCCGACGAGAGCACCGACAACGGCGCTCGACTTGGTGTGGCCGGTGGCCTTGCCGCCGAACTTGGCACCGCCGAAGCCTCCGGCAGCACCACCTGCTAGAGCACCCAACACGCCGCGCTCGCCATCACCCTCGCCGGGGCCGTCGTCGTTGTCACGACGGTATCCCTGATCACCCGGAGGACGGTAGCCGTCTCCTTGAGGTCGGTAGCCCTGATCGCTCTGGGTGCGGTAGCCCTGGTCTCCTTGGTTGCCGTAGCCCTGGTTGCCGCCGTAACCTTGGTCCTCGCGAGGGCGATATCCTTGGTCAGGGTGGTAACCTTGATCTTGTTGGGGACGGTAGCCCTGGTTATCTTGAGGACGGTAGCCTTGGTTATCTTGAGGACGGTAGCCCTGGTTATCTTGAGGACGGTAGCCTTGGTTTCCCTGCTGGCCGTATGCCGGAGGGTGGTTCTGCTGGCGGTCGTCGTTGCCCCCGCCGTAGTAGGAATCGGCCAGGCCAGCACCGCCTGGAGGACCACCCTGTCCCTGGTAAGGGCGCTGGTTTCCGTAGTCGTCGCGACGGTTGTAGTCGCTCATGGTGTTTGTGTTGGATTGGAATTGGGTGTCGAGATGTGCTGGTTGTACTACTGCTGGAGTAGCAATGGCAATGCCCTATATAGGTAGGATACTGGCGGCCTCAATGTTATATACCAGCAGGAGCTCCATTCCGTCATCTCCATGGCATCGACCCCTCAACGCAATGCAGAGTGGCTCATGGTCGCTCTCTCCGCCTTCGTATCCGCTTGCACACCAATCAGACAGATTCCAGCGCGTCTTGGCCACCAAGCTGAGCCCCAGTAGCTTGTAAGCACTACCCTTGGCACGTCTTCTGAATCAATGCCACGTATGTGACGTGCGTGCCAGTGTCAACAGCGTCCAAGCGCCACAGACTCTAAGGGGACACAAAGGTCGTTTGGGTGACGGTGACTGTCGTCGGAACCCCGGCATCAGCCATCTTGGCATCGAGTGAGTGGCCAACACGTCAAGCGTGCAGGACATTTGCTTGTCTGCATTGGTGTGGTGCTGCACCGCGATGAAGCGTGGATGGTGCGAATGGCGTCTTCTCATGTGCGTACGAAGTAAACAAACAAATTCGATCAATTCGACACGGCCGCTCCATCACACCGAAGCTCTGCTGCCATCGTACGCTCCGTACATTGCAGTGGTGCCGTCATGTCCCACTCGCTCGTGTTGATGCCCAATTCCATGAGGTTATTATTGATCAGCGTCGTCGGAGAGACCCTGGAATGATCCCTGGCGAGCGGAGGCCAACAAGCCAAAAATAGGCCATGACGCCACTTGATTAAGCTCAAGACTTCAAACCAGACGTGAAACACAGCCAAGGGTCGCTTGCGTGTGTGATCCAAGTGTTGGGGGCCATCGGCTGATACCCCGGAACTTCTAGCGAACGAGATGGCTGAGATAACCGACGACGAAGGGTCCAGCTCAGGGGGTGCTGTCGGCTTTGAACTTGGCTGGACTGCTCTTCAAGATGACGGAAACGTCTCGCTGCCGAATCGCCAGATATTGTCGTGACTGGTTTGTCTCTGTTGAAGGTATGACCACCAAATGAGCGGTGAGCTCTGGTGTGACTTGACTGTCTCAGAACTGTCCCGCTAGCACCAAACAAGTGCAAATGCACAGAAGAAGGGGCTGCTTCCCCGTGACTGCTATTGAATGCAGGCCGAGAAGACAAAGGTAGAATGATACAAGCTCATCCCAGTATGTGAACATTGACCCCAATCCATGGCGTGTCTCCATTCCCCCTTCAAGGCCAAGATTTGTACTCTAAAAGCACTGATTGACAAGTCTCACAACCGTCCATATTGTAGTGGTACTAAAAGTCTTGAATTAATGCCCAGAAACGATGGTCAATTTCGCTGTGTCTTCGTATCCTACCTATTCAACTACGAAATGCCAGTCTGTTCAGGCTCCAATTTCAAGACTTCATTCAGCCCCTAACCTCCAAAGAACCTTTCAATCCGCATGCACACTCCTCCTCGATCTTTTCTTTCAGAAGATCATCACTGAGAAGTCTATACTCGCTGTTCAGTCCGACCCGGCGCCTGCTCAGCCAAAGAGACGCCAGCCCAGCCATCACGGCCATGCTCCCGACGCCAATGAAGGCGTAGGCTGCCCCGACTGTCAATCCCCTAAATATTGTCGCTCTCACGCCGTCATAGAGTGGGTATCTCGAATTCTCTGGCATCCTCCACCCCCGAACTAACGGAGCGCTCTCTGAGCCAAAAGGCTGCTCAGCCATTGCGAGAAACCCGAGTTTGTTGCCGTCTCGTGCTTCACGTTCCCAAAGTGCCATGGCAGCTCGTGCAATAGCGCTCACGCCATCGGCCACAACTGACGGTTCGCCGCCGACCAGGGCATTTACCCAATTCCACACACTCGACTCAACCTCGATTCCAGCGCTCGGTAGGGCTTCCGTGTCGTGCGACAGAATACTGACGTTGAAGATAGTACTGCATTCTCCCCTGTCGACTGCTCACGTAACTTCTGCGACGGCATAGCGTACGTCGTATGTCACACGATGTTCAACTGCGACACCCTTAGGAGATGGCCGGCTGGTCTGATGCTCGCTGACCCAAGGTCCTAGCCGTGCCCATTGAACCTGGATGATGCCAGGTTCCGCGATGCGATAGTCGACAATTGCTTGGGTTCGCTGTTTGTCATCGCCCCGAGAACCACTAGTATCGGAGAGCCAGTCTCTGCTCGTAGTCTGCGTGCGCATCCAGCCATCATGATCCCGATTCATCTCGAAACCTCCCTCCTCGTTTATCATGTTGGCGACCATGACCATTTCGCGTGTCATCACGTATCCGAACTCCTCGTCCTCAAACAGACCTGGACAATCCATCACGCCAACCATGGTGATGTTTTGTGGTGGTCCTTGATCCGCGAATCCGTGTCTCAAGGCTTGATTTTCATCACCGAAGGTGTCATCAGTAACCCACGGACTATAGAATGCTCAAAGTCCCTCCACTGTATCGGAACCGGGGAGAGAAACAAGTACTCTTGCTCGAGCTGTTCCAACACCCATACGCCAAAGTCGTCAACCCCAAATCGACATCGGAGGAGGAGAACAACCATGACAATGGAAGTCATGTATCGAAGAAGAGAAACGGCTGGCCGTCGACTCAAACTCAAGTGTGCTCGTGCCAGGGATCCCGAAGAAGTGTATTCACATAGCGGTCCCTGCCAGCCGCAAGAATCAGTGAGGCTGATGTACGTGTCTGTGAGACCATGACAAATGATTCCAAAGGTGATTCCAATGATTGTGACCCAGTCTTCAGTGTCGATGTAGGACCCAAAATAGAATTGACGTTTCTGGCGAATGAAGGCCGTCCACGCAAGTTCAGTGAAGCCAGCTTCAGACTCGGGCGCTTCCCAGGCATTGAGCCCAATGAAAAGAAGCAGAGTTCCTCCAAACAGGAGAGATAGTTGTGGAAGTATGCCAACCATGAGATCCCCCGCGGACATTAGGAGCTTGAACATGGTGGTCTTGGTGTCGAGGTTACATATGGATGCCTCACGCGGAAGTCGAGACACGTCGAGCAAACGTGGGAAAACAGGGATTTTGAAGAAGATTAAATAGAAGAAATGTAATGATTACAGCATCCCTATTTCTCGGTCCACCGCATCATAATAGTTGTGGCGCCCAAGCTAGATAGTACAACACTTGCTTAGGCGCGTCCGACAACACGAAGCATTCAGTGTGACTAGAGCGTATTGAGGCCTTTTAAGCCACAATTATGCACCTATTGCTCGTATGCTATCTCGTTTGATTCAGCCCAAAGATCAAAAGCAGCATCTTCACTGGCTCACAATGACTAACATGCTTGAAAAATGCGCCATGTGTGAACCCCTCTCCGAACCTCCGCTTGTCAACGGACCTCTCTCCGAGCAAAAGTCTGATACGCACCATAATACTCAGCTCATTATGATATTATACTATTCTTCCTATGTCTCCGGAACTTGATCATAAAGCTGAACCAGCAAGGTGGCATTCTGGTCGTAGATCCAAGCGGCCCCAGCATTTCTCCCTCAAGTGATTCCACGATCGCGAAGGTAGAAGGGAAAAGCATTGGTATTATTGGACTTTTCGTTAAATAAAACAACCATCGCGTTACTTGCGGGCAGCCAACCGACTACGAAAGGCAGACATCATGGCTACATGTCCGAGGATTCTAGGCAACCGCGCCAGATTTGACGAATCATTAACCGGATGACAGCCAAGAGCTCCACAGGGGTGTTGTTCTCGCGTGCTCATTGTTTAAATGGAAGTCCATCGATTTCTTCTACGTCTTGCCTCTCATCAGAAACCCCAGCAAAGATGCCTCGAACTATATACCTCATCGTGTACAACTCACGATTGTTCCCAGCTCACTGGTCATTCTGGATCCCGAGCCTGAGTGACCCGACTATCGGAAAACGCATTCAGGCAACAGGCAACGCGCTGACTGGATTTACGGTCGCGTTTGAAAGAAACTACGACATTGAGGCGACGAACAGAGCTCACGAACTGGTCGCCCTAACCGAAGTGGATGACATCTATATCGACGATGGAGATAGTTGCAAAGGCGGGCCTGAGTCGACTGATACACGGCCTATTGACAGACTGGAGGAGGTTGCATTGAGCGTGCCGGCCCCAGGGCCTAGTCTCGTTTCTTCAACAAGTGCTGTATGTGAACTACCTATACTCTTGTTTTAACACATGAACAGCTAATGAGAAGTGTTAGGCACCGAGGCGACGTGCTGAGATCAAAAACTGCCAGACTTGGCTCCGCGGGGTAGTCCAGAAGCTCATCGAGGAGAAAATGATGGACGGAAAAGCACTTGATATCCTTGATAGAGCTCCAAAGAACTAGCCAAGTTCTGCAAGCCATTATATTTGACTTATCAGAGGCTTTCCAGGACAGTCACGTCATTGCACCCCCACAGCCACGAGTAGGTGTCGATGATCTACCCAACCCTGTACCTCGTGAAGGATGGCCAGCATGGTGAAAGATTCAACGTTTCTCATACTAAGCATCACAGCAATCATGAAACACAAATGGTATCGGCTTTTCAGCCAGCCATTGAGTACGAAGGACTGTTCAAGCAATAAGTCATTACAATTCTGTGTGGCTTCACTACTGCGGCTAATACTGGTGCTATGAATGATACGCGCTATGGATGTCGTATAATGCAGATCATATACGAGTCGAGTTCAAGAACTCGAGAAAGCTTGGATGAGTATTCAACGCCGCAGCTTCTGAAATGCAGTCTTCCAGAAGCCCCCTTTCCAGCGGGCATCTTCGGCGCTCTCCATCTCCTCGAACTCCCTCCTTCCGCTGATCAGGTCGACCGACTCCGGCGAGAGCTTGGTCGTCTTGTGCCACCACTTCCAGCCAATTATGTTTCCAACGTAGAGAAGAGTTCCGATATACTTGAGGATGAAAGTGTCCGCCTTAAAGTGAGGATAGAACGCATCGTAGCCTAAATCAGAATGAGTGTCGGCTCCTCAGTGAGCGAGTTGGCCACTTACCGTTGAAAATGACGACCAAGATCGACATGAACAAAGCATAGTAAGAACCCCACGGCTGCATCGTGCTGACGTACGGGAGGTCTTGCAGCGAAATGAGTTGGGCTTTCAAGGCGCGACGGAAACAGATGTGCGACACCAAGAGACTGACCCAGTTGAGCACAGCAAAGACGGTGACCAAGCTCACGAGATATCCGAAAACAGTCGACGATGATTTCGCAGCGTTCAGGTATGCGAGGAGGATGAAGACGGCGGCTCCGGCGACGGCGTACAGCGGGTTGCCGTTCTCGCGGGCTTTCATGAAGATTCTGGGTGCCTGGCCGTCCTTGGCGAGGCCGTAGAGGGATCGGGAAGCGCAGTAAATGTCTATTAAGGAGGTTAATTAAGATGTTTCTTGATTTAGGATGGGCAGTTACCTGTGCTTGCTGCGCTGAGAGTAAAGACGAGAAGCGAACCGTTGATGATGTCGGGAAAGACGCCAACGCCGGCCAAGCTGACGGCAACGACAAAAGGGGACGCGGCTACACGGTTTGTTAGAATTAAAACAATTCTTCATCTTGAGAGGGCCAATACGTGCCTCCGCTTGTGGCCTGCTTGGTAGCTCCAACCAGCTTATCACTGTCATACGGAACCGCCATGCCCAAGACGAATATCCCCAGAATATAGAAGACGCCAATGCGCCAAAAAGTCTGCTTGATGGCCCTAGGAATGTTCTTGCGCGGATTCGGCGTCTCGCCAAACGTCATGCCGACCACCTCGGTGCCGCAGAAAGCGAAGCAGGCCTGGCAGATGCACGCCCACACGCCGAGGAAGCGGCCCGTGGCGCCGTCGGTCAGGTACTCTGCAAAGGCGCCCGGGTCGTGCCAGTAGCGGAAGCCGGAGCGGTCGTGGTTGGGGCCGCCGCCCATGGCGCACACGAAGGTGGTGAGGATGAGGGTCGTCATGATCAGGACTTTGGCGGTACCGAGCCAGAACTCCGTCTCGCCGAGCGTGTTGACGTGCATGACCTATGAAAGGCGGGTGTTACCGTTTGCCGCCTTGAGTCTGCGTGTGCGGCGCGTGGGAGGTGGGAACTTACGTTGATGACGATTATGGCTGCGCCGAAGACGGTGATCCAAATGGCGACATTTAGATCCGGTCTCCAGTACTGGATGATGAGGCCAGTAGCGGTGAGGTTCGTGGGAGCGGCGATGATGTACTTAAAGTAGTAGTTCCAACCGGTTGCGAATCTATACATGGAGGAAGGCAGAGTCAGCTTCCAAGTCATAGAGTTCTAGGGCTGCTTGTCGACTTACCCAAACGCCGGGTCGACCATGCGAGTGGCATATCCGCCAAATCCCTTGTCCATGGGAAGAAACGCCGCCATCTCGCCCAAGGCTGTCATGACGAAGAAGACAGCGGCCCCGATCAGCAGATATGCAATCAGGAGGCTGCCTGGCCCGCCTTTGGAGAGACCGCCCCCAGAACCGATGACTAGGCCTGTTCCAATTGCACAGGCAATGGAGAACATGAAGACCTGGCGAGGTTTGAACTCACGATGGAGCGCATTGGTCTGACCGACCTCATCGGATTGGACCTTGCCGAGGTCGTTGACCTCAACCTTGTGTTTCTCGACGTCGGCTAGGGCTGTCGATGTCATGATGAAGGTATGATGTATCTACGAATAGATGACCGCATAAAAGAGTCAGGGTAGGAGCGTGTAGAGGATCAAGATATGCGAGATGGGATAGGGTGCTTCATGCCGCATCCTTTGAAGGGACATGCATGCTATTTAAGCATCCTCATCAAACTGGGGTTTGGACCTTAAGCTCCCATGGGGAGGCCCGTCGTCGTGTCGTTCTTCCTAGATAGCGCGCACGTATCTACGCTTGGATCTCTTTGGGCTAGGGTGTGTATCTCGGACACGGCGGCCGAAGTGTTCTTGGTGGTGATAACAGGTGCAGAAGTGACCTCACTCACGGGGCCAAAGCTTTTGAGAAATGCTATCAAGATAGCGAAAAATTGAATTATGAATGACTTGATAAAGTGACTTGATAACGTGATTGTGTTTAAAGACGTCGAGTTCAGTCATCATCGCATCAACTGCTAGTAAGTTGTTGCTATGTTTGTCTATCAGAGGAACAAGCTGTTCTCTGGCAGCCCGAGAAACATGCAGCTAAAGCATCTGGACCATGAGATGAATCCGGGGCCCCGCACTCTGCCAGTGGACCGATGGATACCGCTTCATCGGAGCTGGACCCCGTTCGTGTGTTGATCGAATCATCAGAGCACCATTCCTGGTTGGCCCGAGGGAGTCTCGAGCCTGGGCTGATCTAGCCTCACATTTAGATAATCCCAGGAGCCACCCGAACTCCGAGGGGGCCGAAAGGGGAGGGCGATTCTGGGACGGATAGTCCCGAGAAGAATTGCCTTGATGGTGAGGATTGTTGCGAGCTCAACCTGTCCGTATCCAAGGCCCAATGCTAGGAACGGGCCGATCATGTCGCCCGCATAGATAACAGTCCGTGGCAAGTTCTGATCCCAGTGTTACACTCGTTGTTTATCCAATAACGATCTGATTTGGTGCATGCTGCCGAGACACAGCATATCTAAATTACATCTGGAGCCTTTTCTCACGTATAAAGACTTGTTGAGATCCCTACAAATTTGACCCCAGTACATGTCTTTGCAGTTCAGCAAAATCCCTGACATCTTGCCCTGTCAACGTCCACTCAGGGTCGTTCAGCAGTGACTGATAGTGGCCGTAATACTCCTCAATGGGGAAACCGGTCACGAAATTGCCAGAAGGACGGCTTGGATCTGCAATGCCCAAGGGAACAGCTTGGATTTCGGAGATGCCATTCCAGAGATCCGTGTCCCAAGGGGACGGTTGGTTCTCGCTCAGCAGTGGCATGGCATCAGGATGTTCTGGCCGGCGAGCGCATGTGGGATGAAGGTTGGGGTCAATCATTCCATCAGCGACAGCCTCGCCAGTATTCGCTACGTCTTGCTGTCGGTGACCTTCATTCAGCACCTGTGGCACTTGGAATATCGTTCCGAGATGATCCCGCATGGTCTTCACTTCTTGAAGACGCTGTGGCGCAAACATATTCCCTCTATCGGTGAGATACTGCAGAAGTCCCATGGCCTCTGGAAGACCCGGCGTGGGATTAATCTTATGACCAGGCTCGCATGTTGAGTCGAAGATGGCGGTCAATAGCATGATGAAGGCAGCCGAAAAGATGGCGTCACAGTCGAAGAACCCGAATATGGCTAAAGTTACGTCAACAGGGTAGCTCTCGAGGTATTGGAAAGCCAGGCTTACCGAGCAAACTCCGGTTCTTGAGGCTGATAACGGCTTTGAGCAATCTTCTAGCTGCCTCGGCGCATGTTCGTGACAGCTTTCCAAGGGTCCCATCATGAAGCTCTCGACTGTCAGGTGGGCTTCCGCTGAGCACGAGCTGTGCAGTGTGAAGCATCAACGGGCGAATGGTCAATAGCGTAGCCTATGAAGTCGTTATTGTCAATGATACGATGCCTAGTCGTTGGCCGCAGCCTTTACCTGGTACACCATTAGATGAAGAGAAGCGATTGTTCTCAGAGCTATGTCTGAGTTTGTGCCGGTACTCAGAGACTTTTCGGATGGGATCTCCCTTGAGATGTCAAACAGTCCTTTCAAAATCTGTTGCACATTGCCGACAAAGTCTTCTTCAGTACGATGAGTCGGTCCGTACAAGACTACGAGTGTATTAGCTTCCATCACAATGCCCTCGCGCGCCCGTCAAGCCATACCTTTAATCACCTGTCCGGTTACTTTTGCTATTTTGATATTGGCTCGCAGAGGCCCGCTAGGTAGGAACCCAGGCGCATCTTCGGGAAGAGGCAAGTCAATCGCATCGTCGTTGATCCCAGATTGTTGACCGGTCGCAGCAGCCAGACGTCTATGGATGTGAGTTACGCGAACAATTTGTCAGATCGATCGACACTCACCGTTCTTGCATGTACACGGTCCAGAATAGTCTATTTAGGTGAACCCTTTCAGACCGCAGGCACTTGGCCACAGCCTCTTCTTGATGGTAACCACACAAGACTGCCAAGCGAAGTGCGGTTGCGATCTAAGTAATTGCCTCAACTGTGTTACAAGAGTCCACGACTGTAGCATATCTGGGAGCCCGGGGACACTCACGTATAAGTAAGCTTCCTCCTTTCGGTTCGCCATTTGTAGGTACATGGCCATCAGGGCATGTGTTTCCACACCCAGCCTGCCTTGAGAATAATGCACACTGAGAGGTGGGAAGTTCTGATAGGCAAACTCAAAGAGTTTGATGCCTGGAAATACTCCGTCATCATCAAAGTCGGCAGTCAACATCTTCCCTATAGCAAGGATGATGATGATCTCCATGCACCAGAGATCGTGGGTTTGAATGCTATCGCTGCCGCTGCCATACAAAAGTCCCATGCGATCCGATAGCTCTCGCGGGTCGTAGTGATTTTGTGTTTGGCCGATGTACAGATTGACGATCTCAAACAGTCGATGTGCTTCCCTTTCGGGAGGTAGCTGTGGGAGACTTTTCTCGGCTCTAGAGGGAAGTCCGAAAAGCGATGTGTTGGTGTCAATATTTACGAGGCGCGATGACGAGGATTGACTGTCCGCCTGTCTGTTGAGTCGAGACCTCATCAGCATGTCTTGGACTTTACTGCTGAACGCATGGCTAGAGCTCAGAGAAGGCTCCGATGGAATCCCATGCTGGTTGTATGTGTCTGACGTCCTTGGGTTTGAGAAGGGCCGAGGACTAGGCATTCTCCTCGGCGGAGTGTGGCTTTCCGCCCTAGTCTCTGCTGGAGCGTCTCTCGGTGTTGGGGGCTGGTCATCATCGCAAGTGTGCGGTGAATCAAAGAGGATTGGCCCCAATGCTTCTGGCTCCGATTGGTCATCTTGCACGGAGGGAGTTGGCTGACGATCCGAGTTCTCTGTCCCATCCCAGTGTTAGCAACCCATATGCGAGGCTCGATGCGATATCTCTTACCATGAACATCATCATGATCACTGATTTGGTTATGCCTCTCGTATCGGGCTAAGCGACTCTCTAGTTCTTCAATCCGCCTGGCCAGCTCATTATTATCCACAGTAACTTCAGATGAAACGCTCGATTAAACATACGTCACCGAATAGACGCGTCTCGGGCCATGAGGCGTGATGGAGCAGGACAGGCCTCGCTTCGAACAGTATTGACAAGGAGCTGGCCCAGAGCATCTAACCTTTTTTGAACGGCAGGTCTGACATCTAACACGCTGTTAGTGTTGGTCCGCAGTTCATTAGGTATGGTTGTGCAGTGGTGCGAGGAGCCGACGCCCGGCCTCGGCAATGCAACCATCAACGGCCGAAGGCAGAGTAACAAGACTCGCCGAGACACATAGGAGGACGGAGGAGTAGAACTCACGCAATCACAGGAGCAGCCTTCTGCACGGAGGTCCTCCCCGAAGGGCCTTTACTGGGCGTATTTGACGCCCGCTTCGAGGAGTGGGACATGACCGACCCTCGGCATTTCCAATTTTCAGACCGACTTAGACAAGGAAGTCTTCAAGGGCGGCTGAGGGAACTGTTTTTGTCAACAGGCACTTGGGAAGAGCAGAAGACGCCGAGTTGCCAACGTTCTTGTTGAGGAGGGGTTGGACTAGAATTCGGGGGCGGCCCCCGAAAGCTTGAACTGCCCCGTGGCCCGATAGACGGCGCCAGATTCAGCGCTATGGACAGGAGCAGTTGACTTACGTAAGTAAGCACATCTTGGAAATGGTAAAGCGCCGGGTTGCTTGATCATTAAAGACAGGAGCTTGCGTGTATGGCTTTCTGTTGGCGATGTGTATTAAGCAGCCCGGCACTACGTATCAAGCTCCCCAAAAACAGCTAAGATCTGAATACCAATGTAGATAAATGGAATAAAAATACGATAGAATAACGCAGAGTTGAGGTGATGAAACATGGCCTTTCAGTTTGGGAATTTGTTCGCTGTGTCGTACCCGCCCCTCCTACAAGGTACAGATAGTTGCAATGGGAAAAGGCGTTTCCGTCAAGTCGATTCATAAGCAGAGAGTAGCCTCTACAACTGGAGAGAGCTATGTCTTGTTCGTCGCGAAAGAAGTTGGCTACTCCAGGTCTTCTTTGCAAGGCTTGATGTACGCTATTGTATAGGCTGTCCCGCTCCGGGTGAGTTGCTGGCATACACAAGAGCTTGCCGTATGCCTACTACGGGAATTGAGGCTCACAGACGTACGTGCAAGGCCACAGTATGGTGTCATCCACTGCTCGCTCCCACCACGACGAGAACTCATCCATGCACCAGTCCTTCAAATAGCCCAACGCCTCCCTGATACAATAGCACCCGTGAATGTCGTCCGATGAACCGATGCCCAGTCCCTCCCAAATAACCTGATTCTGTAGTCAGCACTGTCACAAGCAAATCAAAAGTAAATGTCGTACCAGTTTACCATCCGTCCACTGTGCAAAGTCAACGCGCCAATAGGGTCCTTGTATGAGAAGAACGGGTAGAATTGGGAGGCGTCTTGGGTCAGCTTCTCGAAGAGACTCGAGATGTCGAAATTGAGCTTGTATCCAGGCGATAGTGTTAAACATACTCCCGGTACTATCGTCTCGACATTTCTGAACTTCGACTGCGATGGCGGCAGGCGTGTTTGGCTCGTTACGAAGCTGACTGTGTGCTGCATGGTTGTTCGTCGGATCACATCGACAGTAACAATGCAGCGATTGTCCGAGGTTCGAAGCTGAGGTCGGATCGAGCAGGACGGCATACTGTAGTTTGGGATCCAACGCGCTACGAGACTGAGGACACGGCAGGTCGGGGTAACACTGCAGCTCGGGGCAAATTGGGCATCCGGTCCTGCGTTTCATGATTAGCCTTGCAATGGCTGTAGTCCGCGAGGTAGACACGTACAAGCCAAGGCAAGTCACTCCTCGAGTGCGCTGGCTGATCCTATCCTCGGAGAAGTCATTCAGGAGAGATTCGAGATCCGCTTGAGATCCAGTGGGATTGAAAGTAGCTTCAAGTAGACACGCATTCACTCTCGCGTTCCACTCTCTCCAACTTGCTTTCCCATTCTTGCACGCAATGCTACGGCACTTGATGTCGTTTAGCCAGCGGTATTCATTTCTCTCAGCGTTCCACGCTGAGAGTGTCGTGTATTTCTTATTAAAAAACCAGCAGTCGTTCAGGGGATTGGACCAGTCGCAATCTGCTTCGACTTGGGTCTACCCACATCGAGTGTTAGCTGCTGTTCCTAACACTACATAGAAGTAATGTTTTCTTACCTTTAAATATACCGGGATGATTTTCTTCCATTTTAGCTTGGCAAGCTTCTTCATAAGAGGCGTTCGCTCTGGCATCGACGAAATTGGCTTCCGCTCGTGGGGAGCATCGAACCTCATTATGGACGGGTTGACGCCCCTCTCGATAGATTCACCACCCACCGCTTTCATCCAGTCATTCTGCCGAAGCTTGAGCTTTGTCGGAATATTCGACATGGCGATCATGACTTGGTCCGTTGGGCGGCTGGGCAGCTGGACGGGAGACGGATAGCCTCGATGTAAACAAGGCAGACGTCGAGTGCATGGCTCCAAGTTTGGCTGGTAGTGGAAAAACACAATAACGTGAACAATATATCCTGGTTTCGAGTGAGGATGAAGTTTGAGAGAGAGAATTGCACGCTGGAGAGTAACAACCCCAAGCGCAGCGTCTCGGTATTTGGTTAGTGGGCACTACTGCTTGAGGGTCTTGTTGGCATGTTGGCAGGCATTCACAAGACTCGGAGCCTTCCGCCCCAACAAGCCTTTGATGTGGTGTTGAGACGCCAGCAAATAATCTCTCATGGCTTTCCAGAGCAATCTGGTACCTCGATATCTGGAAACCCCCGCATCCTGCCCGTGTAAGTTCCCGTGGCAGCCATGGGCCATCGCGATGGATCTGTTTGTGTCGCTTACCCTACAGCGAGCTGCCCAAGATGGTCGGAATCATCACGGACTGGATAACTGCCTTGCATGAAGTCACCGGAAGAGTTTCCAATTACTTTAATTGGGATTTAGTTTTCTCCTAAACAAGAGCTGAATAACTCCAGCTTCCCCAATTTAACTCGACGCTTCACAACCGAACCTTGGGCACATCTCCCACAGCTTTCCGCCCCCCTTTCGCAATCAGGGACAAATCTTGCTCAACAAGAAGAAACCTCGCACCCAGGGTATTAATGAACCAATCGTGAATTTCCGGCTCGTTGTAAACTCCCGCCACGCCAAACGCCTTTTTGTTCCGGTGACAAGCGTCGCTCACCTTCTCCAAGGCCGAACGGTACGCCTGGCTCTTCCAGTCGCCGGGCACTCCAATGTCGATGCTCAGGTCGTTGGATCCGACCAGGAGAACGTCAATGCCTTCGACTGCCGCAATCTCGTCGGCGTTTTGGACGGCTTCGTTGCTTTCGATCATGGCAAAGACTGTAGAGCCCGACTTGTTGCCAAACTCGACCGCTTCTGCGACTGGCGTAGAGCGCATGTTGAAGAGCGGTTGAAGACCAGTCATGGACCGACATCCTTGAGGGGGGTATTTGCAGATGCCTACTGCTGCCTTTGCTTCGTCTTTACATTAAATTAGTTTCATTTCTTCATATCCAATTGTGCAAGTCTCGCTAGACGTACCTGCGTTCTGGATATGTGGAAACACAACACCCATTGCGCCCCCATCAAGCACTCGCTGAACGAAGCCATTCCCACATTGGTGAGGCACACGCACAAACGGGGTAATGCCCGCAAGATGACCCACGTTGCAGAGGTTGCTCGCCTCGGCCAGTGTAAGCCACGCGTGCTCGAGATCGATAAAGAGGGAGTCGAAGCCGGCGTGTTTTGCGATTTGGGCCATCTGCGCGTTGGGCGACACTTTGATGCCGAACGCCTTGCAGACTTGGCGCGAGGAGATACATCGGAAAAGATTATTGCTGTAGAGTGTCGTTATCATTTTGAAGGATGAAGATGATGAGTTCGAATGTGCAGAGGTAGAGCTGCACTAATGAGGGCGGGGGAAGCGCTCATATAAATCCATCAATTCATCTTCTCCGAGATCGAGGTTTCACACGCTTTCCCAGACGAGCTTCGGGGGCCATCTCCAGACATTTCCAAGTTCCAAAGTAACTATCTGTGCTATGGCGATCGCGATACACAACATCACAGTCTCGGCCTTCAAGAAAAGGTGCGTTCGTCTTCAACCCTCGGGGACCGCCCCCGAAGCTAATGCGCCGACCAAAAGTCGGATGCTCAAACCGACTTATACAAGACGGTTAAATAACCCGCCATAGCTTGTTCAGCGAAGCGGAGACGATAGCCGCAATTCCAACAAACGTCGTCTTTGTTATAAGTATGAGTGTTTCAATGCTAGTCTCGAAAATGCAGAGATCAATCAGAAATTATAGCACAGTTCAACGAGCCGGCAAGATGTTTTTTGACAATGTAAAGAAGGGCGCCCCGGACATCATGTACCACCTCAAGGTACAGGCGGATGGGGACAAGAGCCCGGACAAGGTCGACCTCGGTGTCGGCATCTATCGAAACGAGCAAGGTCTTTACAATGAGATGAAGGTCTTGAAACAGGTTGGTTCGGTTCCCTTCAGATCTTTGTTGATTGTGTGTGTTGACTTGATAATGCAAGGCCAAAGCTGCCTTGGCTGCTGCTAATCCCGACCACGATGTAAGTGGTTGATCTTCATTCTTTGCCCGACCCCCAGCCATTAACAACTTCACCCAGTATGAAGTGACGACGGGCAACCAAAGCTACCTAGAAAACGCAGCGAAGGTCGTCTTCGGAAAGGATTCATCATTACTCCAAGCCAACCAAGTTCGTCCTCTAAGACTCCTTCAACACTCTCCCATACTCACCACAATGCAGGTCGCCTCGGTGCAAACCATATCTGGCACCGGCGCCGTCCACATCGCCTTCATGCTCCTCGCCCGCTCCGTCCCCGGAATGTCCAAGACGGTCTACGTCGGCACTCCCGCCTGGGGCAACTACGTCCCCATGCTCGGCCTCGCCGGCCTCGACGCCAAGACGTACACGCACTACGACCCCAAGACGGGCACCGTCGCCTGGGACTCGGTCCTCGCAACGGTGCGCAGCGCGCCCGAGGGAAGCATCTTCGTCCTCCAGGCATGCTGCCACAACCCTACGGCGGCAGACTTTACGAAAGAGCAGTGGCAGATCCTGGCACAGGAGATGAAGACGCGCAGGCAGTTCCCCGTCTTCGACATTGCGTACCAAGGCTTGGGAAACGGCCTTGAGGAGGATATTTACTGTGTGCGCCACTTTGTCGAGCAGGGCTTCGAGATGCTCGTGTGCCAGTCGTTCGCCAAGAACTTTGCCCTGTACGGCGAGCGCGTTGGTGCGCTGCACGCCGTGTGTCCCTCAGCCGACAGCGCGCTGGCGGTGCGTGATCAGATGCGCTTCCTAATCCGTGTCGAGTTCTCGTCATCGCCGGCATATGGTTCTCGATTGGTAGACTTGATTCTCTCCGATCCCGCGAGAGAAGCAGCCTGGTAAGAAAACAGAGAGAGTTGCGGTGTATGTTTGTGTGTACTAATTCAGTTCGCGTCCAGGAGACAAGAACTCGACGGAGTTCATCAGAGACTGCACAAGCTCCGAGCGAAGCTGTTCGATCTCCTGACCAATGCATACAAGACACCTGGCGACTGGAGTGTCATCACCAAAGGAAATGGCCTCTTCACGTAAGTTGCCTGTGCCTCCCGTAAATACAATGACTGACATACCTAGCCTCTTGCCCTTAACCGTCGCTCAATGCGAGACCCTGCAAAAGAAATACCACATTTACCTGGTAACGACCGGTCGCGTTACCGTATCTGGGTTGAATGAGCGGAATATTGACTATGTCGCCAAGTCAATCGACACTGTTGTTCGGGAATCCCAGTAGGGAGGTTATCAGCTATGGGCGATATTTGGTAGCTATATACATTGAGCAAGCTACGGTTTGCGGAAGATATCTTTAGACTTTCAGGATACATCTTAATAAGAAGATGCAAACACTCAACATACTTTGTTGCCTGCCCATCAATGAGTGCAAACTGTGGGATTGTGACAACCGTCACCTCACTTGTAAGTAGGCTGCTGACTACATCGAAAGATCACAATCTCAAAGAAGGATAGAACGGTCTTCACATGACAAAGGGATTATACGCGCAGTCAAAATAAAAGTCCAACAAACGACGCCGAGACTTCACCCCATTATGCTAGCTATAGCTATGTCCAAGTTCTAAGTACACAAATAGATAATACAAGCGCCTGCTCTCATAGTTGCCCTTAAGAGCTGCTGCTGCCAGTGAAGGGTTCTTCGGGCTTGGCCACCGTCGACGAGGTGTCATTCTGTTTGGACATGGCCATCTGCCATGCGGGAATCGAGGCCTTGCCAGTGGAAGCTCCGAGTCCGCTCGTGGAAGCACGGCTGAAGGAGCTGGTAGGCCTAGATGGTTGAGAAGCAGTCGTCGTCGGGGTCGAAGAGCCACCGGCATCGACGGACTTCTCTCCGTTAGTGTCCGGGCCCGCCGAGATAGACGGCGCGGGTGTCACATTTCCTCCGCTGGAGCCACGCAAGTAACTGGGCGTAGAAACCGGAGCTGGTGCCGGAGCGGCCATACGCTGAGTGACGAGAGTCTTAAGGCTGACCAATTCGGAGTTGACCTCCTTGAGTCGGGTGTCTGTAAGTTGCTTCTGGTTGTCGAGGGCCTTGGGCATGGAATCCTTCAGAGATTGAACCTCGTCCCGGATGCGCTGAGAGTCGTCTTCTCGTCGTCGGTTAGCAGCCTTGAGATCCGACATGACAGTTTCCAACTCCGTAATCGCATTATCCAGTTTCTCTGTTCGCTCTTGTTCGGCCTTCTTGAGGTCCTCTGTATCCTTGGCGAGTTGCTCGACGAGGGAGAATGCCCGTTCGAATTGATCCTCGATTGACTTCTTATCCTGCTCCAGCTTCTCGGGCGTTGGGGGTGCCACAAGTGGGTAGACGTATCGCTATCAGGGCAGTTAGCAGAGGTCCTTGCGAGAAGTCGCAGCCAGAGAAACGAACCTTGCCAAGAGAGTAGAGACCATATGATACGCCACTAACTACCGTCGCCATGATGAACCAGTCTCGCCAATCTCTTCTCGGAGGTGGTTGTGGCTGCCATGCCTGTGGAGGGTAGGGCTGATAGTATTGTTGAGGAACGGGGGGTCCTGCGGGAGACGCGGTCGGATAGGGAGCGCTGGGAGCGGGAGGCGCACTACCGCCGGCGCGAGCCATGGCGGCATCGATCTCTTCTTGGGTGAGGTTCTTGGATCGAAGAAAGGAGAGGCGATTCTCTACGGAAGAGGACGCGACGCTGGGATCCTGAAGGACTGCGAAATGTTAGTTTTATGGCGGATGCCAAACCGAGTCTAGGGATACCAACATTGCGCCTGGCGATGACAGTTAGAATGGTTATTCTCTTGGTTGTCGGGAAGGGGGCTCAACTTACCGCAGAGGCCACGAGATCCTCTCGAATGGCCATGATTGACTGCAAGCCGCGAATGGGCCTTTACCGCATCACCAAGGGGTAAAGAAGCAGAGGAGAAAGGCGCGAGGACGAAGATTTGAGGGTGGCGGTTGGAGAGTTAAGACGCATGTGCTTGTTCTGGGGTAATGTCTTCGGTGTGGAGGCGGCAGCGCATCCGAGCCGGGAAACCAGCCACCGATTTGGGCCGAGGCTTGATAGACGCGGAAACTCTTTCCTGATTCGCGAAGTGAACTGCAAGATTAGGTCAGCCAAGGGCAGCATTCGTCGGAGCCTCGGCGTTCGGCCAGCATGCAGGGCGGTCACGTGCGTGCATGGCCAAATTCAGGCCAATCGTCAGAGTCTCCACTAAGCCCACCTCGATCTGAGCATCGGCGAATCATGACCCCTCTCACCCCTTTGTTTACTTTCCCGCACAGCAACACAACTTTTTCGGCTGCGACGACACTTCCGACATCCCACCTTCAACGCGATCGCAACAACAACGTCCACATACCAAATTTGCACACAACCCCGCGCCATCTGCGCGAGCATCTCATCGCAGTCGCGAATTGTCAATCGAATCAGAACATGTCCCAGGATACGGGCCTTTGGAGCGTCCGCAGACCCAGGGAGGTGAGCCTCCACCTAATCTACATACCTGATGCGCCGCTCTGAGCCGTCTCGGTCGCAATCAGATTCGGGGTCCTAATGTTAGAAGCAGACACTCGGAGGCATCAGCCTGAACACCGCCATTCCCCAGCCCGGCTCGACCATGAAGCGATCAGGCAACTCTTCCAACAATTTCCCGGGCAGCCATGTCCGCTCCATGTCGGGATCTAGGCAATCCCTCGCCATGTCGCGGCCGAGCCAACCTCTCTTCCAGCCGCGCTCCTCATCTGGTACCAACCTCGCCGACCTTGCCCTCTCGTCGGTCAAACGATCATCGTTCCAGCAGCCCAAGGGTGCCTTCACACCAGGACCTGCTACCCGTGCCGCGCGCCCGTCGATGGATGTTGGCGCTGACCGACGAAGCAGCGTGTATCGACCGCGTCAGTCGACAGCAGCCCCGACTACCCATCAGAGCTTCTTTCAAGCCACTCCTCAAGCTGCCGGCGTCCCACGAGACCCCCGCCCTCTCAAGGATCGAGCTTTTCAGGCCCGGCTTGGACAAGAGTTGCTGGATTACATGGTCCAGAATAACTTCGAGATGGAGATGAAACATGTCCTGTCTCAAAATGTCATGAAGTCCCCGACCCAAAAAGACTTTAACTACATGTTTCAGTGGATTTACCATCGTATCGACCCCAGCCACAAGTTCCAGAAAAACATTGATCAAGAGGTGCCGCCCATTCTGAAGCAAATGCGATACCCGTTCGAGAGGAGCATTACCAAGAGTCAAATCGCCGCGGTCGGAGGCCAGAACTGGAGCACGTTCCTGGGTTTGTTGCATTGGATGATGCAATTGGCTCAAATGCTTGACGGTTACGCGACCAGCAGGTACGATGAGGCCTGCATGGATAATGGCGTGGATGTTAGTGGTGACCGCATCATTTTCGGCTTCCTGAGCAGCGCCTACAGGGACTGGCTGGCTATGGACGAGGACATGGGTGACGAGGAAGCTGAGCGGGTTCTCGCTCCCCACGTTCAGGAAATGGCGGCAGCGTTTGAACAGGCCAACTCGAAGTATACGACAGAGCTCGAGATGCTTGAGGCCGAGAATGCACGACTACTGAAAGAGATTGAGGAACTTGAGAAGACGACGCCTGATCCAGCCGTACTGGACAGCAACTTCAAGATTATGGAGGAAGACAAGGCCAAATTTGAAGACTACAACGCCTTGGCCATGCAGCGATCCGAAAAGTACGAGACCCGGGCCGAAGTCTTGCAAGAAGAATTGGAAAAGCTCATGGAAGAGCTCAGAGAAGCCGATGAGGAGCGACGAAGCTTACAAAAGGCCGTGGACGCCCAAGGAATCAGTATGCAGGATATCGACCGCATGACTGCTGAGCGTGAACGCCTTCAGAGGGGCATTGAATCTGCGGGCCAGCGACTAGAAGAAGCGAAGAGGAAATTTTCAGAGAAGGAAAGCGAGGCGAGCCGGAAACTGGACGAGTTGGAGCGCATGGTGGACCAGTATAATACCGTGGCATACCAAACCGCGCTCATTCCATCCACAGCAGCCAACGCCAAGGGTCAGAACTTTGAGCTTCAAGTCATGGTCAATGACAACAACTCGGACTTTACGTCCACAAACCTCAAGGGCTCAACCGGGGCTTCGTCAGCAGCGGACCGATTGCTAGTCGATGCCACGACTGGATATCAACCTGGACACGTCCTGAACCTTGACCTTCGAGGCCAAATCCGAAACAGCCTCTTGACACTAAGAAAAGAAATTTCAGAGCGACGTGGCGCAGCCATGGAGGTGATGATGAAAGATCACGACTTGCTTGACGGCATCAAGGAGGCAATTGAGGACAGGCGCAGTGAGGTCGAAGCACTGAACCACCGTGTGCGAGCTGCTGAGGGAGAGTATGAAGCGACCAAGGAGGTGACGACGACGCAGAAACTTGCTTCGGATGCGCAGATTGAGAAGATGGAGAAGGATTTGTCTCGCATGCGCGCGGGACTCTCAGAATCTGTGCAGCTTCTTGAACAAAAGGAGATTAACACGACAATCCAGTAAGTGTCGCGTAATGCAGAGATGACAGGCAGCAGATGCTAACTTGGAGCTAGATATGAGCAGCTGTCTCTTCGAGCTAACGCGCTCCGCGAAGAGTTGCATACTGAAATCGATCGGATGCTAAACGACGTCATCAAGTTCAAGATCCATGTCCAGAAGAACCTGGACGATTACGAAGGGTTCGTGACAGACGAGCTGGAGAAGGAACTGGGAAGCGACGAGATGGGCGACGATACACGGCCAGTCGACCTATGAAACCTGATATGAGACGACACCTTGAATGACTTGATGACCTTTTGTTACGGAGGCTCCTTCTAGGAGGGCTTTTTTTTCAGGCGGCGTGTTGACTGGCTGGCTTGGCTGCTGCTCGGCTGGATGGAAACGGACAAGCTACTGTGCGTGTAGTTAGATGGTGTCTGTGGCTGGCTCATTTTTTCTTGCTTTGGAGCATCGTCTTGTTTTGGCGACGAGATGTCGTGATGCGTTTTTGTTTGGTTGAGATGGATACCAGTACCGATTTGTTCTCGAGATTATAACGATACCACTACTATTGCTACTATTCGCTCGCACGGCAGCGCCTCTCAAGGACAGGCGGATGGTGTTTGAGATGACGAGCGACAAGCACGCGCGAACGGAGGCGCCTCGTCTGAAGGTTAACCACCAACCACGAGTCATTCGCCTCTCGGCCGCTTAATAAGTGCAAGGTGCTGGTAGAAATAGCGCCCGTCCCCCTTCATCCAGATCTCGCATCAACTTGCGATCAGTAAACACAGGCCCGAGAGCTCCCGATCCGAAGAATCAGCATCCCGTCATCATTATCATTGTCCCAGCGGAGCGAGCTGGTGATATGTCGTAACGAACGACCACCGCTCCTCGGAAAGGCCTTGTTGCTGACACGGCCCACGATCGCCTCACTCGCAGCCAACGACGCAAGGTCAGCCTACGCCGACGCACCCGACGCGAAAGGATCCTGCCTGCGCCGCGAAAGGGGAGCTTCAGCGAGCGAGCAGAGCTGTGAGAGCTGGGCTGGCCAAAAAAAATCTGGGGTAGCTTGGCCCCCCGCACTGTCCCCAACGGCATTTCTCACTGCCAGGCATCGTCTCAAAGTCAGTTTGGCTTCTCCAAGGAGGTTTCCGCTACAAGGCCGCTAACATGGTTTTCTTCTAGCACCCAAGTCACTATACACAAAGGGGGTTAAGATGAATGCCTCGTTCGGCCCGTTGAGCAATCTGACCATTGGGGTCAACCAGGCCGACCACCCAGACGATGGCTATCGGGGGGGCATCGCCATCACCATCCCCATTGCCATGTTGATAGCCGCCTTCTTCTCCATATCCATCTACAACGCCACCGAGATCTTCGTTCAAATCTTCCTCCGCTTCCGCAAGCACAATGGCCTGTACTTTTGGAGCCTGATCTTTGCGTCTTGGGGCATCGTCATCCACTCCATTGGCTTCCTGTTGCAGTTCTTCCAGCTGTGTCGCAACGACTATGTCAATATCACCATCATCACCCTCGGCGGCGTGCCCATGGTTGTCGGCCAGTCCGTTGTCTTGTACTCCCGTCTGCACTTGGTCGTCGACGACCAGAGGAAGATCCGATGGGTCGCCAGGATGATCGTCTGCAGCTTCTTCCTCTTCACCATACCCCCTACCATCATGAACTACGGATCCAACTCGTCCAATCCGCAGCCCTTCCTGCGACCGTTCAAAGTGTACGAAAAAATCATGCTTTTTGGCTTCGCAGCGCAAGAAATCACCATTTCCGGTCTCTACCTGTGGGAAACCCGCAAGATGTTGCAGGTCATGACGATAGACACCAGCGGAAGTTCGCGCCGCGTGCTGAAGCACCTCATATATGCCAACATTCTAGTAATCCTCTTAGACCTGACCGTCATAGGCACTGAGCTCGGGGGTGTACATGAGATCCAGACCACGTACAAGAGCGCAGCGTACAGCATCAAACTAAAGCTCGAGTTCCCAGTTTTGAACCAACTTCGAACCTTGGTCAAGCGAGGCGGCTGCACGTGCGACTGTCCGAGACCTCATGTCGATTTTACCACGACGACAGCGACGCCGCCATCATCAAGACCCAGTTTCGGCTGGGCATCGATCCAGAGAAGCGTTTCTTCGCCAAGTGCTCTCTTGCCTCGGGCATATCGGCGGGAGAGTGGTAGCATGATATAGCGATTCGTGATTAGGTTTCTCGTGGTAATTTTGAATCACTAGATAAGTATTCAGCGTGTATTCTAGATATTTGGTAGCGTGCGCAGCCTTTGTATAATTGCGTTAAAAGAAATTAGATAGAATGAATGATGAAATCTTTTATGTTTAGAGCTCCACTCTCGGCGCTGTAGGATGAAGAAATTGTTTAGTGAAAGCCAGGTGACTGACATACTATGACAAGAACAAGGAATGAGGGTATCGCGGACGGTAGTTCAAGTGCCGATCATTGATCCTGTGCATGGTTTCAGCATTGGCCTCTTCATATTTGTTGACCAACCACCATTGTCGCAAAGAGGCAGCTCAATATCTACCTTAATTACCACTACGCTTGACATCTCCACTCTGATACAGGGACCCACGTGCGTTCCAGGTCGTCGCTGCGGGAGCTCACGTGGAAGCAAGGGAGGGACCTGGAGGGACCTGGAGGCTCGGGCCATGACTGATCAGGGGAAGTAGGGATTCTGGGTAGCTTTGATCAGCATTGTCGTGGTTACCGTAGCCTCACTATTACCTTGCCGTCCTGGCAATTGAGTCATTCGGCCAGTTGGACTTTTGAGAGCGTTACAACTGTACCTTTGGAATCAATGCCGAAACGGCGCTATCATCGGGAAACCACCTGAAGGGGAGGCAATGGACTGACAGGCACTTCTCACCTCAGTCAAAGCAGCCGTCGCGGTTCCGGGGAGGCGTCTTGGTTTTGCCGGCTTTGGCGTCATGGCCGATAATCCCATGTGCTTCAATGTCCCATAATCTCGGGAGAGCCAGTGGCAGCAGGGTCGTCGCAAAATTGCACTCGAAACGAGCATGGCATCAGGGGTCGGGTACGGGCAGATGGATCATGAGCAGATCTTTTCATATTCTCTCCCAACGGTACTTGGCAAAGATGCGCAAAGATCGTCAGATATGGCCAGGGGGCGAATAAAGAGGCATCTTTGTTTCTCGACTTTCCTTATGCTGGACAAGCCAATTTGTTTGCCTGACTCGCTGCAGACAACTCACCAACTGATGACATGGGAGATGGGACGATGGAAGATGGACGGTGAACTATTCCTCCGTAGTGAGTGCCAAGTCAGCATTGTCACGTCTCGTCACGGGCCCGTCGGACTCGGATAGATCCCGGGGACCCGATCTGCGCATTGCCTGAATGGGCCAAGCATCGCCGCAGTTTTGCACAAGCAACATCTGGGTCTCTGCCTTATGAACTTCCACTGTGCCGCGTGCGCTTACTTTTTGGGGGCGGATGTCTCGGAGACGGAGAACGGGGCTTGAGGCGGCGTCAAAGCCGGGCATAGGTTGGTTTTTAACTCCGGTAATGGCGCTCTGTACGAACCCAAGCGAGGCGTAGCGAAAGGACTCCTACGTATGATGAAGTAGTTGTTGAATGCACAAACTCCCGCTGGATTCGTCAACGGCGGAGAGTGAGTGAAGATAATGGCTCGGATTCATCGTGTCATGTGTATCCATCTCAGTGGATGGGTGGTTGAAAAGTTTCGCTTCATGCCTGTTGCGCTTTGGTCAACTCGTCATCGGCCAGAGGTGAATTGCACAATACCAAACAAATTGAATCATCCAGGGTTGCTCGTCCAATTGGCAGAATGTGTGCGTGCGGGCGGGATTGCGGGTGCTGTGCATGAGGTGCTGTGTCCAGGTTGTTCCTCCGCTTCGGACTTTGGACGTCGCCGCGACTTGTGAAATGCGAATGCGGACGCCGTTCAGGTATTGGGACCCAAATTGGGAAGCCTCGATCCATCGTTTGACTCCTTCGCACGACACCCACGACACCCACGCCTGTTCGTTCTAGCCTTCCTTCCTCTCTCCCTTTTTCATCCCCTTATCTTTTTCTTCTTCTCTTGCTCCTTCTCTTTCTCTTCCCTCTTCCATTTAACTTACCCAATTCTTCCTTCCTTCCGTCCTTCAACTCCATCCTCCCTCCTGGCCTTGGGCTCTCGGACATCAACAAAGCCCGCCTAGTCATCCTCTCCCCCTTCCTCTCTTCCCTCTCCCTCCCTCCTAAAAAAAAAACCCATTTGCCGAACACGGGTTGGGCAAAGCCTACTCTGGTTCTCTTTCCCTTCTCAAACCATATGACACGATTGCTTCGTGTCCCGCCTCGTCGTCTTTGGCATCACACGACTAAAGCTGCTGCTGCTGCCGCCGCCGCCACAGCTACAGCTACAGCTACAGCTACAGCTACAGCTACAGCTACAGCCCTGAATACTCTATCACCTCCCTATACAACAATGACCGGACCTACCAACGCCCCGGCAAACTCCCCCGCCAACCTGCCCACTTCTGCTTCCACCGACACGGCCACGATCCCTCTCGTCGATACTTCGGCAGCTGTCAACACCCCAAAAGCTCTCGTCGATGCACCAACCATCTTGACTGTCACTGCCAACACCACAGTCTCCAAGATCCCCGGCCGCACTACCCTCCCCGATGAGGCCACTTCCAACCCTCACCACCTTGTCAAGCGTGGTACTGTTGTCGGTTTCAAGAACCCATACCCGTCATGGTCTCATGACGTGAACTTCGGCACCATCTTGCGACGAGTCATTTGGTAAAATTCCCCTACCAATCTTCGGCGTGATGTGAAGCGCGTCCCCAAAGCTAACTCTTCTTTTACCCCAGGCCGACCATTACCGGCGAAGTCAAGCAACCCGACACCAGCCCTCCAACAGTCCCCGTTGTTAAACCCCAATGGCTCCCCGGTCGTGAGTCTTCGGACAGGCTCCGCGCTACCTGGCTCGGTCACGCCTGCTACTATGTCGAATTCCCATCGGGCTTACGCGTGCTATTCGACCCCGTCTTTGAAGACCGGTGCTCTCCTTTCACCTTTATGGGCCCCAAGCGCTACACCCCGCGACCTTGTGACATCAAGGATATTCCCATCGTCGACGCTGTAGTCATCAGTCACAGCCATTATGACCATTTGTCGCACACCTCTATTCTTGAGGTTCAGAAACACCATCCTGAGGCGCAATTCTTTGTTGGCCTAGGCTTGGAGACTTGGTTCCGTAAGAGCGGCATCAACCATGTCACCGAGCGGGACTGGTGGGAGGATGCTGATCTGACTGTCACTGTCAAGGACGGCGGTAAAGAGCGCGACATCACAGCGCGTATCTCGTGCCTGCCTTGCCAGCATACTTCTGCGAGAAGCCTCTTCGATAAAGACACCACCCTCTGGTGCTCGTGGGCTGTGCGCTCAGGTGACAAGACCGTCTGGTTTGGCGGCGACACGGGCTACCGCGGCGTACCATACTTACCCCCCGGCGAAGACGATTACGCCCCTGAGTTGGACCACCTTCCGCGATGCCCACAGTTCAAGCAAATTGGCGATCTGCGTGGACCATTCGACTTGGGCCTAATTCCCATTGGTGCCTATTCTCCCCGTGCCGCCTTTTCGCCGATGCATGCCAACCCGTACGATTCGGTCGAGATCTTCCAAGACACCAAATGCCAGCGAGCCATGGGAATTCATTGGGGCACCTGGGCGTTGACTATGGAGGAGGTTCTGGAACCCCCGAGGGTGCTCAAGGACGCCCTGCGTCGCAAGGGTATTCCCGAGGAGGGTGTCTTTGACGTGTGTGACATTGGTGAGAGCCGGGAGTTCTAATCGTGCCGATCGCGAGAGAAGGAGTGAGAAAAAGCATTCGATTGGGAGGCCAAAAATCATGAATCTATTGTACAATACCCATATCTTGTAAATTTCGCTGGTGTTTTGGGGTTGGCGCCGTGTTTGTTGGGTATCAAGGAGCTTGGATGGGGACAGTTCTCCCAGGTGTTCACCGCCGATGTAGTAACCAAGCTATCTAGGTGAAAGAAGAATGAAGAGTCTACAAGGGAGTCGCGACGCTTTATACTTGTCATGCCAGATTTTAGTCGTAAGCATGATGTGTCTTTGACCAGAAAGACTGATGGCATGAAGGACGGGAGCTGGCAAGATGGTTGGATGCTTATTCCATTGTAGGTGATTACGCGGATCGCCAATGACAGAGCTGTGTCCAATCAGAGAAGGAAATTTTGCAACTCAATCCTCACTTCCTCGGCGAATCGACTGCTTGATTTTTATCCCTTTCAGCCATCTAACAGTCCCATCTTCTGCCTGCCTAGGTGTGGCGTTGATTTTCTGAATTGCTGGTTCCTTGGCTCCCTCACCAGGCCTTGATGTTGATTCGTCTGCCTTCAGCCACACTTGACGTTGATTTGGCCTAGCTTCAGCCACACTTGGCGGGATGTGACGTACCTCACTCGCCACACTCTGGTATAAGACAACCTGCCCTTCTCCAAGTCAGACTCATCCATTTTCTTTCACTCCTCACTTGTATTCAAATTCATCAAGACCAACAAGTCCTCAATCTGAACCAATCCCTCACCTCCAACTCAAAATCTTTCCCACTCATTTCTTCTCGCAACACCGCAAACATGGGCCTTCCCGTCTTCTCCTCGGAGGACAAGCAGACCCCGCAGCAAGAAAAAGAACAGCAGCAGCAACAAGCCACACCCAGCACAGGTGCAACTGGCGCAGGGGCCAATACGGGCGCTGGCGTGACGAGGCCTAAGACGGAGGAGGAGAAGGAGGCCGATCGCTTGTACGAGGAGGCCATGGAGGAGGAGTATGCGAAGAGGGATGGCGGTGCATAATTGAGCGTCTACCAGCCATTTGAGGCGGGGCTTGATGGGCCGTTATGATCACCCATGGGAGCGAAAGTTATCTCAACTCCGAACAGCAAGCTTGAACTATATAATAAAATAAAATGAAATGAAGTTCTTCATAATACGTTCCCGGAGATGGTGGCTTGTCTCCATGTCCCGTGGAGACTAGAATTCCAGTCCACTCCCACATCCGGCTTCAATATTGTCCTTTCTAGCTCTTCGCTATTGAAAAGCTCTCACAAAACACATCGGGTAGGACGAAACTCGAGCAATGACACATAAACTCGAGTCGTGGAGATGGCTAAACCAGTGGGTAGAATAATATCAAGCCAAAGCCAATAGTGAGGATCGGGATGAGAGAACTCATTGGCGGAGAATCCTGGAGAATGGAGGTTGTAGATGTCGTGACGGAGCGTTCTTGACAGAATATCTAGCGAGCCCGAGAAGATGATGCGATGCTGGTGTGCGATGCCCGAGGGTAGGACTTGACGAGATGTGCCGCTCAACGGGAATTCTCGAATTGATCGATGCAGGAAGTGAACGATTCCATCTCGAAGAGTTAGGAGAGGGCCGAAGGAGCGAATATTCTTTTCGAGTCGTCGTCGCACACGTTCTCGATCAACTCGTCAAGAAGCCTTAGTTCTCCGAGGGTGGCGGGACAGTATACAACCTGAGACACTGCTAAGATACTACTAGAAAGCTCTGCGTGGAACGAATCATAGATAGGATCCATCACCCGCTGGTGGAGGGATCAAAGTCCAGGTGGGAATAACTTCAGCCTCCTGACCGTGGCTAGTCTTAGGATATTCCACCACTGTTAACAGGCTACAGCTGCCCAAAGGAATACGCCATGGGGGTTAAAGGCCAAGTGCTGTTCAACGGTCTCCCGCAATTCGTTGTCGTACTCCTTTATGGTCGCCAACTCACCCGCCTTATACCGGATCTATCTGCGGAAAAGGGTAGAGGTTAAATCCTCATTTAGCTCGAATCACAGCTTAAATTAATGCGAATCTTTGTTAAATCTAGCTTCGATGCTCGGCAAGTTTGCGGCTCGGTAAGGTCCATCGAGCACGATATGAGGAAGAGGACTGGGCATAGAGTCGAGGAGTTAATGATGAAACTGCGTTAGTGTTCTTGTCTGATGGTCTTTTCTTACTTGCGTCGAGTTCGCCCCAAAGGAAGCATCCTTTCATCCGAATCCAAGCATAAGACCCCTTGGGGTTAAGGGGGCCCTGGTCTGGGAGATTGTCCAAAGCTGCCTGCAAGAGTGTGTCAGAGTGAGCTCGTATTGCTTGCATGCGCTTGGGTGCTAGCTTGCTTGTGGTAACATCAACAGTCTATTTAGGGTTTAGAGGATATAGAATGATACCGGTTGGCTGTAGGTAGAGACGAATGGAACTAACATCACGGTGTTGGTCGACTGTATCGAGCGACGAGACCCCAATAAGAGGAGAGCGCCATACAATTCGGGTTCCATTCGCCAAACTTCTACTTAACTTACACTCCCAAACAAAAAGATGACGAAGCAAAAGGAAACATACAACACCGGGTATTCGCTGGTCGTCACCGACCCAACTACTAATCCAGCGCTTCGCCGGTTGACTGAGGGGGAGCAGACGGGACCCTGTATTTTCGACGAGCTATGGTCGTATGTGGGAGAGGGTGAGAGAAAAGATGCTTTTATTGTCTGCCTATGGCGAGGGAGTTGTGAAACACTTCTGTCCCTTATCTCCCTTTCAAGCTGGCCGACCAGTCAAGGATGCCTACCACATCTTGTACGAGAAAGAGGACTCAAATGCTGGAACCAAGGTTGTCTGGCGCAATGGCAAACACCCGCAGACTTAAGGGAACCTCTACGACTTTCTCGCTCGTCTGACAGCTAAGAAGGGGGGTCTACGCATTTGAAATGCTACATAGTATTCTCTCACTACCCATGCTACCAAGGGTGGCCTTTCCGGAATGCGTTAATGCCCAAACAACAACCAAGCAAACCAGCTCTGATTAGTCACCTTCGCGATGATGTTCTCCTGAGGACCTCACATCGGTCATTTCCTCTTCTGTCGTTGCTAGTCTTTGCCAATTGGACGAGTCCTTGAAGTCCCTTGGTAGCCGAAGGTTGGTTGACCCAGGTCCGACCACTTCGTAACCTGAGGGGAAGACACGGAGTTGCTCCTCGGTGGTAACCACGCCGCCGACAGTCAAATAGATGTGCTGACCCATCCATGAAGTCACCGTAGGCGGGCCCAGCACGATCCGGAGTGTCCCAATCAAGGATGCGAGGATTCCAATTGTCAGGTACGCGGCTATGGCCCATGGTCGACAAGCCCTGGCGTACCACGCGTAGCCGTTAACAACGTACGGCAGAGGTGGGAGTCCGGTAGCATGTATGGTAGTTTGATCTTTGATAGCACCGTCAATGGGGAACGTGCCGTTCTGAGAGTGGCTTGCGACATTGCCGCTCGAACGAAAGCGCTAACCCCTAAACATATCGATATGCGAACTACTGATGAGAGCATTGATCCAGGGTTGGATTTGGTCCAAAGTTTCATTTGCAAGCCTCAATGATGTGGCGTTGATTGAAATGACCAGATCGAAGAAGTTGCCGAATTGAGTTGAAGCAAGTTCGTATTGAGCCAGATCTTGGTCAGGAAAGTCAACCAACCGGTGTAGCCTCTCAGCGCTTGCCTCCGAGGCGTTGTCGTCGCTGGTGTTGTCAATGGCATACCAGTCCCCATCTCGCGCCCATTGGATTTGAACGGCGTCTGGTTCCAAGACCCGATAGTCTACCACAGCAGGAGTACTCTCGTTGGTTTGCGTGAACCAGTGCTTGTTGGTCGTCTCGACTCGGGACCAGCCCGTGCTATTTCGTGTCATCGTGAACGAACCAGGCCCCTCCGTTAGGTTGGCAATCAGGACGTGTTGCAATGTGTAGTATGTGAAAGTTTCCTCCAGAGCCTCGGACAGCAGAAGCGGAGCAAGGGTCAGGCCTTCTTCAGCCATCAGTATATTTTGTGGTGGTTTCACGCTTCCAAAGTCCTTCAAATGCTCGAGGAAGTTTTTCGTGTCCCATAAGCCGTCACTCAACCACGTAGTCTCAATCCCTGGAACATTCTCTTCTTGGAAAGGAGCACTTGGTCCCATAGTACCACCAAGATAAGACCAAGACCAGTGCAGGTTAGTATCATTCGCGGGCCGGATCCTGATGTCATGGACCGCGAAATCATCCTCATCGCCTCTGATTCCAAATTTATAACCAACCGAGGCGCCAACGGTAAGCAATATCAAAATTCGACGCAGGTTAATGAAGACAGGGAAGCTCCGGGTGCCTAACAAGATTGGCGAGTGCGGTTGCGAGTTTAAGTATCTAGCGTAGTCGAGGCCAGAACGCTTTGTAGCTTGGCCGGTACACCATGCATCGAATAAGTGGTCGTACGCTTCTTGAAGCCCGTACGAGACGAGCCCGAACCCAACGCCAATCACGGCCAGCCAGACTTGGACGCTGAAGTGCATCCCAAACCTGAAGACGCCGCCCGGCAGTGGAGGGCCTTTGTTATTCTCGAATAGTCCGTAGATGGGGTTTGTATATGTGGACACTGCGTTGCAGGCGACAAAGATCAGAATCGAAACAAAGGTTGCGAGAAGGGAAAGCAGGCCAATCAGACGAAGGCGTGCGAAGAAAATCTTGGCCAGAGACCATGTTCGTTGATGTCTAGGTTGTTGCATCGTGGGCGTCGGGAGAAATCGGTTATCGTGGTTTGCAAGTCTGAGGACACTTCCATGGGACTCTTTTCGTATGATGCGTATTTATTATCAATTCTTTCAACATCCCGTAAGCAATCAAGCCGAGTCCCAGCCAGGCAAGGCAAGGCAAACAGTGCTTGGTAACGTCGACGAAGGCTGTGTTCAGGGAGCAATGCATGCCAGTGTCCCCAATATTAGCACCCTGCAGCCCTAACCTCTTGATATGTGTAACTGCAAAACGTTTCATTAAAGGATCTTGGGCTCTCAACCACCCTCTCGCAACCTTGCCAACGCAGCCGCAACGCCTCCACTCAAGTCATCGGCGTTTTCGCCTCGGCCGGCTTGTCTTCTTGCCTCCGCCTCGGCGGTCTTTTTCGACTCTTCAATCGCGGCGGCAAGCATCGCTTCTTCTTCGTCCTCATCATCATTGTCGTCATCATCCATGAACTGAAACTGCCTTCCCGCCGGTGCCGGCGGTGCGCTACTCGGTCCTGGCGCAGTTGACGCGGTACCAGTCGCTGGTGACTCTCGAGACAAAGGCCCTGTAGACGGCATGTCCCTCAAGGGGACTCTTGAAAGTGGTCTTGCCTGGTCTAGCACCGCTGTTCGATCCGTAGGCTTTGCCGTCTTCTTCCCTGCTTTCTTCACGCGGAATGGCTCTCCGACGGCTGACGTCCACCTCTTCACTTTAATCCCACCCCACCCATTCAGCATGGCCAACTGCTCTGCGTCCGCATTCACTGCGTTCCTCAAACTCCCGAAATTGCTCACGAGCGCAACAGCGTCCGACTTGTTCAAGCTTCTCGGCACGGTAACAAACTCGACCAGTTTCTCACCATAGCTCGAAGGTTGCTGTCCACGAATGGCGCCGAATGATGCGTGCTCGTAGCTCTTGTACAACTCCAGGTAGCGTGCTGCCTCGGCAGCAGACCAGCACAGTATCAGTGTGACGTTGTTGACGAGAGACGTTTTGGAGAGTTCCTTGAGGGAGGCTTCGTGGTTGGGAATGTCGACCATGGTGAGGACGATGCGTAGGTTATATTTCCCCTGAAGGTTGCGGATGCGCGTGTAGATGTACTCGGGATGTAAACGGTGGTATTTCAAGCTGAGGAACAAGGCGCACGTGCCTAGGCCGAGGACGTAGTCGGCGGGAATGTCGCTGTACTCCCAGGGGATGGATCGGATGCTCGTCAAAACAGGGTTTCCGCGCTGGCGGGGGGAGACGAGGATGGTCGAGCCGGACTGTGCCTTTTGCGGGAGAGCTTGCGGCGTAGGCTGGACAACTTTGCTGCCGGAGGCATTTGAGGGAGGAGCGTTATCGAGTCGTTGAGGCGTGGGCTGTTGAAACTTTTGGGGTGTCGGTTGCTGGACGGGAGGGTTGCGAACGGCCGGCGTTGAGTCGACGGACGCCATGGCGGCGAGGAGGTCGTCGTCTGCGCCGTAGTCGTCATCCATAATGATTGATTTGTCGGTGAATGGCAGAAGGGTCAAATTGAGGGTGGTGGCTGGCTGAGAACGGCGTGAAAGTAGTCTCGAGCGTGGATGATGTTTGGTGATGAATTGAGATGGTGTTTTGGGCGGCATGACGCAGGGTCGCTCTTGGCGGATTCGTTAACGGTCGCCAAGACGCTCCACACAAGCTGCCATCATCACAAACTTCCTAATGAGGAATGGAGGCTTCCAGTCCCTTTGACACGCAATCATTCTTTCATTTTTGTAAGTGTTTCATTCTTAAGAGATATATCTACCTAATTTAACAAGACCATCCTGATATCTTCACGAGATGCCACTCCCACCATCCCGTGTCCATCACCAAAACGCCAAACTCCCATCCCTCACAGGTCGCCCCGTAATCCAATTTATCCCAGCCGTAGATCCCTCCCGTCTCTTCCAATCTTCAATCGCTCAGTCAAGATCCTCCTGCAGCCCAACATATTCACTCTCCTTGGGCACCGCAACCCCCCTCATATTTCCATGTATCGCATACAACGCATTCAACCACGTATCAAAAATCTCTCCCACTTTTGCGAACTGAGGGTTCCCATCCGACATGGTCATTACCTGGTCTCGAAGACGCTCGTACGCTTCAATCATGACCCAGACTTGCAAGGCGGCAGTATCCGGGCCGCTGCGAAAGGGCCTCTCCGACATGGCGGACGAGAGTTCCCGCGTGAGCAGGTCCAGGCAGATTTGCAGGCTGAGATTGTCCGTCGATGACGACGATGGGCGGCTTGATGGCGGAGTGTTCCAGGCGCGTTGCGGGACTCTTGGGGACGGCTCGGGGGAAGCTTCGGTTGAGAAGGAGATGGGCTTGAAGTAAATGGCGTCTTCTTCAAAGCCCACCATGTCGTCCTCTTGGTTGGAAGTCGGTTGCAAACGGGGGCTCAGGTGCTGTAGCGGCGGTGGACGATGGCGGGAACTTGCTCGGGATCTAGGCTGCCCATCCCGTAGCATGGAATGCATCGGCACGTTGAGGATGTTTTGCCATGGTTCAGTCTTGTGGTTGTTTGGGTCGTGATACGAATACACAGACTCGGCGTCGGGCCCATCTCTTGACTCGAGAAGCGCGCGGTACTGGTCGGCAATCAGCTCGACACTCGACGTCTTCTCCGCCGAGTCCGGGTCCCTTCTCATCTCAGGCTGGGGCTGTTGCTTGTTCTCCAGTTGTCCGATTCTAAACACAGGTGTCTTGGCCTGTCGACGCATAGTCGAACTAGTCGACGTCGACTCCGCGGGCGACGGAATAGACGAGCTATCCAACGACGGCCTCGCAGTAGCATCATGGATGTTCAGGTGCGAAAACTCGGGAATGGTGCGCTGGGATTGATTGAGGGCCCTCGGCGGCGAAGGCTGCGGCGAGGGCAAAGACAAAGACTCGGGCGTCGTGGGACTGACAACGGTTTTAGGACGCAAGTAATGGCTCCATTTCGAGTCGCTCAGATCTGGTGCGCCGCCGCTGGAGTGAGTTTGACGCGGTGATGGCGAGGGCGCTTCGGTTTTGCGACTGGCGGTTGAGTCGGCCGAGGCGCGCTTGAGTCTGAGCTTGAGCTTGGGGTCGCATTTTTGGAGTTTTCTTCGGGCGGGCTTGAGGGTGTGCGTTTGAGGATCCATGGTGTTGGTGTTGGTGTTGGTATTCAATCAAGTTGCGCACATTTGTTTTAGTTGTTACGGTGGGAGGATGAGGGTGAGTCCTCATTCAGCTAGGGTCGGTGGTACAAAGTGCAGATGGCGGTGATGCAGATGGAGGCGGCGATGGCTCGGTGCAATGGATGTGTGTTAGTCGTGGTGTTGAGAGAGTCAATATCGTCGTTTTACAGTCGTTGCAAGTCGCCAAGGTGACGGTATACATAGTATGACGGAGGTCAAATAGTCGCCAGATGAAAAACAGGATGGAAAAATCAAAACAAGACGAAGGGGCGGCAGGGGGGAGAAAAGAATTCAATTCCTTTACCGCTTTCTCCAGAATCAGGGCGACGACGCTTGCAAGTTGCCATCTCAGGTCCCAAGGCGGAGGCAGCCGCAGCATCGCCCTGCAACGTGCAAGCCGGCGGGACGAGCTTGCATCCTTACGAAATAGTGTGCACGGCCAACGAGCAAATGACGAGGCGGGACGAAGAAGAATGCCCACGTCATTTTGGGCCGAGACAAGGTATCAGGCGGCTTGGAAGCAGGGATACCAATGGTGCGTTACCCGATTGAGTCCTCGATCGACGGGAGCTGTGAGTGTGAGTCAACAAGGGAGGGGGAGATACATAAACTGAATTAATTGTCTCCAAAGGCTCCAAATCTATCTATTTTGTCCTCTGGCTATTCATTAACACATACTTCGAGTAGACACCTAGTAGTCCGAACACAATTGATTGCATTCACAACCCAGGGCCCTTTGTTGAACCAAGCCACTGTCCACGCAAACCATGACAGGGTCCAGGTCCGTCAAAAAAGAAAAACGGGGACCTGAAGGAGAAGGCTGATGGGACGATTGCCCATGTCAACCTGTCGTGTTGCCTGATGTCATATTCCCATGTACTGGGATATGTGTGTGTGTGTGTTGAGTGCGGCACACATCTACGAGTGCCCAGGCTCTTCTTGTCCTCCACAGGTTTAGGCGAGGTACCAAGTATTCTAGTCCAACTGCTCAGTCCCGGTATCGTGATCATGACATGCGGCACACAACGTGTCTACCCCTGATTTCCTTGCACCAAGAAGTCTCCCCCTCCGATATGTCCAAGTCGACGTCATCCAAGCGGACAGCCAGTCGGGAGCTGTAAGCGAAGGCGAACAAAACATCTCAATGCAAGGAACAGTGTGAGGGTTTTGTCGTGCTCTTGCCTACCCCTTGCTCTGTTCTCACCATTGAAACACTACTTACCTCGTGCAAGAGGCATGAAAGAGTGCGAAAGCTGGGGGTCGTAGGTTGTTAAACGCCATGGATGGCCATCACCGGCTCCTCGTTGTGCTCGACCTCCCCACATCCTGTCAGCTAATGGTATGCCCCACTAATTGCGGCACGCACACCAATATATACCGTTAACACCCAACTGCACTGAGAGATATTGAATTGGTAAGATAAGAAGAGAGAGATTTTTCACTATATCGTTTCTCCACAAAAAATGATGAAAGAAATCTGATACAATAGCGGATGATTCATAGCTAAGGTTTGCGGCTCATTGAAGTCTTTCGAAGCGAGCGGGGGGTACAGTCAATGGATGGAACATACGAATATATCTAAACTGGAAATGTTGCACTTGTTGCAAACACTGCAATATTAGCTTCAACAGACGAGGTGCGCAAGCATGATTGTAGGTAGCCAGTGTTAGTAATGAAATAACACTGTATTCCGATACTGTACTAAACCACTCCCAGAATAGCAACACGATTTCCAGTGGCAGTGCCCTCGTTCAACAGGCGAGTGAGGGGTAAAATCGCGGCTGGGCAAATCGAGGGGTCGCGTCGCCAGGAGCAATTCTTCAGCCCGACAATCATGGCCAAGAATATCTCCGATCGTGTCCCGGTAGACTTCTCTTCTTATTAGCTAGTTACTCCTGCCTTTCTCATCTCATCAGCTTCTGCCGCCCTCACGTGAGCCATCCTTCCCAGTGGCGCGGGGATGGACGGCATTGCGCGGGGGTCGTTGGGGGGATCATGGGGTTGGAACCTTCTTCACCTTGAACCAAGACAAGACGGAAGAATCGGCATATTCGTTTGCCTCTCACCTGCCGTAGAAGCCTTCGCCGAGTTCCAGCCAACTACTCACGGGCTTCCCCCCAAACTTAACAGTTCCATTGAAACCCCCAACCTTGCTCTTAGTCCGCTTCACAGCATTGACAACTCATGACCACCCAGATAATGGCCTCCTCCTCTCCACACACCGAGTTTCCCCCATACTTTTTCGACGCAGAACACAAGCAGAAGTCAAATCTGGGGGTTCCTGTGGACGGAGAAATTATTCCATCAATCAGCGGCTGCGACTCTGACGATGCCATGATCTTGCTCCACAAATAGTCCATGTCTCGTCCGACTCGCCATGATGGGAGCTGGAGCTATAAAGCAGCATTGCGCAGACAATTTCCTTAGAGACGGGTTGAATTTGTTCATTGCGGCTATACTCGCTGTTTCACATGCTCCGGCTCTTTACCCGCCCTGTTCATCCCGGTAAAAAAGAAGAAAGAGCGTCCGTCTGGGTCAAGCAATTGTTGTGATACTCCAAAAAGTTGCCCCTCCCCGCCATCGCAAGCTCTCTCCCCACCGCACTTCATCACACAAGCATCATCTGCCTCTTAACACCTCTCAGAGACTCGCAAATTGTGCAGCAAATTATTGTCTCCTGCAACCATGTCTGAAATCACCATCACTGGCTGGAAGACTCGAGATGTTCGCTTCCCGACTTCTCTCGACGGCACTGGCTCCGATGCCATGAACGCTGCGGGCAACTACTCCTCCGCATACTGCATCATCGAGACTGACTCTGAGTTTACCGGCCATGGCATGGTAAGTCACTCTGGCTTTGAACTACTTGGTCCCTATGAATCGTGGCTAATTACATGCTCAGACCTTCACCATCGGCCGCGGCAACGACATCGTCTGCGCCGCCATCAACCACGTCGCCGACCGCCTCCAGGGCAGAACCCTCTCCTCCCTCGTCGCCAACTGGGGCGAGACCTGGCGCTACCTCGTCTCCGACAGCCAGCTCCGCTGGATCGGCCCCGAAAAGGGCGTCATCCACCTCGCCCTCGGCGCCGTCGTCAACGCCGTCTGGGACCTGTGGGCAAAGTCCCTCGGCAAGCCCGTCTGGCGCATCGTCGCCGACATGAGCCCCGAGGAGTTTGTCAACTGCATCGACTTCCGCTACATCACCGACGCCATCACCCCCGAAGAGGCCGTCGCCATGCTCAAGGAGACCGAGGCCACAAAGCCCCAGCGCCTGCAGGACGCCATCAACAACCGCGCCGTCCCCGCTTACACTACCAGCGCCGGCTGGCTGGGCTACGGTGAGGACAAGATGAAGGGTCTCTTGCAGGAGACGCTCGACGCGGGCTACCGCCACTTCAAGATCAAGGTTGGCGGCGACATTGAGCGCGACCGCCACCGTCTGTCCATTGCGCGCGAGGTCATCGGCTACGACAAGGGCAACGTGCTCATGACGGACGCCAACCAGGTGTGGTCGGTGCCCGAGGCCATCGAGTACATGAAGCAGCTCGCCGACTTCAAGCCGTGGTTCATCGAGGAGCCGACATCGCCCGATGACGTGCTGGGCCACAAGGCGGTGCGCGAGGCGCTCAAGGAGTACGGCATCGGCGTGGCGACGGGCGAGATGTGCCAGAACCGCGTCATCTTCAAGCAGCTTCTGCAGACGGGTGCCATCGACGTGTGCCAGATCGACGCATGCCGCATGGGCGGCGTCAACGAGGTGCTGGCGGTGCTGCTAATGGCTAAGAAGTTTGGCGTACCCATCGTGCCGCACTCTGGCGGCGTGGGGTTGCCTGAGTACACGCAGCACCTGAGCACGATTGACTACGTCGTCGTGTCGGGCAAGCTGTCGGTGCTCGAGTACGTAGACCACCTACACGAGCACTTCTTCCACCCGTCGGTGATCAAGGACGGGTACTACACGACGCCCACGGAGCCCGGGTATAGTGTCGAGATGAAGCCCGACAGCATGGACAAGTTTGGTTATCCTGGTGAGGAGGGTGTGAGTTGGTGGAAGTCGGACGAGGCCAAGGTTATTCTTGAGGGCAAGAAGATTTAGGTCATTGACTTGGAGGGATTTGGAGAAATGTCATGATGTAATGAAACGTAAAAATCGAAGTGTAGGTTGGATGTTCAGATAGTCTAGTCTACAGGAGCCAAAAGTGCTCACCCAATACATATACACATACCTATACACATGTTCCTGGTGGTAAGCTGCTGCACAAGTGGATGGCTATCACTCTTTATACCTGAAAATTTATGGAATATGGTGTGACTCTTGAATTCAACTTACTTCTATCATGCCATGTTCTTATTTAAAAACGCAACGATATGCCCCAGCATCTCAGAAGAGTACCAGTGCCCAAGCCCTTGATACGTGTGAAAGTCGACCTCCAAGCCCATGCGCTGCAGCAGACGAGCAGTCTGTTGCCCATGTCTGTATGCAACCCTGTCATCCTCTGTCCCATGGCCCATAAACACCGGCGTTAACAGGAACGGAAACTTCTCTGGTGAGCGCGTGGGTTCCAGCTCGGCCTCTTCGCAAAGCTCGTCGACGGCTTGTTGCAGCGGCGTCTTGGGATCCTGCCCTCCGTCTTCGTCTTCATCCGTCTCAAACACAACACCATCCTCAGACTTCTCCTCGAAACAATCATTCATGCTCTCCACCAGCGGCATGAAGCCGCACACGACAACCACCGCACCCAACGCATCCCCCTCCCACAGCAGCAAGCTCATCAACGCCATGGCACATCCCTGACTGATGCCCGCCAGAACCACCTTCTTCGCATCCCCGCCCACCCTCTGAACCTCGTCCCTCAGAATACCGCGTATATGCTCGATGCTCGGACGCATGTCGCCGCGGCACTCGGGCTCCCAGTCGCCGGAGCCGTCGAACCACTGGTGGATGACGGAGCGGCGGTACTTGAGCGCGCGGGACATGGGCGCGGTGGGGAAGACGAAGCGGACGGCGGGGAGGGCTTCGCGGAAGGTGAGAGAGGATGAGGGGAGGGGAGATTCGAGAAGGGGGGCGTGGAATTTGCGGGCGTTGGAGCCGCGGCCGTGGAGGAAGATGATGGTGAAGGAGTGTGTTTCTGAGAGGGGGGGATGATGAGGGGAGGGGGGAAGACGCCCCTTGGAGGGTGGTGAGAGGAAGACATTGTGTCTGTTTTATGTGTGAGATTTCAGAATATTGTTTCGAGGAGGAGAAGGGTTGAATTGTTAGGGAAAAGCCAAGTCCAATACTAAGAGGTGAGAGAGGGTGGGTGAGCGATTGAGTCACAGACCAAATATCCAGGCAGTAGTTGAGGTGAAGCCACCGCAGTTGAGCGATAGGATGGAGGAGAAGCCGAAACAATACATGGGCTCTAAGGCTATAAATTGCCAATTGATCAATTGAGATGATACGTATGGTTCAATATATTCATTTGGAGGTTAACTGCCCTCCTATGTTAGATGGATGTTAACTAGCTGGTGGATAGTCCACTCTTTGGCAGTGCGCTTTGTCATCTGGCCAACACTCTGCCAACCTCCATGCCTGGCAGTGTAAGAGGAATTGGATGCTAACAAGTCCGTCTAATAAGACATGCGCAGTTAAAATTGAATATGTTGCCAATTCGTCGATCGATTACGAAAACATATTTATTTTATTCTCCTCATGTCCCACCAGAAGCAACTGCCAACACCACCAACTGCAACATCCCTGACACCGTGTCTCCACCACAACCACATTGGACCTCAACACCAACTCCTCTCTCACTCCCCCTCTTACACAACCATCACCACCTCCCTCAACCACCATCATGTCCCTCCTCCTCCTCCCCCTCAATCCCTCCTCCTCCAGCCCCCTCCTCTCCCTGTCCCTCTCGTTCACCCTCTGGAAATCCTTCCTCCTCCTCATCGCCCTCGCTCCCACCCTCTTCACCACCGACTACGACACATCCACCTCCCTCTTCTTCGCCATCCTCTACCCCCCCAACTCCTCCATCCCCGCCCTCGCCTCCCGCCTCACAAGATGGGACGCCCTGTACTTTATGCGCTCCGCCCGCACCGGCTACGTCTACGAGCAGGACTGGGCCTTTGCCCTCGGCCTTCCTAAAGTAGTCACCACCCTCGGAGCCGCCTTGGACCTGGACCTGACCACCTCCGCCTGGGAGCCTCTCGTAGCCATCGTCGTAGCCCACGCCTCCCACCTCATCGCCGTGCTCTCTCTGTACCAACTCACCCTCGTCGTCTGCAAGGACAAGCGTCTCGCCTACCTGGCCTCCACCATCCACATCCTCTCCCCCGCCGGGCTCTTCCTCTCCGCGCCCTACGCCGAAAGCCCTTTCTCGTGTCTCTCCTTCGTCGGCAACCTGCTCTTCGCCCTGGGCTTCAAGACGGACCGCGACTCGCTGCGCCGAAACGCGTGCGTCGTGGCAGCTGGTTTGGTCTTTGGCCTGTCCAGCACGTTCCGCAGCAACGGCATCTTCAGCGGCCTGCTATTCGCCGTCGAGGCCGTCCAGTGCGGCCTGGCCTTTGTGAACAAGCCCACGTTCTCGCACATGATGCGGCTCGTGGCTCCTGTCGTCGGTGGCATCTTGGTCGCTGCTGGACTTGTCGTTCCGCAAGCCCTGGCGTATATGAGATATTGCATGCCAGACGTTCCCGAAGCTGAGTTGCGGCCTTGGTGCACGCGCACCATCCCCAGCATCTACACGTTTGTCCAAGAAGAATACTGGTAAGCCTCTACACTACCCAACCCAAACATGAACTCACTCACTTACCACGGCATAGGAACGTCGGCTTCCTCAGATACTGGACGCCCAACCAAATCCCCCTCTTCCTGCTCGCAGCCCCCATGCTCACCATCCTCATCAAATCCGGCACCGCCGTGCTCCTCAACCCGTCCCCCAGCCTCACTCTCACAAACCTCAATGCAGATACCACATCCCGCACCTTTATCCGCACTCTTGCCGCCATGCAGACCATCCTTGCCGTGCTAGCCATTACAAACTACCACGTCCAAATCATCAGCCGCGTGTCGTCGGGATACCCCGTGTGGTGCTGGTGGGTGGCTTCGTGTCTGATGGATAAGAAGAGGCAAGGATGGGGGTATGGCATTACCGTCTTTATTGTCATGTATGCAAGTATCCAAGGAGCTTTGTTTGCCTCATTTCTGCCCCCTGCGTGAGGGTGCTCAAGTGTAAGCATTCATGCATGTATTAGTTTGTATCATCATTTATCTATCCTGTCATGACTTGGACTGTGTTCCTATCATTTTATCCCAGTAATACAGCCCTCTTCTTAGTCCAGCGCTATGAATCTTACGAGCACATGACTAGATCCTTGAGCCACTCACTGCATCAGTGTCCGTAGCACATTGAGAACAAACTTGAAGCTGTATTAATCTTAACGCTAGCAAATATCAAATTCATCGCTATCCTCCTTTCCTCGACTAATAGTCCTCACAAAGAAACATATTCGGCTTTGTACCCGCTCAAGCCCAAACTCCAACAGCCAAGGAAAGGTACTTCAAACGCAAATCCCACATCATCTCCAATAAAGCTGCACCTTTGTCATTCCCGCCTTGTATCCTAGGTCTTTATTTCGCGTCTTCATCGCTCGTTTCCAACAACGGGGCGAGAGGTTTGACTTTCGGGTTGGGCCGGGTGCGTCTGCGTCTGCGTGTGCTCCGAGCCAAGGGAGGTGATTTTAGGGCATTCGTGGCAGCAAGACGCCTCTCTAAGTACGTGTCCGCCGTGTTTTGAGAGATTCGAATCGAGCTCCGCGCACTTATTACAAGGCCAGTGGTCGTTCCAGAGTCTGGCGCTGCTCTTCGTTGAAATAGCTTCATGGTTCGAGATAGCAGAAATATCAACTAGGATTCATCGTCGTTGCTATCCGAATCCTCATCCGGTTCGATCTGCGACCAAAACTCCGAAAAGGTCTAGTACTCGTCCTCTGAATCGCTGTTATCGTTGATCCGAATAGCCCGCCATCTTCTATCAGTCAGATCTTGGGCGGCCGTCCCTTCGCTCTCCGGGTCCACGTAACCCTCGCCGCCAGCAATGCTCAGTGCCACTGGCAAGAAGACCAGCGCATGGAGAGCGGCAAATACAACAAGTGAGAGCCACACTCGGAAGTAGTAGATTTCGAAAATCTTGGAGCGGGTGAATGCCAGGACACAGACGCCAAGGAGCTTGGTTATTGTGATACCAGAGAAAACTGATCCGCCGACATTGACAAGGGCAGTCCATGCGCGGGCATCACGGCCACGGAAGGCGTTGCTATTGGCCTCCATGACAGTCCGAGAGGGAAACATGAACGCCCTCGCAATGTGGGCACAAAACTCGACGGAAATTCCCACGCAGATGATGAGGTTGACCAGGGAAACAGCGTTGAGAGAAACATTGAACAAAGCCATCGCTCCCATGATATCAATGACACTCATCACGACAGTCAGGGTGACCACGAGAGAGGTAAGAACCGAGCCCAGGAGCAGTGCTGCGACAACGAAAATAATGCCGACGGCAGCAGAGAGCAGACCCGCTGTAAGAGGTACGATGCTCAGGTACTGGTCAAAGAATATATAGAAGACGCTGTATGGGAAGACGTCGGCACCGGTTCTCTCGCCAACCTCGGAAGCGATGCGACGAGCCGAAGAATAAGCCTCAATAAAATCTTCCTGGCTCCTCAGGGGCGTGTGTGCAGTCCTGAAGTGACTAGCCCGGACACTCTTCCCGTCGTCCTCGAGAACCACAGCTTGGCCATAAGCCGCTTGGCCACCCAGGGGGCAGTCGTTATCCGCAGGACTGGTCAGGAACTTCTGCAAATAGTGGATAAATTCCTCGTCCTCTGGCATTCCGTAGAGAGTTGTATTCCAGGCGGGCTTGCGATCAGCGAAGCAGGTCGACCTACCTTCCACGCAACACTGTTCATAGATCGGGTTGAGCCAGAGGAAGTAGTCGTCGATCCAGCTTGCAGTAGGAGAGGAAATGTAGGATAGTTCGGGTCTCTGTCGTTCGAGTTCCAGTGTATTTGCGAGGGAAAGCGGCTGGCAAGAGGTGAACCTCGAGCAGACCTCTTGTTGTTCACGACGCTTGGAAACGTCGACACCACGCGTTACAAAGTAGACGGGAGGGCCAGTTTCCAAGTAGTCATACAGGTCGTTAAAGTAAGGAATTAAATATGAGCCATCCGGGATAGCAACTCGCTGGTCAAGGCCAAGCTGAATCTTTGGGAGTAAAGCTAGTCCAGCGGCAAACAAGCCGAAGAAAAATGTGACGACGACAAGCTTGACCTTCTTGCCCAAAAGCCGGGGGGCGTATGTGTTCTTGATAAAGACCTGAAGTAGGCTCTCTTCGGCCATGTCAGAACCACGGGCAGCGCCATGCGCGTAGCCGTTGGAACCATTGAGGTGGATCCTTGCCTTCGTGATCTGCACCCACGGGAACAGCTCGCAACGGTGATCTTCCACCCGCATCTGGTTAAGCGACAGGCAAGAAACGAACATGGTCATTTGCAGCATCGCGTTGACCAAGACAGCACCAGCGGCGTAGGCAGCAAAGTTTCTGACTGCCGGCATGCCAACGGCTGTACCAAGGGCAAATGCGACAGTCTCGGTAAGGGCGGAGAAGAGAATGGAAGGACCCATGCGTCCGAGGGCCCTCGCAACGCGTTCCTCGACCATCTGATCAGGACAGCTGACGTTGACTCTCTCCAACTCATGGACAATCAGGAAGATATTGTCAACACCAACAGCAAGGACAATGAAAGGAATGACCTCGACGATGATGAGGGTTGCCTTGAGTCCTACCCAGGACCAGAATCCAATAGATGCAGCGATAGACAGGAGAACGATAATGATACCAACAAGGCCCAGCGTCACCTTCGACTCGACGAAAAGCACAGCAGGGTTCCTGAAGATGTGGTTAATGGGTGTTCCCAGTGCCATGCAAGCGTAAATGAACATGACGAGGTAGCTGATGACGATAATCTTAGCGTCCGTGTTGGTAGATTTGTTCAGCTCCTCTTCCAAGCTGATTTCAGTGTTGAAAGATAGTCGCAGGCCTCGGGCGGCGGCCTCTTCTTGAACGTCCAAAAGCCGATCACGGAGTGCATTCTCCCAGTCGACGGCTCGTGCTAGAGCATCGGTGCCTTCTTCAGCGTTGTTGACAACCCAGGTTACTGTAATGGCTTGGGCCTCGGTCACATCATCTTTATATCCACCAAAAATCATGTCAGGGTCGATGGGCTGGCCAAAAGCAGGTCGGCAGTCCACAGGGCTCTTTGCGCATGAACGCAAGTCGTCTTTCCAAGTTCTGGGAGAGGGACTTCCGGTGCCATACCAGTAGCCTGTAATAGACTGAACAACACAAGCATCGCCGGTCGGCTTGAAGCATAGGTCATCGAGGTACTTGCCGTAGATGGGGCTTTCCAGCCTCTCAATGCTCTTTTCTACACTCATCCACCATTTGAGAGTGTCATAGCTCAGGACGGGTCCAGGTCCAGACGGATTAGTATCGTTTACCAGGAAGATCTTTTCCGCCCGGTAAAAGGGGCCAAAATTTGAATCGAAGTAGGCCTTTTCCTGGGCCGCAGGGGATGACGGGCTCACCCAAAGGCGTGCAGGCTCCCGTTCCAGATCGAATCGGAACCATCCAGCGCTCATGATGGCAACGACGAGAATGCTAAAACCAATAGAAAGTCCTGGGAATCGGGCTGCCGCATGACCAAGTTGATAGAAAGCTTTGTCACACTTGTCATTGAGCCAGTACCGCTTTGTAGGTCGGTCGCGCATAGCTTCACTTGCGACGGGGCCACCTTCATCCTCGTCATCGCTGTGTGAAGACTCGTGCAGCAACCGCGTCCTCTCCACACGACGTTCCGCGTACCGCTTCCAAGCCACATGGCCGAAGATAAATGAGATCAAAGCAAGGAGCAGGGTAGCGTAAACAAAGATGGCTGCAAACGACAGACAAGGCAAGACACCAACATGGCACGACTTCGCGTTCTTGACGGCGGGGAGTTCCGGGCACACTTCTGGGCAGTCGACACAGACGCAGCGGTAGGCCGGATCTTCGTCGTTGCACGCGTGGGCCTTCATATCGAGAGGGTGCATATCAGGTTCTGAATACTCGGTCGGGAAGTTGATTTGGAAGGGAGAGCCAACCAAGGGCTTCCGGTTGCCAAGGAACTTTAGCATCTCGGTGTAGTTTTTGGCACCGCCTCCAATCAGATCCATGGCTCTGCTGTTTGCGCCTCCAAACTTAACTTCCTTGCAACTGTCATAGAAGCCGGAGCCGTATGCCTCGGAGATCAGCTGGTCAAGCTCCGCTACTTGTACTTTGTCGTTTTTAATGGTAGAATCGGTGACGTTGATAAACAGGGATTGGTCGGGGGAGCAAGTGAAGGTGCAGAACATGTTGAAGAAATTGTCCTTGCACGCAGGACACGATCCGGTGATGGTCTTTGGGGTTCCGAGTTCTTTGGCGAGGGCTTTGACCTAGAAGCTATGTCAGTAAGGTATTCGACATGACGATTGCGTCGCAAGGGAGGTTCTTACCTGTGGCAAGGTGCAGCATACAGGGCCAGTCCTCCACTTGTCACCGCAGAGCTCTACGAGCTCGTTACGGAGCTCGTCATCCGGGTCCTCGGCAAGCCCATTGTCGACACAAGGCAGTTCTTTACCGAAGAACGACTGCTTGCCACAGTGATCACGGAAAGCACATCGTCCCGCCTCATGCTTTGGTGTCAGAAGCTCTGCCGCATGCGCCAGAGTGGCCAGCAGCAACGCCGCAGCCCCAAAGCGAGGGGCGATGCGATGATGCATCTCGAAAGAGAGGGCCGCTCAAGAACGACCAGGGTTGTTGGGCTGTGTGTAACGAGCGTAGGCGCAAATCGAATCCAGGTTGGGAAGAACGTCGGTAGAAATAAAGATGTTGCCCAAAGGATGAAGCTGAAATAAAGATTAAAGGGCAGCAGTCGTAGGTCGATCGGGAATGATGGGAGAGGGAAGATGACGAGGTCGTCGCGTGTGAGTTGGATGATGATGAGGGAATGAGGAATGAGGCGGCAGCGGGTACCTTAAAGTGGTGCACCGACACTTGAGGGAGGTACGAGTACGTGCGGCGCATAAAGTAGCCCCGCGTACCTTACAGCCCAGGCACCTAGACAGGTACAAAGGAACTACACCGGCTGAGAGCTTGAGACAGCCCGAACAACTCAAACAATGCGGGTCTTTTGTTGAACAGAGGGAACAACAAGATTGAGTCTCGGGCAGTCTATGAATGACTTGGCAAATCTGCACCACAAAAACACGTCGTCTTTGAGAATTGATTCTGTTCCTCCTCTCATCATCTCAGTTCGATGTCGAAATTCACGAACATGTCGGCCCTCTTCTTTCGGCGGTGACGGGTCACCTGCGTCATTTGGGCGTGCTTGGACCTGTCCCCCTGCAAAAAATGACCGATAAGTGACTCGATAGCTCCAATGACTCGGAGGCTGGACTGCGGGGATTGGTCGTCGACCAGGGGAGCGATTTAGTACATGCTTGGTACTCTTTAGTGCGAGCGTCATGGATATTGTTCGAGATGCTGCGAACCAGCCTACCCTATGTGAAGCCCGAATTTCTCAGCTGTCTCTCATTTGGTGATTCCATTCCTTGGTGTTGCCTATTGCATTTTTATTCTCTACATAACATGATGGCCTCCTTTATTCTTGGTGATTGTAGGTGCTGTGGGTTTAGGTAATGTTCTCATGTTGGTGCATCTAATTGGCCGCTCTTTCTCAGTTCGATGTTTTGTGGCGATGAAAATGCAACCAAGGTTGAGCTTTCCACTGCGCCGGAAACTTAGAAAACACTCGATCGGTAAGTTACGAGCGGCCGAACCTCTCTTTCTTCGGCATATGTAGAAAATGATAAATACAAAACTAGAAATCCTTCCATTTCACCTTCGACATCACCTGACCCTTTATCTACATAGTAAGGTAGTCAGTCGACTTGGCCTGATACTTTCCTGCCGACTTGCCGAGCTTATCCGGACCAGATGTCTTGAATCCTTGAGGAACCGTTACCGTACTTATGTAACCACCCATGTCCCTCCATAACTCCAACTCTATAGGAAACAAGCATATAGTTCTACTGAAGAACCCAGTAGAGATGTAGTCGTTTCGACTAGGAACCTTTTCAACGAGGCAGAACTCGACAAAAGTAGGCAGCTTATAGCACCCGCGAATTAAATCATCTGATGCACGTGATCGATCGCGACCTTTCAGCCTAAGCAAGCCAAATCGCTCCACTAACGTGTATCAGTGAGTCGCACAAGCAAGCAAACATCTTTCTCGTTTTGATGCGTCACCTACCAACACAACTTGCCTCCTTCACCATTTGTTTACAGTCCCCATTTGTCGCGTTACCCAAGTCAGCAAAAATACATCCCTCCAGCGTTATCTGGGCTTTCAAGCTCCTCACTTACCTTACCACTTCGACCACATCATGGTTTGCTCAGCAAACGTGTATCCCTATCAGCATTCCATTCCCCCACCATCACCATCCCCACGGAAAGGCAAATGTCGGATCTGTCTTCGGAGGAGCTCGTCCAGAAACTCGTGGTAGGTAACTTCCTATGTCGCTTGCTTCATGCAGGTGGGCTGTTAGTTGTTCCAAGCACTTTGGTAACGGGAACTGCGTGTTTGTGGACTTGGGTGCAAGCTGCCGTAAAACCTAGCACAAAGCCCCACGATGAGAGCTCCTCAACTCTTGCCCAGAATGATAGAATTTCTCAAGTAATTACCCGAAGACGAGTGAATGCTAATACACCTGCTAGGAATCCTTCCGCTCGCTTCTGGACGAAGCCCTCGTAGTTGCTATTGTGAGCGACTACGAGTTGACAAAAGACTCAGAGTATGAATCAGCCAAGACCATCCTTGAGGGACTGGCCAAAGATGTATCATCCGAAGAAGCAACTGGCTTCAATCCCAGTGGCATGGGTGAAAGCCCCGAAGAAACGACGGACGGCTTGAGCACCACAGAAACGAGCAACAGCCAGCACCCTTCGCGTGCAAATGATACAGACACTACAACTAGCGATCTGACACCCTCATCATCTGGCGGCCTTTACTCTATGCCTGTACTTGATACCTTCGACGAAGACAGTGAGGAGTCTAAGATCCTCTCACTGCAAAACATGTTTACAGAACTGAAGGAGTATGACATCAAAAACTCCCTTAAACAGGCCAACGGTGACTTCCAGACTGCCTTAGACAATCTACTTAATATCCAGTACCTGAAGTCTACTGGCCAGCAACCAATGGGCATTGACGGATTCTTTCGACCGGAAGACGAATTCACTGAGGTTAGCAAAAAGAAGAGGAGAAACAGAAAGAAGGGCAAGAGGCCTTTAACGGCTGATGATCTGAGCTCACCCACCGGGGCTACCTCTCCTGATGCGTTGAAGAACATGAAGCGTAAGACTCGCCCCATTAGGCAACATACCCAGCCCAGATGCTAACCTCCTTACAGGCCAAGACGAGATCGCCTATCTTGCGGACAGATTAGACCTCCCATTTGACGAGGTTTCCGAGATTTACTGCCGAAAGCGCTTTGCTAGCGGCCACACGGCGCTTGAGATTCTAGACCAGCACATCTCACTCGGCATCGAAGCTCAGGATGACGCCAGTAAACAATATGCAAAGGAGCTTGCAGACAAGTACCGCAACGTTCCTGAGCAATATATGGCAACCATTGTCCAGGTCACCGGTTCCATCCCTCAGTGGTCAGACGACATTGCTGCGCTCCTCAGCAAACACTTTACCAAACATCCTTGGACTAAGAAACTCCCCATTAACTACACCCTCACCCCTCTACCGGACGAGGATGTCGAAGGATTCGAGACGGTGTCTTCCTCTAGAAAGAAGGCAGCCGTCAGCAAGATCGCCGGCCAAACAGCCCCCAAAGCTGCCGATCGCATGTCCTACGCGCAAGCCAGCGACAAGGCGACCCAGTACACTCGTGCGAGGCGCGAAGCAGCAAGCTCAGCGGCCCAGCTTAACCGGCGCGGCGCCTCGAACCCGCTCTATCGACAGGCCGCGGGCTACTACGCAGGAGTCGCGAGAGAACAAGGCCGATATGAGAAGCAAGCTTCCTCAACGGCGGCGGATATTCTAGTGGAGGAGAACAGCACGCCGACCCAAATCGACTTACACGGCGTCTACGTGCAGGATGGCGTCCGAATCGCACGGGCCAGAGTCCAGAGCTGGTGGAATGGGCTTGGAGAGTTCCGCAGCGAAAAAGCCAGGCAGCAGCCCTTCACGGTGGTAACCGGGCTCGGTCGCCATAGCGCTGGCGGCGTGTCGCAGCTGCGACAGGCGGTGGCTGCGGCTCTTCTCCAGGAGGGTTGGGACATGAGGGTCGAGACGGGTCGATTCGTCGTGAGAGGACGACGATGAAACGGGGAACTGGAACAGACTACAGCGAGTTACGAGAGGTCGAATGGGGGCCGGGGAGCTTGCGCGTTCCTCGGGCATTTCTTGAAATAGACTGGGCTGGACACAGCCACAATGCGGATTGGTGAAGATCGGACCATTTGGCGAGGAGGCAGGAATTGGTCTTGGATCGAAGGATATCGCCGTGGTGATCTCTCTTTGCCAGAGTTTTGCGCGGAAAGGATTGTTGATCTTGTGCTTGATTAGAAACATAGCCTTTGAATATCATGTAGCGCAGCAAGGCGGATTAGGGCAGTGACATGCCAAATAACGGGGGGCATTTTCAAGTACCGTGACCATCAATGCAGTCAGCGGTATGGTTCAACTATAGCCAATTAAGTTATGCATAGTGATTTGTCTTGTTGTGGTGTGGTGTTGTTTCATGTTGTCTCCCATGGACCGGCAGGGCGGAAGAGTGATGCCTGAATCCTGAGCCTCGACGATAGCTCGATCGGCACCACAGCCGACAATGAAGACCGGACCAACCGGACAAGACGTAAAAGGATGCCAAGACGATAACCATCCCTTTTCAGACAGATACATGGCCTTCGATTGTTTCCCTATTCAGGGCGCGTAGGCACTGTTGCCGTGCCATGAATCGATAGTCAGTCCCGCCCCAGTGAGGCAGTGTGACTTAGGCAACGGGGAAAGGCAACCGATTGACACATCTGGACGAATCCTTCGGGCGGCGCAAGGTTATCAGCCAACGAGGATGAAGGGGGGTGTATTCTAGCCGCATGAATGTGAGCACTAGTTGAGTGGTAGGAGAAGAAGTGTGCATATACAAATGGCTGTCCGTTCCTAGCAAGTTTCTATAACACCACAACAACTCCTCTCACATTCTCAACCATCTATCATAACTACTTATCAAGTAACATCGCATTTCATCACATCTCAAGTAAAGCAGAAAAAAAAAATACAAAAACACCATGGACAAGAAGCCCCAGCCCCAGGGAATGGCCTTCCGGGTCCCCAGGGACGACGACATCTCGCGTCCTCTCCTCGACCCCCAGGACCTCGAGGAGCAGCCCTCCTTCAGCGTCACCTTCTCAACCACACAGATCCTCCGCGTGCCCATCTTCGCCATCGCCATCGCCGACAGTGTCATCATGGGCCACTGCCGCTACAACGTCACCGCTGGCGTCTTTCTCGAGCTGCTCCCCATCAGCCTGTGCATCTGGACGCTTATTAGTCTTGTCGGCTCGCTCGGCGCCCGCAAGGACAAGTTTGAGCTTAAGTTGGGTGACTACGTTTGCTTCATCGGCAAGCGGGACAAGGCGAACGGCCGGAGCTTTCTTCCTACAAAGATGGCGAGGCCGTACATGACCATCGCCGGCGACTTCATCCTCTGTCTTCTGTTCATCATTCCTACCGTCTTGTCTAAGAAAGAGGATATCTGGGATTGGAGATTTGAGCACCGTGTCTTTGGTCTCAACCTGACCTTGATGTATGTTTCTACACTCACTAATCCCCAAGAGTGAACTGTTGAAAGTGACTGACATGTGCTAGCATTCTTCAATTCATCCTCACCTGTGCCAGCTTCTTCTCCCACTTCCGTCGGGCCAAGATTGTCGTCTACGCCGCCGAGTACGACGAGAAGGTTAACTACGCCATTCCCGACAGCCAGGTGTACATGGACGACGGCTCTGAGCCTCGACAGTCTACTTCTTCTCTCGTCTGAGAAATCTCAAGGGAAGCCCAAGCGCGAACCAAGACAAAGACAGCACAACATGAACCACGGCGATAGTTTCTCCCACATGGCAATGGTGAATGAGCATTTTGGCTAGGCGTTTGGACATCTCCAAAAAAAACGGTATACGACAATGATGTGATCGGAAATCGTATGGCATCTTGCATCTGGTTGCTGGACATTCACCTTAGTAACAAGATGTCGTTTGCACTTTTGGATCAAGCCGGGTATGCCGCACGCATATCTCACTCTTGGATTTACAATCTCCTCTACGAATTACTAAATATCATCGGGACCTAGGAAGTTATATATCCTAGCCGCCTGTCTTTTCCTCGAATAGCTTTGTTCTGTACCAATTCGGATATACACACATGCTGGACCACTTGAATAACGGGGCCTTGACCCTACAGTCTCTCATTTACTTTGATAACTTGTCTTGGTTCGATTCGACACCGGGGGTATGCTGTTCTGCATGTCCTAACGACCAACCACAGACTGGACACATCCAGATGACTCGTTAGAAACTACTAGGCATAGATCCTAGCGCCGCTCGTTCTCTTCAAATAAGAACCCACGCTCCTTAACAAACAGACCACATCTGCGTGACCGCCCCCCTCATGCTCTTGAGACGCTGTACTCTCACTGGAGCCGAGCCCCAATGCGATCCCAAGCAGCCCATCCAGTAGTCAGAGTCGTGAAGAACATGGCCGAGCTCACCGAGGCGCCCGAAATCTTGACGAAGCCGATGGCGGAACCGGGGAGGAGCATGTCGACAACGTCAGACACGATGCTTCGGAGCAGAACCTTCTTCTTGGCGGCCACCTCCTTCAGTCGCTTCTTCTCCTCGGCGTCCTTGGCAGCCTTCTCCTTGGTGTCCTCCTTCTCGTCGGCCTTTTCGGAAACCGTCTTGGTCGGCTTCTCCTGCTCCTTCTCAGCAATGGGAGGCACGTTAACCTTGGACAGCTTGATAAGCGAAATGGTCACCGACGTGGCCAAGCCGAAAAACCAAAAGTACTGCGACTGCGCGTCAATCTCGCTGCTGCGCGCCGGCCCAAACACCTCCAATCCCGGGATGCCAATCAAGTCGACGAGCGTCAGCGTCTCGATCATGCCGAACATGCCCAGACACGTCTTGCTGACCACGTCCAGCCACACCTCGAGATTCTTCTCGGGCGCAACGTAGGCGTCGAACCCGGCGTTGAGCGTGTCCATGAAGCGGAACAGCCGGATGAAGCGCCGCGAGACGTTGAGCTGCCCGCGCAGAGCGCCGAGGCCCACGGCTTTAACGGCCAGCTGGGCTTCGCTCGTGGGCTTGGGCACGAGGGCGGCCAGGAGCAGCGGGTACGAGATGAGGACGGAGCATGCTGCTTGGAAGAGGCGCAGGAGACGCTCGAGACCGACTGTGAGACATGTTAGCAGCGTATCCGCCGTGTATAAATCTTGTGAGACATGCCGAGATCAGTCCCGAAGGCGACAAATTGCGCATACGTGGTCGTCTTCGCCATGATGTAGTTGACGAGAGGAATCTTTCGCTCAAAAGCAGGTCTATGGATATTTCCAGGTGATGAAAAATGAGAAGAACAAGAAAACAAAATGTACTGTAGACACCCAAATGTACCCAAATGACTCTACTCTCTATCAAACAGTCTATCGCATGAACAATTGCAAACGAAAAAGAGCAGGAAACCGACGTGGTCGCCTGTTGTTTGGTGAATGAGCGGTGTTCAAAACTGGACCCCGGCTAATCATTGGATTGGACGAGTCAGTTTCGGGGGAGAGGGGGATGAGCTGGCGCCTTTCACGGATGCGTCCAGTTCCCCACGCGAAAACGGAAACGGACAATCGGCGTGAATGGCGTCAGTTTGGACGGCACCAAACGGTGAGAGGCAGGCAACCGCGATAACAGCGAACAGCCGAGGTGGTGAACGTTGACACAAAGTAAATATAACACAGGGCATCTAGGTACGAGAGGGAGCCATGCAATAGTCACAAGCCCGCCAAACCCATCTCTCTCCCACACTCTTTCTCGATGCCGCCATTTTTCCATACGAATAGGCGCAAGAACCCAATTATTGACCAGGGGCAACCAGCTTTCCTTGAGCCCTCGTTGTGTGCTCCCATCCACCCGCCAACGCCTCACCACCGCTCTCCTCAGCAAACTTCGCCATGCGTGCCTCAAGCTCTGGCCGGAAGTGACGGATAAGACCCTGAATGGGCCAGGCGAAAGCCTCACCCAGAGCTGAAAAATAGTTAGTAATAGAAAACCTCATAATGATGCGTAAGGGAAGTAGACATACCGCAGATAGTGTGACCCTCAACCTGCTTGGTGAGCTCCTGGAGCATATCAATCTCGCGGGGTCGGCCACGGCCCTGCTCGAATCGGCTCATGATCTGTTCAGTCCACTTGCTGCCCTCTCGGCAGGGAGTGCACTGGCCGCAACTCTCGTGGCGGTAGAAGTGGCTGAGACGGCTGATGGCTCGCACAACGTCAGCGCTCTTGTCAAGAACAATGACGGCAGCCGTGCCGAGACCAGACTGAGAGTCCTTGAGACCGTCAAAGTCCATAATCTGGTCGTCACAGACGTGCTTGGGAAGGATAGGAGTGGAAGAACCACCAGGGATGATGGCCAAGAGGTTGTCCCAACCACCTCGGACACCACCACAGTGCTTCTCGATAAGCTCGCGGAGGGGAATCGACATCTCCTCCTCGACGGTGCAAGGGTTGTTGACCATACCCGAGATACCGAAGAGCTTAGTGCCCTGGTTTCGCTCACGGCCAAAGCCGGCAAACCAGCTTCCTCCTCGTCGGCAGATGGTAGGGGCGACAGCGATCGTCTCGACGTTGGCAACGGTCGAAGGGCATCCGAAAAGGCCGACGGCAGCAGGGAACGGGGGCTTGAGACGGGGCTTGCCAGGCTTGCCCTCAATTGACTCGATCAGAGACGTCTCCTCACCACACACGTACGCACCGGCACCGCGGTGAATGTAGATATCGAAGTCGTAACCGGATCCGCAGGCGTTCTTGCCAATCAGGCCCTCGGCGTAGGCCTCGTTGATGGCGTTCTGGAGGACATTGGCTTCGTAGACGAATTCGCCACGGATATAGATGTAGGCAGCGGTCGCGTTCATGGCTCGTCCGGCAACGAGGCAGCCCTCGACGAGCTTGTGTGGGTCCTTTCGCATGATCTCTCGGTCCTTGCAAGTTCCGGGCTCACCCTCATCGGCATTGACGACCAGATAACGGGGCTTGGTGTCCTTGTCCCAGTCCTTGAAGTTCATGAACGACTACAAAGCGTCAGATAACGAAATCCCGCGGAACGTGGCGGCAATTGAAGGCGAGAGTGGCCGTGACCTACCCATTTCAGACCCGAGGGGAAACCGGCACCACCTCGACCGCGCAGACCAGAGGTCTTGACCTCATTGATGATCCAATCGTGACCCTTGAGAATAATCTCCTTGGTCTTGTGCCAATCGCCCATCTTTTTCGCGTGCTTGAGGTCGGGGGGGTATCGTCCGTACAAATTCTGGAAAATGCGATCCTGGTCCTTGAGACCGCCGTACGTCCGCTTCGGGGTGCCATCGTGGACAGTGGCCAGACTTCTCACGGCAGTCCGTGAGAGGCCGACGGCCTTTGTGGGCGCCGTTCTCGTGGACAGCATTGTGTTTGGGTCGATCGGGTTGCTGATTGAGACGATGGGAAGACAAGACGGACGTTGGGATGCGGCACTTCGAGTTTCCGTAGAGATTCGTGACCGTCCACAAATGGCCGCCCGATGATTGGCCAATGCGGGTGTCAGATTACTCAGCCCACACCGTTAGCCGCTACCTGTGCTCCTTTAGAATTTTGGTTGTGGTGAAAGGTCACTGCTAACGGGATTGTTAGCTACTGGCTTCACATTTGTTTGGTCGGCTGATTCCTTGACCTCATCGACCTGGGAAGGGGGATCGGAGCCGGTGGGTTCCGAGAATCCGGGTCATGGAGCTGAGCGGCTCACCCACCTAAGCGGGAGCTTTGAGCTTTGAAGATATCTCGACGAAGCTTGCATCAGCTAAACATTACCCGTCGCCAACGGCCTGGCTCAGCAATGACGGAAGTACCCCTATGCTCTCGCTAATTCGATTCCGACCGCTGCCTGGTGACTCCATTCTTCACCATGTCAAGCAAACGACACTCCATTCTCCCCTCGACTGACCGCAGCGGCCCGAAACCGCCAGTCAACTTCTCGTCCTCCCTCACCATTTCCGGAAATGCCGTCCTTCAGGGCACACACTCGATTACTATGCAAGCGGAGACGTTGATTCATCCTCGTTCACGGTTCGAGTCGCATTTTGGGAGCATCCTCATCGGCCGAAGATGTCTGGTTTACGAGCAAGCGCACTTGGGAGCTCGTCCCGCGGATATCACCAACGCAAGGCCGGGCGGTATTGCGGTAGGCGACTACGTCACCATTGAGGCCAAATGCGTAATCGAAGCCGGTGGCACCGAGATTGGAGAAAGCACCCTGATCCAAGCGGGAGCCAAGATTGGAAGCGGTGCCAAAGTCGGCAAGGTATTTCCCTTCCTTTCACATGCTGAGAGAATGCGAGCTAACGACAGGCAAGAACTGTACAATCACACAAAAGTCGACAATAGCCCCTGGTGTAACCATTCCTGACGGCACCGTTGTATTTGCGAATGGCACACGACGAGCCGATCGACGAGAAAGTTACGACCAGAGAAAATTGACCTTGATTAAGCAACTCGGAGTTTTACGAAAGATGATACCCAGCGACCCTGATAAATTCAAATGAGATACCAATGCATCCCTCGCGCAGATACCGAACCACTGTTTTCGTTACATCATTGATACCAACTCGACCAAACATACCGCGCCTGCATGCTACTCTGATGAACCGCACTCTTTCTTCCTGCTACCATACCATGGTTGGGAGCGACAGAGAACGCACCTTATTCGTACGTTGTGGTAACCGAGTCATATGTCTCATCTAGATCGAATGGGACCATGGCCGAGCAAGGATCGATGGGATTATTGCGCACCGTCTTATGAGACGTGATACTTGACGGCGCCGGTGCCATTGTAAACCCATCTGCCTAGCAGAGCCTACAGCCATAAACATCGAAACCATCTATGAAGTCAAGCCAGCAATGATTCTCTCGGGCGGCGTGGGTCTTCATACCGTAACTTGCGCTTGTTCCTTGGGGATCCAGTCTGGCGGACAACCGCACTTGAAATGATGTTCCCCCATCTCATCGTTGCACCTCTCATCCACGCTGCCCTAAACCCGGCAGATCGATCATCCAATTGGCAGTAACCAGCACCAACTCCGCTGGGACCCAGAGCCGCAAAAGAGAGACTCAACAGGCCAAACAACACCCCTAGAGCCTCAGACAACGTTAGCATCTCGGGGAGTCAACGCAGATAAAAGGGTGGAAGACCGTCACCATCATAGGTGAAAATAATAGATCACAAGCATTCAACAGCATGCACCACAAGGTGTGATTTTTGGTGCATTTCTCGAGCTGTACTGGATCAGATGGGGAGCAAGAAGAACACGATGGATATGAAGCAACGGGATCTTTTCCTGGGCTCGAGCAGTAATGACACAGGGGCAAACCCCTTCGCTATCTACCTAATCAATAACAACAGTTTGCTGGATAACAGTTACCATCATACCATACAAAGACACCCTTGCCGATAGTGTTATCATCGCTGCTCCCAACGTGCCAAAGACACTCCTGCGCCACCATCGTGGTGACTGTTTCAAAATAGCCTCACGCACTCTTCATACCAAAGGTTGGTGAACGTAAGCAGAACCATCGCAGCCCATTTGTCTCTAAACCACCCAGTCTTTGCCCGGCCCAGAAAAGCCATGGCGATATCAGGCTGAGCTGGATTGTCTAGGTTCACCTTCCGGGACCAGACCGCAACCTCCTCTTCCCAAGTATTGGTGTAATGCATGGGGTACCTCTCCGCTCCAATGTGCTCCAGAGGCCGCCCGTCGCGGGGGAAATCGATCCTGGTCAACCGAACAAGCTTCCAACCGCGTCTCTCACCGTTCAAACCCCGAATGGCCTCGCCCTTCGATCGCCGCCACTCAAACAATTCTCGCCTACCGTCAGGCCCGACCTCAGCGTCGAACCGAAACTTGAGCGTCGTGAAAAAGAAGCGGTGTCGCGTGGTTATTTCGCTCCTCCACGCGTTGGGTCTAAGACGGGCGACGGCATCCGGGATCACGTCGATGGTGTGACTGCGCACTCTGTTGCGCTGGAGATAACCGATAGGGATGTTTTCGCCAACCTCGCTCTTGTAAACAAGTTGCAAATGCGACGGGTCGAACCAGTTGAACCCGTACACAGAAATGTAGTTGATCTCAGCGGGATGATTGGGCCTGGCGGGCACCCTCAATGTTCTCTTGAATATGCATCCACCGTGTAACATGCATGGTATTTCGTCGTCAACAACCTGGCCTTCAGGGGCGGCCAATTCAACAGCCTGATCCTCTTGTGGCGGTTCGATCTCTTGCGGGGGCTCGTTATCTTGTTGCTCTGCGCCGTCATTGTCCGTTCCAGGAGATTCATCTTCGGTTTGGGTCAAACCCGGGCTGGTGCTTCGCGAATTTCCTGCTACTTGCTGCTCCTCGTCGGGCTTTGGTGCCTGCTGCAATTCGAGAGGCTCTGGCGACCCGATGTCTGGGCTTCTAAGCCCGAGTCGTTCCCCAAAGGTTTCAAAGTTTTCTAGCAAGGTCTCCATCTTGGGCTGTGTAAGCTCTGAGATAGAGTGTGTTTGCTGAGGGTATCGGCAAGAATGATGTCTGTTCTGTGATAGAAGAAAGCGAATGTTGCTGAAGTGCAGAGGAGAGAAGGCTTCCAAAAAAGGACAAAGTGATGATGATGATGATGAAGCGTAGAGAAGAAGAGGTTGGCAATGGGAGGAATAGAAGGCTTCTTAAAGGCATGTTTCGAGGATCTCGACGGGAAGGGACCCATGGCGAGAAAATAACAACGACGGACCAAGAAGAGAAGGAAGAAGGGTTGCTTTTCTTGTCGTTTAAGGTACATCCTCCCCGTTGCCTTGGACAAGGCAGTGGCTTCTTACTTCTCCAACTCCAGGTCCATGTTGTGGAAGTCGCCGATCAAGACGACGTTTCCCTTGAGAAACGATAGCAATGCCGCATGCGAAGATCGAGCTCGCATCAAGCGTTGATGCTAGCCTGTCCCGATGTCCCCTGCCGTCGGATTCGCTGAATAAAAGCGCAAAAGGTAACAACGGCCATGATGGCCCATCTCTCTCCCAACAAGCCCGACAGTCCCGTCCCTGTGAAGTGGAACTTGCCCACCTTGCTCCCGGAGTTCATCGTCCACGCCGCGACTACCTCGTGTCCATCGCTGGTCATGTATCCGCCAGGGACAAACGTCGCCGCATTCCCGCTTCCCGTACCTGCTCCTGGCGGACCTTGCGCCAGCCTCACGAGCTTCCACCCAGACGACTGCCCGTTCAGATGTCTGACGGCATCACCATGGGAATGGCGCCATTCGAACTGCTCCCGGACATTGCGAGGCCCAACTTCGATGCTGAAACGGTAGGAACGTCCGAATCCCGCACTGACGGCTTCGATTTCCTCGCGTGCAGAGGCTGCCCCTGACGATGGGTTGAGCGGAGGCAGCTCGACGTAGAAGTTGCGAAAGAACGACTGCCATTCGACTGTAGCTAACGGCGGGAAAGACTCGTCTGGCCCAGAGTGAAGAATGAGAGGTGGCGAGCTAGAAAACGCGCTGTGCCAAGTGCAGTAGTATAAAGGTTGGTTCATGTGCTCGCCGAGGGAGTATTTATCGCTTGTCCATCCGGAGATGCGATAGAGGTTAAATGTGGGCGGGAATTGGCGAGGGATGGACGTGGATGGGGATGGTTGGTAGGTGGCCTCGGTGTATGACGGCGGCGCCGGTTCGGTTGCAGCAGAGCCATTCGCAGTTTGTTCTTTCTCTGGGCTGCCCATTTTGAAAGATGGATTGTTACCAGGAGTCAGATTGCAGATGTTGGAGTACTGAGACAGAGAAAGGTCGTGTCACGATGTGATATGGAACCCGGGCGTGGAGGCGTTATAAAAGACAGACTACATAGTAAACCAAAGGCTCGTCTTGGGCACTCTCACGTTGTAGGGCTTAGTGATGCTGACCTGCAGCGAAGATGTTTGGCTCAGCCTCAGTCAGCGACACCATCATCCTCGCCAAGTCTGGCGCCGATCCCGCAACGTAAGGATCAGCGTTTCTGGAATGGCAGCCTGGCGATGAGGCTTAGATGGCGACCATCGCTCGCGCCCGCGCCCGAAATGTGAAGAGTGGCGAGGGTTTACAAGGGATTTGAGGCTGTATTACAGTGACAAGATGCCCCCTCCAGTTTGGCAATGTAACTAAGTGCCATGATGGTTTTGAATCGTTGAGGAATTGGGTCAGGATCGAACACGCATAAGTGTCTGCTCTGGTTACGAGGGGGAAATATAGGGGCAATCCAAAGCATCGCGAGTGGCTTGTTCACAGAAAATGCAATATGCCAATAGGCAATAATTTGGTGTCAACTAGCATCACTCTTTCTAATGAGTCAAAGCCTCCTCAAACAATCGTCGCAACTGATCCCTCTCCCTCTCCAACTCCGTCGACAATCCTGGCGCCAACATCAACACTCTCGCCTGAGGAATCGTGCCCTCAACCAATGCCTCAATATCATCCCGTCCAAATCCAAGCTCCTTAATACCCTTGGGTTGGTCGCCCAAATCGTCCAGGAACTTGGTAATCGCCTCGGCCAACACCTCGCCGGCGCTCTCGCGCTTGACGTTGGAAATGTCGACCCCAAACGCCTCAGCTGCCGCAAGATGACGCTCCGGGTTTGATGCTGCCGTGAAGCGAAAGACTGCCGGGGCGGATACGGCGACGGATACGCCGTGTGGGATGATGGGCGTGGGAACGTCGTAACCGGCGTGCTTGTAGCCGGGGTTTTGACCAGAGATGGGATATGACATGCCTAGGAGGTAATGAATGAGTATAGTGAGATGCGGTGAGCATTCGAGGAGCAAACATACCGTGGCAAAGATGAACACCTGCATTGCCGAAACCAACTCCGGCAAGCGTAGAGGCCAGAAGCATTTCGCTCTGGGCTTCCAAATCGTCGGGATTCTTGACAGATCGGGGAAGGTACTTGACGGTAGATCGGAGAGCATGGAACGAAAAGACATCGGAAATGGGGTTGGCTCCCTGGTAAGCCGGTCGCAGAATAGGGTTCGTAGGCCTTGGAGTCCGCTCATTGTACGGAATAGCCGTCCACGACTCGAGCGAATGGCACAACACGTCCAAGCCCGAAGACGCCTTAACAGCGGCAGGCATGGTGCGCGTGTTCAGAGGGTCGCAGATTCCCAGCGTAGGCTTTAGGTTGCGATGGGCGACACCCGTCTTAGCCCGCTTGGAGACGAGGTCGAAGATGGCAGTTCCTGTCGTCTCGCTTCCGGTGCCAGCGGTGGTGGGCACGGCGATGAGAGGCTTCAATGGCTTGTCGACTGGGCGGCCTTTGCCGAGGGGCGCGTTGACGAAGTCGAGAAAGTCGGCGTCTGGATACGCCGTGTAAAGGTTCATGAGTTTAGCTGTGTCAATGACGGAACCGCCTCCGACTGCGAGGAACGCATCAGGGGCGTAGGGACGGGCCCAAGCAATGGCTTCTTTGATGCTATGATGACTGTGAGTGAGAGGGAATGCGATGAGATGGGCAAGTTACGTACGAGCTATCTTTTGGCTCAATGCGAACCTTGTTGTACACCTCATAGCTAATGCCCTCCCTCCCGAGAGCCTCGCGAACTTGTCTCATGGCGTCTAGACGATCCACAGTCTGGTCAGTGACGACGCAGACCTTCTTGGCGCCCATGTTCTTAAAATCCATGCCAACTTCTTGAGTGACGCCAGGGCCAAATCGGATGGACGAAGCCGCCATCTCAAAGGCGTACTCCTTGAGCCCTGGATGCGTCGTGGGAGTGGCATACTTGCGCTGGCCGGCATGCTTGGACGGAGTGAAGGAGGGAGGGGATTGATGATAGCCTGGGTTGGAATGGCAAGGGCATGAGGGAGGGTGAGCATATTGGACGGTGCGAAGGAGACTGGTAGCTCGCTTTGCGGCCTAGAGTTGGGTTAGAGAGATTCAATGGCCTTGAGAGCAAAAAGGAAGATACTCACATTAGGAATTGATCTCACTGAGGGGACCATGGCTGCAGATGATGATGCAATACCGTGTCAATTGGTGCTGATGTGCGTATATTCGTATGGATACTTGCTTCTCAGAGCCAATTGTGCGGGATGGGTCGACGAGCTGGTATTAAATAGAGGGAGCTCTCAAGCACGTCACGAAACTACTCGCCTTCAGTTCGAGGTTGTCTGGGGCAAAAACCTGGCTTACATATATACCCTAGCCAGTTGTCCAACCTCGGATGGACGAGTTGGAGATGGTGAAAGATAATGCGGGGGAATCGCCGATCTGGGGCCGATGGAGGGGGGTGAGTCGGGACTCGGGAATACCGACCGCTGGGCGTTAGTGACATGATGTACATACAATAATGAAGCTATCTACAGATTGAGGGAAATCTGGCGCCTCTTCGGTTATTGCAACATCGACATAATCACCCTGATCCGTTTGGCCGATTCTTCATTCTTCAACTCATTCGAGTCTTGTGATGTATCGCGGTTGGTGAAGTTGGTCTCTGGATTTCCTGTTGTGGGCAGCCGAAAGATGAAGATGCTAGACTTGATGGGGCAACTAGATGGAGACGGACGCAGCTTTCGGCCGAGACACGAACATCACTTGATCGATTGAGAACTCGAGGGAAAAGAAGTTGACAAGTTGATCATGAGTACCTGATCTGAAGGTATCTTTAATAGTTTGCTCTGTATTACTTATCTACCCGATTTTTTTTTAAGAAACCAAAACGGGAGTCTTCTACAAGACACATAGCAAATACAAACATATTTTCTTTCTCAGTCGTTTAAGCCGGAATCTTGGACTTGACCCAGTTCTCCAGACTTCTGACGCTGATACCTTAATCTTTTGCACACTGGAGGCAGCCCGCTAAGCTTCTCCTCCCAGATGGTGCCATCCTTCTCCGTAATCACAGCCTTGGAGCGGCGGACATCCCACAGGAGCTTCCAGCATGGGGCGAGTGAAAGACTACTCCTCGTCGTCTTTGAACGACTCGCGTAGGCGCTCGGCCAAGCGAGGGATTTCGAGAGAGGCCAATGCGTTGTCAATGCTGTTGCGACTAAAGATGCTCCGAGACTTCCTGCGACAACGAGAGGAATGTCTCTTGCCAGAATGGCCGTGGCGGCTTGCCCACGGGAACTTCCTGTGAGGGAGGGCATCAGCCATCATTCTGTTGAACGGGATAACCATGTTTATGTAAATTAAAAATCACTTACCACACCCAAGGTTGAAATCCGTCACCAGCACATCAACTGGCTTGGTGAGTTTGGTAAACTCCGGGTCATAGTTCTCCATGCACACCTCAGCCATCTTTTCCTTGGGGAGGTTACCCTGATAAATACTTGCCTGGATAGATGCCGTCCGTGATTACATTATCATTGTTTCTGTCCTCGGTTAGTGTATACAGCCGAAGCAGTGACAATTCGTGAATACTTGCAAGAAAACAATTTTGCCCTCGATTTTCTCAAGACAGCCCGGAAGAACATCAGTCAAGGCTTCATCTTTGGCGGCAGCCGTAGTTGACTACTCTTAATTAGTCTCAGCAATAGCAGTCATGCTATCCATCTCATCAATGATATCAACAAAAGCGCCGTAAATAGAGCGAGCTTCGTCAGCAACAAAATCGCCGCTTCCCTCCCCGATAGTGACCTTTCCAACACCCTCTGGCTTCCGATACCAACCAGGGCCGGCAATTCTGCCCTCCGGAGCACTGGTAGCAACAACCCCAGGACTAGCGAGATGCGCCCAGCCGGCCCGGGATCCCATTCGTCCCGAGTAGTTACGGTTCGATGCCGGGTGCTGTAGCCAAGTGCTTCCCGTGGCCCATATGGCCGCACCATCAGTGTGCATGACAGGAGTTCGAGGCATCCTATGCCGCCGTAGATAGTTGAATGTGAGCCGCTCGCGACGCAAAGCGTTCCTGGCCAGGCGTAGCCCTCAATTCCGTTAGCAATTCGCCTTACGCTTCTATGAGTAGACGGTGCTTTTTGCCTTCGTCCATCATCAATTGATGTCCGATCCCAGATCCGGCAGGACAAAAAGAGTTTCATGTTTCCGAGCACACTCTTCGATCCTAGAACATTAATAAATTACCTATAACTAACATCGTGAATAAACCTACAGCTGGTACGCGTCTATTGGACTCTGGTTGATTCCGTATGTCATGATCAAGCGCTGCTCGCGTCAGTCCTGCTGGTTGCGGTGGTTGTGGTCACAAAGGCTTGAGGAAGATAGTCCAGGTGCCTGCTATACTACATGTTTGGTTCGCGCTGTGATTCAACAAGTAATCTATTACGAATTGAAGGCATTCTCACCGCCCGCGGGTGCAGCAAGTCAGCGTGCTGCCTCTGCGACCTCCTCATCCTCAAGTAGAACTGATACCGTATTTCGCACTCCTTAGGCGCCTCTACGAAAAACGGACTATTCTAGATGAGCTACTTCGACACTAGGTATTTAAAATACTCTACTTAAAAATACCCGTCATATAGGTAGGGAGGCAGGTGGGTAAGGTAGGCAGTAAACTGCAAGCTGTAGGTTCTTTTCACTACCTTAGACAACCAAAGAATTAAACTAGGTAGTTGTAGGCCTTTCTTAAACATAGGTGCGTAAACCCACACTGTGACAAGCTGGCAAATGCTTAACCTCACACCTTCCTCATATGGCCTCTCGCTTGGCCGGCCTGAGTCACTGCCGATGCATCCAGTAATAATTTACCTTACCTATCTACCTATTAGATATTTTACCGAGCTAAATCAAGATCGCTTTGTTACCATGTCATTCGTTGTGTGGCACGAGAAATTCATCTGAAAAGATAGCATTCACATATAAAGCTCTCTCCATGCTACAACTGACTGAAGCTCACACTCCAGTGCGAAGCAAACCACATCAACTCAACATCAAGAACAAACAGTCATGGCAGAATCCAATCCTTCTTCGTCTCACAGAATGCGCCTCCGCGATATCCTACCTAAGCTTTATCTTGGAAAATGGCCTGTCGGTCCTCTCAACTCCATCACTGATGTGCCTGGCGTCCTCGTTCACACTCAATCCATACATCTCGATGCCGACGTAAACACCGGCGTAACGACCATTCTTCCCCGGTCGGGATGGTTCGAGTATGCTTGTCATGCCGGCATCTTTAGATTCAACGGTTGTGGCGAGATGACGGGTTCTCACTGGATCGAGGAAACCGGCTTGCTGACTTCACCCATCATTCTCACCACCACGTCCTCAGTCGGCGATGCATACCGCGGTGTCTTGGAGTATCAGTTCGGCAATTTCAGCAAGGAGGAATTCATATTCCCTGTCGTTGCTGAAACCTATGACGGATACTTGAGTGACCAGACTCGTTTCGCTGTTACGCCAGCGCATGTCGTCAATGGCATCCAACGTGCTACCTCGGATCGCGTCCCTGAGGGGAACACAGGTGGTGGGACGGGAATGATGTGCCAAGGATTCAAAGGCGGCACTGGATCAAGCAGTCGGGTCGTCAAAGGTTTTGATGTAACTGGGAACTCCAAAGACTATACCGTCGGTGTTTTGGTGCAGGCAAACTACGGGTCCATGGACAACCTTCGTATTGGGGGTGTTTCTGTTGGACGCATCATGAAGCAGCGACAGAGCGTGGAGGAAGCAAGTCAGCCTCCAGACGACTCCTCGTCTTTTGGGAACAAACCTCGGAAGGACGGGAGTATCATCGTCACCATCGCCACAGATGTGCCCTTGATGCCAATTCAGCTCCAGCGCATCGCCAAGAGAGCCACCGTAGGGCTGGCCAAGGTAGGCGGTTATGGGAACAACTCATCCGGGGACATCTTCTTGGCCTTCTCAACGGCAGCCAAGATTCCATTCAAAGAATACATGTCCGGCAAGCCAGCAGTCGACCCATGGAAGCCTCTACCGCGAGGAATTGAGACGCTGGATAACGACTCCATTAATGGAGTTTTTGAAGCGGCGGCCGATGCGACCGAGGAAGCAATCTATAATGCGCTTTGCATGGCGGAGACGACGACGGGGTACAAGGGACGAAAGGTAGAGGCGATTGACCTGGAGGAAATGAGAGAGATTGTAGAAAGACGACTGTGATAAAGTCAGAAATCTAATATCGAGATGTCACTTCATCATGAAACCTCATGTGTATGGTGTCATGTCGAGGGGCATTTCCGTTCTGAATCACCGTGAACTTAACGGGGAAGTTTTGTTGATTGAGTCGAACTTTGCATAATAATGAAGAGATACATATGAATGCAATCTCTCAAATTCTACATTATCTCGTCGCAGGCCATCCCATGTCCCGTCTCCCTTGCTCAGACGCTCATATGTGAAAGGGACGGGAAATAAAGAAGCCAACTGATGCGGCGATGAAGCCCAATTAACGCCCCATATTTAAGCAGCCACCCGTAACAGGTCGGGTACGTACCATTTCTCAGTGGCCCGGCTGTGGACACCTTTAAGCTCCCGTCTGGCTGGCAGATGCTGGTGCGTAATGCGTAATTAATAACAGCTGTGAGCTCTCAGGCAGGTACGAAGCAACAGCGGGTTCGTGCTCCTGCCAACCCCAGCAGCCCAGCACCAACGCCCAGCGCCCCAGAGATTTGTGAAACCAGCCTAAAAGGCCAGGACGTTGTTCACTACCTGTAACTGAGTTCTTCGACCTATCTACCTATTCGTACCTGAGGAGTAGAAGCTGGGAAGGAACGCAACCTAGAACTTTCCTCCGTCACCACAGCACTGAGCACACCAAAATCCCCACCTCAAGTCTTCAACTCTCCATCGCCGTCACCTCCTCACGCGGTTCGCCTCTTCCTTCGCCCGCGCTCCAACTCCTCCTCGTCCTTGACCTCGTCTTCGCCGAGCACAGCTTCCCCCGACCGAACATGCTTCCGCGCCCCCCGCTCCCCGTCGCTCCATCGTGATCGAGTCCCGCTCTCCCTGTTTCCTGCACTGCCTGAGCTGCTGTGCATACACCCATGGACCGCGCAAATGGTGCCGGCCCTGGCGCGGCGGTCAACAGGGCAGAACGGTTCGAGGACGAGAAGCGTCGCATTATCGACAGCTGCTTCAACAAGAAAGACGTCGATGGCTCCCGTAAGTTGTGTCTGCCCACTCCGGGCCAATATCATACAGCCTGGCCGCTGTACGCGAGACTGACATCTGCACCTCTGGACCCCCAGTCCTCGAAACATACATCACCCACATCCGAATTACCGAGTACTCTTCTCATCCTTCAACTCCTCCTCCCCCTCAAGCTCGAACTCCCGATGTTCAGAAACCCCGAATCATCATTGTAGCCGTGCGCAAGTCGGGCCGTGTCCGCATGCACAAGTCCAAGGAAAACGCGAATGGTACCTTTTCGATCGGCAAGACTTGGAACCTCGACGACCTAACTCAGATCGAGTCCTTCACCGGCCCTCGAGTCAATCCCTCCCATCGCGAATGGGTCGGTGAAACTGGATTCGTCGTCACCCTTGGAAAACCCTACTTTTGGCAGGCCCAGACAGACAAAGAGAAGAAGTTCTTCATTGCCAGTCTCATCAAAATCTATGGCAAATATACCGGCGGCAACTCCCCGGAACTCGAGGGCTTTGATTCAAGGGAATATGATCAGGTCATGGGGGCTGGACGACGTCCGCCGGGCCCAGGCGGCCCCTCTAGACCACCACAGCCTCAACCTGATCAGGTACCTAGCCAAGCAAGCTCCTCTGCGTCCTCGCCGCGTCCTCTCGGTCCTCCTGGCCCGCCCATCAGAGGCAATCCCGCTTTCCCAAGAAACCCGAACCGCCCTCCTATCAATGGCACCAACTCACCCGCCGGAAGCCTCGACTCCAACGCCTCCAGGGAAAGGCTCCAGCCGCCATGGATGGCCCAAAGTAACAGAAGCCAGGATTCAATTGGCGCCAACTCATTGTCTACGGTAAAGAGTGACGATGCTTCCAGCTTGCCTCCTCGGTCTCGAAATGGGATGACTGGCCCAGGCGCCTTTGGTCGGTTTGGAGAACCTCCTGAGCCTCGACCATCACAGCCTCCCTCTCTCCTGTCACCTCCGCAACCACTTCAACAACCGCAACCACCTGCGCAACCACAGCCTCCTCCCCAGCTTCGACCCCAGGTCTACCAGGCAGAGAGACCCCCACCTGAACGACGGCGACCACCCATGGACCCAACACGTCCTCAAGATCGAGATCTAGTTCCTCCACCCTTAGTGAGCCCATCAAAGAGACCAGAACCTATGGCGCCTCCCCCAAGAAGTATGGAACGTGATAGAATGGCAACCCGCAAGGATTCGTCTAGCCTACAGTCCAACAACACCTCACTAACAGGAAGCTTCAAAGATCGAGAGATCCCAGTGCCTGTCTCTCGCACGCCAGAGGTGGCAAAGTCAGAACCCATTCAGCCTCCAGCAGTCCTCAAACCTCCATCTGCCCCCTCGCTGCCCAAGTTCTCAAGCCCTTCGTCTTCACCCGCTCTCACTAATCGATCAGCTCCCACGCCACCCCCTGAACCTCCAGTTGTGCCCCCAATCGTCCCTCCTACGGAACCTCCTGTCAAGTCACCAGCCGCAGAGTCGCCAGTCGAAAAGCCAGTCAATTCTACTCCCGTTGCACCCCCGGACCCAGAAGAGTCCCGTCCCGGCTTAGGCCCCATGATCAGAGCCAAAAAGTCAAGGGGCGAAATTGCTGGTGCCCTATGGAAAGCCGCATCTGCCGCATCTGTTGCAAGCGCATTCAAGCCTCGACCCGGTGGTGCAGGAGAACGAATGCGACAAGCCGCCAACACAAAGAGCGAAGAGGGACCTGATGGCATCACCGGTGTAGTTCCTGCTCCGCCTCGCCCTCAAGAGACACCAAAAGAGCCGGTAATTCAAACCCCGCAGGAGGCGCCCGCCACTCCCGAACCACCCAAGGTCATTCCAAAGTCGCCGAATCGAAATTCTCTTGTTCCCGAGGTTAAAGTATCGGTCCCAAGCCGCCCCAGCAGCTCACACGGCCCCGTGGAAGAAGTTACAAAGTCAAAGCAAGCTGAGAAAACGGATACCCGTCGCCCCGTTAATGCAGGCAACGATGTTCGATATCTTCAAACTTTGGGTGTGGATCCGACGCTTCTAGACGACAGAAGCGGAGAGTTTTGCAAATGGCTGGATCATTTCGGATGGGTCCCTGGCGATCAAATGCGCTCACGGCATGTTGATGAGATGCAAATCGAAGTTGATCGTGAAATGAACAAGGCACAAGCCGGCGGATGGCTGGCTCGATTCCGTGAAGAAGATGACCGCGTGGACGCGATCAAAATCGGCATCGATGTTGCTATAGCCGAATGTGAGGAGCTAGATAACCTTCTTACTCTGTACTCGGTCGAACTTTCGGTAAGTCAATTGGTCACACTTCTTACATACATGCTTACGATGAACAGACGCTTTCAGATGACATTGCGTACATCGAAGCTCAAGGCCAGGGTCTTCAAGTCCAGACGGCGAACCAGAAATTGCTCAAGAAGGAACTCGAGTCTCTACTTGAGACGTGTGCCATTACAAGCAACGATCTTGAAGCTCTCAGACAAGCCCCTCTGGACAATATCCAGGGACTGGGTGATGTTGAAACAACTCTAGTGACGCTTTTCAAGGCCATGATGAAGATTGATCCTACCTTGAGCGGTGATCCCAGTAAAGACATGACGATGGATTCGGATCAGATCAACGGATTCAACAGCGACTATGGCCAGATGAGAATCGTGCGCGAGAAGAAGGAGATGTACCTCCATGAAAGCAGATGCTTCGTGAACCGGCTTACCGACTTCATGTCAAAACAGTTCGACGCAGCCTTCAACGAGACGAAGTTAGCGATGGAAGGAGCGCTATCAAGGAAGGTCGACTCAACTCATCATGACATCGGTCGAGACGTTCTCTGGAAGTACAATCCATTGATGTTGTATGTCAGGGATGTCGAGTTGGAGAACTGGAATCGCATGATCCAGATCTATCAGGATAAGAGCCAGCCTGTCTACCGGGTCGAGTTCCAGAACGTGGTGGCCATCTGGCGCAAGAACGCGAGGAAACTCACGGGCGAGGAAGCCGAGTTACTCTTTTCAACCCAGGCTGAGAAGCAACATGAGGGTGGTGGTGTTGCAAACACGGCAAGAAAACTGACTGTGAAGCGAAGTCAAACACTGGCGCGAGCCCTTCGGTCACCGCTCGCGGATGGCGGTAGCAGGACTAACGTGGACAAGGCCCCTCCCCTTCCCACAAATGACAGCAGGAGTCTTCCTTACGAGGTGTTTGCAGGAGTTATGGATGACCTCCTACCTCTAGTGCAAATGGAGCAGAACTTCATTGTCGACTTCTTCCACGCCACTACGCTTGAATCAATAGACTTCCCCGACGCGGTGGCAGCTAGCCAGCCGCGGGACCGTCGTGGGGGTGACTTGAAGCGATCCCGACTCATGGAACCTGATCGCGATCTAGCCAGACGCATCACACGTGCAATGGAGACCGTATTTGGCTTTTTGGAGCAGGAGTTGTTGCGACTCATGGAGTGGGTTACTGGACAAGATCCTCTGTAAGTGAAGGCGGTGTCTTGAATTGATACTAAATAGTGGCTAACTAGTGTGCAGACAAGGAGTGGGTGTCTTGTCAACGCTGGAGAAGAAACTGGGCGAAATAACACAGTCAAACCAAGACTTCCTCAACACGCTTCTGCAGAAGATGCATGGACACCTTGAGGGACGATTCAAGAAGTTCGTCGATGAGCAAATCCGAGCGGTTGAAGATACAAAGGTCAAGATCAAGAAGCGCAAGGGCGTCATCTCGTTCATCCGCGTGTTCCCAGCCTTTTCGGCGGCCGTGGAAAACATGGTGTTCAGCACCGACCCCAACCTTTCGACACGACGAACAGTTGATCGCGAATATGATCGCCTTTTGAAGACCATGTTCGACTCCCTGATGGTCATCGCTCGCGAAAATCCAGCCGTGAGCGTGACCAGTGGATCGGCGGACCCTGAGGACAAGGAAGCTCTCAACTTCCACATTCTGCTGATTGAGAACATGAATCACTTCATCGAGGAGACGGATACACGTGGGTTGGATGTGCTTGAGGAGTGGAAAGAGCAGGCAAATTCGACCTACAACGAGCATATGGGCCTTTATCTCAACGCAGTTATGAGACGGCCTCTAGGCAAGGTGCTAGAGCATTTGGAGAACATGGAGGCTCAGCTCCAGAGCGGCAAATCGCCAGCCTCAATTGCGGCGCAACCCTCCAACAGCAAGATGGTGTTCAACAAGGTGCTTGGCAACTACGACTCCAAGGAAGTTCGCAAGGGCATCGAATCATTGCGGAAGCGAGTGGAGAAGCATTTTGGTGATGCCGACGATCCGGCACTGAGTCGAGGATTGGTGGTCAAGGTTCTCACAGAGTGCGAGCGATTCTACGAAGAAGTCGAGAGCCGAATTGGTCGGGTGACGACGGATGTGTATGGTGGAGATGTGTTGTTCGAATGGCCTCGGGCTGATGTCAAGGCTGCTTTCCGATGAGAGAAGGTGGAATGAGGTATCAAGAGGGGTGAGATAGGATTAGAAGCTGTATCTATCTACTTATACCAGGACACGCCGAGACGTATTTGACCGTGTAATGAGGAGCGGACGAGGACATTACGCATGTCATTTCATGTTGGGAGGTGGGCGCAGCGTCTTGTTGTGGTGGTTTTTTGGTTACAGGTTGCTGTTATATATATGTGTAAACATGCATGCATATGCATTTATGGGAGAAACACGGTCTGAAGATGCAATTCGCAGGCCGTTGGATCTGAAAGGCCATCGTATTCGCTTTGCAGGTGTGGCGTCATGGCTTGACAGACGCGTCCTCCGCTCACTACAAGGCTTTAATGGGATTTAGTTAAAAGGGTCCTTTTAACTACCTTACCTACGCGACGCGTCCATCCATGCATGGCCTGTTCGCGCCGATTGCCACTTAAACGTTCCCGGCGCGAAGACGGTCCACCACTCAAACCACCCTTGGCTGCTTCCTTCCCCGACTGAGCGCTAAGAGACAGCCACAATCTCAACGCATGAAACAAACCACGACATTGACTCGGTCGTCAGTGCAACTCAACTTTTGATCATCTCTTTTCATCTCAAGGGCGCGCCGACTATATTCTTCTTCGTCTTTCATCCAATTCTTCGGAATCCACTGCGCAGACCCAACAACAGCCCGTTCATTCTATCGCAATTATGCCCCCGCAGACCCGCTCCCGCGGCGTCCCGCCTCCAAGTCGAGTCTACCACTCGACGCCGGGCGAGCAGCAGGTTCACTTCCCCCCGCGAAGAAGAGTTGTCCGGACATATGGCAAGCAGACCCGCAAGAAGGATAATGTCGTTCCCGCGAGGTCCCTGCGCCAGCAGACCCTGACCCAGATTGACTTTGTGTCGAGCTTCGAGGAGGAAAGAGAGCCCGTTATTCTCAGCGACAGTGACGACGACGCCGACGCCGACGACGACAATGTCCAGGTGGATGAGAACAAAGAGAACAAGGAGAACGGGAATGCGCAAAATAATGAACAAAATGATGAAGATGACGAGCCAGTGTCGAGTGGGAGGAAACGAAGGGCCAATTCGAGAAAGACAACGACCAAAAACGACAGAAGCAAACGAAGACGAACCCTGGGTGACGACTCCGACACCGAACAGAAGGGCCAGGAAAAGAAGGAAACTCGACGCAGAACGCTCGGCGATCTCCCAACCTCCAGCTACCACACCCAGACTCTGACCCAATTTCTGGGTCGAGACCCAGCGCATGCGCTATGTATCAAGGACTCCGAGGATGAGGACGAGGAACAGGAGGGTGAGGATGAAGGAGGTTTCCAGGACTGGCTCCTTGACCCAGCAAGTCCAAGTCCACTTCGTCGAAAACAAGCTTCCAGTTCACCTGCTACGGCACGTCGACTACGGTTTGCCTCACCCAAGGGCAAGGGAAAGCAGGTCGTTATCGAATCGCCCACTGCAGAACGTGAGGAATCCATTGTGCCGCAGACTCCTGCAAAGCAGACTCCTGTCAAGCGACCAGTTGTCAAGCAAACTACCCGCGACGAGGTGCCTTCTTCCAGCCAGCTTTCTGCGCTTTCCACCCCATCGATGCCTACCCCTGTGGAAAGAATGATAGACCGCTACGGCCCGCCAGATAAAGCTGGCACGCCTCTCAAGAAGAAGTCATCACCAGCGGCAGGATCTGGTCCAAGGTCCATCCTCAAGGGGCTCCCAGGAAAGCCTCGCAGGTCCATGACACCTCGACCACGCAAAGAAGTCGTGATTCAGGATTCTTTCGCTACGGACAGCTGGGATAAGGACGAGCTCACGCCGCTACGAAGCCAGAATCTTGGGTCACCCAGTGTGAACAGAATGGAGTCAGCTGAGACATCATCAGCGCTGGATGAGATGGAAACCCCAACTAAGCCCCGGCGGAGAGGCGAGAGTACGGAGCTAGGGAAGACGGCGAGCCCAACACCAAGAAAACTATTCTCCCCTCGGAAAGGCAAAAGGGTTGTCTTGGATGAGATTCCTGATTCAGATGAGGATGACGAGGATTTCGACGTCTTTGATGAGAATCAGGACGATGGCGAATATGTTGCCGGGCCTGAAACGCAGCTTGTCATGAGCGAAATTGCATCGACAGAGGAAGAAGAGTCTGTCAAATCCAAGGCAACTACACCTCCTGTCCTCGCTCCAAGCTCTGAAGTCACGACACTACCTCCTCGCTCGTCTTCACCACTCAGGTCTAGACCCAATCGACGCCGTGTTCGCAAGCCTCTACATGAACCTGCTCTCCATGCCACTACTCAGACACAGCCCCTTGAGTCGCAGCGGGTAGCCCCTGCCACTCTCCAATCTTTGCCATTCCCCTCGGCCCGAACCGACATCATCCTGCCGCTCGATCAAGACACGCTCTCGGCCGTCGTAGAGGGTTTCCAGGCACATATCACACTCCCCTTCAAAATCCCCGCGCAAGTCGTTCGCTTCTGGCTTTTTGACGGAGAGCTCTTGCAGTACATGGCATGCGCAGATCCAGGTCGTATTGACGGAAGCAGCACGTGGCGATATACCTTGCCCCAGGTATATGAGCTCAATAATCCCATGAACAGTGACGATATGCGCGAGGAAGAATGGATCAGTGGCGACGTCACCCGCTATGCTTACTTCCCGCCTGCCGTCGTTGGCCAGCTGATGTGGAATCTCCGACACGCCCTCTTTAAGGAAGTCGACGCTCACCCACTCGACCAGGAGGTCGTCGACGACGAGGAAGAGGAAGATGAACAAGTGCAACTCCTCCCCAGCTCTTCCCAGCACAAGGGGAAGAACCCAACGCCTACACCCAGCATCAGCATCTCGCAGCAAGTCGAAGCCCAACTCCAAAGCGATATTGCCCAGTCAACGTCGTTCCCGACTTCAGACGACATCCTCGTCCCCTCAACCCCTGAAGCCGAAAACAAGCGGCAAAAGACTTTGTCCGCGTCCGCCTCATCAACTCCAACAAAGCTCACACCCAGGAAATCATCAATCTCTACTTTCAAACGCCCTTCCTCTCGCCTCCCGCCTCTAACAGGCTTCACTCCGTCATCCTACCGTGCCTCCCGCCCCCCTCTCAACACCATCCGCCCCTCGCAGGCAACAACCGCATCACAGGCCTCCACGCCCGAAAAGTCCTCCGCCGCCTCCCACCGACACCCCTCGCACCCGCAGCTTCACTCGTCCAGCAGCCTAGTCTTCAACGACCATTCGCCACTCCAACTGCCGACAGACCTTGCCGCCGGGAACGGAGCGAGTGGCGGGCTGGAATCCCAGCTCTTGACAAAGAGTCAGACGCTGCCGGATAGTCTTTTGCATGATGATGCGCGGCTTCCGCCTGAGATTTGGGATTCGGAGGATGATGACGATGCCCATCTTTGAAAAGCCTAGTAATCTTAGCGGCGGACTATTTTTCTTTTATCTGTTTGTCTTTCCTAGTATATGAGATACGTACGGGGGTCCAGGGCAATTGTTCGCAAGCAAGGATAGAACTATTTTGGTACGGTAATGATGGACTTTGTGAGAATAGGCCCAGGCCAAGGGGCCTCTTGCATCCTTGTTCTTGCTTGGCGTCTGGGTTTTCTGTCTTAAGGTCAGCAAGCAGGTACTTCTGGCAATAGTATGAGGAATGGTCACGATAGAGCGAGTTCTCAGGATTCATCTCATCATCATCATCAGCATCGTGTAGTTTATGCAGCCATTATTAAAGCGTTTTCACTTTATAAGACTGGGTTTACAAATCAAGGAACACTTAATTCATCTCTATCAGCTACAGCCTTTTTGCCGCGTACGGCCCATATTGTCATCCCCAGACGGGAAACGCTGGGAAACCACTGCCAATACCAATCAATTCATTCCTGCAATTCTGATGAAAAATTTCGCTACGCCTAATTACCCTCCATCATGCATTGTGCGTTGAGACCGCGCAGGTATCCTCCCTTGTCTATTCCCGTCTTCCAGATCCATCAACAAAAAGTTTCGGTGTTCGTGTCGTGAGTGGCATCAAAGCGCCAAGCGTTTTTAGGGGAATTCAGATGTCGTGAACCATGTGTTTCGTTCATGATTATGAAGAGTAGTGGTGCCTTCGTTGGGCTGCCAGGACTTGTTCAGGGCATTATTGGCATTATCGCAAGTTGAGGCTCCTCTACGACAGGTGGAAAGCTCCCTGACCTTCCTTGACCGCCGTAGACAGCTGCTTCCTCATCGTTGACAAATTGGTGTAATCGGGAAGCTTCAGATAGTTGACGCACGTCATGACGCTGGGGAGATAGTCGTCAGACGTGTATGGATGCTCGCTGGGCTTGCAAACCACTGTGAACATTGGGGTCAAGCTCTTGAAACCTGTCATCATTGTCAGAATGCTTCACATTAACACATATCATTGTACGACATACCTCCAATGGGGAGTTTTGGGCTTCCTGTTGTGAACTGCAAGAACTCCCGACGCTGTGCTGCATCATACTCGCTCATGACCTGAAGCAGATTCTTGACACTCTTGCTGTCTAGGTTATAACCATGATCGGCCTTGATCGAATCAAGGAGAGCTGCACACATTGTTAGTGATAGTTCATTTTTGGGCCCTTCTTAAACTCACTTTCAAGAGACCAGTCTTCCTCAGCCCGGCCAAAGAGGGTTACAAGTTCATCGGGCGTGAAGGCGCTGAGTGCAGAGTATGGGAACACCTGCGAGAATCCAGCCTGGAAGGCTTTGACTTGGCGGCGAACACCTGATCCAAGCGTCATATCAATCACCTTTTCCAGATACGAGTCGACGTTGTCAATGGTGACTCGCTTCTGAACGCCGTTGTCCTCGAGTTCAATATTAGGATATCCAGGTAGCGTAAAGTCCAGGCAAAGATCATCGAGCTTGACATCGTCGACGGTGATGTTTTCCGTGTCAACTACTTTTTGCGCCGGCGTACGTTCGGGGTCCTCGTCAATGGCCTTCTTTGCCAATGCAAACTTCTTGATTGTCTTCAATGAACGCGCCAAGCCTGGATCGACGATTTTGACAGCTCCAAGCGACAGTTTGACTCCGGTGGATGCTCCATCTCCAATTCGGAAGAAGATGGGGTTGAGGTGAATATCAATGATGCGGGAGTCAATCATGGATCGAGCGACAAACTTTCCCAACATCTTGAATAGATGAAGGATACGTTCTCCGTTGGGTGTCGTAGCTTCTTCGTCACTTAGTGGGCGAGGGAATAGGCCGCTGATCCCAAACACAAACTCGTCAATTCCACTTGAATCGGTCTCACGCCATAGTTTTAGCTTTTTCTTGGAGAATTCCTTCGAGACAGTAGAGTAGAACTCCAGGGTCGGGCCCAGTCCAGTACCAACTTCCTCAAAGTATTCAACCTCGAGGATACTCTGGGAGGCACCATAAAGCTCCATCACCTTGAGCGCAGACTCCAGGATCTTTTGTCGGGAGATTCGAACCTTTTGTCTCTGAAGCCGTCCGAGGAATGGGCGCTCTCCATTCCTATCTCGTCGGCTTTCCTCGGCGGACTGAGTATTCTGCCACCTTGCCATAGATCGTGCATATCCAAATGAAGTGGACTGAAGGAAGAGGTGTCGAGTCTCAAACGGGAAGAGGAAAGGATACAAGCGAGCCAAGTCCTCAGCCCAGCTAGGGAGACAATTGCTAGCCACTATCAGGGGCTCCTCCAGCTGACGATTGAGCTTCGCGGTAAGCTTGGTGTTGACAAATTGGGAGAGTGGCTCCACATTCAGGCCAACAACATTAGTCTTATGTTCGACCAAAACATCTTCAATGTTGCTGTTCAGGTCGTGAAGGATATTAAGTAGTCGGAGAATGGAGGCTGTGGTTGGGTTCTTGGCTAACGAGGCAGGGATACCATTTTCGTCCTCAGCGTCAGCTTCAGCATTTGATGTAAAGGACAGTGTTTCCACTGGCGGAGGCCCATTGACACGCTTGAACTTAATTGGGTGGACCATAGACCAGATGCTCCGGCTGAGATGCTCGTCCGAGTTTGTTCCCGAATTATAGACCGCCCGATAGATGGTTGTCTCATTGGGGATCAACTTGCTGTCCAAGCTGAACTCGATGTGCCAATCCTGAGGGACAGCTTGGAGAGCCGACGCGTATGACATGTGCCGTGAAGACGAAGTTGATGGTGTCGGAGTGCTGTGGCTGCCAGATGGCGCTGGAGGACGGGTAGGAGCACCAGACCCTGTAGGAGTGGCAATCCTAGTTCCATCCTCCTTCCGTGCAGTGACACGACCACCAGCAGCAACCTCCATGTTGACAGCCGAAACATCTTCTTGAGTCGATTCATCGTCAACATCTTCCTCCAGTTCACCAACAATAGCATCCAAAGCGCTACTCTCTCCAGCATCCTCATCATCAGTCAGTCGCTTCTCATCAGCACACTCTAGCGTATCCTGCATCTCTTCATCATCTCCCGGTGGGGGTCGTGGTGGAGGGGGCGTCTCGGCTGAAGCCGCCTGGCGCCTCGAGGACCGTCTCAAGAGGGACTTGTCCTTGGAGGGGCCAGCCGTTTGATCAGGGGTGCTAGACATCCCAGATTGCGATTTGGACTTTCTCACGAGTCGATGACCAGAAGGAGTTGGGGCAGAAGGTGGAGGTGGTGGAGGAGGCAGAGCGCCTCCAAGAGATCGCTCAGCAAATCGTGCTGCGGCTACACTATTGAGTGGGATTCCAGCTTGGCCGGCCATGGCGGCAAGTGCCCTAGAAAGACCGTCTCGGCGAGAACCACGTGGGCGTTCGGTCAATGTGATACGGGGACGAAGGTAGTCATCCAGCGACTTGAAGGTTGCAATAGCGTGAATCGACACCATAATATTTCGGTACGGACGTGGGATATCAGAATCCTCATCGGCAACTAAACGAAGGCGGATTTGCTTTCCGAGCATAGAGGCAGGGCTACTATGGTTTCCGTCAAATGTATTATGATGCACAGTAATGACCTCGAAATGCTCTGACCTACTGAGCAGGTCCTGGAGCTTGTGAATCATAACACTGAATGGGGTGGCTGGAGACTCGGCTGTAGCTGTCTTAGGCTTCGACTTGACTGTGTAGCCCATGAAGACTTCCAGGAATGTCGATTGGGCGGCACGAGCTAACTCCTCGTCAGGGTTGCTAAAGACTTCGAGGAGGACGCGAACAAGCCCCGAAGCCAGTAGCTCGGCGCTGGTAACGCTCTCCAGAACATCCGTATCAAAGTATGAGGCCAACTTTGAGAAAAGGGCATTTCCAGTTTTGGGTGAGAGGCTGCTGGACGTTCGTTTTAGGTAGAACGTCTCCAGTTCGCCAGCCAAGTCCGACAAATCGTTCAGGATCTGAGCTGCCTTTGCTTGGCCATGACCCTCGCTTTCATGAGCTTCGAGGAACTTCTTCGCCACTTCGCGAATTCGAGACTTCATCGATCGGGAATCGGACACGTAGCGATGCAGAGGAACTTCGAGTGACATGGTAGATCCCCGGGAGCTAACCGGAGACATGTCCTCGCCATGGGCTTCGTTCTCGTTCTCCTCGTCATTTTCATGGTTATTATCTTCTTCATCGTTTTCAGAGGATTCGTGGCCGTCGTCATTGTCCTCGGCTTCATCTTCGTGTTCTGACTCCTGGTCTGAGCCATCATTGTCATCATCTCCCGAATCAGTATTGTCTGCTTGGTTTGCACCGTTCTCGCCGGTTTTGACGTCCACGTTTTCAGGCTTCGTTTCAACAGGCTCTTCTTCATTGGCAATTTTGGTAATCTCCAAGAAAACACCTTCGCGATAAAACTGGTAACGATAGATCTTGTCGAGCCGACTGAGCAGTAGTTCAGCAGCCTGCAGTCCAAGCATCACGAGGGATGGATGGTCCTGCTGAGACAAGATGGAGGCTAGGAATGACGCGTAGGGGACAGGTGTCAAGGCCTCCACAAGGATGTTCTCATCTAGATTGGACAGCATCTTCAACTGCGCAGTTAGAACTTTCTGGCGAACGCTCAGGTTAACCGTGCTAGAGAAGGCATCCGTAAGTGTAGGAAATATGATGAGCGCAAATCGTCGAACTTGGTCCTTGCATTCCTCCAACAGCTCGATACGCTTGTCGTTGGAAGTTCTCCTGCGTCCGCCTCCGGATGAAATTGTAATGGGTTCTGTGGAGGCCTGCAGCTCAACAAAGTCACCATAGGAGGGATCTGCGTTCCGGGGCAAGCTGGGGAGAAGCTCGCAGATGACGTTGAGAGTTTCGATGATCTGTTCTCGAGGTCGATGAATGAGCGCCTGCATGATAACCACACTGTCAAGCTTAGAAGCTACGTCTTCCGTTCCGCTGGGGGGCGAGACGCCGGTTAGGATCTGATAGAGCGTCTCCACCACATTCAGCTTGAAAAGCTCCGCTGATAGACGAGGGCTGGCACGAGCGGTGAAGGCCAGGACACGAAGGAACTGGGTATGGATGTTGGAACTGATCATATTGGTCGTGCCAGGGACAAGGAGTCGGAGAACGGCGCGGAGGAGATCAACGCTAACAAGCTCCTCGAGCTTCGTAGGATGATACTTGAAGCTCTCAACAATGCCAGTGACGCAGAGAGACGCCTGCTCTACCACCCGTTGGTCATTGCTACTCAAAACATTGAGCAGAGTGGGCATAACGTCGCGAACCACTCCAAAGGAGTCCTCTGGGATGTTGCGGCAGCAGTTTGCGGCGGTTGTAACGGCAGTCCTCTGGGTACCAGTGGCGAAGAAATCGAGGTATGAAAGGCATGCCGTCAAGCCACCTTCCCGGACGATGCTGGTGGGATATTCGACGGAAATTTTCTCCAGTGTACTTAGAGCTTGCTCAGCCAGGTCAATGAACGAGATTTCGAGGAGCTTCTGGCAAAGAACTGGGACAGCATTTCCATACACCACATTGGCAACGCTGGCGGGAAGGGCCTCCATAAGGTTTGCGAGACATCGACATGCAAGAAGCATGATCTCGGGGCTCTCTTCCTTGTTCATCAACTGAACTAGCTCCTTAACGAACTGATCGGGAGAAAAGTGGCCAGACAAGTTGTCTTCGTTTGATACCAAGAGAATCTCAGACAGCTCCTGCAACGCGATCAACTGGACAGATAGGTCGTCTGACCTCAGGCTACCGAGAAGTTCTCGCAATCTGGTTGAGAGACTTGACATCATTCCAGTCAGCGCTCGCAGAGTGCTTGACAGACTTCCCGGACCACCTGGGCCACCGAATCCGCCAAAAGGATCGTCGTCATCGTCGTCGTCGTCGTCGTCGTCTTCATCCTCGTCATCGTCGTACCTTCGTCGAGGCTCCTCTTCTTCCTCGTCGTCCTCGTTGTTGTCACTGTCATCATCGGCGTGGGCATCAGCAGGTGGAGGTGGGGGAGGGACCAGGTCCTTGGTGTCATCCGTGCCTGTCATCGGTGTGTCTTGGTCGGCCGCATTGTTTAGATTCCTTTTCGATCTCCTTGTCGAGAGTGTCGGGACTGGGGTTTGGTCTGTCCATAGCAAGTTAGTCTCATGAAGATAATACCGGATATCACCAAGGGACCGAATCCCAATGGAGAACACGGACCTTGGGGGTTGCTCGCAGGCTTCTTGGCTCGACTTGACTTCCGACTGGAGCTAGCAGAAGCTGTGGACGAGCCGGCATTAGCGGGCCCAGGACGTCCGTTACTACAAGATGTCAGCCTTGTCCTAATTGCGGGAACAATCACGACACAAGCCGATCGGTAGGTCTCAGAAATCGAACTCACTCGGGGCTATCCATGGTGGCTGGTGTCTTTCCCTTCCTCTGGGGTCTGTTCGGAGGGGGATTGGTTGGAGCAACCGACGACGAGTCGGGGATCTTCCGTCTCTTGGACCGTCGACCTGAAGGGGCGGGTTGAGACGTGGTAGTAGGACTCTTTTCGGTGGCAAGGTTCTTTCGCTTCCGAGAAGCAGGTGCAGGAGCAGATGCGGTCGGAACGTCAGCAGCGGCAGCTGGAGCAGAAGAGGACGATTGGGCTGCCAGGCTCGCTGCTTGACGAGCCGAGGATCTGGTGATTCTAGAAGACATGAGTGTTCATGAGCTTTGGTACTGGCGATGCAAATGGAGGACAAGTATGAGCGAAGCTTGTGGAGAAGGAGGCAAAAAGAGATTATGATGGGCGTGATGTCGCACAAGATGAGATCAGGAAAGAGAGGGACGAGGAAGCGAGAGGCACAGGCAGGGCTCTAGCCGCAGCTGCAGCAAATTCGGTGATGAAGGGAGGGAGACAGGCAATGCCACGACCGCAGCCAAACGACGCGTGATGACAAGAGCTAGTCAAGATCACGCAAACCGGCGGCGGTGGAGAATTGAAAGGTGCGGGTTCAGAAGGAAACGGCGAATAGGTGATGCTTCATCATTTGGGGCAGGAAGGCTGCAGCGGATAGCGAGATGAGTGAGGGGGCGAGAGCAGTTTGCCTGTTGTAGCCCGTGGGTGCGGATTGTGTGTGCGGATGTGTGCGGGTATATTTGGATAGGTGTGAATCATGGACAAGGCCGTGGCTGATCCGACCTCATCCCACTCTGCCGCTTGAGCCTGGGTTGGCGAGCTGTTGACGGTTGGACCGCGATCTTGATGGCGGGGAACAGGCTGGGGCGGGAGGATTAAATACCGGCCGCGTGCGCAGGCGTGAGGCGACGGCGGTTGAGGCGAGGCAGGGCAAAGGACGAAAATGATGGAGGACGGATGAGTGGCTTGCAGGTGACTTAATTGTGGCAGATTGATGGTGGTGGGTGTTTGCGTTGGTGTTGAGGATGAGGATGAAGAGGCAAACCAAAGCAAAATGCAAACAGGGAGGAGATAAAAGGGTTGTGCCTACCTCTGGGAGCCGGGGGAGGCGGCAGCAGCCGTTACGGTAGAGGTAGATGAAGCTCTTGAGGTTGGGGGAAGTCGCACTTCGTTATCACCTGCCGATGTTCGTTCTGCCATGCCCAGACTACCAACTACGCCATCAGAAGGGCAGTGGGCAGGAGCGGGCAGGCGCGGGCGCAACCTGAAGGCGCAGGCACAGCGGGGTTCGCGGTCGTGGCTTCTCTGTTGAGAGAAGGTATTCGGGATAGAGGGAGAGGCGGCGGGAGAAAGTCGAGGTCCGGGGGTCGGTGGCTCGATCAACGAGGGGGAAAGGGTGAGGAGAAGGCGATGAGATGTCGGAGTGGGAAGAGACGGGGAGAGAAATGTCGTCGGATGTGGTGGTTGGCGGTTGGCGGTTACGTTAGGCGGTTGGCGTGTGTTGGGAGCGATGTGTCAGTGGATAAAGCTAAGATGCAGCGAGCCAGTCAGTCGGTCAGTAGGTCATCGATGGACCGCAGTGCGTGCTGAGATGACCAAGACACTTCCAGACTCCGACCTGTTGGAGGAGTAGAATCCAACTTGTCCGTATTGGCACTGTATGATTAAGAGCCGCCTGTCCGTCGTGCCGTCTTCGCCGCAGCCTTACGGTGTCGAGACCTTGCTGGCCGCAAAAGCAATAGACAGAATCACCCATAGAAGCCTAGAGAAGGCCAAGACCGGACCGCATCCACTTGAGACGGAGACTAACTAATCCATAACTGCTCCGTACACTGTGTTCTGATGTGCTGTTCAGTGCTGCTCTGTGCTGTGCCGCGCTGCCATTTTCGTTGGAGCAGCGGGAGGTGGAGAAGGCGGCTTGCTGTCTTCCTTTCGCATGCGGTAACACAAGGTGACCTCATGGTGATGGGGAATATGGAAGCGCACAGTGAGCAGTACTGTATCTTTCTACGGAGTACTCAAATTATACCTTCCAAGTGAAAGGAAGCTTCAAGCCCTCAAGCCTTCAGCTAGTTCTTCTCGGAGTGGCGCTTCGTTCTTGGACAATGACCACACCAGGCACTCGATTGCATGTCACTCTCGATTAGGTATCCTCCAAGCAGCTTGCTTGGTTCATCAGCAAAGTATCACTGAGGTAAGGAGAACCTACTGGAAGTGCGAAAGGCTCTGATATCAACAGTTGACGCCGAACACTATGCACTTATGAACCTGACACACAAAGACACCACCCTCTGCCGCTGCTATCAAAGCACCCTGCAGTCCAACATCCCAGTCAAGGGCCCCCCGTTTCGCCGTTTTGTGGAGAGTCCCGCAAGTTGCATCGTGGCGCGGCTTCACTCACTGAACAGGACCCTGGCTGCTCGAACAGGGGATGGACACACACCCGAGACCCTTCACCCCAGCTCCAACCGTCCGACTGGTTCCCATCATGCACTGCCAACTGGCCGTAATGAACAACCACGAAATGTTTGCGGCCAAAGAAGAGGGCAAGAGAAATCACCGCCACCAAGCCATATCAGCCTTATCATCACCATCAACACCTTGGGCCAGCCGCTTGCACTTAGGAAACTTCCAAAATGCACCAGGGCCAAAGTGAAACAAGTGAATAATCCAGTGCCACATTTTCTTCGAAATCACATTCATCATCCACCAATGCCGTGAATGAGGCGGATTGTTTGTTCAACTGGCGTGAACAGATCCCAGTCCAGGTTCACACAACACATCCGAGCGTCAACCTGGATCCCATGACAAATTCGACCACCCAGTATCCAGGCTCAAAGTATGTTCAGTATGAAGGAGTTAGAACACGTAATTTAGAATCCCATTTATTTTATATCGAAATCTAGGTAATGTTGATCCTTTTGCAGCCCTCAAACCTTGAGACTATCCTTGCCCCCCTCATACTCTCCAACATCATACTCATTCGGATACTTCTCCAGCATGCCCTTCAACTCTTCCATCTGCGCCTTCAAGTCATCCGTCAGTTCCTCATAGACATCCTCAAACATGCTGCGAATTGGCGGCTTCTTCTCCCTCTCCGCCTCGCCGAACCCCTTCAGCACCTCCTTACGCAGCTCATCCCGTGCCGCCTTCTCCTTGGCCTCGTCCCAGATGCCCTTGGCCTCCATCCACTTTCGTAGCCGCGTGATCGGGTTATCGCGACGCTTCCAGTCCTCGACTTCGACTCGCGCCCGGTACGCAAACGAGTCGTCCGACGTGCTGTGATGTGACACTCGGTACGTCATACACTCGATCAGCACAGGTTTTCCGCCATCCTGAAGCGCCATCTCGCGGGCCTTCTTGGTCGCTTCGCGCACCGCCCAGATGTCGTTGCCGTCGATACGGATCGTGTCGATGCCGTAGCCTAGGCCGCGACTAGCAATGCCATCGCCGCGGTACTGATCCAGCGTTGGGGTTGAAATGGCGTACCCGTTGTTGCGGCAGATGAAAATGACAGGACATCCTCGTGTAGCCGCAATGTTCAGCGCGGCATGGAAATCGCCTTCACTCGCGGCGCCTTCCCCAAAGAATGCTGCCACTACTCGGGCCTTGGAGTTGGGGTCTTGCGACTTTTGCATCTTCAGGGCATAAGCTGCTCCCGAGGCCTGTGGAAGCTGAGTCGCCAGTGGTGATGAAATGGAGTGCTTTGCTCTGATGTCAGCCAACATGAATCATGGTCAGTCCATGTATACTCACAATGTTCAACTCCTTGCTTCCGTAGTGCACTGGCATGTTCCTTCCCCTTCCTGGATCCCTCTTGTTGGCAAACAACTGGGCCATAAACTCCTTTGCCGTCCATCCCCTCTCCCTAAACACACCCTGTTCTCGGTACTGGCAGAACATGACGTCCTCTCTATCCAGCACACTGGAGCTGCCCACACTAACAGCCTCCTCGCCAGCGCTGACCATGTAAAAGCTCACGCGTCCCTGCCTCTGAGCATCGAACATGATTAAGTCCATGATGGAGATGAAGACCATATCCTTGTAAAGACGAATGACCTCCTCGTCCGAGATGTCGGGCGTAAAGGCTTCGTCCACGACAACACCGTGTTGGTCGACGACACGGTATGTTGGCAGCGCAGGGTACGACTCTGGGGTCTCGTATTTGAGCGTGTGGGTAAAGGCGCTCTTCAGTGCACCTGGAAACGAGACAAAGTCTGAATTGGGACGTTGGGACAAGCTGCTGGCTGTTCTTATCGACAGCGACGCCGTGGGGTTCTGGAGGGCGCTCCTCCTCAGTGCGCCGTGTCGTAGAACGCGTGAAGACTTCATTGCGGCGTTGTCCGTCCGTCTCTGGCAATTTCTTTGGAACTGAGGACTCAATCGCTTCGCTCGACCTTCTCGTAAAGTTAAAGAAGACAAGAGGCCAGCGACGAGTTACCGAGGAGAGGTTGTCAATATTAGAATCCGGGGAAGCGACGTCATCTTGAGCCGACACCAACCGTGTAAGCCGAAAGGCTGATAAGCCGCTGATTGACGATCCGACCCGGAGGTTTCAGAACAAGCTCCGAGGATAAGAGATTCCAGAGTCCAAAGCTCGCGCTCAAAGGCCGTTGCGATTATTATTAGTGCATTTGCCGAACCAATTCTTTTTATCAGATTGTCGGTCATGACGCTCCGTCGTCCTCTCTGCACCTTGTCCATGCATCCTTCCCCCACACAACCGCTTATCGGAGACCAACCCCACGTTCCGAAGGTACGTACCCTCAGTTCAACGTTGATCCCCAGTCAACTGGCAACTGGCAGCCAGTCCCTTGCCAGCTGGCGACCGAGATGCGTGCCACACCAGAAAGTCAACAAACAAACCAGAGAATCGCCCAGTAAAAGAGCAAGATGCGTGCATGAGGTTGCTGGTGTACGACCTGCAGTGTACCACTTCGTTACTTTAGCATCAGAAAATAAACAAGACTTCGTCCACCTATAACAGTAACAACCTTCAACCTCATACTCGTGCAAGTTGACCTCACCAAACGCAACCTTTTCCAACCTTTTCAAGCTTTCAAAACTTCCACTCTCACGCATATCTAGTTCAGTATGCCAAACCCAGCTATTGCTATTGCGCTGCTTCTCTTGGGACTGCTTTCCGCCATCGGCATCATCGCTTGGTTCCTGAAGAGCAGAATCCAGACTTTCGCCAACTCCATCAGCGCCTATCGCGAGAAAATTCGCGAAGCATCCGAAGTCTCCTCCGTCTAAAAGGAATAAGCAAGCAATAGTAAGTTCGATCTCTATTTCCTATCTTTGATTTCCAACAGTTGTTGTCAAAATCCCTGGTCTTCCATCGCCAAGACCCCAGCAACGGGACGACGCTCGAGCCACAGTGGCTTGCGACAAGGCTGAGTGGCGCTCTCCTTCGGTGCCCCACCAAACGGCAAATTTACAAACCCATCTCAGCCTCGTATGATCTGAACTGACTTTCTCATCACCGCCGCAGTCTTCCCACCGGTCCAACACAGTCCAGTCCGCAATGACTTCCCGCACAGCTCTCCGGAGCTTCTCCCGCTCGTTCAATCCTTCTACGTGTTATGCTCGCCTCGTTCGTCCCTTCTCCAGCAGCAATGCCATCCGCAATGCCATCCGCAATGCCACCAACAACTCCAATTCCACCTCCACGGCCGACCGTCCAACCCACTTTGGCTTCGAGACGGTCACTGAGGGTGAAAAGCAGAACCGCGTCGCTGGTGTGTTCTCCAGCGTCGCCGACTCCTACGACAAGATGAATGACCTCATGTCCCTGGGTATTCATCGATTATGGAAGTGCGTTTCCCCCAAATTCCATGCTCCGAAGTATTCCGCAAGTTAACTAATATCGAATAGGGACTACTACATCTCTTCCCTCAACCCCGGCGCAACAAACCCTCCTGGTCAGCCCCAGCGCATCCTCGACGTCGCCGGCGGCACCGGTGATATTGCCTTCCGCCACCTCCAGCATGCACACGAATTCAATGGCAACCCCAATGTTGAGGTCATCATCTCTGACATAAACCCCGACATGCTAGCCGTCGGCAAACAACGCTCTCTCTCTCTCCCAGCCTCGCACCAATCCGCCCTATCCTTTCTCGAAGCCAATGCCGAAGTTCTTCCCCCCAGCATCGAAGACAACTCTCTGGACTTGTACACAGTTTCCTTTGGCATCCGCAACTTCTCCAACATACCCGCCGCTCTCCGCGAAGCGCACCGTGTGCTCAAGCCCGGTGGTGTTTTCGCATGCCTTGAGTTCTCCAAGGTTGACAAGTACCCTCTATTCAATGCAGTGTACAAGCAGTGGTCCTTTGGTGCCATTCCCCTAATTGGTCAGCTCGTGGCTGGCGACCGTGACAGTTACCAGTACCTCGTCGAGAGTATCGAGAGGTTCCCTAGCCAGGAGGAATTCAAAAACATGATTGTTGATGCCGGATTTGTGGTTGCTGGAAAGGGCTACGAAGATCTGACGGGCGGCGTGGCCGCCATCCATAGAGGCATGAAGCCCCTGTAGACTTTCCCAACTTAGGAATGTGTCATCAATGGCGTCTGTATGTGTAATTCTACGTAGTTTGAGAGAACTAAGCGAAGGGAGTAGTCTGTGAAGGAAAAGACGCTGCCAGTGTATAATAAAAGGTCACATCACAATTGTGTCTGTTTGTCCTATGCCACCATTACTACCCAGTACCATCACTACAAGTACACACCCCTTAGAGGGAAATCTTTGATGTTCAGTGCCCAGAACGATTTTTGATTCTCTTCATGACTGAACTCCATACAAGTCAAAGCTAAAAAAAGCCAAATCCTCGATGCCGGAGCTCATAAGGCCCCGAGATCTCATTAGGTACACATACATGAAAACACAGTTCGAAGGACTCCCTCCTCCGTTTCTCCAGCCCCCGGCCCCCCCGAACTAAAATCACATGTGAGCAAGAAAGGGATATGCCACACGGGCAAGGCTCAGTGTTGGGAACTATGTAATAGGCCGTAGTTCCATAGAGACAAAAAAAAATGTCAGTGTAAGGGTGTCGATCAAGCGATTTAATCGGCGGCGGGAGTCGAGGGGGCGGCAGCTGGCGAAGAGGTCCCAGTGTCACCCTTAAGGCCTCCTCGGCCACGGCCACGGCCACCACGATCACCACCGCGGCCTCCTCGACCGCCTCGGCCGCCTCGTCTATTGGATTCGGAGTCGCTAGCGCCACCCCCAGCACTGCGATAACCGCTCGTGGTAGAACCGCCACCGCGAGAGCTGCTACCCCAAGCGCCAGCAACACCACGAGTGCTGTAAGACTTGCCTTCACGATGTTGGAAAATCTTCACGAGAGGTTTAGAGCGGTCTTCCTGAGTTCTAGTCTTCACCTCTTCGGGCAGTCGAGCCATGGCACCATCGCGATCTTCGATCGTCTTGAATTGGACGACCTTGTTCGAATTGCCCCACTTCTCAACCTTTAGAATTCTGGTCTTGTCCTCTTCGTCAAACAGATCTCGGCACTGTTCCTCGGAGCTGACATTCATAATGAATAATCCGATAATGTCAGATGCAGGCGTCTTAGGGATCGGGGACGAGACGGGTTCGGGGCCGTTGGCAGAGCCATTAGCGCCAACTGCCGCAGAAGGCTTCTCAGTGAAAGGAGGAGGAGGGGCGGGCGTGCTGGTGGCTGGTTGGGGGGTTGCTGGCTTGGGAGGACCGGGCAGTGGTGTTGCGACAGCTGGCTTTGGAGGATGCTGAGCGGAGGGCTGTCGACTGGTAGGTGGGGGCACGCTGGACTGCGTCGAAGGGGGAGCAGGCGCAGGAAGACCAGCAGAAGCGGGGGCAGGAGTCGATGATGAGGCGGGCATACCCGTCTGCTGCTTCGCGCCACGGTGAGAGAAGTTGAATCCCTGAGCCCGCATCTCCGTACCAATTCGGCCATCCTGTATCTCCAAAACCAGATAACCAAAGGCAGCATCTGCAAGGTTGAAGTTCCACATGTTCTTGAAGGCACTCTCATCGACCTGGCCTAGCGCTGCTTGACCTGCTACGGGGCCACCAAAGGGGTTGCCGCCGGCAGCAGTTGAAGGCATCTTCTCGACGAGCTGCAGGGCGTTCTTAAGCAGGTTTTGCTGTGCTTCGTTCTGCTGAATAGCAGGCTCGACCTCGCCCTTGACAGTTTCCCAAACGTCGTTGAAAGACGCCTTGGAGGCGGCAAGCTTGCCACGGTAGTGGTCCAATGTAGGGTTAACACTGAATTCGTTGTAAGAGCTACCATATCGGAAGTGAAGACCGGCTGAGATGGAGAAGTCGGCCTTGAGCGTTACTGAGAGCTGGTTAAGAATACCTTCGCGGGCGGGGGAGGCATGGGTGACGAAAACGCGCGTTTCCGTAGGGTCGTAGACTCGGTGCGCGGTATCGACAAGCTCGCCCATCTGCAAAAGAGTCGTCCACATGGTTCCCTGTCCACCAGCGATAGTAGTACGGCCTTCGCCGTTGTCAAAGAGCTTGTGCATGACAACGGCGCCGCCAAGACCAAGCAGCCTCAGTTTCACACCACCAATCTCCAGCAGCATTGAACGGGCCTCGTCAATAATATGCAGGTTGTGGACCTTGTATTCGGAGGTTCGGAACTTCTCGAGCACTCGTACATCCTCGCAGGCACCCCACACCGTGTACACAGGCACATCAAGCTTGAGCTCTCCAGAAATGAGGAGGGGAAGTTCGGAGAGGGGTAGGTCACTTGGGGGGAATCTAGCCTTGACAGGACCAGGTCCGCCTTGTTGGATGGCCTTCTTGACGGGCTCGGGGATCAGAGGCGAGTATTGAGCAACATGCTTGAGGGTCTTCTCGGCAATGCGTTCCAGGGAGGTGTCGTCGTAGAAACCGAAGTCACCAGTGTGGATGATGTGGTCTGCTCGCGCCTGCTTTGCGAGGTCGTTGAGGGATCTCAAGTTTCCTGTCGAAAATGTTAGAGGAGCTCAAGGCTCTCTGGAGCGGTAAGAAGCTCACCTCGAACATCTGCGATGCAAAGGACTCTGATGGGGCCAGTTTGAATGATGCGGCCTTGGTTGGGCAAAAGCGGAGCAGCACCAGGAGGGGGGAGGCCGCTCGCACCGTTTTGCAGGTAGCCCGGGGGGTTATTGTATGCTCGAGGCTGTCGTCGTCGGTTAGTGATGCGCCGTGAGGGAGAGGAAGTCCGCCAAGGGGACGATCTTGAGGTCCTGTATCTGGGTGAAGAGGCCATGGTTGAAGTATTGATATCTCGCAAAGACGCGGCGCAACAACAAACGTGAGGGAGAGGTGATGATGGGAAGCTTTTGTGGAAGGCGAAGAAGAGACAGAGGGGGGAAAGGAGGGGAAACAATGTAGAGATGTTGCCCGCCCGGGCAACTGCGAGGCAACTGGCAGAGCTGGCAAGCGAGTCTCGAGATGCAGGAGAATATGGACAAACACTCACAGCAGCCATTCTATCAATCAACTGATGCGGGAAGGAGCGGTCGAGATGAGAGTATCGTTCGTCGGTCGGTCGATGATGCAAAGGAGGCGGATGCTCGGTTGGGAGGAGCTCCTAGGGAGGGTTGATGATGGGTATCAAGAAGAAGAAGACGACGATGTGGAATGGAAAGGAAGTGGATGCGAAGCAATCACGGGGGTGGATTTTCACAGCTCTAACAAGGCTGGCGTAGCAAAAGTAAGGTAAAAGGTAAGGTATTAAGGCGTAGAGATAATTTTCCCACGTCCAAAAAGTGAGAGAGGTGGCCCCAAATGCTTAGGATTGCACACGCTTGTTGCCTCTTTTGGTTTAGCTTGTCCAAACGCTCTGCTTCTTTGCTTTTCCAGCTTCTTGGTGCTGGCGCTGGGAAGGTGCCCGGCTTTCGCCTCCCGGTTCAGCTTCAACCGGCGGGTAATGTTCGGAAATGCAGTGTTGCCCAATTATTGCATCCAGATCCAACCGATTTGCTTCACTGGTCGCCTCTCTGCCTGCGGAGGCGACAAAGTCTCGGAGCCTGACAATCCCGCTTCTCTACTTCGTACACTGTTGTTCGTTGTTGATATGGCCCGAGCAGCAATGACAGCTTTCATTTCCCTGTCTCGATTTAGAATGGCGGGGGGGCATTTTATCGCTAGCTCCGAATTGCGGGTCGGCTCTCTCAAGCCATCATGGGTGAGCTGAAGCTTTCATGACTGCTGCTACTATAATGGCAGCAGTTGCCGGGTCCTGAAGATGATGTCAGCCTCGGGGAATATTCTACCTACCTATCTGTTGTCATGATTTCTGCCGACCGCAAGTCCGAGCTGATATGCTAGCTTCAACAATATCTTCACCCTGAGTGCGAACCATTTTTTGTCCCGTTCTTCATCCTGACTGTGTGATCTGTGTACTCTCTTCCATAATATCTGGTCCACGCGAACATAGTCACTATTGCAACTTAAAAAATATGATATTTTAACAATGCGGACCCTCTGGAGACCAAGATAGACTTCGTGCTAGCAATGTTGAAGAATCTACGCCCTTTTCTGGTGCACTTCATCATAAACGAATAGTACCGCCTGCAAGCTAGTTTCGACAAAGGATGAACCCCAAAGTCGTGCGTAACGTCTTCCACACGGTTGACAAATGAACGACACACAACTTCACACTTCGCCAGCTGTGATTATAGCAATACAAGGAAACCTCACAAAAAGGAGGAAGGCAATCCAGCGAGGCAAAAGGAAGGGGAATGCGACTTGCCCCCATTTACTAGCATCTCCATGCAGACAACCATTCATCCTTGACTGTTGTGCGAGCTACCCTACAGCGAAGGCAACCAAAATTCTGAATCCAGCCTTTTTCTAAGAATCTCGGTAGTGGTTTCTGGTCGCATTGGATGCAGTAATTACATCTTATGGTCAATTATCTAAGTCGACAAGATATCAAACCAGCAGCTAAGGGCTCAGTACGGCTCGAAGGCTACCGGGGTGGAATCTAGAAGATGAGGCGGCAAATGATTGCTTTGGCTCATCGCCGCCATCACAACGGGCTGAGGTTGCTAAACGGTCAGAGCCTAAACTCTGGTTGGTGGGATCCCTTGCCGCCCAATGAAATTGAACAAAGGGCGGCGGCGCTTGGGAAAAGGGGATCTTTGGACGGTCAACACCAAACCCACTATCATGGCCAGGAGAGGCATGGAGGCACGAGCGAGTGGAGTGGTGCGACTCACGAATAAGCTGAAGGCTGAAGCCGCCGAGATTTGGGCGTTTGTAGCGGGGTTATCGGCCAGACCACAGCTGCAAGGCCCGATGATGGTATCGTACCCAGTGCTTAGATTCGTTAGGTATTTTTTCTTTGTCTTTGTCCTGTAGGATTGTTGTACGCCGGTAACTATTTTGTAGAGACAAAGGCGTGGTTGAGCGGGAGGCAACGGTTGCGTCACTCGGGCACCGCTCATAGGCCCAGGTCAAACACCACCCCTCGGACTTCTTCTTAGGTTCTGGAAGAAGATTAAACAGTTAATTACAGAGAGAAAAGATTGCGGCCGCTTTCTGGAACCTGACCAGGTTGTTGGGCTCCAGGGCAGCAATCCACTCATGTCACCTCTCATCTTGTTCAGGGCTCCGGCTGGGGGACTTGTCTAGGGATGGCGGAATTGAAGGATTGGCTAGGCCCTCACATATCTTACATGTCAGCTGGTGATAAGTTCATCCTTCTAGTGGTGGGTGTTTGCGCCTCGAACAAGCCAGTTGTCAGATCACTAGGCTAAGGCATGCAGTCGTCTTTGGAACGTGATTGACATGCCGGCTGTGTAAATCATGCGGCGACATGCCGTCGTTTCGGAGGGAGGACCTGCTCCTTGTTTATAGGCCTTGGCTGCCGTGTCCGATATGCACGAGAGTCAAAGCTTGTCGTAGCGGCGATGGGAGGATTGTGAGCCTGTGACTGGTGGTTTCGATAATACGTACCAGATTGGAGGTGCTGGGGTTGTCAAGTCGTCTCGTGGTGGATGGACGCTCATATCCATGGATGTTAACGTACCAATGAGTGTCGGAATTTGGCACGAGAGAAAAGAGGCACCACTACACGGTGGTTTCTAACCGTTACAGGGAGCCAACTCGTGTTAACTCACCTTGTGATACATTGTCTCGCTCTCTCCTGGTCTCACCTGGCAACCATAAGAAATAAGAGGGCTGTCTCTGCCTTTCATCCACCTATTCATCCAACTTCGTTATGTATTTCCACATCTAAAAAAAGGACAGCCAATCTGTCAAGTGTACGCAGTGCGTGCGCTATCCGGATAAAAGTGGCGGATCCCATGGGCCCAACAATTCCCTGCTTGTTGATGAGAGGATCCTCCGGGGATGGCCGCCAGTCACGGCCGCATCTCCGCCCTCTCTCCGGGCCTAGAACTTAATTCGGATCTTGACGATGCGTCTTTGGCATGTTGCATAAGACCTGAATCTCCAAACCTCCCACCCGTAGTGATTACGAAGTAACGTCAAGCCGTGAAGCTGCAAAACTCGTAGCCCGTTTTAAAGTTAGGTGCATGGAGACCGAGCTCCATCTTCCGAATCCTTGGCTCCTATGATGTCCAGGGGGAGAGGCCGTTACGTACCCAACTGTACCTGCCAAACGCACCGGCTCGTAGTGGAGGACCTTTTAGGGGTCCACAAGCGGACACAACTCACCACCCGACTTGCCGGCCTCTGAAGACGCCCGTTTCCTAGCGGCAGATAGCGGCACAGCGCTGTGATGCAGTGGAACTTGGCTGCTGGCATCCGCTGGGGGCGCCACGTGACACTCTCATGCCCTGGACACCTACGAATGCATAGTAGGTAGCCCGCCAATGCCTTTGATTGCGGGTAGCAGCCCAAGCCAAGTCTCCAGTCCAAGCAAACGCATTCTCATGCCGGTTCATATTATCTCGCTCTTGGGCGCTTCGACAAACTAACCCGCCAGCATAGCAAGTCTCCCTTTTCTCGCCAAAACCACAGTCCAGGAATTGCCTTGTATTTTCCCTTCGACGACAAGCCATAAATTTACTATCCCGCCAAAGACATCACCTTCCGTCTACCAACGTTGATGCCCAGGGTCCCTTGACGGCTTGTGTCCAGTCCAGCGGCTCCTCCCTTGGCGCCTCTTCCTCCCCCATGCGACAACAGGCTCCGCGAGGACACCGACTCAGGAGGTGAATGCACCTCTTCGAACTCCCACCGCCGACCTCCCGATCGTCTTCCTTCCGTCGCGCCCCAGCCGTGGTGCCCGTATGCCCATGATAGCACCGAGAACCGTCTACAAATCTCTTGACAGCCAAGCCAGGAATCTACAGAGGGTCCCGTCGGTGTCTTGGCCTCTGTTGAGGTCCCTCCCCAGCTGTCGATGATGGTGCGTCTTATCGTCCCCCTCCCTCAACACCACTTGTACCTTGCGTGCCTTGACGCTGGCCGATATTTCTCTCGACTGGTCTCACGTTGGGCTTCGGAGCTTTCTCACATACTTACTTCTTATGTGGTGATCTCATCCCAACACTTGCTGATTTGACCTGATTAGCAGACCTCATCTCGACCCCGCGGCGATGTTGGCGGCAACAGCTTCGCCACCAAACGCGGCCATCTCTCCATCTCCGACCCAAGCCATCACGTTACCGAGGCTATCGGCACCCTGTACGGTGATGACGACGATTCAGGATCCGAAGGTGGCCGACCGCCCTCCCTTGGTCGCCCCTTGAGCTTCATCGGTGGACATGGATATCAAGAGCACTTGCCGCGACCGCCGATACAAGAAGACCGCTTGTCAGCCGACCCTCGAAGGGCCCTTTCTCGCTCTAACACGGAGCCTCTCGATCTGCTGGCGAATGGTGAACATGGTTCCAAATCACCTCAGTCGTTCCCTCAGAGAAGTTCAAGCCAACGAAATGACTCCCGGTCGCCAATCTCCCCGACTCTCTCATTGCGCGATGTCCAGTCTGACGATTCGGCGTTTCCCCTTACCAATATCGATAATCCGAACGATATCGCCCAGGAACTCAGCAACCTACAGGCTCTTCGACGGCTATCCATGGATGTTGGAAATAACAAGGACCCCGATATGCCCCCAATGTCACTCATGGCCATGCCTGCGATAGCGCCCAGCGGCGACGACGATGAGAACGATCCCTCGAGACTCCTTTGGGTTCCTGCGCGAGTCCACCCCGAGCTTGCACCGACCGAGTTCAGGTCCTTTCTAGAAAAGAGAGTTCACTCGATACGAAGAAGGTCTGGAGACTCTTTCCTCTCCGCGGACGGTGATTCAGGCTTGAGCGAACCGGAAACAGGAGGGTTACGCCGGAAGAAATCCATGCTTTCTCATCAGATTGACAACTCCGAGGGCCGGGGAGTGAAGGGATATGTTGATGGTTCTGAGAGACTAGAAAGACGGCGATCTCGAGGCCCCCATCACAGCCACGAATTTAGCATCGACGAACTTGTGAAGGACCCGACAAAGGCCGTACAGAAGCTGGCACAAGAATCGCAAACACTACCGGGACCTGAAGGAAGCGTTGACGACATGCCGATTTTGCCGATGGCACCTGGTATGGGACTTAGGCGCTCTACTCGCACGACATATCGCAAGGGCGGAAGTTTACGAGGCGACCGAGTACCGTTTAGACGTGCCCGCCACCAGGAAAGCGACGCCGAATTGGGTAGCTCATCACCCCTCGAACCCCCCAAAGGCCATCAGCTTTCAAGAGTGCAATCAGAGCCGGTCGCGCTGGCGGATAACTACTCACGGCCAAACCGCTCTGTGCGCAGACAGCAGAAGTTTTCTCAGGATTCAATCGAAAACTTTGACCCCTACGACGGGCCGTCACAAGATCCGAAAGACGCAGATTCATATCAGGACCTCTCAACCCGAACATCCTCAACTCCGTCCCGCCCAACATTACCCGCCATCGAGACCTCAACCCCCGACGAGTCCACCGATCTGCAAGACGATCAGCACCGGCTCTTTCCTCAAAGATCATCATCCCAAAGTACCTCCCCGCAGCCATCTTCCCAAACATTTCTCGAATCAGAACCGTTGGCGGATGAGCCTCCTCCGCGATCTAGCCGTCGCAATGCTAGCCGTCAAACTGTTCCTCAAGTTTCGCCTCAACAATACAACTCACGTTCCTCATATCCTCAAGGACAGTCCTTGAATGACAACTTATCGGCAAATCCTTCACCTCTCCCCGGTGGCGGAGCTAATCGCACCGATAGCTTGACATTTATCCCCACGCTTCCCCAAGAGGAGAAGAAATCCGACAGGAAATCGAAGAAGGACCGCGATGAGGATTCCAGCAGTGCGCCTTCTAAACCCTCAAGTAGTGCCTGGAAATGGTTCAAGAGCGGAACGGATGACAAGGAGAAGAAGAAGGAGGAGAGTAAAAAGGCCAAGACCAAATCATTGGGTGAAAAGGTCCAGGACAATGCCAGACTTGACGTGATACAAACGTCGATTGACAAGAATTCCACAAAGGGCCGCGAGAGCCTGATCCTGGAGCGCGAAAACATGGACAACAGGCTGCAGGAAGAGCGGAAGAAGGAGAGCCATCGCAAGAGTGACTCAAAGAAGGAGAAGGATGGTAGTATCTTCTCGTCCATTTTTGGTGGAAGCAAGAAGAAGGAAGAGAAGGAAAGACACTCCAAGAAGATGCAGCACCTCAAAGTGCCGGAAGAACCCGTTTATAAACCCCTCGTGCCAGACGTCGACTACCATTGGACTCGATTTCCCCTCCTGGAGGAGAGGGCAATTTACCGCATGGCTCACATCAAGCTGGCCAACCCGCGGCGGTCACTCCTCAGCCAGGTGCTCCTCAGCAACTTCATGTACAGTTATCTTGCGATTGTGCAAGCCATGCACCCGCAGATGAATGTGCCCATCTCGCCCCAGCAAAAGAGACTCGAGGAAGAGTCCCGGCGGAAGCAGCAGGAGCAGGAGTATCTGGCGCAACAGCAAATGCAGGAGGAACAAGACTCACAAGAAGCCATGGACCAGTACAACTTCGACTACCATAGAGTAAGTGGTTCTCCGTTGAGACATGTGGATTCGATTTGCTAACTTTATTTCCAGGCGGCGGTGCAATACGCTGAATCTGGCGACAATGGCGAGGTTGATTACGTCGATGACGCGCAAATCTACGAAGACGAGCACGGAACCGACGCCCACGACGGCTATGGCTACGATGGTGCCGACAACCATGGTCAAGGGGTGAAAGAATACTACCAGTACCATGATAATGGAGATGATCGCGATCGCCGGCATGACAACGGGCGAGATGACATGTGGTGACAAGGTCGGGATTCATGGTCACCTTGATGACTTGAGAGGCGCATCTTCTATATAGCCACGCCCTTAGAGAAGCTCGTTCAGCGGCGGCCGAACGCAACGTTCTTAGCGCAGTCCTTGCATGTGGCATATGACGGAGTTTTGGGAGACGCGGGGCGTGAGGCGTGGCAACAGGTTTGCAAAGACCCAATCTCAATTACTCGACGGCATGAGAACGGCATTCATGTTTTATGAGGCATCTCATTTCCCCCTCAGTGCGCTTTCTACTTCCTCTCAACTTCCTTCTTACGTCTTGGGTCTGGTCATTTTCTGCCTCCACGGCAAGCCTGTTGTTTTCTCTTCCGGAGTTTATTGTCGTGCGGTGGGAGCAATGGAGGGATACTATTATTGCTGTTTCCTAGTTCTTCAATATTTTTTCTTCATTTTCTATATATACATGCAAGGGAGAGACGACGAAACGGGTAGATGGACATGTGGTGGAAGCCCGGGAGGAGAGTTGAGGATGGGCGTCGGCCTGAGCGACGTGACTCGGAGAGATCCGATCACGCTGAAAGGGCGGTTTGTCATTCGGCGTTGGGCAATGATGTGACGGAGGCCGCGAATTACTGTTTTAGACGGCTCTGTACATGTGAAGAGGTGATGATGAGTGAGGATCACGGGCTGTAGGATATTGAATAATAGCGAGAAATGAATGAGCTCGATGTGCTTGACTGTGACGAGGTGATGGATTATTAGTAGAACTGAGCTCCAGCCCGTTTACTGTAATGGCACACTTCCCAAGGAATGAGCTTTTCAGAGTGCACATCTTCATTCTAAGAATACATAGAGGCTTGCGATGATGTAAGAGGCGTAATGGAGAATAGGAGAAGTCGTTGGCTCTGTTTAACTCAACCTTTAACGAGCTTATCTGCAGATGCCTTGCCACCATGGCAAGGCAAACGCCTCCCAATCGTTCATTCTGTTGGCCGGTTTCATCTCAAACCAGTCACAATGCTAGGCTTATAGGGTTTTAGAGCCAACACCTCGTCAGGGTCCAGTGTCTCGGAGCATGTCGAGTGATGTAAGGCCTATAAGGAGCAATACACGGCAAAGAGAAGCGGGCTGCTTTCATTTACTATGGTAGATTCCGGTTTCAAAGAGTGATCAACAAGGTTCTGTTTGAGCAGTTATGTACCTACCTAGGTAGGATGATTCCGGCCCCAGGTCTTGGTTTGCGTGGACACCGAGACGCACTGGCAGGAAGATTGAATACGAGGAGAGCTTTGGCCGAGCGAGGAGGTCTTCTAGAAGAGACATCGTATGGAAGAATGTGAGGTTGTGAATATGATGCCGAGAGTGATGGCACAACACCCTCACGCCGAGCTGTCAAGCTGCCATGTCGTGGTGACCTGTGGAACGTCTCGCGGCCGAGCTGAAATCCATTGCAGAGAGGGGATCCCAGAGCAGGAAAAGTCACCTCCCGCCTGCGTCCAGGTCAAGCGCCACCCTCTAACCGCTCCCGCCAGTGTCTCCCAAAGCAGACAAGCAACATGTGCTTTAGACCTAGTTCCATCGGGTGATCCGCGAAAATCCTTTCCAACACGGTGACACAAGATCCCCCTTACCAAATCGGCGGGCCGCCCGCAACTTGGGGAGATGCAATCAAGCTTTGTGCTAGGAATCCAGAGCCGTCTTCAGCAGTGTCAAAGCACACGGACTAGACCTGGCACTAATCAAGGGGGAGGACCTCGCAAGCAGGGCTCAACCGGGGAAGAAAGAGGCACAGGCCGCCAGCGTTTCGTATGGTTAAATCTGTTCGGGACATTTCTAGTCTAATGCTCGAGAGCTATTGTCTGGAGAGGGCTTGGAGTTTGTGCCGTCTAGACTTGGGGATGATATGATTAAGGTGGTGAGGCTTGCTGTGCCCCTGGGGGTGGCGTTGGATGCCTTTGGACTTGGAGAGGAGGTCTTTATAAACGAGTGAAGAGGAATCGAGTCCCCTGTTGTTGTTCGAAGAGGAGTCTCTGCCCTCCTTGTCCCATCCATCATCCCATCTGCAAGGTTTGGCCGTCGTCATGGCTCCTCCCACCGACCCATTGGTCATCGAAGCCTTCACATATCTCGCCCTCAGCCTCTGTCTCGTGGCCTTTCGTGTCTACTGCCAGTCGAGAAATGGCGGCCTTGGAAATATTCGAGCCGACGACTACCTCATGATACTCGCCATGCTGCCGCTCACTGTCGAGACGTGCCTGTCATACACGGTTGGCATGATGTACCATGGGCTTGCGAATAACAACATGACGGATGCCGAGCGGGCGGCGCTATCGCCTGATAGTACGGAATACAAGAACAGGTGCGTATTCACGATGAGCTAACTACATGTCACAAGGCTTCTCTAACATGTACTGCTCAGGGTCGGTGGCTCCAAGAACCAAATCATCGGCTGGTCCGTCTACACAACCACAGTCTGGATGATCAAGCTCTCCATGTGCGCCTTCTACAGCCGCCTGACGGTAAGAGATACGAACCGCCCAGAGCTGGAGCACGGAGCTAATGAATAGAACCCTGGCAGACCGGACTCACGGTTTACAAGGTACGCGTGTGGTTGGGATATACCCTCATCATCGTCACCTACGTGGCATGCATCGCCTCCATCCTCTTCAGCTGCGTGCCTTTCCACAAGCTCTGGCAAATCAACCCCAATCCTGGAAGTGAGTTTTCCAACATTCACACGTCTTGCACGAGGAGGAAGAAAAAAGACTGACTTGGGCCACCGTTTCTTGCTCGTAGATATTTGCCAACCCGCCGTGAATCGAGTCAACATCTTCATCTCCCTGTCATCAGACCTCCTCACCAATCTGTATCTGCTTGTGATACCGGTCTCTCTAATATTGAACACCCACATCTCCAATATCAAGAAGATGAGCATCCTGATACTCTTTTCCGGCGGTATTCTCATCATTGCCGCGGGCGTACTGCGATGTGTTCTCATCCTTCAGGTCAGTGCAATCGCCATGTCTCCCTCCTTGTCCAAGCCATGTCATGCCAACTCACACCTACCACAGGACGACAACAAAGGCCCACGAGAAGGCGCAACCTGGGCTGTCCGCGAATCCTTCGTCGCCGTCGTCATGACCAACATGCCCATGACCTGGGGCTTCCTGCGCCAGAAGCTGCGCCCGTACTTTGGCCCGGGGCTCGCCAAGAGCAGCTCGCAGTCTCGCCGTTTCAAGGCCAGCCCGGAGCCGGGCTACAGAATGCAGCTGACGGACCAGACGCTGCGGGACAAGCCGAGCAGGGCGACCATCCTGACCGAGGTGACGCACACGACGCATCACACGAGGAACGAGGTTTATGTGCACTCGAGACAAGGGAGCTCGGATGAGATCTTGCAACAGGCGGCGCCGATTGGGGGGATCAGGAAGGATGTGGAAGTCATCATCACGAGCGATGCGAGAGGGTCGGAAAGGTATCCGACGAGTAGGCTACGGGGGCATGTCTAGGATATGAGACTAAGAATTAACGAAGCACGATTTCGTAGAGCAGGTCGCAGGGCGCAAAGGATCATCATCGTGTTGTTTTCAGCCTGTATTGTATACTAATACAACGTAGTAATACGCACAATTCTTTTTACACTTTTATCTTTTGCTTTCCTTGGCTTGAGGGGAGTCACTATATCTCTCGATTAACGTCTGTACCATTTTTGTGACCTCTAATCATACAGTAATCGATGCGCATGCTTGACACCTTTTCGCCCTCCTCTTCATTTCCTGGCAGACTATATGAGGAGAGGAGCTGACCAAATCTCTTCGAGTGAGCTGTTCACCTTTCTTGGTGGTGGTTCCTTTTGACCATGCATCGCCCTACTCAAACGTTCTCTTTTCGACAACAGCAGATACAACCACATGACAAAGCCGACACAGGCAGGGTTAACAATTCCAAGGCCCAGCGCATAAACGTCCCAAAGCGTGCCCTTCTTTGGTGCAACCAAGAACAGCCCCATGGCAGCGAAGAAGTAAGATACCATCAGGACTTCGCCGGTGATGCGGATGTTGTCGTCAGTCATGCCGGGATCTTCGTTGGTGAAGACGCAGAGGCATTCTGGCACATGGAGGTTCGTTTGGGCGAGACGGCCGACGTGTATGATGGTGTCGCGGCGCTCGACGATTTGGCTGTCGACGAAGAGGACGAAGCTAGTGAGGAGGCAGCGAAATACGAGCTGTCCGCAGCATTGCTCCATGCAGTCGTCCATAGTCTGATGTATGTATTCTAGTAAAGTAGGTACTTTCGGTGGATGGGAGGTGATGGTGGCGATGGTGGTAGGCTGGAAGCGATGTATGAGACAAAGTTGATGAGGGCAAGGGGAGAAAACACTTCCTAAATAGCTTTGAATAAGTAGTCGTTGCCAAGGGAACTCACAGTGCTGAAGTGCAATCCGGCATCAGAGTCTTTTTCCCTGTTTGAGTTTCGAGGCTCAAAACAGTTCGGGAGAAAAAAGTTAAATGAGCGAATGACTTGACGGCTTGGGCGCGACGACTGTAAGTACCGATAAGGAGGCTATGTTGTATTTCTGCCTAATCTGAGTACCTTGTGTCTGAAAATGAAGCCCAAGAGAAGGCATATTAAGCTGGCAGTTGGTATTTGCGACCTAGACGAGTCTGTGAGTTCGATACATCACCTCCTCCGTTCCTTGCCAAATTGTAGATTTGCCGAAAGAATGGCAGTGGCCTATCAATATCAGGTAACTTCCATCAGAGTCATCGCCTTCCTATGAGCTGAGAGGCTCGCTGCTTCCAGAAGATCAGGGGGCTCTTCTCTTCTGAACATGCCCAGACTGGCTTCCGTAGATTTGGAAGATGAAAGAGTTGAAGGTATGTCATAACTGTTTGATCATGAAGACTGCGACTAACAGACAATCAACAACACCACAACTCAGCATCAACTCGATAAATCACCTGAGCCGATCCGAAACTCAATATTACCGAAAGCGATCGATGAGGAAATGGCTATCTGGGAGATTAAAAGTGTCACAGCACGATATACCAGGCTTGTCAGATCTTGTTGAAGTCAGAGCTTGCTTGCCCTCGGAGGACGGGGGTCACATACGGACTTGCGCGGGATTAAATACACTCAAATTAGCTTTGTATGGGGGATATTGGGAAAAATGCATGGATTGAGTTAGCTTTATTCGTCTAGTGGTTATATATCTCAAAGCTGGTGAACGGCATCCTTTGATTGAAACGCCAGATGAAGATTCAAGAGTACTTAGGCCTTCCGACATTTGTTTTGGAGGGTTCTGGGTCGCAGCTCTATCTTGATGGTCTAGGAAAGTCATGCCACGAGCCCAATCACTAAATTATTCGTACTTTGTGTGCACACCGCAAGAAGGGTGTATCGATACGAGCCATGGCTAAAGGCTGATGCGGGCGGGACGACATTCCCACGAAAGCAGTGTGTCACACTGGTCTTCAAGCGACGGCACAGCATTGTCTATATATGGGATACTCACATGCTCCAACCCTTTAACAACAAAACATGTGCGTGGCTTGATGCGGTTATACAAGAAGACAACATAAAAAAGGCACAGGAGACAAGGCCTATATTGGACATCAAAGCCATCACGTCACCTTGATCGCCATGTGTGTCGGTGTTAGGAGGAATTCACGCCACTGTTCACCTCAACAGGTTCTGCTCTAACACGAACTGGAATCGTTTCATAGCACAGAGGAGGGATATTACCGCGATGGCGTTCTCGTTCACCATGGCGGCTTTTATGGTACTGAGTAGCGATTTTGGTGCATGCACCTTGGAGGGGTGTTTCCAGGTGCGGACCAGGGCAAAGCCTACTCGTATCACATCTTTTGGTGGTGCATGAAACCGAAGTGTGTGCAAATGAACGAACAAGGTATAATTTGGAAGAATGAGATGTATTTAAAATCCAAAGAATGAGGGCGCAGAAGCTGTGTGCATATTGGTGCCTGTCTGTCTACATGTGTTGTGTTGTCGTGATGCGATCCAAACCATTCCCGAAACGCCGTGGATATCCAGTCCATCCAATGAAGACCCCGTAGATATGATGATTGAAGGAAGGAAAATGTTGTGTTAAAGAGATAGAGCATGGATGGGCCGTTGCTGAGTCGTAGAGAGGTCGTCTTAGAGAGGTCGCTTGGGTGATGCCACCTCGATGAATGAAGGGAGTCGATCTAAATAAAGCCGTCGAGTGAACGAACCCCCACGGAGTGAAAATAACCTCAATTTGAAGAGGTGACCGATCCGGGGAGAGCTGGCTTCTCCGCGTGCTTTCGGAACCCTCCCAAGAGTCGAGCGAAAGATCGCCGCCTCATATTTCGCGCAGGTCGTTCAACAACGACGGCATCCACGAGATCCATCACGCCAATGAAGATGTGAAACTCAAGATCATCCTCGTAGCGCAGACTCTGGTCCCGCAGCGTCTGGAATTCCTGCTCTAGGTCTTGGGTCGTCGACCGGCCGGACGAGGTGCTGGACACGGTCGATCGCGACAGCAAAGTCGGTGAGAACTCGTCGCTAGTCATGGCATCGAAGTGTTGATTTGGAAATTGAAAAGACAAGACAAGAAGAAGAAGAAGAGAATATTGCCCGACAAGTGACGGGCTTTTACCTCCAAGAGGGAAATTCTGGGGATAAAGCAGGTCACTTAAACATCGGACGACGCGGGCGGGGGTTGAGGGGACAATTGTGTTTGTACACCACCCACCGCCGGCAAAAGGGCCCAAGGCGAAGCAAACGTAACGATCGGCCGTATTGACTGGCCGGTGTATCACATCTGCCGTGTGACGCTTCGGATGGCGGATGCAGGAAAACAAAAAGCTTCCTGGTCCATGGTCTGTCAGTTTTTGTTTCCGAGGTGGTACCAATCAAGTCCCGCCAGTGCCGCCGATGCTTTCTGTGAATGGTTAGAAAACGGGCCCGCGTTCGTGTTTCCTGCATGAGTGTGAGGCTTGGTTGCGTAATCCAGCACCTCCAGCTCGGCATCATCATCCGTTTTGACGGTAAAGGAGGCATGAGCATGAGCGGCAGTGTGAAGCTAAAACCTGAGAGCTGAGGATGTGTTGCTAATTTGGTGACAGTCAGAGTAAGTCAAGTCTGGCACAAGACGCCCACGGACGAATGGAGAATGGGACATGAATCCGAGACCAGGTTGATATTTCTAACAAGTGAACATCTTATACAGCGTGGGCAAAAATGCCCTTTATTTCTTTGGCTCCTCCTTCTTCTCCTCCGGCTTGGGTGTGGGCAGCTTGAAAGTGTCTGGGGTACGGTTATCGCCCGCACCGACTGGCTCCCATGCGCTGGAACCACCCTCGAAGTTACGGAAGGCCTGCGTGAGCTCGAGGGGCTCAGTGACGATTCGCTTCTTCTCCTCATCGTACCGAATTTCGGTGTAACCCGTCAAGGGGAAGTCCTTCCGCAGAGGGTGACCCTCGAAACCGTAGTCGGTCATGATTCGTCGCAGATCGGGGTGGCCGGCGAAGAAGACACCAAAGAGATCGTAGACCTCACGCTCGTACCAGTTGGCACCGTCGAACAGGCCAGTGATGCTGGGAACTGGGGAGGCCTCATCGGCGTAGGTCTTGACACGGATTCGGGAGTTGTGGCGGACCGAAAGGAGCTGGTAGACGACCTCGAAGCGATTCTCGCGGGTAGGGAAATCCGCAGCAGTGACAGTGCTGACCTGGGTGAACTCGGCAGCGGTGTTGTCTGGGCTAAGGTTAGAGTGCGGATTCAACGCAATTGGCTCGTAGGATACCAACACTTGAGGAAGCTGAAGACAGGAACGACACCGGAAGGCGAGATGTAGATGGTGAGCTCATCCTTCCAGACGGAGAACTGCTGGATGTACTTGGGTAGACAGCTCATCAACCAGGCACCGTATCGGTGCATGTTGTCTGCCTTGCTCTGGTATTTATCTGCCGGATTGACAATGGGGGCCTTGAGGGATCCGACGTGGTCTCGAGGGGCCATTCGCGGGTTGGGAGCGTCCTTCGGCATTGCGACATATTGGCGAGCCGAGCTGGAGAGGCAGCGAATTGCCTGCTCATTGCGGGCCTGGACGGACGGCTTCACGGGCCGCAGAGCTGAGGCGAGAGCTCTGCTTCGGGAGAATTGTGTCGCCATGGCCGGTATTGTGACGTTGCGAGGCCAATTGACGATTTGCGAGCGTCGTCGGGACGAAAGTCTGTGGTGTTGGTAATGATATCGCAAGCATTGGCTCGAAGGTTCTTAGCGGTAACAGCACGGCCGGGTATCTCCGGGGTTCAGCCGCTATTACCGCGCTACCGAGATTTTGTCGTGATTGACCCGCCAACGAGAGGTATTCTGTTATTGCAGCTTCCTCTCCATTCTCGTTGGTGAAGATCTAAGGGTCTCACGTGATACAGCCACCGCACTAGTCTCGACACGGTCTAGGCAGTTGATAATCTTTCTCTCCGTAAGTTACCTTAGCCTTGGGGCATCCTCCGTACACTAAACATCTCCATCATTCAATCTGCAGCACTCAATCTCTTTGGCTGGGTTTTCAAAACTGAGAAAACCAACCTTCGAACCGACCCGTTCATATTTTACTTCCCCCCTTATCTCCCCCCTCTCTCCCCTCCACCTTCACCATGGCGCCGCAAGATTCCTTCTTCGAAGAGGAGGAGGATACCTGGTATGTCTCCCCCAAGTCCAGGGTGTTTTCCGCCTCGGGCAGTGTTAGATACCTAAGCTAATGGACAACCTTGACAGCCCCCTCTGCATCGAGGAGTTCGATCTTTCCGACCGAAACTTCAGACCTTGTCCATGCGGCTACCAGGTACGGCCAACTGACTTCCCCTCTGTCGTCGACTTAGTGCCACGTCGCGCTAACCCATACTTTGCAGGTATGCCAGTTCTGTTTCAACAATATCAAGAATAACATGAACGGGCTCTGTCCCGCATGTCGACGGCCATACGACGAGAAAACTATACAGTGGAAGGTCGTAACGTCTGAGGAGTACGTGTTGCCATCAAGGTTTGGTCATACTTTGCCACTGACGAGTCATATAGGGTTGCCGAATTTCGCGCCAACATCCAGAAGAATCAGAAGAAGCGTGCCCTGGACCAACGACAAAAGGAGCTCCAGAAACGAGAGGCTGAGAAGGAGAACCGAAAAAATCTAATAGGTGTGAGAGTCGTTCAAAAGAACCTCGTCTACATTACCGGCCTAGCCCCTACCGTGCGAGAAGACGAACTGCTCAAGACGTTGCGAAAGCCCGAGTTCTTTGGCCAATACGGGAACATCCAGAAGATATCCATAAGTAACCGAAAGAGCTCCGATGGCCAGCACCAGTCCCTCGGGATATATGTAACCTTCGAGAAACCGGACGAGGCAACGCGTTGCATCCAGGCGGTTCACGGCTCCCAGAACGGCGATCGCATTCTTAAAGCTCAACACGGCACGACCAAGTACTGCTCTGCCTGGCTGAAGAACGAGAAGTGCGGCAATCCCGGATGCATGTTCTTACACGAGCAGGGTGACGAGGAGGATAGCTATTCTCGCCAGGATTTGTCATCTATGAATAGCATTCATACACAACGGCCTTTGCCAGGTGGCGGCTCTTCACGGTCTGTTTCTCGGCAGCAGGCCCCCCAACCCACCCCGCCACCACCTGCAGTATCTCACCCCATGGCGAGGTCTGTGAGCAAAGAAGGCTCCGAGAACGGAATGGATGGATCTGCGTTGCCGTCATCTGCAAGCTGGGCCCGAAATCCCCAACGAAGCCGCAGAGGCAGTCATGCTACTAGTGGTGCCGCCTCCAGCCCTGCAATCTCGACATCATTACCTGTCACTGCTGAGCCTGTTCCAGAGGAAGCCGTGGAGGATGCCGAGGAATCAGTCGCCGAGTCATCCACCGCCAGGTCCAAAGCCCCCGAACCTCAATCACGACCGGAACCCCAGGGCATTCCCGAGAGCGCGCTGAAAGCGTTATTGCGAGCCTTGCAGGCCTGTACTCTCCCTAATCTGGTTTCCCCTGAAGTTGAGGGCGAAAGCCCCCCACTCTTTGATGTGCGTGGCGGTGAGAAGCGTAAGCTAATGCGAGAGGAGGAGGATTCTCGACTTTCTGGCGAGCAGGAGGAACAGGCTGAGGCTCACGAGCCTTCTGAGGGTGAGCCGGAGACTGGCGGTAGCTTGGCACTGGGCGGCGAACCTGAGGATCGAGATGCTGCAGGCGATGGCTTCGATCAACGACGACCAAGCACGCAGCCTCCGATCCAACGCAACAACAACGATGGTATATTTGGACCTGCCCTGACTGGATCCAATTTTAACCAAAACCCAGGCAACCCGCTGTCGCGAACCATGACACCCCAGCAGGTTTTCCATCGCTCTCAGAGTGGTTTTGATGTCCCGCCTGGCATCAACAACCAGAGCGGCACCTACCAGACTCAGAGCCACAACCGTCAGTCCTCCAGGTTCAGCTTTGCCAACGACAATCCGAATGCTGCCACCAGTGTCAAGCTGGCGGCCAACCCTCGTATCATGGCTCAACAGTCGTCCATGATGCCGAATTCTTTCCAGTCTCAGAATAGTAACCAATTTTACGGCACTTCGATGCCTGGACCACCTCCTGGTCTTAAGTCGACTGGTACCCCTCCTAGCATGTTCAACCAAGGCTTTGGCGGAGCAGGTTTCGGAGGCGCGCCTAAGGACAACTCGAATGAGCTACTGCAGAGTCTGATCGGACGAAGCCGGGCAGGCAACAGTCAGACTCATGATGCGGGAAAGCGTGAGTACATGATCTCTTCTTTTTCAAACCAATACCCACCTTCCTCTACCTCCACCCCAGCTCCTGCTTCCGGCCTCCTGGCGTCGCTCTACGGTAACCAGCCTGGAGCATTCCAAGATATGGGCTCCAAGCAGAAGAAGAAGGGGAAGAAGCACAGGCATGCTAACACTTCCTCCTCTGGGGGGAGTGGTTTAGTAGATCTTGCGGACCCGAGTATCCTGCAGGCGAGAATGCAGCATCAGTCCCAGGGCAACGCTGGAGTCGGACAGGGACTATTTGGTGGTCAGAGCCAAGGTGGGTACAATCCCAATATGATGTATAATGCCGGTTACACGAGGTGGTAGATGTGTTTTTTGCTCTGGCGCTACCAAAATTCTGGGAGGCAGGGTTGTACAAGCCCGCAATTGTGTGTTTTGCGCGAGCTACATTGGTGGAGGCGTTTTATTTGGCATTCTTTTTTTTTGTTTTGAGTCGATAGGGTAAGGGAAGCCCTTCATCTTCTCCGGGGGACACGAGTCACAACGCATCATCTTTTGATTCAGCAGGCATTTGCGAGATCGGCCACTCAGGGAGGCTAAACAAGCTTTGTGTTGGGCGTCGGCTTTTGTTTGTTTCGAGAAACAAGACTGAGATCATCTCGGGCTCTTGTTTTCTGGCGTCTTTTCTCTTTCAACGGTTCTTCAATCGACCGGCACATCAGGGGTCAAGTCAGGCAAGCCATCATCGTCTTCCACCGAACCCCTTTATGTACGTTAACAGTTTCGAATACATCCGCCTAAACAGGGCGGCATGTTTGATCAGAGATAGCATCATACCCTCTATTCTCTCCGAATTGCCTCTCGCTCGCTCGTTGTCCCCCGTGGAAGACGATGATGCTCGTCGTAGCACGTCTCGCTAAAGTCATGTATATAATTGGCGCTGTGGTCTCGTAGATGTCGTGTTTTTGTTTTGTTTTCGTTGCGTTCATCATCAGCTGCTGGAGCATCTCGCTAACGGTCGCCCAGATGACGAACTTCCTTCGCTTGACGAGGCTTCCAACTCGGTCGATGCCTTGGTAGCCGACGAACCTCTTAATCTTGTCGACGCAGATGACCGTCCATCCGTCCCTCCGGGCCTGGCAATCCCCCCTGGGCTTGCAAACATCTCAAGGCCGTCCTCTACGCGACCTCATTCAAGGCTTGGACATATTGTCCCGGCGTTACCAAAGATGCCACCCCCGGGGCTAGGACATGCGGTTTCGACACCGCACCAATCCCCGCGAAAGTCAGAGTCTCCTGATACCGACACTAAGAACAGCATCAAGGCGATTGGCGCCGAGAGCGGCCCGTCTCGAGAGATTTTAACACAAGCTCAGCAGCTGAAGGGCGAGGACTTCCCATCATTGAGCTCGATCAAGCATATTTCGAGACCTGCAACGCCCACGCCAAAAACGCCAAAAGCAAAGAAGCGAGCTGAGAAGATTGTGGATAGACTTCTTGCAAAGACCAAGGATGAAGCCACGTCTTCGCCTGTTCCTGCGCCTGTACTGGCAAGTGAGACGGTAGAGACCAAGGTGATCGAAACAAAGACCGTTGAGACTGAGGTTGTCGACAAGGTTGTCGAGAAGGTCGAGAAGAAGAAGCTTATTGCTATTAACACGCAGATTACTAAGGTCGCCCCCAAGGCGGGAGAGAGTTCGGCAAGTACCGAGAAGTCAGTTGCAGAGTCATCGGCTGCCTTCCCCCCTCTTCCCACCCCCGGAACTGCTGTTTCATCTCCCATCACTCGTACGGCACCAAAGACGTTGCGGGTTGTGCCCACACCCAAGGCAGAAATTGCCCCGCCTGCCTCTCCCGCATTGACGATGGCATCTGTTGCGCACTCGACCGTATCTCGAGCCATGTCTGCCTCCTACCGGCCCGAGACACCTGGAAGCGAGATGGTTAGCGACACAGCGTCAGTTGTCTCGAATTCGATCACACACTCTCGTGCCAGTTCACCACCACCCACCAGAGTCGGTACTGCAGCCGTTCGCACCACAACCAAGAGTCAGCTCAAGAAGGCTCGCAAGGACGTGCTGAAGCAGGAGACGAAGGCTATTGCCGACGCTGTCCAGGAAATCCCAGAGGAGCATGCTCCCGTTCTTGGACGAAAGAAAAAGCAGAAGAAGGAGAAGCCTGGCAAGGCGGTGTCTCCGTCTCCTGCCAAGGAGACAGCCAAGGAGCCTACCAAGGAGCCTGTCAAAGAAGACGTTAGCTCATCCAAGCTGGCTGAAAAGAACAAGGCCTCGACAGAGCCTCTTGTCGAGGACAAATCTTCCAAGAGCAAGACTGCTCAAGGCAGGACTGCTCAGAAGAAGGCTGCGAAGGGAAAAGGCAAGGAAAAGGAGAAGCCCAAGGAGTCCGAGTCGGAAGAGGAAGCAATGCCACCTCCGCCGCCACCGCCACCACCTCCCGCTGTTTCTCCTTCTCCTTCTTCTGAGCTCCCGAAGCGAAAGCTCACGCCGACGACGTATCAGGCCGGCCCTCCTGACATCTTCGAAGAAATCCGCGATTCGCTGTGGACTACCAGCATCGACAAGCTACAGTTTCTCAAGCCATACACAACCAGCGCACCCCCCCGTCCCGATCCTACTATGCCCGAGCTGACCCAACAAGTCGGCCACTGTCTCGATTGCTCATGCAAGTGTGGTGAGATTCTCGAGGAAGACCTCGTTGCCCTCCGCGAAGGCAACCCCGTGCGCAAGCAATTTCACATTGACGGTTCGCGCATGCTCATCACCCCCAACGGCGATTGCATCCGTGGCCTCACCACCGAAGAGGAAGATTCTTTTCTTCGCCTTCAAGAAGCCATCGCTGCTACCGCCGAGAACCCCGGTACTTTTGTTGCTCCTCGTCATCAGCCCGGCACCGGTGCCTTCTCCCTCATCAAAGGCCGTGCCGTGCCGAACGGTCGCCCCAATATCTTTCCTCCTTCCAGCAAGCCTCACCCCCAAGACCCCATCGGCAAACTCCAGCGCGAAGACGCCCTCAGCTACATCAACCAATACGTCCTTCCTCGTCTCAACCTTGGCGCCACCAATATGGGCTTTCCTAAAGGCTCGTCCATCCCCCCTTCGGCCGCTAAGGACGCTGCCGCTGCAAGCCTCAACTCTCTGGCACCCTACTTCTACGGCCCCGACGCCGCAGCTGGCGTTGGTATCTACAGCCCTCCTGACGGCGCTCGCGGCATGAACGACTTTTCGTCTGCTCCCGGTGTCGGCTCATCAGCTGGTCTCCCCTCGGACGAGCGTCCGCCCCCGCCCGTGGGCAAGAACTCGGTCGGCACCACCCCAGGCGGCATGCCCCTGATGAGTGTCGACGACGCTGAGAGCGCGCTGGCAACGGCGAAGCGCGAGACGGAGAAGTTGGAAAAGGGACTGAACCAGGTCATCCGCCGGAACCGCCGTCTTATCCTTGGATGAGGACTCTAAGTTGGGAACACTTGGGGAGAAGGAGAAGAACAGAATGGATGAGAAGACGTCAGCCTCCGGAAGACACCGGCATACCGAGACGGTTGGTTAGGTAGGTATGTCGGGAGAACAACCAGTTCCATGTACAACAAACAGCGAATAGCGTGTAAACTTAGTTTCAGTATCACCTCCCACGGGACATATATCCTTCATGAATAGCGATCAATATGATTTTTCAAAATCCAACCAAGGAACACAGCATTTCGCGTCACTTCCCCATGTCCTCGCGGGTCTGTTCGGTGAAATTGCGTTGATTTCCGTATTGAGCAACTAAGAAACTAACATGTCTCGAAACTAACGCCAATACATGTCATATCTATGCAATGATGATAATTCCTCCCAAGACCTTCGGTAACTTGCTAAAACCTGACATTACAAACTCCATTCAAAGAAAAGATAGCATGCTGTAGTAAATCAACGGGTATCATGAATGCCTCTTTGCCTCTTCCTGTAACGCAGGGACTCCTTCGGTGTCGATCTTTTGTAGCCTTTCATTTATCCATAACCAATACTATTGTGGTAAACTTGACAGAGAATGGCTTCACTCGTTCTTTTCAGCGTCGCTGGCATGCTGTGTATCCGCAATGTGATGCCCTTCTCCGTAAACAGCCCTCGCCGCCATTTTCAACTGACGTCTTCTCTCGGTCGACAAACTTTCGCGTAGTCGGTCCATTAGTCTCTCCATAATCCACTCGCTCTCCTGCTGGCTGCCCATCAACGGGCTTTGGTGTCCAACCCATGACCATGTTGAGTGCTCGGCTTCGTCCTGTGCACTGCGACTGACACAACTATTGCCGTCGTCGGTGATCACATCATGCTCGATCTGATTCGTATTGTCATGGCCATGGTGCTGATGCTGGTGTTGACCGTATTTATGCTTCTTCGGCCTGGGCTTGGCCTTGCGATGCGTCTCAGCATTATTTTCATCTTCGCCAATGAGCTTGAGGTACCACGCCCATTGATCAAAAGTATAACGGTGGGGCTTGTGCTCTCTGAGATGCGCAGCAACGACCTGGATTTCGGAGATGAGGAGGAAGTGAAAATCGGTCCCCGTGGGTAAATCATTGAAGGGATCACGGAGGCGGGAGAGCGACCGTCGGACCTTGGCAGTAAAGGTCGACCCAGCACGACCACGGCTGACCATACTATGTCTATCAGCTTCTAAATCGTCATTCGGATGACCAGGGCGACCTCCGTTATTGTCATAGGGACTGGCTTCATCTGATTTGGTGCTAGGCGCTGAGAGATGGCCTAGAATACTGACGCCGGATTTTGACTGTTTGGGTTCTGGTGCATCTTTATGCCCAGGAAAAACCCTGCCACATGTGAGTTTGTTGACTATGTGCCGTATATCGTCGGAAAACTTGTCCTCGCCAGGAAGAATCGTGATGTTTCCGAGTCGAAGGGTGCCGTCCCGGATGAACTTGACCACAGTATCACCCGCATTAGAGATGAGAACTGTCATGGTGGGCAACGCCAAAAGAGACCAGAAGACGAAAAAAGACTTCCCCGCAGGTGAAACCGGAGTCGCATCTCCGTAACCGATAGTTGTAAGCGAGACAAAGCAGAAGTAGAATCCATCAAAGTATCTCCAATCTTGATAAGGCTTCTCGGCCCTAACAAAAATGACAGCCCCGACAAGCCATAGGATGATCCATGATGATGCGGAAATACCCATGGCCACCCATCTCCTGCGAATGGAAGTTTGGGATTGAATCTGACGCATCAATCCAAACTCGGCTTTCCGTCTTTCAAATTCAGTGGCGGGCAAGTCGCTCGGCCGATCGAGCTGGGGGCCAGAATCCTCACGGATAGGCTCGAGAATACCATCATCGCCATGCTTGGTCATGGCCCTAATCAGCTTCCGGCGTTTCTTCTCCTCCATGCGTGCGTCAACATGGCGCTTGCCACGATCTAGGACAAGACTGCGAATGGAACCAATGACCAAACCGAGGCTAATAACACCGACAAGAGCATATGGCATCATGAGAGCGCGGCCAAGAGTAGTAGTTGGATGAAAGTCGCCAAAGCCAACCGTGAAAAGAGTGACATCAGCCCAGTACACAGCGTCGAGGTAGTTCCAGCCCTCAATATTGGAGAAGATGAGAGCACCCAGGAGAAGATACATCAGAACCATGATGGTCTGCAACATTAAGGTACGCTGGCTAGGGGTAAGCATGAAGTCTTTACTATAGTGTCCAACCGAAGCGCCGTAAAAGGTGACAACCATGAGAGAGGCGTCGATGAAATAGAGGATTGCGGCCCATATCCCGTAATAGTACGCTTGGGACCAGACGAGCTCGGAGGGGTCGAAATTGATACCATCGAGAAGCGGGCCAGCGGCGGTGGCATTAAGGGATAAAAGACATATGGCGGAAATGTACCTGATGAAAATTAGAGTGGGCAAAATATCTCGGGTCGAAAATATTGTACCATCCTATTATGGTGATGGGTTGTGCAATACTAAAGCGCACCCGCCTTGCCATGTTGAGAAGAAGGAAGACGTTTGAAAAAAGAGCGACAGCCAACTGAATGGCGTTGACAGTTGTTAGCCTGGAGGTGGAGTGATGGGTTAGCGATGGAGGTGCTCGGCGAGGATGGCGAGACTGCCGAGGAGAAGAGAAGATACCAGGCGGGGTCAACAACGAAAGGTGCATCCGTAATGCTTGCAGGAGGGACAAGACGTTGTCTCCAAGGACGAACAAGAGCACAAATACTGAAGGCAGAAGCGACAGGACCGAGAGTGCCGGCGATCATGGGGAAGGCGGATGAGGCGAACCACCAGCGGCTAGCGATACTGTGTTAGACCAAGATTCACAGCTGTCTTTTCTGAGAACTTAACTTACGAGGGGCTGAGATGAGTATCATCGTTGGCAAATTTCCTTTCTCGTTCGACACAAGACTCGACAAACTCGGCCTCTTCTTCGATGACTTCGCCCAAATTACCGTCATCCATGGTGGTGGTGGGCAGAGGTCGATACGCTGTAACGCTCTGATGCTGGGACAGACCTTGTCAGCTCCCCGGCATATGGGGGATAAGAATTGAGGAGGAGGAATCCAAAAAGGGATGGATTGATGGGAAAACGACGGTTTGGCAACGTTGATCGCCTGGTGTGGTGGGATTGCTGGGTGGTGCAACGGGCGTCGTTGTCGTTGTCGATTGTGCGAAGAAAGAGATGGAGCTGAAATGTTTTCTTAGCAGCAAACAAGCTTCATCGTCCATCCTCTAAGCTCAAACCAGCTCTAGCACGACATGGGGAAAGTGGCATGGGACGTGGAATGCAATTGCCGTTCTGGAGCCAGTCCTCAGATGCACCTGAAAGCAAAGCCGTAGTCCCGTGGCCACTTCCCTGTATCCGGTTGGAAGCTCGACATGACGTCGTTGGTCAACTACCTACCAAGGTACGAATAACTTACTACAAATCTGCCCGCACCCCAACATTATTGCCAGTTGCATTTTGGCTCGGTTCACACTTCAGAAGAGCAATACTGCGTAGTAGACATCTAACGCTCATCTCTAATTCCTTCACGAGCATGACCATCCGTTTGTTCTCATTACTTGGGGGGGGAATTCTCCCTTTACTGGTCGTTGGTTGCACCGTCAGACTGTGGGGCGCTGCATCTAACGGTCCCTGCATAAATCGTAACGGGCGCTCGGGCCCTCTCAAACGGAGTCTTGTGCAAACGGTTTCCGTTGCTGCACAAAAGCTGAGGGAAACGGAGGTGACCTGCGCCGTGCACACAGGCAATTGCGGAAAGTCGCGCACTGTATTTTTTCTTTCGGCTCTCAGAGCTCTCGTCGCCAACAGCGCTTGACCTCTCTCTCAGAGGTACGAATGGTAGAGGTACCCTCCCACGTCCGAACCACCACCTATTGTTTGCGCCCAACCAGCCCACGCTGGGCTCTCAATCGATTCTCTAGCTCCGGTGAACGTGACTCTGCGCAAAGTCATTCTGGATGCGCTCTCATCCTCATCACCACCTACACGCTCATCAACGCTCACTTGGTGGTGAATATCTGCCCCCGTTACACTCCTTTTCGATATTGAACTGGCTCACGTGCGCTCATTCAAAGAGGAGCTGCACTCAGCATCGTCCTCCTTTGTCGTGAAGATTTGCCCTTCATCATCCTCGTCTCCATTCATCAACTCCATTCAGTGTAAGCTCGACCACACTTTCGGTTTTACAATGCACCTCCTCCATTTGTTCTCTACTGACTGCAACCATCGCAGTCTGTTCACGCGCTGTATGACATCCAGTGGAGACGCTTCGCGTTTCGTGTCTCCTATTTCTCACTACCATCGTGGTTGATTGGCTATGCTGCAATATCATCATGCGAGGATGTCCTCGTATTCAATCTTTCCGTGCCTGTGAAGGTCTTGCATTCATTGCTCCGTTTATCCGGCCGCGGCGGCAATTCAGTTCTCGTGCATATGAACGCGTGGAAGTGAGATGTGGCTCAGCTGGAAGCGTCACAATCGAGTACGAAGCCCTTTCTCCCATCGATAGACGACCAAGCTGATCATAGGACTCATAATTTAGTCTAAGGAATATAGCAAATCACTCACCGCAATCACCACTCTTCGTTCACCTCCCCCCATTTCCATCGAATGATGGCGTTCCTGCACCTTTGCCTGATTTCCTGGCGGATAAACCTGTGGCCAGCATCAACTACAGATGGGCATCGCCTTATGGCGCAGCCTGTGCAGGACATGATTCAGATGCGGTCACTTCGCAGTGGCCAACACCTATACACGACACCTCCTTTGCCTACTCATGGTTGGTGGAAAACCTCGCCCCAGAAGGCCAACAACGACGTGACATTTACGTCTATGGCTCACACCTGGGAGGGAGTCTAGCCACGTCCCTATCTTTGACAGAGGCGCACCCACATATGCGAATTGCCGTTAGAGGCGTCATCTCCTACAATGGGGTCTACAACTGGACCATGTTTCTACCTGATCATCAGACCAACCGACCCTCCAAGCGAGCCAAAAACCCGGGGCCTCGTCGAAGGCAGGTTGAGGGCTCTCACTTTTATCGTCTTCAGGAGCTACTGCCATACCTTTTCCGGTCTCCAGTGGATATGTTTGATCCGTTTGTGAGCCCGAGTCTATTTTTCCACAATCCCGGGCTGTTGGTACCTGAATCATATGTCATGTCAGCCGCGGAGACGGCCGCCCTCGAGGCCTTGGTTAATCCAGAGTCTATCATGGCCGAACATGTTAAAGTCCCCCGCAAATCGCATCTAGTGTTCCCTCCGAGGCAGTCGACGCAGAAGATTCCTGAAGCACTGTTCCTGTACGATTCACCGGTAGTGCCGCCATCACAGCCGGGTCGGCGAAGGCTGGCGATTGGTAGGGGTAACACTATGGAGAGTCAAGCTGTTGAGATAGTTGAGTTGATGAGAAGAAGCATCGAAAAGGTCGAGCTTAAAGAACGGGAGAAATGGGACGACGATCTTGATATGTGGGAGCATGAGGGAGAGCGAAGAGTGCAGGTGCGCAGTGTCGGTGAGGAAATGAGCTCACTGGAATTGAATGCCAAGGGCGAAGCAAGGGTTGAGGAATGGTTGAGCGGGAGGCTTAGGACAAGTACAAGAGGAGGAGGAGAAGAAGAAGAAGAAGAAGAAAAAGGTGGTGCCCTGATAGGTATGACAAGTACCTAGCACCGCGTTGTATATGGCTGTAGTAAAACATAGTCCACAAACTCAATGGCGTGATCGTCACAGCGAGATCTGCTCGAGTCAAGACAGTGTTCTCACGATGTCCAGGCCCTGAATGTTAACCGCCACAAGCGGGTTGACATGCGCCTCCCTATTCGTGATAAATGTCCCATCGTGGGGGTGGATATGGCGGGCTTGTGCTAAGAAGATGCCGTGAATGTGGAAAGCTTAACCGGTGGGTCAGCATTGATGGTCAATTCTGATGAGACGTTGAGGAGTTATGCGACGCAATGGAATTCTGTTTCACCAGTTGGGTGAGGAGGAAGTCCAGAGTTATCACGGCTGCCGGTATATGTTGACCCCTTAACCTTGGGTGGTACGGATAGTCATTCATGGTTGGATAAATGGACAGCTTGATTGATGTATGTAGTGATGATGTCCATGTGATTGCTTTTTGGCTGACGCTGAGTCAGGCAGTCCTCCCATCCATCAAGACGACAATGCTGCATGCATGTGTGTTGTGCTGGAGCGGCATAACAATCAGATCCAACATGATCTGATGGAAGGCTTCGTATTGAAGTACCGGCAGAGTCGGAGCCCTCCCTGCCCGCTCAACACGCATTCGTGTAGTAAATTGCTTCATCTACAAATTGGGCGTCCCATGTTCCGGGCTTCGAATCTCGATCCATTTGGCTGGGCTGTCACCCAAACGCCGCCGTCGGTCTCGTTTCGGATTGATCTCGCGCCTCCCAGCCCATGCAGCCCTCCTGAATCATCAAACTGACTGTTGCGGGTTCAATTCCCAGCTCCCAACGTGTTCCATCCGCGGGCTCGTTTGCTGTTGATTGTCGGCGAGATTACCTTCTCTCTGCTTCCATGTTTAATCTCCCAGGGTGGAAACCTCGAGCTCGGGGGTCCAGCCGCCGCCAACGAGGAAAACAAGCTCTCTGGCCCTTCTATAATTATAGTATAGTGGAGGTTAACCTTGTAGTCCATCCACATTGCAGGGTTGCAGAGGAGCGAGTGGATGAAAGCCCCTTGGCTCGGGGGGACTCAACACGCACCTACAACTAAGCCTATTCTGTCGATTTACTCCACTTTCATACTCACTCTTTTCAACTGAAGGAAATTCCTCATTTTCAACTTAAAAATTCAATTAAAAATAGGATTCTTATACGTTAGGATCAGTTAGTTTGAGGTTAAAAACCCCAGGAGTTAGTAATAAGATTAAGGCTAAGAGTTAGGGTTAGGTGTAGGGTTAGATATGGAATACAGACCGGTTCGGGTTCGGGTGTAGTTAGACTGAAATAGGCTTAGTTGTAGGTGCATGTCTCGAATTTGTAGGTGCGTGTTGAGGTATTCTTGACCCGGGATCCATGAAGCTCGCCCTGCGTGAGACGGTCTCGATTTGGGCGGGCTTGGACCAGGGCCAGGCGGGGGCGCCTCTTTGTATTTCGTACTGGGCTTCATACTTTGTACTGTCTGAGTGACTGACGTCTCTGGGCCATCGAGTCGCTGATAGCACACAATTCCACCACAGTGTCCACGTACCCGCACCCTCATCACGTCGTTGTTTGACTGCTCCCTTTCTGGGTTTCATCTGTTGTCGCCAGACCCGTCTGCGTGCCTTAAGTGTCCACTGACAGGGCAATTACCGGCCTGTACTTCGTACCTACCTCTTCGTTGAACAAGGGAAGCTCAGCAAGTACCTTGACTGTCCAGGCGGCGCACCTGCTTTCGCGCCCTCTTTCCTTCTTATCCTCCGATTCCTCCCTCCCTCCTTCCTTTCCTTGCCCATTCATCTTCCATCTTCCACCGTCGATCTTTCATCCATCTTCATCCTTCAACCTCAACTACCAAATTCCTTCAGGCACCCGGCCATCTCCATTCCTCTTCCTACTGCTTCGGTACGTCAACCTCGGTAGCGTCCTGCCATCCCGTTTTGATCCCCCCTCCCCGCGTCTTGGCCTGCGAGCTTACGACCCTGTTTTCCTACCTTAATCTGACGTCGGACCCCCAAATCTCAACACATCCGACGAAAACCATCAATTGCTAGCCAAGTTCAAAGCTCACAAACAGTCGTTTCTAGGCACCACCTACGAGTTCTCTTCTAGACGCTACATTTAACAACATGCCTGGCATCCGTGAGTCCAGCTCCATCCATTCTCCTCGCCACACCACTCCGACTGCTGCCCGACCCCGACCCCGTGTTCCACTATTCCTGACATGATGAGCAGCTCTTCACGCCCTTGACAACCTCAAGGCTAAGCTCAAGGCCGCCTTCAAGAAGAAGAGCGAGAAGCCTGCCGACAAGCCTGCCGAGACACCTGCCGAGACCACCACTGCCCCAGCTACCGAGCCCACCAAGACTGAGGCCGCCCCCCCAGCTGCCCCAGCCAGTACGTTCAACCCGAAATGCTGTCAGATGCGCATATCCTCCTAGACCGACTTTCTAATTTGAACGTACCAGCTGAGCCAGTTCCCGTCACCGATGCCGCAAAGCAAGAGACTACCCCTGAGACTAAGCCCGAGCCTCCTTTGACCACGGAAGCTCCCAAGATTGATGCCGCTCCTCCTGGTACGTTGACCCTCCGTTCGGCTCTGCCCGAAGTGTTCTGACCGACGGGAATAGTCATCCCTCCCATCGAGGCTACCGAGGCTGTCAAGGCCGCTCCTCCCACCGAGCCCGCCAAGACGGAGGCTGCTGCTCCCGCTCCCGCCCTCGCCACCGAGGCTCCCAAGGAGGAAGAGAAGAAGGAGGGAACTGCTCCTCCTGCCCCTGCCCCTGCTCCCGCTCCTACCGCCGCTACCTGAAAGGCACTCGGTGTTGCTCCTACCCTTGCCAACTTACAAGCTTAATCAAGCTCAAATATCGATGTAATGGTGTTGTTGGATTATAGGGAGAGAATCTACATATCCGAATGACGATGGATGTGAGGGGAATGGGCGAGTCTTGGAGTGTCTTTTCTGTTTGTGCGGGTCTTTGTGGTCTAGATGTTTCTTTGTGTGCTAGTTGGCTGGATACCCTGGAGAGAGGATCGTTGCGATGTGCCTTGAATTCTATACCCTCCATTTTTGTTTAATACACCATGCTCTCATTCTTGTCCGAACGAGCCCATAATTTTGTGACGAAGAGATAGATGTGTCTATGTGGCTATCTACTACGAAAACGGTTGCTCTTTTTAACTATTCTAGTTAAGGTCACGGGCCGTTGTTGGCCTTTCGGACGCTGCAGCAGTTTCCGTCTGCTACATGCTGTATCGTGGCAGCATGGGACTAGACTTTTCTTCCTTTGTATATACCTTTTGTCCAACCCTTGGCCTGTTAAGCGTCTCTAAGTAGCCCATGGAGCCTTGGTCATAGTAATCTGTCCAGTCGTAGACTCCGAGCCCGTCGAGTTTCCAGGCGCAGGCCGAGTTCCAATGGTCCCGGAGCTTGGACCGGGAGGCGGGACTCGCGTGTACGGAATTCCTGGGCCAGTTGGAGCTGGCATTCTTGCGGCTTGGGCCCACGGGGCAGCGGTGCCTGTGCTCGATGGCGGTGGTGCCATGGCTGCTGATGCGACAGGCTGGTTGACCATGTGGACGCTTTGTGTAGGAGTGGCGGCCTCGGGATCCAAATCCCAGGAGAACAGCGCACCAAAGGGGAAGTGCTGCACGACAGGGAACTTGGAGAGAACTTCGGCGTCGAACATTTTAATCATGCCCTTGTTTATTTTCCCCCAGCCGTCGCGAATGCCTGAAATGTCAAACAGGATGGGTGAGTGTTCCCAGAAAGGTCCCGTCTTCACATCGTTAATGAAACCAATGGCGGCGAAATACATGTTTGTCTGGCGATAATCGTCGACGACGGCGGGCTTGACAATGTCGCTGGGCTTCGGGGCGCCTTTGACAGAGCCCTCAGTGGGCATGGAAGTGGCGTCGGCTGCGATGGGACGGGTGAGTTGGGCGGAGCCGAAGATGTAGGGCATGAAGGCGTGGTCGTCGAGACCCCAGACGCCGTGGGAGCCAGCTGGTTCGAGGGTGTAAGTCAAGATGAGCTTTCTCACTACTCGTAGATATCTGTAGACATGTTAGTTCAACCGGATGTGACTATTGAATGTGCTTGGAGAACTTACGGCTCGATGACTTGTAGAACAATCTGGCGTTCAATCTCACCACCTTGTGTTCCATCCTGAAAGTATCCCAACTTCCATAGACATCCCAAGAAGGCCACGAAGCTAAGCTCATGTCCAGTTCCATAGTCTAGCCGTTGTACACTTCCAAATCCACCCAAAAGGTAGCTGGAAATCTCATCCTTGGCCTTGCCCTCGCCCAGCTTCGCTATCTCACCAAGGGGTCCCTCAGCAAAGAGCTCATCCAGCCTCTCGTCGAGAATGGCGTACCACTTCCGAAAGCTCACGTTTCCAAATCTCCTCGGGCCAGGGTCAGGCGGCGCTTCGCCGATGAACCCTTCGATCTTTTCCAGCAAGGTTTGTAGAGCCTGGATAGAGGCAGGCAGGGGACTCGAAGGAGGCTTTGATGAGAGTGGAAATGTGCGGGGGAGGGGCGAGTTGTCTTGGTAGCGGGGACACAGGGCCAGGTTGAGTTGGAGGATAAAAGTGCCAATGTCGCGGTAGGCAAGGGAGGTGAGGAAGCGTGCGACGTCGGGGCCTTCGTGGATGCGCTTTGCGGGTGTGGTGAAGGCGGGCGTGGAGGAGAGGTCGAGGACTTTGAGGGCTAGCGGGGTGGCCGATGCCATGATTGCGGGGTGGTGGTTTGGTGACCACGGCGAGGAATGATCTTTAGTGACCAGCAAAGCGAAGGAAAGGTTGGATAGTAGGGGCGAAAGTATGCGTTTGGTGAGCCTAGAACTGGGTAGTCGTCGAGATGGATATATAAGTAAGGTATAGGTTGGAGAGTTGACGTGGATAGGTAGAGGTGGTAAAATAATTTAGTCAGCTGTTTCTCAGCTTGGGGGTCCGACGAGCGGAATCTGTTAGTTCAGCATACATGTTGAAACATCAACAAATCTGCTTGAAAATGTATATAAGAAGTTTTTTATCTATTTCAAATCACTCTATCTATTCCGCCAACTTGCATCGTTGTCGGTCATGATGTGAGGTGGTTACTATAAGCTTGTGCGAGTGATGTCATCCTGGTACCCTTTGAGCTTTATGGTGCAAGCTGAAGTGGGAGGAAGCTTGAAGCTCCAACGCCGTGCCCCACCTTCTCAAAACGCGTTAAGAACGCGCCATCCCGCAACCACTCCACGTTCACAATCATCACGCGTCCGCATGGAACTCCACATTGCCGGACATTACTGCGCAAAGTCTGAAGTACAACGGCTCTACGAAAATTATATCGACCTTGAGTACCCTATAGGAGACGAATCAATGCGTTATGGTCTTCTAGCTGTGGGAATAAGTGCTTGACTCCAGGTAGATCGTCGCCTTATTGTCGCAAACGCACTCGGCGGACGCCGTTACCACAACAACCATCACGATGCCTAGAGTTACTCGATCGTCCAAGAAGGCGACCGCGCCTGTATCCGAGCCGAGATCGACCAGAAGTAAACGAGGTTCGATTCACGTTGTAGCTGAGTCATCGCACGGCGAGGATAATGCGATTATCTCAACCCCGAACCCATCAATACGATCAGCATCAACTAGGCGGCGCCAAACTAGGAGCCAGCACCTCCCTTTAGCCAGCGATGAGGTCAAATCCTCCACCAAGAAGCGAAGAAAACGGAAGCAGGCGGAAGAGATAAAAAACGAGACCCCCAAGCGCCTACGTTCGGATGACCGACGAGAACAAAGCCCTGAAGAACGTAAAGAAGATGAGGAGGGGGCGCCTAGGGATGCGTTTTTCGACAACATCAACAAAAATATTCTTCCGACAGGCACACCAGAAACCAGTCGCGAACAGAGAGCAAATCACGATCAGCACGAGGACAACACAGAAAACCACAGCCAGGAGGAAGCAAGTCAAATCGGTCCGGGTGGGACTCCTAGATCCAACGACCAGGAAGAACCAGAACCCTCAATAATTCAATTGGGGCCGAAGCGTGGGCGAGGGCGACCCCGAAAAAAAAGGCAGAGAAAGAAGGTCACATATGGCGAGGTTGAGGAGGCATCGGCGAGGGAAGCGTCTGTCGAGCTTGGCTCAGATACACCCGCTCGGAGACAACCGCAACTAGAGCAACCAGAGCTGCAAGAACACCAAGGGAATACGAAGCGCGTGGAGTCAGAGAAGGACTTGTACGACGTGGATAATATCGATGACGACGATGATCAAATCAAGCCAAAGGGCCCAAACAAGGAGTCCGGTTCTTTAGCGGGTGAGGAGGATGGCGAAGAGCCAGAGCGGCCAGAGGAGCTGGCGGAACAAGACGAGCAGGATGAGGAATACGAGCCAGACGAGGAAGAGCAGCCACAGCATGAGAAGTCCACCATGATGATAGCGGAAGACTCCATCTTCGTTGATGCACACAACGAAGACGAGAGCGCACCAGCTGTCGCCCAGGTGCCAAGCGAGACACTTAACGTTATCACCTCATTGATCGGGCTTGGCGGATGGACAGGAATCGCTGACTGGAAGCCAAAGTTTATTATGAAGGACAAGCAGAGCAAAGCGCAATGGTTAAAGTCTCATGAAAAAGCACTCCAACCAGCGCGATGTTTGAAATTCTTCGCGCACCTCCACCATCTATGGGAATTTTTTGTCGAAATGCCCCGAAGCCCGGAATGGACACGGCAGTCTGCCTATTTACGCGAGAACGCCAACCAACTCAAAAAGTCCATTGCCAACATCAACACATATGTCGAACATATTTGCAACAAGATGCAACCGTGGGTAGGCAGGACACCAGGTGAAAGGGACCCAGACTACAGCTGGGGCCAACAAGCCTTGGAAACCCTTTACACAAAACTCGTCCCCATGTTTATTCTTATACTTGAAGAAAGTTTCAAGGCTGGAGGTGTTGTGACAGTCTCCAATGGCAAGGAGATAGCATTACCCGACGAAGGTCACTTTACATCGTCAACTTTACAAATGCCGTTGCGGATCGTGGGGTGGCTGCAACGACTGTGCAACATCATTGAATCCGACATCGCAACAAGATACCATCCCAAGATGTCGGCCTCCGGGGATGGACCGATGCTCAAGGACTTGAACAAGTCAGATCGGCACCGAAAAAGGATGTGTGACCAACTACTTGAGATGCGAGAAGGACTCCAAGGGGGTTTGAAACAACTGGAGTACATTACGACTGCTCCCGAGAGAGAGAGGATTGCCAGAGAACGAGATCGGGCCATACAAGAGTCTCGGCGGGAGAAACAGCATGCAATTCATAATGCGCAAGAACGACAGATGCAATTGTTTGTAGAATCGCTCCAACGCATGAGACCGTCGAATCGCTCAGAGCCTCAACGCAGTCCGAGTGAGGAGTATTTCGACAAGCACGGAGGATGGAACAAACAGGAGGACGAGCGACTGCTGGACATGGTCCGGAAGGTGGAAAAGCCGAATGTCAAGTCATTGGCTCCCCTTGTGCCAGGTCGGAGCGTGGAGGAGGTGGCTCAGCGGGTGAGGGACTTGAGAGAGCGAATGAGGCTCAAGTTTTCACAGGCGGGGATGGAGCCGCCGTTGTGGTGTTACGAGACCAAGTAAGGAGTTCCTGGGAGTTTAAGGTATCTCTTGGTGTTTTTTGTCATTGTTGGATTGAGACATGAGAAGATGTCTTTGTTTGCTCATGAGCAATGTCGGGGCGTTTTTCTTTCTTTTCTCATGAGGTAGTGTTGGGGAAGACTATGGCACTATACAACGCGGATGATGTGACGATGACGGTGTTGAATGATGAAGCGTCGATCAATCAATTTTTAGTGCATATCTCAGACATGTCCCACAATGTTACTAGTGTCACGCGGAGAATGATGCTGCACATTGATGCATAAGCTGTTTGCTTTGCGTACGAATATCTAACCAAGTTAGCGGGTTACCGTATTGGTACGAAGCAGTTGGGATAACCCCAGGTGTGGCGGGGGAAAAGACCATCAGCCTGAAGATTGATCCGTATTGAGAATTGACACAACAAAGTGAGGGGATTTAGCTGCATGAACATGTGTATGTGGTGGTGGTCTTTTACCAACGATGGGATGCCACATCATGCATCGGTCCAGCGAATGTCGTCCTATCTATCATCCGGTTTGCTGGAGGGGTTTTGACTGGGGAAAAGCCAACGCATGACATTGGACACACAAAGAAGGGATTGGGCACTAGAGTGTTTCAAGTTTGTTGTTGTCAGACTGCGTTACGAAGTCTGTTGCTGAAGCCTGAGATGTGTCTACCTATTCATTTTGCTGTGTCATGGATGGACGAGGTTATCTCCCAACGAGTTCATGAGACAAGCCACAACTAAAGCCGCCACGCCCGACAAAGTTACCGCTGGCTCTCGGCATCCGCCCCGAGCCAAAGTGGAATCAACGGTCCCTTTTTTTCCTTTTTTCTTTATTCCTTAGCTTGGCGACGCGTCTTAGAAGTCAGAGCGCGTTGTGAGTTTGTGTGCTTGTATTTTGTTTGGAGTTTTTGGAGGTGAGATGGATTGCTTTTCATTGTTCATGACAACTCAACACTGCTGCAACCATACGTGAGTGGGTGACATGTGCACGTGCAATTGACAATTGTCAGTCGCCTTGATAGGAATTGGGCGCCAACAAGGTACGAAGTACACACACGTGCCTGGTGGGTGATGGAATGGCAGTGAATTACTCCGTGTCTACCTAGGCACGAATGACGATGAATTGCAAAGACGGTAAAATTGGTGGCTCGCATTTGCATTGCATCGGTTCGCGTATTTCTCCTTCCGCCCAACAGGCAGACTTGCTCGCCCTAGCCTATTCCTGTCCTCTCGCAATTGCCGTTGCCTTTGTCTTTGTCGTTGTCGTCGTCCTTTCTTTCATGACATGATATGCACAGTTGCGCGTTGCTGTCATCCATCCACCAGCCGGGAGGGCGGCTCGCGGGGGGTCAGACTGGGGGCTTCGCTGTCCGCTACAGGGGGTTGAGCTGTAGTGGCGTCCCCTGAGCCATGTGATAGGAGGACCGCAGGGCCGTTACAGGGGTAAGTCTGCAGTGGCCAGTGGGACCAGTAGGATCCACCGCCCGTTGCCAACTTATTGCGAGACGAGACGAGCCGCGGGCGTGGCCAGTCATCAAGGATTGGAGTTGATCAAGAAGACCACCTACCTTCATTCATTGCAACCACAATTCATCTCTTCCTCCCTCCTTCATTCCTCGCCTTCACTGTCTCTTCCCTTCTCTTCAACCCTAGTAGCAAGCACGTCCTTCGTCGAGCTCCCCTCGTCGTCGTCTGCTCTTGCTAACATCTCTATCAACTCCCGCGTGGTTTTTTTTTCTTCTCGCCAGAGGAAATAGGGGACCACCTCCACCACCACCACCAGGTGAGATTAATCGCAATCCCGCTCATTATCCCTGACGCGCCGTCTACGAAGTGCCCAAGCTTCCCGACGCTGTTCCTGACCCCGTTCCCTGCCATTTTTGTCCGTCAGTCGACCGTTCTTTTCTCCACGAGCTCTTAAACATTCGATGCGATTGCTGCCGAACGGGGGGAGCTTCCTGAGCTATTAGACCACTTCACGCGCCCATTCTGACCTCGTCCTGGCCACCCGACCTTGCGCTGACTCTCTCCTCTTTCTCTCTCCAGTCCAACCATCGATAGAGTCAATTCTTCACTCACGTCATGTCCGAGACCGAGAGCTTCGACGTCGTTCAGCACGACGAGGTCCCCCCCGCCGAATCTGTTGAGTCTCCTGTTGCTGAGACGGCCCCTGAGGTCTCCAGCCCCAAGGACTCGACTCCCACCTCCCCCGAGACCTCGACCAAGGCGAATGGCGACTCCAAGCCTCATGTGAAGCGCCCTGCCGGAACCACGACTGCCCGTCGCCCTGGCACCACAACCTCCAGCACGGCCAAGACTGCTACCAGCACCCGCGCTCCTGGCGGCTTGAGCAAGCCCCCTGCGCGACCTGGCGCTCCCGGCACCGTTCGTCGTTCCACTGCTACCTCAGCGACCTCGGCCTCGAGCCATAAAAGCCGCCCCAGCGTGAGCGCCAGCGAGGATGAAAAGAAATCGACGACCTCCACTGCGTCCAGGAGGACCAGCTCCATCATGTCGAGCCCCGGTAAGACCGCCGCCGATCGACGACCTCTCTCCAACGCCAGCTCGACCACTGCTGCTCGCCGACTCGGTACGTCCACAACCACCACGGGCACCCCTCGAACTACCACTTCTCGCACGTCCCTCGGCGGCTCCAGTGTCTCCGGCACCCGAACCGCTGCGACTCGAACCGCTGCGAGTTCGTCGACTACTGATGCCCGAAAGAGGCTCTCTGTTTCTGGCACCCCCACCACTCCTCGAACTACGCGAACTGCAACTCCTTCCGCCGAGGCTACCAAGGAGATTGAGGCTTTGAAGGTGAAGCTGGCTGATGGCGAGGCCGAGATAGAGTCTCTGAAGGCTCAGGTCAAGGCATCCGAGGATAAGATTTCTGAGCTCGGTGAACAGCTCAGCAAGGAGTCGACCGGTGCTCATGATACCGAAGAGAAGCTCCGACATGACAATGACGAGGCCGTAGCCGCCCTGTCCGAGCTTAGGTCTACGGTCGACGCTCTAAGGGGTAAGGTTTCGGAGGCCGATGGGAAGCTCCAGGCTGCCGAGGAGAGGCTCCAGACTGCTGCGACCGAGCTTCAGAAGCTCCAGGCTGATCTCACGGAGGCTGTGAGCGCCAAGGAGGCTACCGAGTCTGAGCTTGAGGCTTTGAAGAAGCAGCTCGAGACCGCCCAGGCCGAGAGCGAGGAGAAGGCTGCCTCTAGCCAAGATGCCCTCCAGAAGGCCATTGACGAGCATGCCTCTAAGATCGTGGAGCTCGAGGCCGCGTTCAACGCCGAGAAGACGGCTGCCATTGAGGCCTTGGAGGCCAAGCACAAGGACGAGCTCGAGAAGGGCAAGTCCGATGCTTCTTCCCACGAGACTGCCCTTGCCGACCTCAAATCCTCCCACCAGACTTCTCTCGATGATCTCAAGTCGGCCCACGAGTCTGCTCTTGGCGATCTTCAGAAGAAGATTGATGACCTTACCGCCTCTCAAACTGCTTTGGAGTCTGCGAGCGATGAGAAGTTCAAGTCGGAGCACGATGCTAACGCTGCCAAGATTTCTGCCCTTGAGGCGGAGGTTGCCGAATCCAAGGCGAAAGTTGAGGCCGCTGAAAAGGCTGTCGAGACTGCCAAGTCTGAGATTGAGACCCTGACCAGCGAGGTCAGCAAGCTCCAGGCTACCCTCACCGAGAAGGAGACCGACCTTCAGGGAGCTAAGGATGAGCTCGCTAAGGTCAAGGAGGAGGTTGCTAGCCTGCAAGCAAAGGCTCAGGAGGCCACGACGGCCCTCGCTGCTAAGGACGAGGAAATTACCAAGATCAAGCAGGTTTACGACGAACGTATGAAGAATGTCTCTCAAGACTATGAGAATGAGATTGAGTCTCTTCGAGGTGACGCATTTTTCAAGCGAAAGTTCGAGGAGTTGGAGAGTCAGCACAACGACCTTAAGTCGGCTTCTTCTGAGGCTGCGGAGAGCCATGCTGCTGCTCTGGAGGCTGCCAAGGTTGAACATGCTGCTGCTGTTGCTGCCCTTGAGGCTAAGGAGGCCGAGTACCAGAAGAACCTCGACGCTCTTCGTGCTAGTCATGCGGAGGAACTGGAGTCTGCCAAGACCACGGCCACTTCCGATCGAGAGGCTCAGATCAACGAGATCCAGGCTCTGAAGGATAGCCACGCCAAGCAGATTGACATCTTGAAGGGTGAGGGTGACTCTGCTCATGCCAGCAAGCTGGAGGAACTCACGATTGCCCACGCCGCTGCTCTTGAGGCCCTCAAGAAGGAGCACGACCTGCTGACTGAGAACCTTGTCACTGGCCATCAAGCAGAGCTAGCTTCAGCCAAGGAGACGAGCGACTCTGCCCATGAGGCTGAACTGGAGCAGCTCAAGGCCAAGTCTTTCCGCGATCGAGAGTCTGATTATAACGAACATACCACCGAGCTGAATGGAGTTCGTGGCGTTTTCGAGGCCGAAAAGGCAGCCAATGACAAGGCTCACGCGGAGGAGTTGGCCAAGTTCAAGTCCGAGCATGGGACGGCTCTTGATGAGCTGGCTGCGCTCAAGGCGGAACTCGAGGAGGCCAAGGCTGGCATCGAGAAGGCTCAAGCCGCAACCAAGGATGCCATTGATGCTGCCACTATCGAGCTGGAAGTCAGGCACAACTCTGAGGTGGAGAAGCTCATTTCCATGAACGGCGAGGCTTTGGAGCGAATGAAGGACGAGAGAGCGGAGGCCAAGAAGGAGCTCCAAGAGCTCTCAGACAGCAACACCAAGGCGATTGAGGATCTGATGTCTGAGTACCGTAAGAACAACACTTCGTTGGAGGACAAGATTGCCCAGCAGGCCGCTGCCAACAATGAGCTGGAGTCCTCGCTGAAGGTCGCCCAGGAGGCTCTCGAGAAGGCCCAGGAGGAGGTTGGGGAATTGGCTCACCAGCTTGCTCAGGAAAAGATGGACCGTATGACGGCTCTCGCTGAACTCGACGCTGCCAAGAGCGTCAAACCCGATACCTCGGCGGCCGATGCTCTGACGGAACAGCTTGCTGCCGTCAAGAAGGTCCAGGAAGAGGCCGCGGCTGCTGCCGAGACTCAACTCAAGTCGACCAAGGACGAGCTCGAAGCCACCAAGGCCGACTTAACTGCTGCCCAAGGCCAAGTGTCCAACCTGAAGGACGACCTCACGCTTACTTCAAAGGACCTCGAGGCTTACAAGGCCGAGGCCGAGGCCAAGCACAAGACTGCCCAGGCTGACTACAAGGACCTCACCGACAGCATGACTGCTCTGGTCGAAGAGGCCCAGGCCAAGTCTAAGGACCTTGAGGCCAAGCTCAGCGAGTCGACCAGCAAGGCCCAGGAGGGAGAGAAGAGGGTTGAAGAGCTCGAGGCTCAGCTTAAGGTGAAGGAGGCCGAGGTCGCCGAGGCCACGGTACGTCGGACCCCTTTCGCAGAAATCAGAACGTAACACTCACAATACTCATAGGCCAACGCCGCGGTCGCTAAGCCGAAGGGCCTTTCGTCCAGCCGATTCGCCAACGGCGAAGAGAGCGAGGAAGGCGAAGGCACCAAGGACGAAGCGGCTGAAGGTGAGGAGTTTGACGATCATTCCTCAGCGGCGCTTGCTTTGGTGCGAGAGCCCCTTGCATGATGGCATGCTGCTCCATCTGAACCACGGCTAACATGAGATCGACAGATAAGTAAAGCCCGCCTGACGGCCAAGCAAATCGACACCCTCGATAGGGAAATGAGGGATCGAAACTTGCTGTGAGTCTCCAAACTCCGATGACGCGGCATAACTAACCCTTGTTCCAGGGCCCTGAACTCGATCACGGACTCCAAGCAATCAAGCTAAATGGTCGTGTTCATCTACCCATTTCACACCCCCCTTTTGACACAACTTTTTTCGCCATCTACCGTCGTCTTTATTCCGACGACTCTTGTGTAATACCCGCGGCCGCTTCCAAGCGTGAAGCCGCACGTTTTTCTACTCCTTTTTGCTTCTTTTTGGCAGTGTCTTTAGGGGGGTCAAGATTTCTGGTTGGACGTTTTTGTGTTGGAAATGAAGGACAATTGTTGACTTGGTGTCGTGATTCTTGTATGAAGGGGTATGTTTGGAGATACACACAATATGATGTATGTAAGAATCGCCTGCTTGCTCGCTGGAGAGGAAATGACGATACCCATTGTCCGGTGCTTGTTTGCTAAATGCTCGCTCGTGTGCTTCTTCAATGTGCTTGTATTAGAAGGTGGAGGCTCGCAGACTTGGTTGGAGAATGACCCCCTTGTATTCTCCACGCACTTCGGTTCTCTTTAACGCCGAAATAGTTCTACCAGGCACCCGGAGAAAGGGGAATGCGAGCCTGAAACTATGAGTTCTGCCTCATCTAACGGCAATATATTTCGAACCTCGCGTAAGGCCGCCCAGAAATGTCTTCAGTCTGCATAACCATGAATGCAACCAGTTGTCATAACTCCCCGACGTCTAGGGTAGCGAAAAGCCTCCCGTCTCCCATTCCATAGCCGGCTAGGTTTCCATCTGCCGCTGCTTACCTGCCGCTCGGCGATGGCAGCAAAGCCGATCCCGCCCCGTCCATACTGTCCAGTGTCTTCTCAGTGTACCAAAGGGTGTCCTCAAAAACCTCGCCGCGCAGATCGTCCAGACGCCGGTTCCAAAAACCCCAGCGTTCGAGATTGAAACCCGGGAAACCGGCGTACAAACCGCAAGGAGGCGGGTATTGGGTCTTCTCTCGATAGCGGTATTCGTTCTTGAGTGATGCTTCTAGGATGAGCGAGCTGTTCTCTTTGAGGTATTTGCAGGCCACTATGGTTCCCAAGGCGTTTGGTACACCAAGCGGTAACTCGGCTTCGAGGCAGTCTGCTAGGATTGGTATGATTGAATCCATCTCCGTCTCCGGAGAAAATTCAACCAGTCGAACGAGGAAATCAATGAAGTTCGACCACTCTGGAGGTGGGCTCTCCGAGTTCAGCTTCCAGGAGGAAGGCTTATATTCGAGAGCTATCAGAGCATCTATCAGCGCGTTAGACGCAAGTACCCTGGCCGTGTGATATGCTGCCAGCGTGTGCTTACCTCTCCAACAGTCTGCAAACCAGGCCTCATCATTCTTGATGTCCCAATCAAGACGAAAGATCACTCCAAAGAGAATATCGCGCCCGATATGTGAGGGAGGAATCTTGTCGAGCATCGCACCGATTACGCTCCAGAACTGACGAGCATTACGTTCGCCGTCATGCTTGGATTGATTCTCAGTTTCGAAGATGAGCTTTCGTATCCCCTCTGCTGTATTCTCGGCCTCGTCTACCGTCTGAAACCCGTGCCATGTGCAATACCGAATCGAGGCCTCGATCAGTTTACACACATTTTGACAAGCTGCCGAGTCGTAATTGTCGTCTATGATAGATGTGAAATCGATCTCGCCGTGCTCCCCCATCCTGTTAAATAGTGGCTGCAAGGCAACGACGATGGTGTGGATAGGACAAACCGAGCCAAGAGAAAGTCAAAGGTTGAAGAAGCGCAGATGTAAAGACGAAGTTGGCTGAATGTCAACGGCTGAAGTGAGTCTACCTCCTCCGAGAGTGTGGGAGTGGAGGAGAAATTTTTCAGGGAGTGTGTTTTGGCAGAGGAGAACAGCGAAATAAGAGGAAGGACCTGCCTGAACCCTAAGCCTTCAATAAGAAACACGGCGAGTGGCCATAGGCTGTTAATTAACGACGCGTTCGATTGGCCGTTATCCAAGTTGCGAATGATAAAGCAGCATTGGGCTTGTGAGAGAGGTTTCTAGCAATCACCGCGAGAGCAGGCGGGACGATTAATTGACGACCAAGACCTGACACGAATCAACTCACTATAAGGGAGAAACCATTAGGACGAAACCTGCCAAATGAAAATTTGTTGCCCGTAGTCCTCCAATCTGTATGCCTGATACAGACAATTCCTCAACCTTCTGCAACAATTCACAGACTCCCTTGCCGACGTCCCAGATCATGACCTAGGAAAAGACTCGCTAATCACATTGTAGATATTTCACAAAGTGGTATCATCATAGACTTACATGCCCAAACTTGCAAACCCCTACATTATCCTCCAGGCCCTTATTCCTTCTGTCCCTCCTTCTGGCTGATAGTCGACTTGCCCGACTGCGCTGTTCCTGGCCGACTCTTGGGCCGACTGATTGAATGCCTCAGTTTCCGCGCGCCCTTGGAGTCAAACAGACTCTTGACTCTTCTCAACCTCGCCCACCGCTCCTTGTCCTTGGCGTCTCTTTCCTTCTCATCCTCCTCCACGCTTGGCGAATCGGCAAGGGATGTGGCGGCAATGGAATCGTTTCCAGGCGTGTGCGGTGTTGGCGTTGCTGCAGATACGCCTGTCCCTGGTCTCCGAGGCGTCGATGGGGCTACAGGTGTGCCTCGTGTCTGCGACTTTGTCGATGGGCGACCCTCATACACACCCCGGAGATGGGAATCGTTCACCAGCGTTTGTACCAAAATCCTCCACCCTGGCAAAGCCTCCCCTGATTGAGACTGTAGCCGTCCTTGCCTTTGAGTCTCGGGGTTGGCCCAAGGACAGAAAAAGCGATGCTCCTTGACAGGATCCAGGAAATCCATCGGTGCGGGAACAACAACCTGGCCATCGTCCGACACCTCCTTGCTCTTGAACATCCACAGACCTAGCCGCCTCAGGCAAGTATGACATGAAGCTGAATTGGGAACTGCGCCAATGCGAGGATTGGAGAGGCCTTGCCATCCAAGAAGCGCAAGTGCCAGAGCAACTCGGCTGGGTTGCTTATCATCAATAGGAGCTGGATTGGTGAAGAAGTTGGGAGGAAGCTGAGAAATGATTTCATTGAGGTTAAACTCGTCTGGGAGACGGAGATTGAATAGATACGGTAGAAATGACTTTCTTGAACATAGTTCATCATATCGTTGCCGTAAACCTTCAAGAGCGGTAGCTGAGTTGGCTAGGGATAGACGTATCAGAGTATCTAAACGAAGCAATTAGTACTCATTCCAAGCTGTAGCGTAGGACCATGGACTTACCATCACACCCTCTTTTCCGCCACAGGCATTCATCCTTGTGAGACGTAACAATGAGCTCTGCGTACTTGTCCACCAACGCTTCCTCTGCGTCAAGTTAGCATTTTGGTTCAATATTCGCTGCAAGATTCGAATAAACTGACCAATTTCGGATGGTACTAGCACGGGAATCTCTTTCCCGTCCACGACTTTGCGGTTGACCTTGACCACCAGTTCTCGATGACAGAGCAGACACCGCACCGTCTCTTTACCATGACACACCCATCCTCTCTTCGCCCATTCTATCTCGCTCACCCGTTCCGGCTTCGGCGTCCAGTCCGTAAGCTCCTGAAACGTGGCGAGTCTCTTCACAAGGTCTCCCCGGTCGGTCGGCGAATACTTGGCAGGCCCATCTGTCCGACTCGTCTTTGCAGATTCCGAAGTTCTGAGCAGAGATGAAACTGTGGTAGAAAGACCCTTGGTCGTCGTGTCTAAGATCGGGGCTGTCGAGTCGGGTAGCCCCAGACGGCGGCGCTTCTTGAGGAGCTCTGGGTCGAGAAGAGAGGCTCGGGAGGGTGTCGAGCTTGGTGAAGCTGTAGCTGCGGTTCGAGATGAGAGTGACGAATTGGGGTCGTCGTTGTGAGGGCGCGAGCTTCCCAGGCCTTGCAGCAAGGTGTTGAACTTGCGCTTTGTCGCGTTCATGATGATGAGACCTGTTCGGCGGTTGGGAGTCTGCACGCAAGCCTGAACAAACAGTCGCGAATGGTCTCGACAGCTGCAGGTCGGAGGATGTTGTGGGAAAGTCGATAGGCTGCAGGCTGCAGGCTGTACACTCGATGGAGGCACCCGAAAATATCGGCTCGACGTTGACAAAGCCAATGAGACTTTGCACGGGTTGAACTCTGGACAGATGACGGTGGTGTTGTTTGGGAAACTCCTGTTTGGGAAGTAAAAAGCGGCTGCGTACACTCTTTGTACCTGCGAAAGCAAAGCAACGGGGCAACGAGTACTGACTGCCAAAGCGTCCGGTTCTTAATGCGACAGGAGATTGCAGGGTACTTGTGCTCCTGGGACGCAGGCTTGAGAGGCACCTCTAGGTACCTCCTCCTTCCCAAGTGCCTTGTTCCTGACACATGCTTCCCACTTAACCGCTGGTCTTAGCGGTGCATCCTCCCGATAAGAAATTAGCTGCGCCGATAAGCCACAAGCGCCCCACCCAACCTCCGCCAAATCCACAGAAATTTTTTGGCAAGCCTTTGAGTCTCTTATCGTTCCTAAAGGCGGAAAGCCGCATTCATTTTTCTTCCCTGCTTGCCTCTTGTCTGGCTTGACGACCCTCAATTGTACCGTTGATTCGCCAGATTGAGCACATGTCCGGCTCGAAACAGAATCCTCCTTCCTGGCTCTTCTCGAACAACCTGCTGAATCCTACCACAACTTCAACCACCACAGCAATGGGCTCCAGCAAAAAGGCCGACAAGGCCAAGGCCAAGGCCTCTTCCAAGAAGGACGCCGCCAAGAAAGCCTCTCCTCCCCCAGGCGAGCTCATGGACCTCGTCGAGACGTTCCTCTCCGACCACTCCTTCACCGGCGCCCACGACGCCTTCAAGAAGCAGCGCGAGAAGAAGGGCTGGGCCGGCTCCGACTCGACGGCCCAGGACGCCACCCTCGTTGGCGTCTTCCAGACCTGGGAGGCTTCCACGAAGACTAGCAAGGCCACGTCCAAGAACGACGACTCCAGCAGCGAAAGCGACTCGAGCTCCGAATCAAGCGACTCGGACAGCGACGAGGAGGATGTGGACATGAAGGACGCCGACGCCGCAGCAGAGTCCTCCTCCGAGAGCTCGTCCAGCAGCGACGATAGCGACAGCGACAGCGAGGACGAGAAGCCGAAGAAGCCGAAGAAGTCTGCTCCTGCGCCCACCAACACCCTGAAGCGCAAGGCCCCCGTCGACGACAGCAGCTCGTCCTCATCCTCATCCTCGTCTGAGTCCGACTCGTCTGACGATTCCGATTCGTCCTCTTCCGACGATGAACCCAAAGCCAAGAAGCAGAAGCGCGCCAAGAGCGACTCCTCCAGCTCCTCGTCCGAGAGCAGTGACAGTGACTCGAGCAGCGACTCCGACTCCGACTCTGGGGAGGATTCTTCCGATTCTGGCTCTGATTCTTCCTCAAGCTCTGACTCCGACTCCTCGGACAGCGAATCCGAGGCCGAAAAGGCCGCCAAGGTCCCCCTTCCTGACTCTGGCGCCTCATCATCGTCCTCCGACTCCTCTTCAGACTCGGACTCGGACTCTGACTCTGAAAAGCCCTCGAAAAAGTCCGCCGGAGCCAACGACTCCGACTCCTCCGTCACCCTCGACAAGTCCATCTCGCCCTCGCTAAAGCCCGTCTCCAACCCCCCTCTGCCCCCGGACCCGGTCCTCAATGATAAGAACGGCCGCCGCGTCCAGAAGGAGGCCTTCTCGCGCATTCCCAAGGACATCAAGGTTGACCCGCGCTTCGCCTCTAACGAATACGTGTCCATGTCCTACTCGCAGCGCGCCCACGAGGACCTGATCGTGACCAAGGGCAAGGGCTTCACCAAGGAGAAGAACAAGAAGAAGCGCGGCGGCTTCCGCGGCGGCAACATCGACATTCATGAGAAGAAGAGCATCTACTTTGATGACGAGTAGGATCCTGTCAAGTAGGCTCTGGTAATGATTTCTCCGATTCCTCATGATGAAGAGGATTGGAAGAAATCTCGGGATGAATTAGTGCCCTACAATACCTGAGAAGGATAACTGGCTCTGGGAGGGTTTTGATCCCTGTATCACCGAGGAGAGAACCCTAGAGGTCATCAAGAAGATAAAGTAAAAGAGGGAGTGAAAAGAAGGGAAGGGAAGGTAAACAATTGTCAAAATAGACAGCCAGGCGTTGGGAAACGAGACGTTGATTCAGTTCACACGCCAAAAAGTTCGAGAGGAGTACGCTGCATACCATAGTCGTTTTTTGTTTGTCGAGTTCAAGAATTCCACTTTGGAAGAGTTTATTTTCAACTGTACATAAACCTCCAGCTTCCTATGCGCTGTATGTGCCAGTTGTCTATTATATTGGTATATGTTGAAAAGAAACCGTTGCGCCTCGTCCAAATCCATCCTTATTCTGCGTCGCTGTTGACGCCCTTGTCGTTAACCAAAATGCCTCCATGACATTGCCCGTTCTTTTTTTGTAGAATCCTGCAAATTCCTTGTACGATGCAGAGGTATGACCCGTTCCCCAAAGATATCCCGTCCACCTTTTCCATCCCATCGTCAAGCACACTCGCATTCTCTAAAACGAGGCGTCCTTGTTCCAATTGGGATTCGTGTTGGCAGGGCCCTGCACCTCAACAGCGGGAGCATGCTGAGCAGCTGTGTCCTCGTCGCCATGACGCAGATTTTCCTTCATGATGACATCCTTGCGTTCAACTGAGGGCCATGTGCGGTTTCCCTTCTTGGCGTTCTCCTCAGCCTCCTTCAACCACTTCTTCCACTGGTCGGTTCCCGGAGCCGCACCGCTGCGACCGACCCAGCCAGTAAGCTCGGTCTCACGAATAGCATACCAGAGCGTGCGAGTGAAGCTGGGGTGGCCTTCTCGTTGGTCGTTGGGGTTGGTCTTTGCATCGGCGTTCTGGGCATCTGGAGGGGTGACGTCCTCCCATTCGTAACGCGAGAGGTCCCAAAAGTATGAGCGAGGAAGCATGCCCAGACCCCAGTAGAGGCCATTGAGAACAATGTATGAGCCACCAATGAAGATTTGAGAATTCCATACGCAGTTTCCGAAGAGGACAACGCTAAGCATCAGGAGAATGGTGCCAATGGCCATGAGGGCGCGGTAGGTGCGACCACCGACTTGATACTTGCACTCTTCAGTTCCCGAGTACAGTTCGCGGGCAACTTCCTCAGTACACTTGATGAGAATGAACGCACCTTCTCTCGTGCGAATCATGACATCGCCCTTGGGAACCTCATTTGTGTGTTTGCGATTCATCAGAATCGGGTGCCACGAGGAGGCATAGCCTGTAACACTCGATGCGAGGGAGATGAGAGTGACGGAAATGATTGCGCATCCATCCTTCCAGACAATGGCACAAACGATGAGGGCGATGCTGAGAAGGCAAGAAAAGACGGACAAGATGTGAAGCGGGGAGAAGAGCTTTGCAGGGACAGCAGGCGCCTCTGCCGTGTTAGCCAGAGTCGACGTCGCAAGCATATCCTGCACCTTCTGTTTCGCTGTGGGGCGGCGCCTCAATGGTTTGGGCATTTGCTCGTTGTCTTCGTTATCGTGCAATGTGGTAGAGCGGGCGTTTCTAAGAGAATGCAACGATATCTGGTGGGTAACGCCATTTTCCTCGTCGGCGGCGGGTGCGCGAGGAAGACGGTTGTTCTTATGGGTTGAGCCAGTAGAGCCGTCCCCTCTGCTGGTCAGGGACCGGGCCCAAGAGATGGACCGGCGAAAGAAGCCACCTTGACGCTGTGGCGATGGAATCTCGATGTCGCCAAACTGGCTGAGGTCCGTGTGCCGAATCTCGAGTACCTTGAAACTGAAGGGATTCAAGCCGTCAAGTGGAGTGATGATGGTCGCGAAGAAGCCGACCGAGTCGAGCGTGGTGCCGCTATAGACACCCGTCATCTTGGCCAGTGTCTCAGGCATTCGATTCGGGCGCGAGGGCTTCAAGAGAGCCTGAGGGGCGGGAATCAGCCTGGGAAGAAGGCAGAGAAGAGAGGCCGTGATGGTCTGCGAGTGCTCAGCCATGGACGACTCGCCAATGACGGCGAGCAGGGTGACAACATCGAGGGACCAGTTGTTTTTGACGTCGGGGAACCATTTCCAACCAGGCGCACCCGGTAAAGTGCCTTCGGACATGGCGAAGCGGGTGTTCAATGAATAGCTGTCGTGTAGTGCTGAAAATTAGGTGATTGCATAGATGGTGCGAAAGATGACGAGAATCGAGATCAATTCGGGGCTCGCGGGTAGAAGAGGGAGCCCGGAGTCTCGTTCAACGCTGCTTTGGCGGCGCTTGCACAGCCTGATGCGCAAGCGGGTCGCGATAAAAGAGGCAGACTTGAGAAGAAGGAGGAGGCAACTCGGCAACGCAAACCGCAGCAGGAAACGCAGAGACGCAACGCAACGAAGATGCAGCAAGAAGAAGCAGCAGCAGGAAAAATAAACACTGAAAAAAGACTCGCTCAAGCAAAAACAAAAGTGGCGTGAGGCCTAGGTGAACCGCAACGCGTCAACCTGCAAGAGTTTTGTGAGCAAAGAGGAGTTTTGGGGGCCAAGAATTGAAGCTCTCCCAGCGCTGCATTCGCGAGACTGGAGGAAGGTGGTCCGCCAAACTTGGCGACCCACTGGGGAAACAAGCTCCCGCAGGTGTGCCCCCTAACCTAGTGCCCTCCGTCCCTTCCAATCTCAACGCCTCGTGCCTTCCATCCATTGGTGTGCATCGGGGACGGGAAGGTTCCGCTGTTGCTGCGGCCAACGACCCCGCAATTGAGATGTAAATGATCCGTCAGAACAACTCAAGAGTCAACGTTAACATTTAGTTAGACGTTTAAACGCTTATATCTCTGTAAATATAACAATATGAGCAGATCGCGCATATAGTAATCACATTAGTCAAGCCTGAGCAACGATGAAAGGCCGTAGAAGAAATAGGTATCATGAACTTCGGAGGGTAAGGTAGAGGGACAAAATATGAACCTGTAAGTAAACCCACAAATATTGACCAAGAAATGAAAACCTTTCCTGCATCTTACCACACTCCCTCTTTGTAGTCATCTAAAATCATCAAGAGATATTTCCAACTCTGTCCGTGTTGTCCCATGTGTCGCTGCGAAGCATCCATCCGTCTTCTCTGAAGAAGCTCTCAGCAATCCCAAGCCTTTGCGCCTCTGCAGAAAACGCCCAACGCCACGCGGCGTGCTTCGAAACCCAATAAATCCAAAAAGAAAAGGTCAATAAAAAGAACAAAAGTATGCACAAAGAAGATCGGTGCGTCTTCGCACATCCCCGCAGGTAGTCTCGTCGTGGTCGTTACTGTGCCAACTCATCGTAACTTCGCTTCGTTCGCTTGTGTTCTTCGCCATATTCGTCGATGAGCCACGCAATAAAGGCCTTCCACTGTGTTTCCCACTGCGCAAGTATTCGTGCGTACTCCTTTTCGTCGAGGCACGAGTGTTCAAGACTCCACAGACACAGCTGCTTCAGTCCGTAGATGCCCATTTTATTGCTACCGACGATGGCTTGATAAAAGTCGTGAGACAAAGAGGACCTGTCAATTATTAGCATTTGATATGTTTCTCAATTATGTCTTCTCCGAGAACTTACTTAAAGAGTGTTCCATTGTCGGAACTTACTGTGCAATGCACATTGTTTGCCAATAGCTGGTACATCGAGTGTCCTCCAACGCGAGGTGTGAGCCCCAGAATCTCATTCGAAATGGGACACAACTCGACGCAGACGTTGTTCTTCTTCATTCCTGCCATGATATCCGGGTTATTAGGCAGCGCAAAGCCGTGACCGATTCGCTTCGAGTTGAGGAACAGCGCATCCCACAAGTTTCCGTCCGTATCGGTTCCGATGTCCAACGTCTCCCCACAGTGGAAGAGGAAGGGTATGTCGAGCTTCTGCACCCTGCATTTTTGTTGGAACTTGAGGAATAATGGTACAAAGTCTTTAAGGGGTCGGCCCTTGGCCTCCTCTCCGACAAGATCGAAGCCTAGACAGTTCATTAGCATACTTAACATGGAGGATTTGCCAACTTGAAGACATACCGGCAATCCACTGTGGCCACCTCTTCTTAAACTCAATGCACTCGTCAAGCGCTATCTTGACATTCTCAGGTTTGAACGACCGAGGCGTGCAATAAATGACCTTTAACCCACCAAACGCCTTATTTTCTCGCGCCATGTCGGCCTTGAAGGTTTCCACCTCGGCAATGATAATCTCCATGATGCCCCAGTTGTCAATGGGTCCCGTGCCGTCGTCGTGGTAAAGCTGGTTGCTGGTCATAAAGTTTGGCCGGATCTCGGCGTATAGGATGTTATCGCGGACAAAGTCTTCGAGACAGAGACGTGTATACTTTCTGTAAGCCGTTTCGTAATTGAAGAGGCCCTTCATCATTCTCGTCCTGCCGTTGAACTTTTCCCAAGCCCTATTGCCAGATGAGTTAGGAATATGTGTCATATGAGTGAAAAGAAGAAGAAGAAGAAGTGACTTACCCAGAGGCCGTTTGTAAATAATTGTGTGCTTCCTCCTCATTAAATACCAACTTGTTCAACAACCACTCATCTGCTGAGCAGTTGGGATAGTTTCTCTCAAACTTGTCTAGAAACTCTGAGAATCTCATCGTCTGTCTCGCTTCGTAGGCAGGGGAGAACAAGTCCCCAGGGCACTCTTTCTCAGGGCTCATCAACGAAAACTGAATCTCACACCGGTTGTAATTCACATGGTCATTGTCCGCTACCAAGGGCAAGTTGCTGGTGATGAACATGCGGTCCATGCCCTTGGCGATGTTCAACAGTACGTGCGGGGTTAGGCAGGCGTTGAAGTGAATATGCAAGTGAGCGCCTTTGGGCAAGTGACGGGCGACGTCGAGAAGAGCCGTCTCGTTGATGAGCGGCTCGTTGGACAAGAAGTGATCGCCGGCGAACCGAGGATGCTTCTGTCCGCCGAAGCCGATCCGGGGCGGCGCGGCATCATACACGTCAGCCTCGTCCTTGGCTCTGAGGTATTGCAGGATAGCCTCAGCCCGCTCCTCGTCGGGAGTGCGCTGCGAAAAGCAGGCATAGTCGAACCCCCGAGCTCTTTGTCGCTCTTGAGCGCGCTCACGCAGCGCAAAGTACTCGTCGACAGAGTCGAAGCCGGCCTCGGGATTGACGCCGGACCAAGCGAGACGCCCTTCAGGATCTAATGCGTCGAGGTTGGCATCGTTGGCGTCGATGATTCTCTGGGCCGCATCCCTCTCAACGCGGCGACTGTGGTCGCGAGGGGTGAGGATTTTCTTCATGGTTGACGATGGAGAATGCGGAAGCTGAAGATGTTGTTGCTGATGCTGATGCCGCAGATGGTGGATGGATGATTCTTTGCTGTCCGAGACTGAAGCGTCCGGATCAGACCTGGAGCAGAGGCCCCCCATTTAATAAGTTTTCGAACAGAAACTGTCCGACTTCTGAACAGGGAGGGAACAAAATAGGCCGTTGAGGTTGAGAGTCGCGAAGTAGGCGCAGGCGGAAGAGGTGCGTGAACAGACTAGGTAGATGCTCCGCGATGCGGTCGGGTCCAGTGTGTGCGCCTCGTGAGTGAAGGTGCGCCCACTGTCCCGTACCCCACGGCCGGCGGACGGGCGCCTAGAAATTAACTACTGCGTGGCAGGCGGAGTCGAGAAATGGACGCAATAACCCAGGCGACCGGGGTGAGCTCCAAGATGGATGCTTCGCTGTCTTTGTGGGCAAAATGGACAAAGGACCTAGAGTAGGTACTTTGTAGAGACTGAAAGCGAATTGTAGGAAAGCGGCCGCCGCAATGGCCTGGGGGTCGCGGGACTGAGGCTGGGCTGATGGAGTGAAGTGAGGCTGATGATGCTGAAAGAGAGCGAATGAGTCGACCGGCGCCAAAGGTCCTAAAAAGATGACAGGTTGGGGCGCGTCGGATTTGACTTGTGGCGCTAATAAAGAGGCGAGGTGAGAAGTGAGAAGGATGGAAGAGTTGTACCTGATTCCCCGCTGAGATGAGAGATACGGGCCTAACAATAGATCGGAGACGTTGCAAGGAACAAAGATGATGATGAATGTTGCCAAGGCCAAAAGTTGAATAAAGCCAGCCCCTCTTTTCTGTTGGCAGTGACAAAGCTGCCCGGTGGTGTTCGTTTGTTGGAGGATTCTATTCTAAATCCATCGTCGCCGTCAATGGTGTCTGTCAATCAGTACTCAGCAGAACAGATCAGTGAGTGCTCAGTGACCAAGCATCAATGCAATGCAATGCAATGCAGGGAATCAAAACCAATCCCGCTCACTCATCGCAAACAAAGCAGCCCTACAGCACCAAACAATCTCACAGGCACGCACCCGGACACACACGCCGGCTGTCTGTCACGAGGGAGCCAAGACACGCAGGCACTCAATGGAAGCATCAATAAATGGATGATTGCAAGGTTGATTGATTGTCAGGCACTACCCCACTTTCCCCTCCCAGGCGCCTCGCAAGGCTGTCTGTAGTACTGGGCTCACGCTTCCCCAATTCTTCCAACCTCACCTCTCCTCTCATTGGCCCTCTCGCACTCTCCACAGCCTCCCCTCGACCCTCCAGACCGGGTCATCAACTCTCCCCTTTGATACACTTTGTGATTTCCTTATTGCCGCCGAATATCCCATTGGCCCTGAAACGACCATTTCTGTCTTCTGCGGGGAGGCTTTGTCCCTTGCTGCCTGTACTTTATTCCTCCGCATGGCCCTGGAATAGCTTCATCTTCACAAACCATGCTCATATCCAACTTCTCCATGAACCCTCCATTTCCCGACTTTTCTCCTTCTATTCCCACTTGAGTAACCGCCGAACTCCTCTACTTTATCCGTAACTGCACCCACCGTTTCATTCACTCACTCTCCCATGTCTCCCGTGAACCAACATTCTCTTCTCTCTCAATCCCCTGACCAAGGCAGATTGGACCTATCCACACCATCACAAAACTATTGAAAATCCTTTCCCCCATATGCCTCGTTCTTGCTTCTGCTTCTCTAGACCTGCAACTGCAGCACGCCAAAAGTGTCGGTCAAGCTTCGCAACGCCACTTGCTTTGAAAATTTCCCACCTTTCACCATTCACCACGCCCTCAACTACCTCTGGAGAACGGTCCCAGGCCCGGCACAGCCTGCCCGAAGGACATCATGCGGTCCGGCCTACCCAACCCTTGCAAGAATGCCAAGTCATTGTCCATGGCAAAATACATCTTACCCACCTCGTATTACCTCCAGTCGAGCTTGTACCATTCTCAGTACGCCACAGCACCCACACCACACCGCACTCTTACCGCCCAAAGTATACAACACATTCACCGCCATCGTTAATTACCTATGCAAGCGTCATGTCCATATCATTCCTGTGTTGTAGTAGCCCTGCTGCCTAGTATACAAAGTCTATCGATGTTTGGCATTACCTCAAGGTATCCCTGAATCCCACCCTTATATAAAGTACAGAGGCAGTGCAATCACCATTTTCGCCAGCGGGCCTTTGGCTCACATCCCTGACCCAAGTTAATTCCTTCCATCTTCTGCCATGCACACCATGGGCATTCATTAGGTACCTTCGGTCCGTCATGATACTCAAATGCCCCGAGGTTGAACTCGAAATAGCCTCGTCAACTTAAGCAAAGTAGCTCTTCCACAACACACCCTCGAGATCCTCCAATTGTTCAGGGGTGAAATACTGCTGCATGTTAGCAAAGTCCTAGAACACAGCCACTCCGTCTTTCAACGCTATGCGGGAAAACATACCTTCTGATCCACCGTCCAGCTATCTTGTCTTGTTTTCTTGAATTCACTCAAGATTGTCTTTGTTGCCTTGCCGACAACACCGGGATCGCCTGCAGCTCTTCGAGCTAGCGTAGCGAGTACTTCGGGCATCCACTCCGGAGGAGGTGTCGCGTAGGGGAATGCCTCGATCAAGGCACCCAGCCCCAAGACGGCAGCATGACGCCTCGTGATCTGCTTGTGCACATCAACGGGCGTTTCCGTTCCGGGAACCTGGCGACCTCGCTTAGGCATTGGGTTGAGTCGGAGCTCCTTCTCGAATCGAGTCTTCAGGTGTGTAATCACGGGCTCACGGATACGACGAGGTGAACAACGGATCATGCCTGCAAGCGTTGTCGAAGCGCAGGACCGCACCTCAAGCTGTGGGTCGCCGAGCATGTCTGACACGCTCTCAAAAAGGAGCTCTCGCTCCGGAGCTCGAGTCAAGAAGATTCGTCTGAAGTAGATGACCTGCATGTTGACCAACGCCCGTAGTCTCTGATGCCAGCTAACTGCAGTCTTGCCGATTTTAATGAGCGCGTTGATGAACTCGGCATCCTCACCGTCCCGGAAAGGAATGTTGGGGAGATGGCGATATACGTGGTATGCCAACCTCATAAGCTCAGGATCCTCTTTGACATCCATCATGTGCAAGAGTTCTTCCATGAAAGGGGTGGGGAAGAAGGGTACTAATTCGGTACACTCATGGGACGAGAGGGTGCAGTCCAGCCACATTAGCACCGTCTTGGAGCCAGACGTGTACGAGCAGGGGGTCTGCTGGCCGGGCGTACGCTCGTGACGCCATTTCTTGAGACGCTCAAAGACATCCTTGATGGTGGCGGAGAACTCTTCCGTCGGCTGGTACGGCCGGATACCAATCGACGAAGCTGCTTTGTTCTCCTCGAGAAGTTTTCCAACGTTCTCGAAGGACTCGTGGTAGCGTGTCTTGTAAATGACGGAAATTACCCTACCGATTGCCTCGCGAACTGCCTTGTAGGGATGGTCAATGTGTGCCAGGAAATCATCCAAGATTGGCTGATCCTGTCTGAAATGCCAACCACCGTCCGCAATGATGAATTCTAAGAGCTGCACTTTGGAAGACTCCTTGAATGCGGCGTTGGACGTCATGTCGAGGCGGAACTTTCGCAAGGCCCCGACAATCTCATGTGATCGCCGAGGATCCTTCGAATCCAGGATCAGGTGCAGGCACGTTAGCCAGTACTGCAAATTCTCTGGAGTCAAGTCATCGGCAAAGACCTTGAGGATGAAAGGAGCAGCAAATTCCCAGACGCGGTTTCGAATCTCTGGTGGATCATCACTCGAGCCTCCGAGCAATGCACCCAAGATCTCCGAGGTCGCTCGGTGTTGGTGCTTGTCGTTACCATCACCATACACCTCCTTGGTTAGCTCCTTGACATCCTCTAGAGTCACTACGGTCTTGCCGTAATGCATGAGATCAAAGACGTGCATCAGCAAATACACGTTGCTCATGCGAAACCTATCCGTTGATGCATCTCGGGGCTCCTGTTTGAGGTAGTCGAAGCACTGCGAGAACCACTCGCGAGTCATGATCTTGCCAATCTGGTCCCGAACGGCAGTCTCAACTTCGTCGTAGACATTGAAGGGAAGAGGCTTTGCACGGAATGCGACAAACTTCTTACCCCAGACAAGCCAGCCAGGGTGGTCAGAGTCAACCATGTACTCGGCATTCTCAGGCTGTTTGAAGGCTTCCAAGAAGCGCTTCGTGAACTCAGCATCGCCTTTCTCAACAGGAACCACAACCCGGTTTCTGTCGCCGGTTTCTTTTTCAAGTAGATAGTTGCGATAGTCATGGCCGTAGACGGCACGCATGTCGATGGCGGTAAATACCGAAGTGAAAGCGTTGAGGTAATAGCCTCTTAGTCCTGGATGAGGGTCATTGGTGCCAGTTGCAACCAGGTCAACAAATTCAGTCGGGGCAATGCCAACAAATCGAAGACAAAGATTCGTTGCAAAGATAGCGCAGCGAGTAGCTATCTTCCAGTGCGCACCCTTGGCGAGACGTGTTAGCTCCAAGCCAAGATCAGCCTTGGAGGCTTCCACCCGATTTCGACGCTGAAGGATAAACTGATGGCGGGAGTCGATGGCAGCCGAGACGTCTTCGGCCGGCTCGATGGTTTTCACAACATCATGATCCAGGATGATCATTCGCTCAAATGGCTTCCCGAAGTCGATTAGCGTGTACAGTGCAGAAGTACCCAGGCTCTGGATAGACGGCTTATCAATAGCAGCCGCCTGAATGTACAGCCGCATCGCCTCGGGTGCGAATCGCCAGTCCTTGACCAAGGTTTTGATGAGCGACGTGAAGAGGAGGGTATACATGCCACCCTTGATTCGATCATGGTCATTATCCTCAATGGCACGCCTGAACTTCTCCAAGATGACGGGGATTACAAGTGGCCTTCCACCTATGAGGGCCTTCAGCGAAGAGTCCTGGGCGCTCTGTGCTACACGACGCACATCGGCATAGAGCGACAAACTGGATTCAGCCAGGTCTAGCAAGAGGCGCTTGTCCAGTTCACTCTTCTGCCTCGTTGATGCGTTGTGCTTGCGGCGTAGCAGTTGGTACGCTTCGGCTCGCTTGATGAGTAATGGTCGGGGGTACACCTTTCTGAGGCCCTTTATCTTGAACGCAGCAATGTCTGCCTTGTAGAGTCTTAAATGCCTTTCCAGTGGGTGCGCTGAGCGCTCTATGCCAACGTCGGTAATCCAGTGGCGGTAGGCGGAGTACAAGGCAGTAAAGCTGTTGACATCATCTTCCTGGTTTTCATTGAGGAAAGTGTGGATCTTGTGCAGCAAGTGCCCAAGCTCATCGCGCAAGTCATGGATCTTGTGGTAGGCGGCATCCGATCGTTTAAGGATGTATCCCGCCTTGTAACGGAACTTGGGTCGGAGCTCCTCATCCTCAGCAACCTCAGCAAGAGGATCCTCATCAATCATCATCACATCCTCGTCCTCGTCCTCGTCCTCATCCTCACCCAGTTCACGCTCCCCAGTCGCTGTCTTGACCAAACCAGCTGCGCGCTCTGGGTCGAACATGGTGGCCATGCCCGAAATGACCAGGCGAATCTGCTGCATGAGTCGCGAAACCTCGTCTGACCACTCCTTGTTTTTTCCGGTTCTGCTGACGGGAGGATTGTCGCCCATTAGAGCTTCCATCTGCTCTTTGGCCGTCAGGATCTGCCAGTCAAATAATTCCACGGCAAATTCAATCTCCGGAGGCGAAGGCTGATGCCAGCGAATAGTGAGGTCAGCTGGCGCAGTCGTCTTACCCCAGTCATCGACATCAAGTCCACGTTCCATGACCTTAGGCTCATACAGGGCGCTATCGATGGGGTAGGTGTGCGTCAAGTTGAGAAGGAGATGATGAATGAAGTTGGAGATGAGGATAGTTGGCAACCCGCGGCACTTCTCTTGCATGTACTCTGCAATCTCACGGAGATCCTTCTTATGCGTAAGGACCTCGCCACCGACATGAACAACAGCCATGGATAGCATACTAACATACCACACCAAACCTCGATCACGGGGCAGGTAATCGGTACCACTGCTTCGATCCGAAGCGGCATTGTTGAAATCAATTTCGTTTCGGATATTCACAACAAGCATTGGAATCAGGACCTTGAGAGTCTTCTCGGGGTTCACCTTGCAGAGGGCGTTAACAATCCATGCCATGGCATCCCTGGCCTGATGGACAACGTGACTCGAAACAAATGTTGCTACCTTCTCCAGAGCGACATCAAACAGCTCTGGTGACAAGGACGCAAACAAGGGCGAAAGTGCTGCTGGCAAGGCGTTGATCACATTATCCTCGGGGGTCCCACCCCTGATCTGGTTCGCATCCGGGAGATTCTCCAATAGTGTGAAGACCTTGCCGAGAAGAGTGATGATGAACTCACCGAAACCGGTGGTTGACGATCGCAAGATTGCCGCCTCATCCTCGTCAGTTAACTCGCTGTTGTAGTCAATCTTGACGTTTTGGCCATCGCGTTCCATCCGATCCATCTCGCCCTGAACAAACTGCATGGCCAGTGACGTGTCGTGAATGTGGCCCCCTTCCTTGGTCAAAGGCATCATGGGAATACTGTATGACACGCTCTGAATAAAGTTGAGTGTGTACTGTGTCTTGTTGAGATCATTGGCATCGATACCGGGGAGAGCGAGAGCTAGAAGTGCAGTGATGTGGCATCGATATCCCTTGAGCTTGGACATGATGTTCGCAATCATCTGTAGCCCATTCAGACTGGACGTCGTTCGGTGGACCTCGACTAAGCCCTGCAGACTTGGATAGAATCGCTGCAAAGCTCCTGGGAGAACTAGGTCTGGCTCCAGATAGGCCAAGCACTGGAGAGCACTGTAGTAATAATATGAAACCCTGTTGCTCTTGGAGAATAGTCCCATAAAGGTAACTTCTTTCAGCGACAAGACGAATCGCTTCTTTAATTCGTCGTTGATTCTGCGCTCCGGTGGGATCTCGAGCTCGCCACTTTGTTCACGGTTCCATCGAGAGACAAAGCCCTCGGTCAGGTACAACGTGAGCTGGGCCAGCATGGTGGTCCAGGAACCCTGATTTGAGGGGTGGAAAAAGGTGTCAATGGACTCCATGAACCCCTCCAGACTCGACATGATGGAGTCCTCCTCCTTCAGACAGGCGGGAGACAAAGAGCTCACAATCAGACGAGAAATCATGTACGCCACGGGATACTTCTTCTTATCCTTCTCCACGTAGGCTCCGGCCCCAGACAGATAATCGAGCGGTGTATAGGGTGAGTTTGCCTGTCCAACAGGAATCTGGGTCAGTCGCAAGATGGCCGTGAAGATCAGATCGGACTGGTCCTTGGTGAAGATTCCATGGCCGGTAAAGGGCACACCAGAATAGTGCATATGGTCCCTAGCCATGCGTGAAAAGAGATCGATAAAGAAGACGTCAAATGTCTTGGATCGATTAATGATGGACCAAAGATGGAACAGCGACGGGAAGAATTCGCTCGGCTGCGATGCTCGCTCATGCGCAGGAGCTGGATGGCTAGGGAGCAAGGCATTGAGTACGCCGACCACAATGAAAGCATTGGGCAATTCGTTGACGCTGAAATATGGCAGGAACTCCTCGAGCATGGCCCGGCGATCGGCGGGGTCGAAGTATATATGGGCGTGGGTGCACAGCTTGAGGAGCTGCTTCGCCGTTCTACGTCGATTGCTCTGGTGGGCGGGCACCTCGGAAGGCAGGACCCAAGCCTTGATCTCGTCCCATAGTGGACGCCAGTCGAGGGTGAGGTCTTCGCCGGGCTTCAGGTAGTGGTTTTTCCTGTAGACAACGGTCAATGTTTCGTCACATGATGGCAAAGGAAAGATGGAGAACGCACCTAGTCAGGGTCATAACCATGCGCAGGAATCTATCAGCAGCAGTTGCATCCAGACCCGGAGAGAGGGCGAGCGAGTAGTACAGCTTCGCCAGCTTCGCCCTCAGCTCCCTCGTCATCTCGAACTTGAGCGTAAGCCATCCCTGGAGCTCCCTAGTCCAGTGCAGGGCACCGGGCGAGAAGTCCTCAGCCTTGACGGCAATGTACAGCTGCTTCAAGATGCCCTGCAGGGCGGCGTCGCGCTGAGCCTCCTCCTCGACCTCGAACGGCAGCTGTTGAAAGTATGCAAAGGTGCGCGGGCGGTATCGCTTCTTGTCGTCCTCGTCTGACTTGGAGAAGGGGATGCCAGGCGAGGTCGCCCTAGAGACAGGCTCGTATGGCAGGAACTGGGAGACGAGGTGTGCAGCCGCGGCAGCAGGCAGGGCGGCGTGGGAGCCCGAGGGGCGAGGGCCAATGTTCTCGTCCATGATCGGGGGACGGCGTCGATCGATGGCGAGTGCCAAAGGGGCAAAAAGAGGTGAATTGTTCGTCGCAAGGTCCGAGCCAGCTGTTTTTGGGATTTGGCGAGACGAGACGAGACGAGGTAGCGGGCACGGCTCGCGGCAGGCTTGCTGGGCCTGGGGCGGGAACGGCCGAGGCGGAGCTTTGCAGCTCAGCTCAGCTCAGCGAATGCAACAAGACAGAGACGGAACAAGATTAGTGATCTCGAACGAGGCGGGGGGGAGAAGGGCGGGATTGACTCGAAGCGCCCATGAGATAGATCCAATACAAGTATCAAGATAAGATGATGGACGTGGAAAAGAGAAGATTAATTTGGCGATGTTGAGGGGGAATGAAATGTGGGTGTTGATGTTGGGACCGGGAGGTTAACATAACAAGTTGGAAGAATGGACGAAGAATGGAGAGTGGATGGAGACGACCTGGGGCCGTACGCAGTGCAGGTCGGGTGTGACGATGATGCCAGCGAACAGCAGCCTAGAAATTGAAAGGCCGCTGCTTGTCGTTGATAGTGGAGGTAGGTACTTATCCGCTTGGTGAGGAACTCCCCAAAAGTAAAGTCGCAGGCTTGCAGCAGCTCCAACAGGCCGGTTGAAGCAGTCCATTGCAACAGTGGAGTGGACCCTTCGCCCAGCGGACTTTTTTAGTGAAATGGCGGGAGGGACCCCGCCTGGAGGCTCCATTCCAGGGTGGAAGTTTTATCCCGGGGCAAGAGCCCGGAACGAATGAGAGCAGAAAAGTGGAGGGGCAGTCTGTATCATGGTACGTGTCTCTGTGCGTGAACTGCGCGCTGCATTGTGATAGCATGGAGTATCTGCTACTTCATTGTCTCCATGGCTCGATCGTAGCTTCTAGTCTGCATCCAACCTGGCTCATCGTAGTAAAAATGCTCCGGCCTCTCATTGATTCCTCAGTTGGCCCAACCCATGCATCGCTCGATATCTCGGAGTCAACAGCAACAAAGAACCAAGTTTCTTACCATTATCACAGTTCAACACACACACGGCAACAAAGCTGTACCATGTCCCCTCCCCCCGCTGCGTCACCCGCAACATCAGCGTGACCAAAAACCCGCCCTTTTATTCCTTTGCGCTTCTCGATGCTTCTCCCGACTCACCAGCTCACCAATCGACGCCCGCACAAGTGCTGCACACGAGTCCGGCATACCTTACCCAAGGCTCGCTCGGCAACTTCTCGTCTTTGATAACTCCGCCATGATCCAATGAGAATGTTGAGAATGTTGAGAATTGCGTGTCATACTCCCAAAGCTGTATTCTCTGCATAAGGATCCTCTCCGCCACAAGGAAAGCTGAGTTTGTCATATCACACATGTGAGAAGTCATGAGTCCAAACATCTTTTGTCAATCTGATGTTTGTTTGTTTGTTTGTTTTCATGTTTCCCGAAGGTTCTCTTGACTCCCGATAGTAGCAAACGAAACACAAAAGTACTACGCCGTTGTCCGCTCCAAGATGATCTCAACCCGAACAAGCATCACCTTGGTGGGTAGTGTGATGTCCTGTCAACACGCAATCGTGCGACTGCCTACTTATTTGCTTCTTTCACTTTCCTTGCGGCTCGCAGGATTGTGATTAACTGACCCCTTCCATTTCTTTTTCCAATCCTGGAACCCTCGTGCTTCCTTCATGTATGTGCGCCATCTAACTGCCTGCCGTCTCCTTCTCCGCGTGTTTGAGCAAAGTGCTGCGCGTCTCCGTCATTGCCTGCAGCTGACCACAAGCGAGATGGCAATTGGAGAGACCAAGCTTGTCCACCCAACAAAAATAAACTAGTTCCCCTATAGTGTGCTACAGTAGAAGTTGAGAATCTGTTGAGGACTTGTGTCTCCCAATATTGGAACCTGTGATAGAAGCACGCGAAAAGAGAACGCACCGTAGCTATTATCAAGGCGTCCGTTTCACATGGTCCGTACTCAAGGGTCGTCTTCGGAGCCGGTCTCCACTCCGCTGCCGAGTCCGGACGAAGGGCGAGGCTCCACCCCATGTTACCTCTCCGTCTCCGATCCAAAGACTTCATTGTGTCCGAAGTATTCACATGAACTAGATAGGGTTCGAGTCCAAGTCAAATCATGTCAGTCCTCAAAGCCGTGACTTCACGATTCATAACAAGGAGAAACGATGCAGAAAGATAAAACATAATTTTGTCATTCATAAATCTATACAAGGTCTTGTCTTCATATACTAGAAATAGAGGGCGGCTCTCCGAGAGCCCCGAGTTTCGTTTATTGCTACAGTGTCCACCACGATTAGGTGTCCTAATATTCTAACTTGTAAAATGGTTCATCCGTTTGCGCCTGGGAAACACTCTTCCTGCGAAAGATCCTGTTTGCTATTTGACGTACGCTCATACGTCGTCCCGCCGGCCGGTCGGCGGTCTTCTCTGAAGCCTTTTCGGCCTCGTTGTAAATAGTTTCGACTGTTGGGCGTCGTGCCCCGTCTTCGCTCGCCCGCGGAGCGACGAACCTCTTGACGAATCCGCTGGAAGACATCGACCTCCTACGGCCTGTCTCGGGCGAAATCTCACGCTGGCTACGCGTACTAGGGGCAGGGCTCGCCGTGTCTCGCGCCGGGATGTGTGGTTGGTTAATCATTGATGAGGCGCTGCTCCGCACGGGGAACGTTTGTGCCTTTTGTGGGAATGGAAACGCGTTGCCTTGGGGAGGTCGTCGTTGCAGCGTCGCGGGCGGGGGTCGTGTAGCAGCCGTCGCTGGCCAGCCCTCCTGTCGGAGATGGATCCAGGCGGCGGTGACTACCATGAGAAGTTTAATATCCTCGGGAACCGTCTTTGTCACGCGGCCTTCTGTGGGCTTGGCTCCGTGCCAGTCTGGGGCTCCGTTGGTGTCCATGGGCGACGGGCGAGTCGGTGGATATCGGCCGCTCGACGCCGACATGGTGTTGTAAGTGTGAAATACGTCCAGCGCATTCGACTGCAAAGTTCCCATGATGGGATGTCTGCGAGTGTCGGGGTGTATCATGCTAAAAGTCCATTTGAACTCTTGCGGGGCAGGGCTAGAGGGAGGCGTTGAGGTACCAGTGGAGGCGGTTCGAAGATGGGATAGTGGTGCTGATGAAGCTGCCTTTTTTACCCAGCGTGCCGTGCTAATTCTACCTCGCTCGTCAACGCCGATGAATTCATAAGAGTCATTGGCCATCAGACTCGACTCCCAAGTTGAGCCATCCTCCATGACAATCTCGCACGCATCGTCTCCCATATGAGGCAACGGGCTGATGATGGAGATGACATCTCGCTGATCCAAACAATCATCTGCGTCATGCGATCCAGGGGTCGCTGGCGCTTCGTAATCTTCGCTCCGGACGAAGAGGAGGTCATTCAAGCCGAGGATAGGTTTCGCCCGGAACAAGCTAGGACATCGTTTAGCAAGCCGTGGCATGATGAGAGAGCCGATGGCAAGACTCGAGGGCAGAATGTCAAAGGCCGGATTGGGTCGTTTTTCAGTCAGGTCTTGAAGTTGTAATAGTAGTCGCGGGCGCTGGGCAAGCTTTCGCTGTTTTGGTCGTATGCGAGGGGCGGGATGTGCGAGAAGGAATTGCGTTGACTTCCTCGGGGCGCGTTTCCGCCTCATTCTCTTCTTTCTGGTAGAAGACGAGCAATCGCTGGCCTCGCTCGCATCAGATTGGTAAGCAATGGATGAATCATCCTCGCTTTGCTCCGCAGTTGGTGTGGGAAGCTCATCATCGGTCTCGGGCTCGCGGAAGCGAACGGAGAGCTCCCGTCGAGGCATGTAGTCTGAGGTTGGCCGCGGGCGTGAAGTTCTTGGAGCCGCCGGGGCGTGCTCATGATATGACAACGGCCTAGAGGTAACAGGAGCAGCAGGAGCAGCAGGAGGAGGCTCTTGCGATGGAGGAGCCACGGCTGCGACAGTTGGCCTCACGTCCGGGTCGGAGGGCCGTCTCAGAGCGGATCGAAGAAAGGGCAGGCGTGCGGGATGGTTCTGTTGATGAGGCGATTGTCTCGATGTCGAGTATTCGTGGCCGTGTAGGCTGGCGCCGGAGTGAAGGAACATGATGGCCGGGCCAGAGCCTATGTCGAGCCCATGCAGCAGGCGCGAAGAGCTCGATATAACAATGATGAAGGCGCGAGGTGAGTTCAGGCCAGGGACTAGGTCCTGGTAGGCGAGGTGAGGTCAGAGACAAGGTAAGGGGAGGTGAAGGCAGCTACGAGGGACTGGTATCCGTATATGTGCAATGCGAGATTGGGCGGTAGTCCGTATCCGCAGAGAGCCGAGTAGTCGAGTCGAGAGCCGGTCGGACAAGCGATCCCATCCAATCTGGCGGGCTGGGAGACTGGGGATATATGGTCTGACAGACCAGGATACGTGGTGATGAGGTGGGACTGGGTGTCGAGATGACCAGGCTGCGGGCTTGTTGCGGAGGGAACTGGAGGAGTTGTTGGGGAGAGAGATGAGTTGGGAGGAAGGGATAGAAAAGGCTGGCAGGCTAGGTTCTCGTGCGTTTGCTAGGTGTTTGTTGGGTTTGGGTTTGGTCGGTGAGAGAGGGCCAGGGGATGGATGGAAGAAGCGAAAGAAGCAGAAAGGGAGGCGAGAGAAGAATGAGGGGGCTGAGGAAGATGGATGAACGGTCAAGAGAGACAAGACAAGAGTACGGATACAGGACAAGGTGAGCGAGTGAGTAAGGGGGGGTGAGATTTTGGGTACGGTTCAGGGCCAGCAGTATGGGGTTGGAGGCGGAAATAGGCACAGCAGGGCAGAGAGCATGGGTGCCATTTGTGTTCGATCTCTGGTGACGCTCGACACTGGATGGTCGCGTGGGAGGCTCGGGCACCCACAGACAGGGCGGGCCAGGGAATTAGTTTAAGGGGGCCAGGGTTAATTAGACCCGGAGGGCAGAAGGGGTGGGCGTCTGGAGGCTATTCAGGCCAAGGTCCTTACTCTGTAGGGAATCGATTGTCTCGTCTTAGGCCTACTCGGTGCTAGAATGAAGGTTCAGCAATTCAGCTCCCTCACTGCAAGCAAAGGCGGTGTCACTGAAGGTCTGTAAAAGACGGAAGGACCCCAGGAACATGGGTTAGGGCTGTGATGGCGGATGGGCAGATCCAGGGGCGTGTGAAAGCAGAGCAGCCCAAGCTGGGGTAGCGCCGCAGAAGCTGCAGCGGATAGCGCCTGTTTGTTCTGCGTGTGCTTCTGCGTCTGGTTTGATTTGGGACTGGCGTTGCAGCGAGACAGCGGTCAACAGCAGCGAACAGCCTTGAATGGCGTTGGTGAGCTGACCAGGGAGGGGCCTGGGGATGGGGGGTGTGCTCTATCTCTGGGATCTGGAAGCAAGGGAAAGGGGACATTTTTCATACAAGGGACTGAAGGGATCCGGCTTACGTATTGGTGCGATGTGCAGCGGAACCAGCCCAGCCCGCTGGTGCATCCGTCGCCCAGTGGTGCGTGTTGCGTGCGTGTGAGAGGTGACAGAGATGGGGTATCCAGATGGGATGGAGGGGTGTAGGAGTGAGGCGGGCGCCGGCAGAGAGAGTGTCGATGGGCGAAGAATGTGGTGATGGTTTCAGTTGGAGAGGATGAATGCAGCGGCAATCAGAGGGATAAGAGTACCTTGCGGCAAGATGCAAACATGGTTCACGATAGCATTGATTCACTGAAGCCACCGCCCACAATGACCACCTCAAGCTGATGAGGCGTCCCCCGTTCGTGGGTGACGTTGAACTGAGGTGGAGGGGGAATGAAATCGTTCCCTCATTCGGATTGGGCTGGAACCGTTGATGCCTCTGCACTGGAACATTCAGCAATCAAACAATTCATGTAAACTGCAAATCATCAGGTCAGGTTCCAGGTATGATCACATTGTCTCTCCGTGTCTCTCATTTTGATTTGACACGGACGCTTTTCTTCTTCTTTTGGCCGTCGTGGTGGTGTTGTTATGTCTTACTCCTTCGTACCAGATCGCCCTTTTCTCGCATTGGCCGCCGTATTCGTATTGGAGCTATCCGAATTGCTTCATGATGCGAATTCCCAAACCCGAACTTCCTTTTTGTTTGCAATTCCCCCTTTTAATCCCCTTTCGTATCCCGTTTGCAATCTTCACATTATTTTGGTTTAATTCCATTCTGTTTGCATGCCCCCCAGCTTTTCGTCAAGGAAAGCGGGCTTGCCTTGAATTGGAATCCGCCCTGTAAGCCCAGCCGTGGCTTTTGACTTCCGCTTTAGCTGAGGAGTTGATGATGGTTTACTTATGCCGATCGTGAGCGGTGCATGATGAAGTGGACTTGAACTAAGACACTTCAGCCAAAACAGGAAAATAATGTTCGTCATTCATCGAAAGTAAAGAATTCAAGAGGCGGGCAAGCGGGCAATATTGATTACTGGCAGCAACGCCAACAAAGACTCGAGTCAAGCACAGCTTCGAATCTCACTCCCTCTGATCACTGACACTGATCAACTCGCGCCGGGGACATGGGACGATTTTTTTCTTCTTTTTCTTTCCCCTCCCGTCCCAGAATCTGGGTCTCAGGCACGCAACCCGAGTGGCCCGTCGCTCCATCTCGCCGCCTTGCCCGCGCGCCCACTACCACTAACATCACTAACACAGCATAGCAGGCTGGGGGTGCCCGCCCTGTGGGACGTGTGTGGCTGGCAAACAGACGAAGAGGTCAGGGGACGCCCTGTGCTGATGATGATGAGCCTTGCTGGTCTGGGCGCCCGTACTCGTAAACTGAGCTTGCTCGTTTGAAGCATGGACTGGACGGAAGTCTTGCATTCGGCATCCCGCCTCGCTACTAACAACCAAGGCCGTGCTCTGCTCCCAGCGAGAAAAGCCGGCCGTTCTGAAATTGTGAGTGACCCCCAAAAGGCATGGTTCCCCCCAGCATCGCGAGGTTGGGCATGCTTGCTATCGATGCGCTTGGTTCCTTGAACTTGCTTCTCCTCCGGGATGGAGTCGAATCCGTGCGTGGTTGCCTCCGAGAGTTAGTCAACAGACTTCAACTAAGGAATACGGAACCAGACGGAACGGAGCAGAGCGAGATTGACTCTCAGTCCGATGAACTGACCGTCTGTCCCTATTCCAGAAGGACTCCATCGCATCACGCCGAAAGACCACCTCCACAAATTCTCCACCGACTCCCGGAGCCCCGAGTTTCTGTTCAGGTCCGATCTGCTTGTCATTCACTTGATCGCTGGCGGGCATTGGAACGAATCCATCGCAGTTCTCAAGCGAGGGCGTGTCTCCTGCGAGTCCAGTCGGCGGTACTCGACATGCCGCCGGTGACAAAGCACATCATCTCTCCCAATTGAAGCGGGGAACATTGAAACTGTGCCGTTATGCTTCCATCACTCATCAACGTGAGGTCATTCCTCGAACGATGTGTCCCTCCAAACCGTCGTTTATAACTGCGGGCGCCGCTAAACTTGGACCTCAATCATAATGATGGCAGATTTCCCCCACTTCCAAGAGTCTCTCTCACCAACAACCATGCCTCTCGAGACGTCGAAACATACGTGAAGGAAGCCCTGCTTCAGGCAGGTCCCCGACTTGACCATGAGGAAACGGGCTTCGCGTGTGCAAGGCGGGCCGCAGGCGTAAGTGCAAGCAGAAGCGAGCCAACCCGTCTCCTCCTAAGAAGCGCTCCCTTGTCTGGCCAGACTCTGCAGCCTTTTGTTGAGAGAGCCTCTCCGTAGCGAACGTGGTTGCGTCTTTGTGGCCCCCCGTTCAGAAACATGGACATGGGTTGTTCCTAACGCGTAGTAAAGATGCAGCATGGGCAGGAAACCTAGGCGGCTTGGGCCTTCATGCACAACCTACATATGTGTATCATGCCAACTCAGACCGCTTGTTTCCAGGCGGCGAGGGCCGGCATGCCACGATGTGCCCCGGGGGGGAGTCTTTTAATGAGCAGCACACTACGTCGAAAATAGTAAAAGGGCTTCGCTGTCCGTACAGAATTGACCGACATAAGTCACGACCAATTGAGGCAAAGGGCAAAAAGTGTTGAGATCTGGATGCAGCCGTCTCTCGAGGCAAACTGGCCATGTTGCGACGCCAAGGATCGTGACTGGGATTGGATTGGCACCCAGGATCATATCCTCGATTTCATCCCAGCCGACGGAATAGTCTTCCTTGGGGGAGTATCAATCTATCACCCGTTTGAAAACTGGCGGGGTCCTTTCCTTGGACGACGTTTGTCATGACCGCCCTTCCTAGAATTCTCCGCCATTCCATCATGATTCCTACCGCTTCTTTCAGACCACACACAACATAACGCAGCCGTCAGCAAAAATCCTTCTCTTGCGCGCGCGTGTTTGTCACCAAAGAACGGCCAGCGGCTTTATCACAAAGTCCGCCTTCCGAAACGCACATAAATCTCTTTGAAACGCTAACTGGGCGGCAACGGCCAACACAGCCAATGATCACGGCTCTTGTCATGCTGAGCTTTGTCCAGCTGGACTGCCGAAGTCACTCGCCAAGAGCCTCAATGAGATCTTGAAAGAGAAGAAAAATCAACTAGCTCCGGCATTCTTCTGCTTGTCCGACGACCGAAAAAATGCATTGTAACTTGTCATCCTCGGCATGTATGGAGAAGCCTCAGTGGCAAATAGCTGTCATCCGGATCCAGTCACATCTTTAGCTTCTCCGAGCTTCCCGGACGGGATATCCCCATTCCTGCCATTTTATGTGAAGATCTCTCTGTGTATCTCTCAGCCTGGCTTAGCCCTCCATGGTCATCTGCTGCTGTCAGCCCTACCTCGATATTAGACTCTAGGCCCCCACGGATGCGGCCATTCACATCAAGTCCTGGGTCGTCTACATACTTACACGTGAGCCTGCCAGATCACAAGACACTCCCATCTCTTTGTCGTGACACCGGAAGGAGATAACTAGAGATGACAGCCTAAACATCGTTTTCAGGGTCTGCTTCGATTATTACTCTTCAAATCCACTGGCAGAATCCTTGCTGGGATTGATCAGAGGTTGCACTGCATCCTGCCCCGCGTAGTATTGATCTCTACAGAACCGTGGAGAATGTAGGCACACAGGCACATGGCGTTTGTCCGAAACTCAAAGGAAAAAGAAAGGAGCGACGGGAACAGGGTTTCCTGCAAAGCTCACGCGGGAAAAGACCCTGGCCGTGAGATGTTTATGTAGTTGTCACACTCACATGGCGAGCTTCCTCGAGCTGGCTGTGCCTGTAAGTGGGCTGCGGGATACCGTGTGCTGAGTCATCAACTTCAACCAACCGCAGGCGCCAGAGCAACCTTGGACGATGATTGCTCGAAAAGTGAAAACACCAAACCAGCGCCAGTCCGAATATCGCAACCACCTCTGTAACAATCGACAACTCCAATTCGGCGTGTATCGATCCCACGATCCAATTAATTCTCCACTAAACAAGTCCGAGATAATCTTTCACTTGCGCAAGTGCACCAACAGTCCGACACCGGTCCCATCCTAGCTATGCGAAACAACTTTCATCTGCAATAATCCTCGTCCTCGACGACAATCGTCACAATGTCTCGCTCACCATTCATCCCTATAAAAGATCGACGGCACCGCATAGCCGCTATCGCCCTAATCCGCGCCCTCATCCGCACCGGCCAGAAGATCACACTCCCAAAAGACCTACAACATTCAGGTCCAGTGCATCCAGTCGTACACACCATCAAGAAACGAGTTTCCAAGAACAAGACCTTTACCAGTCTACGGCTTGCCTATGCTTCGATGGCGGCTGGATACAGAGTACGCAATTCCAATTGAGCTCTCGCCTATACCATACTAATGAATGGCTTGTAGTTTCTCACCATGCTCACCAAAGCACAAACAAAAAGCACCCCCGAGTATCAAATGGTCGTGAACCACCTCCGCCAACGCGCCGAAGAAGCCGCCGAATCTAAACGAATAGCCGAAGCCCGCAGTCCCCTACCACCTCCGCAGAAACGTCTGCGTCGTAATCGAAAAGGTCCTCTCCTCACCAAAGTCTCCGCCCCTGGCGAGCCGTCCAAATATGTATCGACCGTTCGTCCAGCACCCAAGTCCACCTTCCGCGGCGAAAGAAAAGTCCCCGTACTCTCCGGCTCGTCCGATGGTATCCCTTACCTGCGCATCATGAAACCTCAGCCAAGGGTCATGAATAAAATGCTCGGACAGAAGAAGCGTGTCTACCTTGAGCGGATGTGGGCTATGAAGGAAATCGAAGATGTCCGGGAGCCGGTTGCCCGTGAGGAAGACGCTTGGGATAGAATCGTGAGTCAAGCACTGAACACGAGCAGGCTTCCCGACCCTGGCCCAAGCGGAGGACATTTCAGCTCGTACGAGCGCAGCGAGCAGTTGTCCAAGCTGTGGATCAAGTCCCGCATTGCAGCACAAATGCAAGACTTCCAGGCGAGAGGTGACGCGATGAGCCAGATTGTGCAGGACGAAAAGGCGTTGGCTATGATCGAACGAAGCATGCCCGACTGGACCGAGGAACAAGTCAAAGCCGTTACCGAGCAGATAGAGGCCGAGTACAAGGAGCGACGAAGCATCGAGCGGGTTCAGCAACCTCCCAGCCCAAAAAATCCATTCATCACTCGGGAATGGCAAGATATAGTTCAGAAGGACGAGAAAAAAAGGCGATATAGAGATCAAGAAGCTAGCTATGAGAGAAGGTCCAGACGGGGGCCAAGGAGAGATAGGAACGAGGAGTCTGGCAACCTCGACATCAGCTCCTCACGCGACCCCTTTTCGTCGCTATCTACGCATCGGAAATGAATGTTGAACGGCTCTTGTATCGAGCACTGTACAAGTACCTGGATACCCACATGTATGATTTGCATGGAGTTTTAGAAATGCCCAGCTTGGGCAAAAGTCAATGAGAAATGTGATGTATAAATACCAAGTATACAAGCCCTTCTTATATTGATCGATACATTCTTTTTGTGACCCTTTCGCCATGCACGTAAACCAGCTGAAAGTGGTATATCCAATATGCCTCCCCTCCCTCCCAAAGTTTTATAAACCCAGATGTGCATCCTCCCCACCATATTCATTTTTGGTCGTTAACATCATTTCACTAAAAAGTCCAATCTCATGACTTTCCCCTCTTCTGGTTTCCCGATCAACCGAACATCGCCTGGAGCTGACTGGACTGATTCGACACCGTCGACGGCGCACGAGGCCTCGACATCAAAACTCTCGTCGTCTTGTTTCTCTTCCCCTCAGTCGCCACCTCCGCCCAGCTCTTCATGGGCGACAACGATGGAGGTACACGAGTTGCGTCGCCATTCTCGCTGACGAGGTCCGAGCGGAACGTCCGCGGTGAGGACATCATTGATAGCGCAGGGCTCGAAGGTGCGGAAGGTAGGGACACGGGCTCGGGGGTGCAAGGGCGCTGAACAGGAGGCGCATGACGTTCCGGAAGCTGGCCCCATTTCGGCACCTTGTTCTCGTCTAGCGATATGGACAGGTTGCGTGATATCAAAGGTGTATTCTGCGCAGGCGTCGGAGTCGTCTCGATGCTCTGCCGCGAAAAGACAGACGACGCCATACTGCTATCCGTCAAGCTCTGGTCGCGGTTGAACACAGGCGGCGTGTCGCTCCGGCTCGGCGTGACAGGGAGCGGCAGTTTCGAGGCAGACCCGCGCGTGCGCATTTGAAAGCCGGGGAGGCTTGGGAAGCTGGGTGAGCGGGAAGATGGCCGGTCGGTGGGTGGGCGAGGCGTAGAGGAGACGTCGTTGGCCGACCGGGAGAAGACTTGCGGTTGATGGATTAGGGGAGAGTGGGATCGGTGGTCGGTGCGGAGTCTCTGAGCGGACTGGGAATGGTGATGAATAGCTGGCCTCGAGGCTGGAGTAGTAGGTTGTGATTGGGGTTTGGGAGAGAACCCGATGCCGTTGGCCATCATGAGAGGTCCGGAGCCGGTGCTGCTCCGCTTGGCTCTCGGGAGTGTGGGCCGGGCCGGGCCGCGTCCGGAGGAGGTCCGTTTTAGATCAGTGTTGTCTGCCTCGAGAGCGCGGCATCGCTCTTTGGCTTCTTTTAGTTTTGCTTCCAGGGTTGATATGGTTTGTTCGTATTGCTGGCGCTGGTTCTGTAGTCGTTGCTCGTATGTTTGGTCCTTGCCCTCAAGCTCTTCGATTCTCTTTCTTTGGCGCTCATTCTCCTTCCGTAGGTTGTCCAAGGCTGTGAATTTCCTGTCCCATTTGTTTTCAACCCAGGAGATGGGTCGCTTACAGCACTCGCCGTGATATATCTGGTGTATGCCTCCAAGCATGGAGAGCTTGTCGTCAATCTTCTCTGCGGTGATTCGATTCCGTGGATTTGACGCAGTCATGCGAGAGATGAGGTTGACAATTGGCCGAGGTCGTACCGTTTCCTGGCCTTCGAAGGTGAACATGAATGGAGGCGTGACCAGGGCATGAGAAGTGAGCTTTTCGAGATGGGCCTTGAGTTTACCCTCTCGCGTGCGCAATTGTTCCTCTCGGGTCTGTCTAGACGAGTACTTGAGCGCCTCGTCAAAGTCTCCTAGCCGTACGTTGTAAAGCACCGTGGCAATGTTGAGGAAAACGAGTCCCAGAGAGTATATGTCGGAAAGCTGCATGCTTGAGCCATGGTCTGCATAGAGCTCCGGGGCGCGCCACCTCTCAGTACCCGGGACGCCTTCGGTGGTGGTCTGGTCCAAGTCACTCACGTCTCTTGAGATGCCAAAGTCAGCCAGATAAACACGATCCGACTTGAGAAGAATGTTTGAAGGCTTGATATCGAGGTGTCGGACGTCATTGGCGTGGCAATGGGCCATGGCGCGAGCAACGCATCCAATGACATTGCGGAGGAACTCGAGGGGGCACTTGGTATGGCAATCGAGTCGCTGGTCGGTATTCGGTTCTATGGCGCTCAGGTCCTTGAGATCTAGTTTATTCAGCCGATCGATGATGTCTTCGCGATCGCCTTCGCCGGAGCGCAGGAGCTCGAGGTCTTCGAGGAGGTTGCTGAGGTTGCAGACGGCGGCGGGCCAGATGAGGAGACACAGTTCGTGGGTTCGCGGCGCGTAGGTGGCGACGAGCTTGACGACGTGACGATGGTCCAGCTTGTTCATGGTCAGGCCCTCCCGGCGCAGGTCATCGATTGTGAGGCCGCGCCGGCGTTGGATGCGCTTGCGAGCGAGGCGCACGGTGCCATAGGTGATTTCTTCGACGCGACCAAATGCGCCGTAACCCAGATCGTCGAGTTTCACGAGTTTGCTATCGAATCGTTTTGCGTCGGGGCCGCTGAACAGAGGCTTGTTTCTATGAGGGAGCCACGATTAGACGAGACGGGTCAAGGCTCAAGGACAACCCCAGGGTGACATACATGCCAGGCCAATTGTCGTCGGCGTCCCAAGCATCGATGATGCGTCGCTCCTCGTTCTCTCGCTCGAGCTCGGAGAAGGCATTGTACAGATGCTTGGTCGGGTCCAACTGCCCGACTCTTGTCCAACCCCGCGACCAGTCGCCCATAGTTTTGTGACCGAACCAGGCTCGGAGCGGTTGGTGGTGGACGGTGGACGGTGGACGAAAGCGGGAGCGAGGGCGGATGGTGCGGGTTTTGGATTTTTGGTGGTTGCAGGGACGAGCAACGAGGGGAGGGGCTGAGTCGGCGGGACAGGGATCATTAACAGGGAGGAGTGAGGTGATCCATAAATCGATCGGTGATGGACCACGGGAAAATAAAGTAGAGAGTATCAATATTTCTTGAATGGGGGTTTATTAGTGGGAAGAGAGAGGGACGAAAGACGGTTGCAGGTCGTAATACAATGGGGAGTCCCTCATCAGAGGCAGAGGATCCGGCTGCGCCAACTCTCACCATCAGAATCTGTCCACCTAAACGCAAGAAGAGGGAGAATCAGCTGTGAATAGCTGCATGTCTCTTGATGCTCCAAGGAGATTTGACACAAAAAATGCAACAAAAGTGCACAGCCTTCCTTCTCGGTGCCATCAATTGAGGCTGAGCAATGGAGACATGGGCCAATTGCGCAGTGGTGGAGATGATTCCGCACAGCCCTACGAGACCCAGATATCTAGACTACCCTACAAATTTGCCTATCCCTCTATTTCCATGCCAAACATGCTAAAACTTGTGACTGAGCAACCTCATCAAGTATGCGCCAATAATCGCAAGACCGCCCCAAAGGATCAAAATCTGGTATCCGTATTTGTAGTGAGGTGCGTCGTATGTTGGGAAGAGAACCACTGCAAACCACAATTAGCCACCATCATCACTTCCCCATCGATGTTCAATCTGGGACAACTTACACGGCATCCACGTCGAGAAGCTGTAGGTAAAGATGTTTCCAGTCGCAACCAAGAGCTGACGAAGATTCGGATCTGCGGCGTTGAGATGCTGACCCCAGGACTGACATTAAGTATCAGCATTCATTCAACTTTGTGTGTGCGTCTATGTGTAGAGAGAAACACTCACAATGATGATGGGCTGGGCTGCAGATCCCGCATACGACAGGAAAAACGCAAACATCTTTGCTCCATCAGGAATATTCCAAACAGCAAGCAAAACGTTCGAAACCATCACTGTCAGTTGAACAATAACAGACATGGTCAGCCGAGCTCCCGTAGCGTCGACGACCCCTGCTGCGAGGAAAGCCGCCACGACGCTGATGGCGTTGCCCGCCGTTGGGAGCACATTGGTGTCGACGACGCTGTACCCGGCCGACTTGAGATAGAGGTTGAAGTAGCCCGTTCCGCTGCCTGCTTGTGCGACCATCCTGCGACGGCTGAGTGAGCATCTACTCGATAACGCTGCACCCTGGAATGTGCTTACAGGTAGGGGAGGATGAAGACCCATAGCCTCCAATTGGTAAAGACACCTTTGATGGCCTGCAGTGTGAGCTTCTTGGGAGCAACGCGTCCGTTACTCTCGGCTCTCTTGACGCCATACTGCTTGTCCTATGTCTATCATTAGAATTGTGTGCTGAGCGTGGAGGAGCCAAACCATACATCTTCAGTCCAATAAAACGCACGCGTGGTATGTGGCAGATCCGGAATAGCAAAGAAACCCCAAACAGCAATTGGAATCGAGATGATTCTTCTCCTTGATTAGCCTTCGCTCGTCTGGGCTGGGGAAGAGTGAAAGGACGTACCCGTCAAAGATGAACAGCCATCTCCAACCCGCCAAACCGTGACGGCCATTCAGTCCCTTGTACAGGGCCGCTTGCAAGTACCCGCTGAACATGGACGCAATCGCACTCGTCTGCTCGAAAATGGCCGTCCTCTTGGTCAACTCCCGCGGGCCATACCATCCTCCCAGCAGAGCGGCGTATCCAGGAAACGCGCACGCTTCAAACAGGCCGCAGAAGAAACGAAGGGCATACAGCTCAAGATAAGTCAGTTCTCAGAATTGAAAAAAAAAACAAAAAAAACAACAACCAATACTGTAGCTTGGAGTGTGATGCTTACCGTTTCCACGTTTTTCGCACCCGCCATGGCCATGACTAGGACGGACCAGAAGACTTCGCACAGCGGGATCCAGATGGAAGGCCTGATGTACCGAAGTTGGATCATCTGTGTTGGGACTGTTCCGATGAGATAGCCAATGTTGAAGTAACTGTTGAGCCAGTTACGCTCGTTTCCATATAGACTAAGCTGTTGATCACGAGTAAGCCTTGGCTTGTTTCTGAATGGATCGGGAGATGACCTACATCTTCCTTCATACCGCTAACGAAGGCGTTGCCTGAAACGTATCAGCACCACGAACCGACACGAGGAACAGAAAGGAATAGTCTGTAACGTACTGATGTTTGTCTGATCGAGATACTTGATAAAGTAACCAAGGCAGATATAAGAGCTGCGGTAGTCAGTACACATCGATATAGACTCAACGCTACAGCTTTCACCACTTACAAGAGAAAGGTGTCTAGTTTCTGGATATACCGTCTATCCCGAGTGTCTCCATCCAAAGAGTCCCAGAAATACCCCAAGATCCGTCGCCATGTCGGTCGTTTCTCTCCTTCGCCCTGTAGACGAGTTGTCGTGGGCGTCAGCTCCTCATCGCTCGACGGGACTGGAGTGCCGACAGTAATCACTGCCGCGTCTTTGGATCCGGACATTTTTCCTGCAACAATAAACTCAGAATATTAAGCTTATTAGATGCATTCCTTTATTTCTATTCTTTCTCTGACCTATCTATACCTCGTGTACGCCGAGCTCGCTGCTACATCATCCCACTCGTAGTCCTCGCCATCTACCACATATATGGCGAGCGTCAGCCTGTCGATAGTCGTCAACAGATAAACACCGACGATCTTACCTACATATGTCGGAAATAACTCGCAGTTGAATGCTGCGATGGTCACGTCAAGGGGAGGTTGTCTGGCCTTGGGATGAGTTCGCGGGGTTTGGGCTGATGATGTGCGCCAGGCTGGCTCGCTCGCCATCGTTCCAGTTACCCCCCGCGGCTTACGAAGCAAGGTCCGCGATCGCAAGGAGGAGTGCATAATTGTGTTGATAAAAGCATGGTGGTATCCACGAAGAGCACCTGATGTAGAGACGATGGACGTAAGCATCTCAGGGCACTATATCTCCAAGACTCCGTATTCGTATCATTAGCATCAATGTCGACTCAGGGCACAATCACTACTACGTCGCAGCCCCAAGCGGCTGCTTCTCAATTAAAGTTTGACACTTCGATTGATTACAGCCAGAATGAGGTTCGTAACCAACTACCTGGTCCGGAGAGTATCTATACGAAAGCCATGTTCACCCTTGCTAGTACAAATACGCCCACTATCTCCCACACTTCCATCCAGGATTGCAGCCTCCACTTGAAGAGTTCAAACATGTCGACGTGGGCCTCCGAGCCGACCCTGGCAAAGCCTCGCTCCTGGGCGCGCCTGGATCGTCATTTGAAGAGATTACCCCGGCCATCGGCACCGAGGTGCGCGGCCTGCAGCTGAGTTCCCTAGACTCCAAGCAACGCGACGAGCTCGCCCTCTTGGCAGCCGAGAGAGGCGTCGTCGTCTTTCGCGAGCAGGATTTTGTCGACATTGGCTTTGACAAGCAGGTCGAGTTTGGCGCTCACTTCGGAAAGTTGCATGTCCACCAGCATGGGGGCCACGTCAAGGACCACCCTGAACTGCTGCCGGTTTATCGAGACTTTACGTACGTTCGAACAATTATGCACATATTCGAATGGAAACTTGTCTTGCTAACTCGAACCTGTGGCTTAGTGCTGGTGCAGTTGACAATGAGATCAAGAACAACGTCAGCAGTATCAAGTGGCACACCGACATGTCCTACGAGATGTAGGCTTCCCTGCTGCGCGGCGACTGGTCCTCAGGCTAACTATCCACCGCAGAAACGGCATGGGAACGACAATCTTCTTGGCCCTAGACACTCCCCCGTCGGGAGGCGATACGTTGTACCTGTCCACCGTGGCCGCGTACGAGGCATTGTCCCCTCTGTACCGCGAGAAGCTTCACGGACTGGAGGCAACCCACTCTGGGTTTGAGCAGGCCAAGGTCGCCGACCACAAGGAGAGGTACATTCGAGAGCCGATTGAAACGATTCACCCGGTTGTTCGGACCCATCCCGTATGTCGTCTGTCCCGGATCTTGCAAATCTTATTGAAGATGATGCTAAAAGCTGTCCGACAACGTAGGTCACCAAGTCAAAGTCGCTGTACGTGAATCGGCTGTACACGCGGAGAATTCAAGGGTTGAAGGAGGAAGAAAGCGGTATGTCAGGCCCCTCGAAGCTCGCAGAGTATTTGGGTGTGCTAAGTTCGGTGTAGCAAACATTCTCAACTTCCTGTACAACCACATCGAGCATGGACAGGACTGGCATGTTCGGGTGCATTGGACGCCTGGAACGGTTGTTGTCTATGACAATCGCATTACTCAACAGTACGTTCAGTCTTCAGCAGCGCCACGACGAGGCAGGCAGATCGACATGATGGTCTGTGGACGACAGTCGTATAAGTTAACTTTAGATATAGTTCTGCCCTCCGCGACTTCAAGGTAAAGGAGGGCCAAACTCGACGGCACATGTTGCGTATTACACCGCAGGCTGAACGACCGTATTTTGACGTGGGTGTGTAAGAGCTTCGTGTGGTCCATAGCCCAACAGTTTTGCCTTATAGTTTATGCAATGAAATTGCATATGATAACGGCCAGGAGAAACGGTCGTCTCCCTCGATGTAGTGACATGACCAGATCTATACTCGACAACTTCCAATGTGACGATTGAAGTCACGTTCAACAACCTGCTGAGCTTATTGATGCGATTCTTGCCCATCTCTTGCATGCGCCTTCTTGCGCCATCTGTTGAGATGGCGCAAGGAGATTCTGGTGTCCGGATGATCTGGGCCCAGCTTCTGCTGGGATAGAGAAGCACACTCCTCCAACAAGCTTATTGCATCGTCCAATCTGCCCATGCCTTTCCACACGTGGGCAAGGTTATTCATGCTGGCCAGTGTGTCGGGGTGCTCGGTTCCGTGGGTTCTCTTGCTCGTCTCCACCACTTGCACCAGGAGTGTTTCTGCCTCCTTCCATCGCTTTTGCTTGAGATAGACGTTGGCCAGGTTGTCCATGCTGTCCAGCGTGTCAGGATGCTCTTTTCCGAGTATCCTTCGACTGATTTCCAGAACTTTTGTTTCCAGCTCCTCTGACTCGTCCCACCGACCTTGGAGCGTCAATATCGAAGCCAATTCACCCGCTGCTGTCAATGTCTCAGGATGTTCCTCTCCCAGCGCTTTCTTTCGTCCATCCAACACTTGGATCTGGAGCTCCTCTGCATCCTGCCACCAACCTTGTTTGCTTAATACCCTGCACAAATTTTCCATGACCACGAGTGTATCGAGGTGATCCACCCCTCGCATCTCTTTGCATCTCTCGAGCACCTTCTCGAAAAGCTCCTGCGCCTCCTTCCATCGTCCTTGTTTTTGAAATACCCAACCAAGTTCTTGCATGACTTCCAAAGTCTTGTAATTATCATCTCCCAAAATCTTCCTTCTTGTGTCGAGGAGCTGCACGAACAATTCTTCTGTCTTTTTGTAATCGCCTTTCTTAAGCAAAATCGTGCCAACCCAGCTGATGCACTCCAGTCTATCATCGTGCTCTCCCCCACACACCGTCTCGTAAATTAACATGGCGTTTCCCACCATCTTCTCTGCCTTGGTGTAGTGGCCTTGAGAGTCAGCGTAACGCCCGCCGCTGAGTAACACGCCCGCCCATTTCTTTTGCAATTCCTTGACTGGCACCTCAAGTCCGATTCCAGCCTCAAGATGGGGAAAAAGGACCCGACAAGTCCCCCAATGTTCGTACAAGTCTCCCGCAGGAAAAGCGGTCGACATTCTGTTGATATATACTGACTGGAACCGCGGAATCTCATTCTGGGCCTTCAGCCACCATCTAGTCGAAAGTTGAACCAGACCATGCATTCCGAATGTGTTTTCCTCAGTGTTTGTAACGATGAAACAAAACTGTCGTAGTATTAAGATGTCCGCTTCGAATTCATGGCCTAGGGTTTCGTCGCTGATGCTTCTGGTCTCAATATCATCGGATTTGTCTATTTCGCGTTTCTTTAACCTGAAACGACTGAAACGGTCCGCAAGGCGAACCCATTTGTGCTTTTTGGAACGAGGTTGATTGTTCGATTGAGACTGATCTTCGACTCGTGACTGGGCATGAGGACGAAGGACCAGTTCTGGGATTCCCTGACAGTCAAAGAAGCTCATAAGGGACAGCAAATCGGCGGCAGATGGCCGACGGGAACGAATGTGGTCAAAGGAAATCTGCCATGTCGTGAGGACTGAGTTGGACGCACCGCCCTCACGCCGTAGATCAGTTGATCCCTCTTCTAAGAGACGACATCTGTCATCTTCGCTTCTACGAAATTGATGCAGGTACTCAGTGATTGACATACGTGGCCCTCGTTGCTGAATGTATGATCCGGCCTGGCTGATAGCAAGTGGAATGAGATCGAGGAGCTTGATCAACTCCATGGCTGCATCGGTCTCGGGTTGGGGCACTTTCGAACCAATCTTTCCCTCTAGGAGTCGGAGAGCCTCTGATTCCGTCATCTCACCAACCGAGATGGTGGCTTCTGGGTCATCAACCAACCCGGAAGCTAGCTTTCGATTCCGTGTGGTGACCAGAATCGATCCGTTGCGGCTTTGTGGCAGATATGTGTGCAAAGGATGGCCTTCTATGCGTTCTCCAAAGAAGACGTCGACATCGTCGGCGCTATCGACTATCATGCACCATCTTCCTTTGGTTTCGTCGCTGAGTGTGCGACACACTAGGTCCATTATATCGACGTCCGGTTGGTCCCGGCCAGCGATCTTCATTGCATTTGCGATTTCTTTGAACGCCTTTTCGACCCGTGGGATGGTACCAGCGTGCACCCAGAAAACCCACGAGGGATCTCCTTGTACTTTCGTTTGGTCGCGTAGCTGATAGGCAAATTCGATGGCAAGTTGCGACTTTCTGGTCTCCTGTTAGAACACTACTCGCCTATAAGAGCTCACGTACATACCCAACTCCGCCCAGACCGACGAGAGCGGCACGTCCACCAGGCTTGGAACAGAGCTGATGTATTGTTTCGAGGATGTTACCACGTGGTACAAATTTGGCATTGCGGCCAAAGGGAATGATGGTTGACAAGGGATTTGGTGGGGAGTCAGGTCGCCCTGCAGTAGACGTTAGTTGGATGCCTTGCATAATCGCAGGAAGGGCAGTCGTCGTGTACCAGCATGTTTATACTGATTGAAGTTGAAGGTCGCGTTGCTGTTGTCGGAGAGGTTAAACCCATTAATGATGTTGGAGTCGTCGACGTTCCCGTGGAAGTTTGCACCACTCATTTTTAGGATCAGAAACCGAAGCGTGTTTGCGTGATGCTAGTGAAGGTGGTTTCTTTGAAATCTTGGTGTTCATGGCAGAATCCAGAGGTGTTTGTGGCAGAATCGAGATGGTTGAAGTCTTACTCTTCAGGTTGGGCGTGCGGACTGCGAGGTAAGCGCCAGCCTCGTGCGGCTGAGGCTGCATCCCCGCATGAGGTGGGCAGTAAACCTCGTCAGGTTGTGATGCAGGCCAAGGAACCTGTGAGGGAGGCTTGTGTATTTTGGGGTCGACATTATTGAGGACAGGATTGGCAACGAGTACCCACGATCCGTTGGCTTGGAAGCGATCAACGGCGCTTAACTAGGAGGTATACATAGAGCAATGGTTCAAGCTGAACCTTTTTACCGACTGATAACCACTCCCTCCAGTACCGTCAACAAAGAGCCTGGTGTATTTCGTTACTTGGCTTCGATCAGCTGCGCCCACGGATACCTTGGTCAGGCGGCCGTAACTGGAGTCGACAACTGTCGTGACCACTAACGGCTTCAACGAATTACAAAGATCAACTACCTATGGAGCCCACAAAATCCCCAGGGCAATGTACGAACCTCGTCGTGCTTTGTTCGGTCTCGCCCTGCATCTAACTATTGCTTGCTGGGCAGGCAATTTTCTGCCATTACTGACCGCCTCATTGGGTGTACCGCGCTTTCATTCCATTCCCGCGCGAGAACTCTGGCTAAATTAAGGTGCTTCATACGAAGCATTACCGTAAGCAGTCATCGTAGTGGGGAGCAAGGTAAGCAAGCTGGAGGCGAATAAAAGGACCAGCTGGGAGAATTAGTAATGCTCTCCTGCACTACCGCCACCAACCAAAAGACGGATGAAAGGAGCGACGAATCATCAAACCAATTAAATCCTGTCTCCAAACCGTTAATTTGGAATTTCATTCGGTACATCCGGGACTCCAAAGGTGGCGGTTTGAAACTGCGACCGTGACAGTCACGCATAGTGTCCATCGTGTGTTGCATCAATCAATGTATCCAGGCACGTACCAGCGCTAACACGCCCTTGCCAAGTCCCCCTCCCGTCTTCTCCAGTCTCCGTCTCCTTCTCCAGCCACGGGGCAGATCTTTGCTCCATCTTTATTCTCAACTCAACCTCATCTCAACTTCATCCCATCATCCTCCTCCTCATTATCATCGGCAACTGTCTCCTGGAGGTCGTTGCCGCCGGCCCCGCGATTGCTGCTGCTTCCATCTGTCCCCTCCTTGCCTCACGTCACTCGTCCCGTCCACTTCATCCCCGGACCGTGCCAAGGCTACTCCGTTCGCCGTGCTACACCTGTCTAAACTTTCCTCTCGCCTCAGCCTTACAGCTATCATTGATCTGAGGTCCTCATTCCGTTCCACCGCAGTACTTGCCGGCCCCTCCCGAGATCTGCTATCGCAACAACATTGCCATTCTAGTGAAGCCATGTCGTAGGCTTGACTGAACAATTCGAATAACTAACAGGATACGCCTAACGAACCCGGCCAGTCCCCTTGACAAGTGCCATGCGCACGTGAGCCTCACCTGCAAAGCTCATCTCAACTGTCAGCTCCGTCTTAAGCATCTCCTCGGAGAAGTAACTCCTTCCGTACTCTTCCGGCCTTTCGCCTGCTAAGATCGGGACCCCCTTCTTTAAAAATCCCTTTATTATTCCACGGATCCCTTTGTATAGTCTCAGCCTAAGGCCTTGTCAAACCCCAGCACACCTATCACCATGCCGAAAGCCTCTGGTAACCCCGAATCTTCCGCTTCCGCCAGGAAGAGGGTCGAGACCTCGGAAGATGGGGATGAGAGGATGACCAAGAAGAGGTCGAGAGGTCGGCCTCGTCTCGAAACATCAGACGAGACTGCTGCCGAGGTGTGTATATCCCATCATCGTCGGTCAAGTCTGTTTGGATCATACCCCTCTAACGCCCAGCTTAGCGTCGTCGCACACAAATCCGTCTGGCCCAGCGTGCCTATCGCAATCGCAAAGACACGGCCATTGACACCCTCAAGAACAGGGTCAAAGAGCTTGAGCAAGTCAATGAAGACATGGGCCGTGAGTTCATGAACTTGTCCGACTTCTTTTTTGGTCAGGGTATGCTCCAGGCGTCCCCTGAAGTTGCGAGGCGCCTGAATGATGCTACCCGCAGGTTCCTTGCTCTATCCCGCAAGGCGACTGAGGACTCGACAGAAGACGAAACAACCGCTGCCCCCGATGTCCCCGAACAAGAGCCGAGACTTCCGCAAGGGAATCCGAAGCGGTCCTTGAGTGACTCGACATCGTCGTCTGGCGATACCCAATCCACACCAAACACGGAATTAGGTCCCGATGACGCAAGTCTCTCTGGCATTCAAGGGCTTTCGGATCTCCCCCAACACTTCAACCCATTGACACACACTCTGGTTAGCTCCATCACAAATCCTAGCTTCAAGGACGCGAGCTTTCCCGTCCTGGATGCAAAGGCTGATGTGGCCCTGTTTGCCACCTCTTACACGCACTCACCGTTCAATACGCTCCCAGTTCCGGAATCATATGCCTTTCATGAGAGAAGCTTCGGTCGTCGTTTCCAGAGAGCGACTGTTGAAGCAGGTCTTGCTCTCGCGTTAATGGAGAATCCACCCCCAGATCGATACATGGCTGTCTTCAGCTTCTGTCTGCAATTTGAGAGCAGGCAGCAAATCATTCGACGATTGAGTGTGGTCCTGGATAGGACCCGAAACGAGTCGTTGAACAATTGGAAGTACCCGTTCTCGAATCTTGGCGGCGCCGGCACCTGGATGTCACAGCCAGATTCGACGGGAAAGCTGTTCAACAGAGATATTACAAATGGCGACTTACACATTGGCAATCACGGTCTCCCCCAACACGACAAACCTCACAATATGACTGGTCTCTCGACGGGGCCTTTTAGTGAGGATGTCGAACTAGCAAGAGATATCCGTGTTGATCATCGGATGCGTATGCTCTACCCTGGCTTTGAAGGCGACTTTTTTGATGCAGACGAGGTCGATGCGTACTTACACCAGCGTGGCATCGTCATTCCCGAAGGCAAGGACTATGTCGAGGCTGAGATTGATATTGATGTATTCGAGCGACCACCTGACCTACCCCCGAGAGACTTTGGTCCTAAGCGACAAGAGTTCTTCAGGAAAACGCCTGCGCCGAGAAATGGACCTGATCTCTCATCCCTGTACTCGACTAGCTTCGAAACCACCACCAACACATGGGATACGACTACTACGACCACAGTCGAAGCTTCCATTTTGATGAATGACCCGCTTGCTCCTCAAGGCCTAGACCCCCAACTCGAGTCATTTGGCGCCGACCTTGACGCAGCGAATGAGTCACAATTTAACCAAGGCCTTCCATCGTTTGAAGACATGTCTGAGATTCCCTGGCGGATATGGGAGCCACCTTCAGTTCCGGTCGATAAGAAGACCAAGGTGACTATTGACGTAAACAGGCTCGTCACTGGTAAGAACTCTCCTAGATTCACCCTTCCGCTACTCGTAGCTGACGTTTTGTAGAATTGGTCAACGCGGCAGTCTGTCTTGGGCGCAGCCCCGGCATTCGCCCGAATGATGTCCACCGAGCAGTGAAGCTATCCATAGCTTTACAGCATGGCTAAGATGGGTTTTCTATTATCACATTGTCAAATGTTGGATTGGATGATGACTTCACGGAATAGGTTAAGGAAAATGGTAACTTGGAATCAGAAACTTGTGTATCAGTCACAGCTGAAGGTATGGATCTGGCGTTGGAAATACTGGATATCTGGATAAATTCTTGTATCGGGCACAGCTAGTTTTGAAACATGCTCAAGAGAACATGACAATCATCTCTTTTCAAGTTTTGGCCTTCTCCATGGCCTCGGTCGCCTCTCTAGCGGCCTGGCGGGCGTTGCCAGAGAGACTCTCCGTGTTCGCCAAAGCAATCCATCTTTCCCGCCAAAACGCCCATCTTTCGAGCGAGTAATCGCAATTGCCTTCACCATGCCACAACTTTCCCTTGGACAGCCTGACGAGCTGTGAGATGTGGCGGTCCTTGCAGAGGCGGTATAGTTCTGGCGCCGCATGCACAAACAATTGTGCCATGGCTTCAAGGTCCGGGGGCTCGAGTTTACCGCCGACATTACTGTCTGGGTCGGTCTCGTTTAGCTCATTCTCGAGCGCCCTCACGATGATGAAGCTCATGAATCGGAGGAATCCGCCGACTCCTGTCAGCAGCTCATCGCCCGTCGAAGCTAGACGGCCCACGTATGCGCTTGCGCTGATCCAGTGAGCTTTACGGGTAACGCGGTCATACTTTGCCCGATATGCGGGAGATTTCTCTCGATCGACGCGTACGGCCCAACCTATTCATCATGTTAACTGCCTTTGATATAGGTAAGTAGCTCAATGGTTCGCACTGTTGAGACTATCGGCGAGATCAGAGCCCCAACCGGAGAGTTGGCACCATATGTCTCCGTCGTCGAGGTCCATGAGGCCTTCGCCCTCGCCTGTTGGCTCTTTGACGGGAGGCAGGGTGCGGATGATTTTGAGAATGGAGAGGATGGTCGTTTGGGCGGAGGGGACTAGGACGGCGGTGTCGTTGAGAAGAGTCCATAGGCCAGCCAATCGCTGTTGCATCTCGAGAGGCGTTGGTGCAGCCTCTGGATATGCAGTCAGCTGTTTTGCGGCATCTCTGGGTGTTATGTTGCCATTCACACAGCGCTTTAACGTCGTGATTTGGGTTGGGAGAACGTTATACTCTCTGAAGTAGGCTGGGGCTTCTTGGTCGAAGAAATCGTTCATGGTCACAGTTAAGTACATAAAGAAAGAGAAGATGGGAAAGATCTAGGCAGCCAAATTGAACATTTACACCCATCTATCCATGACGTTGCATCACCCCGTGTCGATCGTAGGATTGCACCGGAAACGACTGGTCAAGGTACAGGGTAGCGCGGGACCGAAGACGGAGACGACTGCATGAGTCGTTGGCCGATACCGACATTCCCCTCGATACACTCAACTTCATTCCTCCCGATCAATAGACTCGAGAAACAGCGTTTAAACGACTGAATACACACATAGACAGCCATGAAATACAAGACCCAATATGAACATCCCCGTCTTAAACCCCGACTCATCATCCACGGCGGCGCAGGCAACATCCAGCGCGTCGACTACCCAGACGAGAAGTACCAGGCTTATCGCGATGCCCTCATTTCCATTGTCCGTCGCCCACAACTACCTACCCAGCAGAAGCCTCCATAACTAACCACCACAACAGGTCACACACACAAACGCATACATGACCACCCCCACCGCCCCTAACAAAGACAAACCACTGCGTCTCCCCTCCGCCATCGACGTCGCCGTCTTCGCCGTCACCCTCCTCGAAGACAACGCCCTCTTCAACTCCGCCCACGGCTCCGTCTTCACCCGCGACGGGCTCAACGAGCTCGAAGCCTCCGTCATGGCCTCGCGCGGCCGCAGCAAGCGCGCCGTCGGCGTCATGGGCCTGCGCCGCGTGCGCAACCCCGTGGCGCTCGCGCGCACCCTGCTCGACCGCGGCGACGCCGACCTCGACCCCGCGGCCCGGGGGCTTGACGTGCCGTCCGCGCAGGGCCACACGCAGATCTTCGGCGCGGCGGCCGAGCAGCTGGCCGAGGCGTACGGGCTGGACATGGTGGAGCCGGGGTATTTCTTCACGCAGCGGCGGTGGGACGAGCATGTGCGGGCGCTGGAGCGGGAGAAGCAGGGCAAAGGGGGGGCGACGTGGAGTGCGGAGGAGTACTTGCCGCAGGGGACGTGTGGTGCGGTTGCGCTGGATGAGGACGGCGTGGTGTGTGCGGCGACGAGTACGGGAGGGTTGACGAACAAGTTGACGGGACGGGTGGGCGACACGCCTGTTCCTGGGGCGGGGTATTGGGCTGAGGAGTGGACGGAGGATGGCGATCCTACGGGGTATGGCGATGGAGGTTTGTGGTGTCGCTTTCGAGAGAGTATCACGCAAGCCGGTCCTGGTATTACTCTGAGCGAATCTCTCAAAGGAGCTCTGGCAGACTGTCTCCCCACGCCGTTCCTATACGCCCCCGTGCAGCAGTCCCGCCTTACCACGACGCGATCGATAGCAGGATCCGGCACGGGCAACGGCGACTCGTTCCTGCGCACCAACGCCCTACGCACCGTCGCCGCCATGGCGAGATGGAAGCCCGAGGCTGGAGCTGTGGCCGTGGCCCACGTTGCCGGGCCAGGGGGCGAGCTCCAGAACAGCGCGGGAGGCCGATGGGGTCGAACTGGCGAAGGCGAGGGCGGCATCATCGGAATCGAGTGCGCGGTTGTGCGGGACGAGGCTGGACGGGTTGTTGATGCGAGATCGGACATATTGATGGACTTTAACTGTGGAGGCATGTTCCGGGCTTGGATAAACGACGAGGAGAAACCTGTGTTTAGCATCTGGACAAACGGGTCCGAGGATCATCTATAACGTGAGACGGAAACCAATATAGAACCTGGTGTTCGAATGAGGGAGTGAATGTCATTGTATATTCGATCTTGGTCCGGTTTTGCCAGCAGAGAAAAAAACAACCAAAGCTCCAAACGTCATCGATCTCCCGACTCAAGATCGCCTTGTATCCCTCTCTTTGGATTGGCCATCTCCGTGAGCCAACTCGTGCCCTCCCTCTCGGATCGTACACTGTGTCTCATCAAGACATTTGGGAAAATGCAGTTCCCCTTTTGCAAGAAGTATTGGGACAACTCCATCGCTAAGCCAGAACCAGAACCTGCCCCCTCCCTATCGTCCCGTTGTCGTTCGTCCTCCCCCTTCTATATAGTACAATTGTTGAACGCCGGGCCATGCGAATAATTTTGGGGAGGAAGGATTAGGTGGAAAAATCGGCTGCCGATTTTTCGGTGTTTGTTCGTTTTGTGGTTGGAAAAAAGTACAGCGGACTTCTGTCGTAACAAAGTCGAAAGTCCGGAATCATGTGTTGTGGAGTTGAGAGGAGAGGCATAAACATGGGCCTTGTCGTTGCAAGAAAAAAAACTTGGCTCCATCACGGTTCGTCTCAGTTGCGTCGTTCGTCCTACAAAGAAGCAGTGTTCTCCATGCTAGGAGGAGGCTGAGGAACCTCTAGCTTGGTCGATGAGGAGAGCATCTTGTTGAAGGCGATACCGACACCCTCAATGACGGCCAGCAAAACAGCGCAACCGATAGCACCGTTGCGAGCCGCCTTGTAGCCACCACGGATGGCCAGCGAGCCACCGGTGAAGAAACCAGCGATGATGGCGTTGTAGGGGTCCTCCTTCTTGCGGACGCCCTTCACGGCGCAGTCAAAGGTCGAGAAGAGGCCGCCCCAGACGCCAAAGTTGCCGCCGAGCACGGGGGCGCGCATCTTGATGGCCGTGATGGCGCCGATGCGACGTTCGCCGTAGGGGGAGTTTCGGAAGCCTTTGATGCCGTGCCAGATGGTGCCGCCGATAGCCTGCGATCGAGAAACAAGACGTTAGCGATGTCGATAGGGTATGGTGATTCGAAGACAGTCGTCGGAGTTTGAATGCCAGGAATTGATGCTAAATGGAGCAGAAAAAAGAGTAAACTTACGCCCATGCAGAAAGCACCGCCAAAGTCATTGAGAATGACCCAAGGGCAGGGGTCTCGTCCGTGATCCATGGCAATGTGAGAGAGTGATCGGAGGGGAAAAGATCGGGCGGTGCGAGAAGAGGCCGAAAGGCGGTCGTCGAGATGTTGTGTTCGTTTGGAGATGGAGAGAGAAAAAGCGTCAAAAAAGTTGCCGCTACAAAAGTCGATGCCCGCCGGACCGGCGTGGGCGCTTGAGTCGTGGAATGGGAGGTGGAGTTTTTTTTCTCGGGAGATCGGTGGATCAGAATATCCGGGAAGCTCCAGCACCTTCCACCGGACCCGGGCCTAGCATCGGCCACTCCTTTGGTTCAGATCGATCTTGGCTGCAATTGGGCACGTGCCGCCCACGAGTCAAGATCCTCTCTGGACGCCAACATCAGCCCACCAACAAGACAACATTTGCAGTACTTCCATGACTCTTGGTACTAAGGGCCCTCTGAAAGTTGGCTAACAAGCCTTGTAGGTGGAAGAACAAAGTCCTCGACAAGCGGGAAATAAAATAAATGTGTTAAACTCGATGAGCCGCCGAGAGGTCTCCCTATCACTACTGGCCCTTGTTCCCATGATGTTCCCTGGCATTTTTTGAAGTGTTTCTTTTTTTATACTCTAGCCAGTATATGGCCCTATCTCGCTATCACCCACCAAAATATTGATACAAAAATGCCCCTTCTATGCTTCCTCAACTACCAGAACGTAGCCAGTTGCTATAGTGCGTTCTGACCTTTAGTCCTCTTGTCACAACATCTCTTTCTTTGAACTCCGAATTTCCTGCAATCACCATGCTGGCATGCTCCATTCATTCCCTTCTTGCGTATAAGGTATCAAATCCCTTCCAAAACCTGACGCATACAAGATTAGACAGCAGTGACTACTAAGACCCTGCTAGGTCTCTCGAGTCGTAAGTTGGTTCCGGCCAGAGTAGTAGATAGAACCCAGCGCAGATGGTCCGATCCAGAAAAGAGTCGAATGAGGAAGACGAGCAGGGTGTGGTGTGCGCGAGTCTTCTGCAAGGTTGCGCCGAAATCCTTCAGAGTTATTCGGATAGTGATTGCGGAAAGTTTAGAGCTGGTCTTGAGTACATGAATCTTTTGATCATGGGACAAGCTGGCTGCATAGAATGAATGAAAACATGGCACTGTAACTTCCCATTCGATTCGGACATCTCAACTCCTATCCCACAAGAGAACATCCATCACCATCTCTCCTAGCGCCCCAGTCGTGTTCTCTTGTCCTTACTCCCTAGGGTATTGGTTGTTGACTGGTGGCATCTCCTTCGCAAACCCGTACTATTGTATCCAATCATTATCATGTTATGGCGTAAAACGTTGTATGGTATCGACCCGTTGCTTCTAGTTTTATGTTTCAGAGAACCCATAACTGTTGGGGTTCTGAGTCCACCAATTTGTCCTCCGTTTTGATGGATGATCCGTCTGTAGAAACTGGCTGGCCCCTGGAGACGGCAGAAATGAACCAGATTGATCGGCCGAGCCAGTGGCAGAATTCGATGTCAAAAGAGGGGATTGTGTGTAAGAACCGCTCGCAAAATCCATGAGACCATTCTCCATATGGCCATTTGACGCAGGGGGAAGAGCCTGTGAAGTCGCTCCCGACGTGGCACCAAAATAAGGAGTTCCCTGATAATCCCAATAATAATCGGTGGTCGTTGCAGATGTATCTCCAAACCCAACAAAGCCGTTGGAAACCGCGGGGAGAGATTGGGGAGGCCCTACCCCTGAGAGTCCCGGTACCATGCCCATACCAGATGCATCCCCAAACCCAAGATAGCCGTTCGATGTTGTGGGGAGAGACGGAGACGACGAAGGACCCGACATGTCCCCTATGTATGGGTTACTCGCAAAATCGACATGACCGTTGGAATGGGGTCTCGAGCCAAGAGGTTGAGAGTTTGATGGTCCCGATCTGGCCCCTGTGGCTGTTGCAGGGGATAGCGTATAGCTTGAGCCGCTCATAGACCTTTCCGTGGGAGAAGTATGCGCAAGTTCCTTTCGTTTTAACTGTTTCCTACGACAGTCTTCGGCTGCCTTTTGATTTCGCTTCGTAGTCGTCACCGCTTGGGAGTCCTTGCGTCTTCGCAGTTTCACCCCGATATCCACAAGATGCTGCGTTAGAGCGGTCGATTCGGCCATTCCGGGGAACTCTCTGTGCGAGTATACTCTGAATACGTTCGAAGTTAGTTGGCTGACATGGTAGATACTCGGAGAAGCCGCTGTGTAGTCTCGCTCGTAGAGGTTGAAGCGGAGTCGGAATTGGCCTTCCAACTTGACACCAAGGTCGCCAAAGACGAAGAAGGCTTCCTCCCATGGGCTGGACTCGCTGCTGTGATTGATGGAAGATGTTCGAGTGCCGACCAAGGCATTTGCGAGAGATTGATTGTCCTTTGTCACCTCTTTTTCGTCTTCCGTGACCAGGTCACAGACAACGAAGTAGAACGGACCTGTCCAAAGACGCTGCGTTAGAAAGTTTGACATGGGCAAGATCGCTGGAAGATGGACGCACTTGGATGTAGGGTTTTCTTATCGTCCGGTCTATTGTCAACAAGCCTCAGGACGGTAGGAGGATCAATAGGTTTGCGACCTGCATTGCCGATTAGCGAAGTGTTGGATAGGAGGGGGCAGGGGAGGTTGGGTTTGAATTTGATTTTCGCATTACCTTTCTCCTTTCCCACGGCAACTTTCGCATGCTTTGGAGACTGCAAAAGCTCAAGCTTAACGTTTGAATCTCGATCCTCCTTTGGGAAACCCGTTTGCCATTTTGCGCCTCCGGAGGATCCCCCTTCAGCTGCGAGAGTATCGTTGCCATTCGTCGGGTTTCCCTGGCCTGGAAGTATTGATGGCCCCCCCATAGAATCACTAGATGAATTATTCCAAAACATTTTGCTGGACCCGGTCGAAACTCAAGAATATTAGAAGTGTTGGGCTAAAAAGCGTATGCGATGCGGGCGGGGGGGCAGCCAGAAGGGCCGCCCGGCGACGGATCACCGCGCAGGTGGTAAGACCGCGGCTTTGAACGTGCGACTTCGTGTTAAAAAGAAGTATGATGTGATATCGCAAGATGCGAATAGATCGTGGATACGATATACACCTAAGGGGAAATCGCGATATGCGAGCGATATGTTTGACCATGGAAGACAGAAGAAGAGTGGTGGTAGTTGGTAACTGGAAGCTGATATGATGGGAGACTCGAGAGCCTGAAGAAGGTGAACTTTAAACGACGCCGACCCGATTGGGAAAAAATATGATGATGGGGAAAAGATGTGGACGGCGGCAAGGCGGGAGAGAAAGAAACGGTGAAATTTGGGTGCTGTGTGTTGCCCGCAGGCGATACGGCGAGAACCGTGGAGCAGAAGAAGCTCGAAGGGAGGAAGGAGGGGGAAGAAGGATGATGGGCGCTGACAGCGGCCGGTTCGGAAGGACGAAGGAGGTCAATGGACGCCACGAGCGAGAAGAATTGCGTTGCGGGAGAGTTAGTCTAAGAGGCGAGGCTTGCAAGTTGGGAGGAGGCAACGAGTTTATGTAAGGTACAGTCGCAGTGGTGCGCCCCTCAGCGGTAGAACAGGTGTGTAGATGTGTGGAGGGACCTGACAGAGTGTAGAGTGTAGGTAAGGTAGGGCAGGCTGGTACTTGGCCGTAGGAGCGAGAAGATGGGAGCGTCAGAGAGTCAGAGCAGCGAACAGAGGAGCCAACGGTCGTTGGTGCCCTGACGGGAAGGAGGGACTGACCCGGCCTCGCAATAGCAGCAATGGCAGTTGCCACTTGGTACGAAGAGCCTTCCAGGTTCCTTCTATTCGTGCAACCCGCCTAAAATATGGATTTGGGGAGGGAGGAAGGCACAAAGAGACTTTTCTCGCAAGCGCCTGCCGCGACTTTTGTTACTCAGCCTGCTCCAGAGTTTGAACTGAACTTGTCACTGTCGGGGAAGGAAGGCCCATGTCGGAAAAGCGAAAAACATGACAGCAGGATCACCATCTATAGCCAAGGCGATATCGCTTGAGATAGATGAGGTTTCAAGAGACCAAGCACCTACTTTTAGTGTCTAATTACCGGGATCCCAGACTCCCAGACTAGCCGAGCAACGACGAGACGAGACGAGAAGGCAGTCGCTCATGCTCTGCTCACGGAGTCATGGGAACACGTGTGACGAGACAGACGTCGACGGAGGCGGCACGGAAGACATTTATAAGACGGACTAGAGGCTTGGAGGTGCGGGAAGGTTCTCGGAGAAAAAGAAGCACGGCACTTGGTCGAGACGACAACAAAGGCTTGTGTGATTAACAGCGCGAGAGCCACACAGAGCGAGACAGGTCGAGATGGACTCATTGAGGGACAACCATGGTGCATATGATCTCAATGGGCCCGCAAGAGGAACAGGGGGCTGACTGACAGCAAGCAAGCAAACAAAGACGGACGAGATGGGACAGGACAGGAATGGCATTATCCGTCTTTCATGGGCGGCAACTGCCAAATCACCCTTTATGACGAGTCACGATCCGAGTCCTGGCCAGCCCAGCCTCCGGCTCCAGGGTCGCCAAAGAAGCGTTGAACTTGCCGGGGGGCGTGGGAACTGGGAAAAAGCGTCTGATCAATCAATAATCCACCAAAGAAAGATGCCAAGAGCGGGGGAAAGAGAGCCGTTTGGGCAAAGGTACCTGTACCTGGGCCAGTCTATGCAGCATTGTGTCTGCGGCGTGTATCGAAGACATTTCCGCCGCCTTTTTAGCTTCCACTGCACCCAGCGATGAGAGAATGATGTGACAGTTCATCTAAGCCTCGCTGCCCATGGGTGCAGATACCGCGGGATACCGCGACAGGGGGGGACCCAATGCAATGGCCAACAGCCAGAAAGCATTGCAGGAAAAAGCAAAAATAATAATAATTAACTGGAATTGACATCGAAAAGACCGCAAGTTGTGGCGTGTGAAGAAATTTCCACTCCCATGATCTGAGCATGTGTTTGCTCGCGCAAGCCATGGGCCAGCCACCAAAACGGCACCTAGGAGAAGTTGCTTGATGAGGTAAGTAGGCTAATGGGCGGGCGAACGGGCATTAACTTGTTAAGAGCCGGCATACACCGTCCATCGGAGTTTACTATAATCGTATTCGGGCGGAGAGGGGAAGCTTGGGGTGATCTGTCGTCTGTGTTGAACAGAGGCTTGCGAGGATATAGGATGGCGACGCGCTCACGGCTCCCCCGACCCGTCTCTTGATGATGACTGAGAGAGTGTGTGTGTCCAATGATATGAGCCTCCAGCGCGAGGCCGCGAGATACGGAGGACGGACGGGGACCTCCGCCGCCCAGCCGACTGATGCATGTCGTCACCACACGACCATTGCATGCACGCCGTTTCCCTCTCTCCATGGCCTTCTTTCTGGACAATGGAGTGATTCAATGGGGTGAAGTCGACAAGTTTACCGCTTGATGCCAGCCAGGCCGGAGGAAGAGATATGGCTGAGAAAAGGGCTTCGTTCACCAGTGACAAAACAAGGCCACCACCCACTCACATGGACCCCAGTTCCTCAATTCATATCCATGTCCTCCGTTGATCGCTACCATTCGTACGAATACAAGTTGGCAAAAGACAGCTCGCTCCGCTGTCACTGTCACTTTGGCAGGCCATGCGGAAGAAGCGTGACCTGACGTCGGGCAGAGGGTATCTCGACAAGACATCCGCGCAGGCTGGATGCATGAATTGCGATGCGTGCCATGTACTCTTACATGTGCTGTTCAAAGTAAAATGGAAAATCTCGCCCCCAAAGAAAGCCGCCCAGGGGTCCCCTGAGTCGGTTTGATGACAGGCCAGGGTTCGCTTGCCGTTCGTTCCTCAATTTAGCTTCCCATGCAAATACGTATCCCATCCATCCATGCCACCATCCATCCCCTCACACCTTTTTTGAGAGGTCTCTTTTGGACTGCGCTGAGAGCAGCAGCCTTTCTTTCCTTTTTCTTCTTTTCTTTCTTTCTTTCTTTCTTTTTCTGTTCGTTTTTGTTGCCCCCCCCCTCCCTTTGCCTAAAACAAGGCCAGATTCGGCCATGGTCTCCGGGGAATAAAAAGAGTCAAAACGAGGGGGGGTGAGGGGGTGGCTTGTTGCTAAACGCTGTGTCGTTTGTGGGTGAAATGGGTGGGCAAAGGAGGAACAGGTGGTTGGGTCTCAACGGTGACGAAGCGAGATGATGATGAATTCGATATCGAGGTAAACGGACAGTTGGGAGAGGTCTTGGATACTTGGCTTGCAGATCGCGGAGAGCCAGTGCAGCCAAGTAGAGGATACATTTGGGCATCTGAAGCAACCGGAAAGCCGTGATAGGCCCGTCGCCATGCAAGCCGTTCAATTAATCAAAGCGTTGCCGTCGCCGGTGGGTGTTCCTCTCCCCTCCAACCCTCCCACCCCAGCCCAGCTCCCGAACTCGGTTGTGTGCATGCGTTTCTTGCCCAACCGTAACGAGTCTAGCACTTCGGAGGGATCATCATCATCTCAACGTGCTGTCCGAGTGCCCGCGTGGTGGTGGTGGTGTCTGTGAGCGCGGTTGCGTTGCGTTGTGTTGCGTTACACAGAACAGGCAGCGCACGTTCTTCTCTCTTGTCTCACTCTCCATCATGCCGGCACGCAAGGGGGAGGGGGTCGAGTCGAGGGGGGAACGCAGCGGGTGCCAGGCCAGCGCGCATCAGCCAGCCACTGCTCCCCGTCTCCCCGGTCGACTGTTCGTCTTCTCACGTCGAGCCGCGACTTATGTCCTCATTCATTCATCATGGCATGGCACTCTCGCGGAGGTCAAAGTACGTCGGTCGTGTCGGGCAAATTCTCCGTCCGGTCCGTGTGTCTTGCTCTAAGCGAGACTTGTCAGTGTCTGTCTGTCAGCTGTTCCTTGCTCGTAAGTAGCACATGTTATTGAACAAGAGCCTCTGACTTTGCTCCAACGCATTAACAACGCCTGATATTGAGGTATCGTGCTCGGCGGCTTGGCTTGGGAGAATGACCGAAACAAGACGAGATGATTTCTCACACGAAGCTGACCCGAAGCCCCGGCAGTCAATGCAATGCGAGAGAAGTCGAGCCATGGAGGTGACTTGCTGGAGTGGATTTGCCGGCTCTGGCGCCACCCGTCATAATCTTCTCGCTCCATCTGAGCCAAGAGCCGAAATGCCACGAGCTGACATGCAGCAGCTAGTTAGCTAGCAGCTATGGATGAACTGACAACGCATTTGCGGGCAAAGTTTGCCACAACGTGGTGGTTAGCTTTTCACTGCGACGCTGCTGCCCCAGCCCATGCCCCCGTTAGTCGACGCCTTGCCGTCCTATCAGTTCCGCAATCACGATTCCCCCCAGCGGCCGACTTGCTTTTTGCTTGGACCCCAGAGGAGCTGAGAGACTTGTATCTCGAAGCCATTGCCGGCGCTGGCTGAAAGTGGAGCGAGGTTGTGTTAAGAGAGAGACATCGGTCAGATCATCATCTGAGCATCTCATTCTGAAAAGAAAAGAAAGAAAAAACTGGAAACAAAGCAAAGCAAAAAAGAAAAGGAAGAAGGGCCCTCCGCTGGCAGGGAGCGGACATGATCGGCGCGTAAACAATCGTAGAACTTTCCGATCAGCATAGAAGAACCTTCACCTCCCTCACAGTCCAGCCCAGCCCAGTCCAGTGACTGCTCGCCCGCCCACTGACGGCCCATGACATGTGTGCCCCCTGCTCAGATTTCGTTTCGGGGGTCGTGCTGCATGACCATGTAACTTAAGGGTATACTTTATAGCTTGCAGTCTGTAACGGTGGGCAGACGGCATCGAGATATCGCCAGGGTTCCAAGTGGGAAATTAGTGGTGCTTTCGGTTATCCCAGGACTGTCAAACCACGAGAATCAAACATGGATGCCGCATATGCTACTTGCTTGTCGACGTCCATCTTCTACCGCCCGCCCTCCATCCGTCCACCCTCCAACGGGCGTTTGTGGCAGTTGAGTTGGGTGTGCTGGCTGGAGCTGGTCTTGACCCTGCCCAATTGGGCCGCGGGTGATTTCAACGCTGGCAAGGGGGGGTCCTGTGTTTGCGTCTGCCGGCAGCGCATATCGGAAGGGCCAAGCAAGCTGGGCGGTTGGATTGGCCAAGGGAGAGATGCTTCGGGAGGAAGGAAGGCCCGGAAGGGCTGGCGAGGTGGCATTGAGACCGGGAAGGATTTGTGACGACGGACATACCGTGCCATGCGGCATCTTTGCATGCGTTCAACATCGTGCTGCTTCCTCAGTCTGTGGCTCTCTCAACAGCCGGCATCGCATCGCACCAACGTGCCAACAGCAGAATCAAGCATCTGTACTTCATACACGTCAAGCCTCAAGCACCCATACTCCATACAGCCGTGGCACAACATTTCTAACCGGCAGGCTGCCAACGGCTCTCAACAAGGTCCAAGCCATGACGCCTCAAACAAAGTCGAAGCCTTGTGTGTTTCGTTTCCCAGTGCAACCCAAACCCATGATCTTAAGAAGACGCCCATTATGATATGACCCCCACCGATGCAAACGTTCCCGTCCCGAAGCACGAGCTTTTTAATTAATTAACAAAAAAACCTCGTTTCGTTTTTTGCTTCTTGTTCAGGATGTCGCGTACCTGAGAATGCGGAGGTAAATCCCACATCCAATCACCCTGTCCTGTCCTGTCTTGTTTTTGTCTCAAAGGCACTTCAGCCCTTTTCTTAGCAAGGGACGCATAAGACTCCCAGTACCAAGGATCTCACCCCCTGGTACATGCCCATAGGGTTTTAGATGGCATAGAATTTGAAAAGGTGACCTGGAAACGAGACCGAGGTCGGGACGGCTGCTCTGTTTGGGAAATTCGCTTCCACATTGGAGACAAGACCGTCGGATGATTTAGACGATTTACCCGTTTTGAGTCTTGGACCCTTATAGAAGATTGGTATTAGGGAGAGCATCACGGAGGGAGTAGTTTCGCCGAGAGCCCTGCCAGTGTGAGAGGTACTCAACTCTGTTTCAAGGGGGGCGCATTGCTGAATGGTGGCTCGCCCCATCGAGTTTGGATGACACTTGTGCGCTGTGTCTTGCCGTCCGAGGGCCTAACGTAGTTCAATGGTCCCAAGGCTTCTATCCGCTGTATCTCTCACCTCAGTAGGTACGGCTGACCTTTGTACTGTATTTCTACTCACCATGTTGGATGGAGGCTTTGGTTTGTCAAGGTGAGAATAGACAGCGGACAGCAGACTTTGCACCCAGAGGGCATCGCCCAAAGTATTTCGGGGGCTTAGCCGCAGTATGCATGATCCAAATAATGGTGTTGGGCTCTTTAAACGTCTGGATGAAATTTTATCGTTATTTAATGACTTGTGCTTGAACGAAGAACCCTGGCACGCCTATAATATAATGAAAGAGTGACCGATCGATGATAAGGCCTTATTGTATCCCTTTGATCCTCAGTAAAGCCATCTGATACGCCATAATTGCCATTCTGACGCCCTTGTTTCTGAAGAAGAGTAAGAGAACTTGGTTTTGTCAGAGGCGTATGGATGAGGATATGGTGACCTCTTATTGCAACAGACAAGCCGGGTGGCAGACGAGTTGCATGTCACAAGGCATGGAGGGGAGTCAATCTGTCTATAGTCTATAGAACCCGGTATATTAGATTCACGGATGGCATGAGAAGAATTAATAGATTGATATCTTCTTTGCTCCTGGCGTCTTTGGGGTTCTTCCCATATCGCTCCCTCTAACCATGCCGTTGCACTGATGATAGAAAGCGGGAGCATTCCAAGACGAAGATACTAGCTTACCCCTGCTCGCAAGAATACAAAACGGCTTGCATAATGGCTGAACAAAGGTCCTCCTTTATCATCCGAGTCGACCGTCCTGTTCCATAGATATATCTTACATTACCGTAGAAACACGGCCTCTTGAAGCACTCCAACAGCCCAGAACCATGAACACAACAACAATAGGGGCAGACTTAAAGTTTTGGATTGATGCACCAGATGTACCCATTACTTGATCGAGGTTTCTTGACAACCTGTTTTTGACATAGTCAGACTCACGACCTTGAGCGTTTGGAAAATACTTAATGTCTCGTGTTGTTGTCAAACGTCAAAGCAATGAACACCCAAAACCATCTCGTGGTAGAAAACTGACCTTAAATGTGCTCAGATTTAAGAGTGAGTTATCAATACCTTGGTGCTCAATAGCTAAGTGTGTCCTCCATGTAAAGGAGCTTTCCAGTTCGCCCAGGAGTTCAATATTATTAAGCGTTGCACAGGATACTATATCTCATGCGTTTTTAAAATTCTAAAGCTAACAAGGGGCTTCATCGAACTATAAACAACTTGGTGGTTGTCATATTTCCTCCTGTAGTGCTCAGTGGCCAACTATATCGTCCATATCAAAGAGTTTCCCGATTCTCTCAGGAGGTCAATGTTGTTGAGCGTCGCATGACTGGCCAAGTTTCATGCGCGTGACGGCCCATGAAGAAAATAAGAAGCACTGTTAGACGATAAATAAGCAATATTCAAATACCTGCCCCTGCCGTTTGCTTTCGCCCCTCTCTTTTGGTACCTGGCTCGACCTATTGCTATCAACTTATCAAGTGACCAAGTACGATCACCCGTCACCGTGGCTTTCGTTTGCAAAAGTTAGCAACTGTAGAAAACCAGTTGAATGGCCAATATCCAGATGATAATTGGTGAATAAGCCAGCTCCGTAGATAACCGGCCAGTTCCTAGTAGTCTATCCCTCACTCTGGCTAAATGACCGGTCGACTACTTGGTCGAGTATGCATTCGTCCAGTTGCGCCCATAACATACTACCAATTGTTACGAAGCTGAATTTTTCATTCCTTTCAACATCATTCCTCGTTCTCAGGCCGCTAGAAATGGCGGGATCTAGTCATCCAGTCGTCAACCTTAGTCACTTAGACTATTTACTTTAGTGTCCGATCGTGTTCAGCCAACTCTCCCCATTCCTCACAAGAATGGCAGCTACAACGACTAGCTGTAATTGATCGAGGTCGCTATCACCCTTTTCATAGGCCGCTGTCTATCAATCCTGCTAGGCTCTCCTATGCCATGGGCGGGTCGCCTTGGTTATGGTAACACTTCATGGGGTTGGAGCGGTATCAGTTATTACGTCGTAAATAAAAAAAAGCTGTTTCAATTTTTGCTTGGTATCTCGCTCATGAACACCAGATATTCATACATCATGACAGTAATGCCTATTTCTTGAAATGCCCATATCAATCCCTCCTGAGTCCCATGTATCTATGCCGTTGATGATTCCGTTATGGAAGTATTGCCATTCCTGACTCGTGCCTTTTCCCCATCAATGCCCGCCTGCCACTCCAATCTCTCCCGCACCATGTCCCTTTTACACCACTTTATCGTAATAATGGCCCAGACTATGCACCAGAGGAACGGGACTGCCCAGCACACTCCGTAGGCAGCCGTCGCGGGAACCTCAGGGATGACGGCAATAACAGTCAGGGGAATGGCGAGTACGATAGAAGGGATCGCCCAGAAGATGGATTGGATGTACAGCATCCTGCGGAATCGGGGACTGGCCTTATAGCGGGCAGCGAGAGCTTCACGGTATGGACGGCCGGCGCCGGCGTTGACAGCGACGACGTCCTCAATGAAGTAGTATGCGCCGGGGAGCACCTGAAATGAATATTAGCCTCTTGAACTAGGATTGGATCGTGATAAGACCTTACCGTTTCTCCCTTGGCGGTTGAACTGATTCGGAATGGAGCTTTCCATCCCACCGCACTGTACAAGGTGATGACAGCCAAGACACCGCCCAAACAGTAGAGAATGGCTGGTGCAGGCATGCAAAGAACCCTCAGCCAGACCTCGTGAGGAGCGCTCCCTATGATAAAAAGTGCCGTGACGACGGTAATGGTAAGTGTCGACGCCCACGTGAGCATGTCAAAACACCAACGACTGGTGGCTCCCAGCGGTCGATAAAACCTCTCCTTCTTCATCAATCGAAGGGTACGGATCGCAAACTCGAGATACGTCGGTCCGCCCCAAATTGTGGTGACGACAGCAAAGATGATCCATCCTGGGACGTCGCCAGCGTAGTACATACCATAGTATAACGCAATCGGAACCGCAGAGGCGTCAACGAAGACGAGAAACGCAAACAAGAACAGCCTCCAACGCTTTCGTCCATGATGCCAAGTAAACGGCAGCTGGGGCAACAAATCAGGATTATCCTCGTAGTATTCTTCTAGCGTCTTCCCGCGTCGTCTCCATTCTTGATGGGTGCCGGCTCGAGAGTCGTAGTAAGCTTCTGCTTGGGGACGTTGGGCGTATGACAAGCTTCGGCGAGGTGCGTCGGATTGATCCACCTGGATGGTGTTTCGTCGCTCGGGAGGAGTAGTCGGGAGATCGGGGTCGAAGCGGACGGCAGCCGGGCTGAGGGATTGGGTAATGGACGGTCTGCCAGGTGTGTTGCTGTTGGTGGGCGAGGTGAGCGGCAGTTGGGTCTGAGACTGAGACGTGCTGCCTCGCCGAACTTCGGGCATTGTCGATGGATGGATGGATGGAGTAACGTGTGTGTGTGCGTGAATGAGGGAGAGAGGGAAGAGTCGTCAATTTAGAGTAATGGGGACAGGTTCATTGTATTGGGATGGGTTAGTGTAAGAGGGAGGAAGGCGAAGGCACAAGAGCAGAGAAGCTTGGATGAAGAAGGAAGCGATTAGATTTGTTAAAGACGAGAAGAGATTGACGTGGTGGATTCCATGGTGGCGGATTCTCCGGATCTGGAGCTTGGTTTAAAGGTAGGACAACAGGCCAGGCCGTGGCATTATCGCCAGGCGTCTGTCTGAAGCTCCCATTGGCACTAGAGGTGTTACCCAGGGCGAGCAGAAACGCTCACGCCGCCTCTTGTTCGTTCGCCGGAACGGCGCAATACCGATGCCGATAGAGTTCTCCCCTGGCGTGAGACGAGAAAAGCGACTAGGATCAAAAGAGGTGACGAGATAATGCATCAAGGAAAGACGTTGCTCTCATCATCGATGGAGATGCCCAATCAAGGAGTGGATGACGTCTATCCAGTGCAATAGCCAAAACGATCACCAAGGAAAAAGGGAAGGAATGATGGGGGGGACTCGGCTCTCACGCCGGCACCTGCCCAATGCCCGCCCCCAAACCCACTGAATATTTTTCAAGGATCAGAGCAACGACGTCATGGACGAGTGGGGCCGCCCGGCCCGATTTACTTATTTTCATTCAGGCTTGATTCCATTCGCCGCCTCTGTCGCGCAACAAAGGCAAGCACTACCCTGACCACACCACGCTTTTTCCTTCACAGCTGTTCGCTCTCGGAAGCATCGCAAAGTCTAAAAACGCCGACTCTCTTGCATTAATTGGAAGATCGGCATGTAAACAAGCACCGATTGACCGACTCTCTCATGCAATTGTGAGCTGGTCTCTTTTTAAGGGTGCTCTTATTTAAAACCCCGACGGCTTCCGGCTTGAGCGGATGGTCAACTGTCAGAATATTGCAGGCGCGTAGACGCTCTGAGTGACATGCCTTGAATACCTACTTGTAGAATACAACTTCACTATGAAGTTATAATTGTCTGCTTAATTAATATCTGTAGTCAGCATCATCATCACTTCTCCCCTGAAAGACGCTGTGCCATGTGCATGTCCAATGCAACAGGACATACAATACTCATTACTTCACCAGCCAAGAATGATGCACGATATCCTCCTGCAAGGATTCAATGATCGTCAATGTCGATGAATCGGCCAAGAACTATAATTTCCTTGGCTGTTGTCACTGTCGCTCTCTCTGTCACCTCCGTTCTCCGTCCTCCGACGGCCGTGAAATAAGATCTCACCACCCTTCATCGCATCACTATGTCAACAAATCTGTCTCATCCCTGCGAGGCTGTGCCCACCTTATTGACGCAAGCAAATGCAATGTCGCCGAGCTTCCTACTGTCGGATGAAGCACGTGTGCGGCAGCGCTCATGAAGCATTACATAACCCGCGCGCTTGATTATTAGCTTCGGCGCGGACGGCGATGTCACAGCAGCTCCCAGTCAGCCCACGATTTATGATAATTCAATTTCTATCCACATGAGGTTCTTGAACCTCGGGTCTGATTGAGGTCGTCGGACTCGGATCGTGCTTCCTCTAACGATTTTTGGTGCTCTTTGATGAAAGTGCTTACATCATAACTCCGCCCTCTGCTTATTACCTATGATGCCATCACCACATTTCGCAACGACTTGATCGCTAGCTATCGCACAATGTATTCAATGAAACTAGAGGGGATACCTCCTTGTTTGGCTGCGAAGAAAATAGGTGTGTGATGCTCTGAACGCCCTCAGCTTATCCACATATTCCCTCCTAGTAATAGTACACACTGTTGCTTTCCCCGCCATCACGTCTTCCATACGATGTCATCAAACGACACAATAGTTCCCGAATACGCCTTCGTCTCTGGTTGTTGTTCTACCCTTTCGCCCAGAGCAAACCCAGCCATCTCCAAGATTGCCAATCTAACGCCTCCCAAACCTCCGCCATTTCCTAGTTTTGTCGAGATTCCCATGTTTGCTGCCGTGGCATAGACATCTGCAGCCCGATCGGACCCCTCGCGCCAAGTGCTCGCCGCCGACGTGTTTACGGCTAGCATTTCCTCCTGCACGACCGTCGCGAGCGTTTTGCAAGCCGCTAGCCATTCGTCGCCTGCCTTGTCCACCTTTGTGAGCACCACGAGCGTCCTAGTCTTTGCACTCGCAAGAGTCTGCAGCATCCAGCGATCCGTGTCCTGGAGCTTTTTATCCGCAGGCAGCAAAAGCACAGCGCCGCGCAGCATCTTGCGCACCCTGAGGTATTGCAAAATGGTCTTGCCCCAGTCACTCTGGCTCTTGAACCCGTACCCGGGCGTGTCCATTAGCACAAGGCTGTGCTTGGGCGGCATGTCGCCCTTGCGGATGAGGTCTTTGGCGATCTTGGGGCGAGGACCGATGCCGTAGGCGTTCATGGTTGTAGTTTTCCCAGGTCGGTGGCTTACTCTCGCGACATCCGTGCTTCCGACGAGGGCATTCAGAAACGAGGATTTGCCGGCGTTAGAGGCGCCGAGGACGACGATTTCGGGTACGTGGTCGTTTTGAGCATGGTGTTTGAGCGTTTCTGCCGAGTAGAGCAGGCGACAGCGTTCTTCGAAGAATTTGGCGGCTGCAGCTATTGGCGGCTTGTCGGTTTTGGTGACTTCCACCGGGAGGTCCGAGTCTTTCTGGTAACAGATGGATTCCTGCTGGTAGAGGGATTGCTGGTAGGGTTTGAGGCCGCGAGTAGACACTCCTTTGACCCGCTTAGGTGGTTTTGAAGGGGACTTCTTTTCGGGCCTGGCTTCAATTGATGGAGTTGGAGGAGGTATGGTGTCTTTTGAGACTTCTAGAGGTTTGCCTTTCCTAGTTGAGCGAGGCTCTGATCTTTCGACGTCCTTCCAAGCTTGGGGATCAGAGACATCTTGGCCAGAAGTTCTAGCTCCATACCTCATCCGCGGGCCTAGAACCGTTGATGTTGAGAAAAAGGTCTTGCATCTCTGGCATCTCGTTTCTAGAAGAGCCCCAGCAACACGCCGAGAAACCTGTCGCGTGAGCATCTTGGTAACTTGGGAATCCCTTCAGCAAAGGGAATAAGCACCTAGTTTCTGCAGATAGCTGTCGCCATACGGGGATATTAAAAATTAATTCGCATATAAATAGAAGAAAGAAGAGACAACGGGTCGGCGCGATGTTGTACAGATGGATGCATGCTTGAGGGAGAAGCGTCTCTGCAAGATCCAGCTTCTCTCTGCAGTCACGTGATGGTCACCACCATCATGAGTGGATTTGTCGGAACAAGACTGATGCGACTCTTCACAACTGCAAACAGGGAAAAAGTTGGTGTTTTCACGTGGAACTGACCTATACACACATGTTCTACAGTTCAATCGGCAAAGACCCTTAGCCAAAAGTCGCAGGACACCCATCGTCAAAGTCAGCCCACAACACCATCACCCCGCCATCATGACGGTCAGCCTCACGGAACTCGACGCTCATGAGCAGCCCTCGGATCACATGCGAGCGGAATGGAAGGGGATCTCGCGCAAGGAACCGTCCGAACTTGTCAACGACCCTCGTATTGACGACCCTCGAGCGCCGCTCGAACAGTCTGGCTTTGTTCCTTTTTCCTCGTTGCCCAAAGAACAAGTTGCGAGTAGTTTCGCTCAGCTGGGTCCCGAGTATGTGAAATACGCGGAGGCCGATGTGCCGATCATCCACCATCCTTTGCTTCCCGGTTCGTCTCCTACACCATTACCAAATTGACGAGTTTGGGCTAATGGTGATTAGGACTTCTTATTCTTCCCTCACTCATCCCAGCGCCCGTCCAAAAGGAGCTCCTAGATCGCATGATCCATCGCGATCTCAGCAACCCTACCCACCAGACCAATCTCCATCTCCACTACACTCTCCCCTACCCAGACTCTGTCGCCTCAGACAAAGAAAGCAAGTCCTTCTTCAGCCTCAGCCCGGACTCCGTCCCGTCCTTCACCCCCAAAGACCCCGCCGTCCACAAGCCCTTAACCATCAAGCAAGTCCTCCAACAACGCCTTCACTGGGTCACTTTTGGCGGACAGTACGACTGGACGAACCGCGTGTATCCCGCCCAGGCGCCGCCCCAGTTTCCGCATGACATTGCGCAGTTCTTGCACCACCTCTTCCCCGCGACGCAGGCGCAAGCGTCGATTCTTAACTTTTACACGCCAAAGGACACCATGATGATGCACCGCGACGTCAGCGAGGAGACGGACAAGGGCCTCGTCAGTCTGAGTTTCGGCTGCGATTGCCTGTTCATGATGGCGCCCAACGACGAGAAGGAAGTTAAGGAGGAGGGCGAGAAGGAGTACCTGCTGCTGAGGTTGCGCTCGGGAGATGCCATTTACATGACGGAAGAGTCGCGGTATGCGTGGCATGGCGTGCCAAAGGTCATCAAGGGGACGTGTCCCGATTACTTGAAGGATTGGCCCGCCAGGGAGGACGGCAAGTTTGACGAGTGGCGGGGATGGATGGACAACAAGAGGATAAACCTCAACGTTCGCCAGATGAGGGATTGAGCTCTGGGCCAGACATGATGACATGAAAGCGATTGGTATTAATCATGACTCAACTTCTATAACGCCTGTACTATCCTACTCCTGATTGTACTCCATTGTGCGCTGTCTGCCTAACGCTGCCCATTAACCTATATCCGCCCCACCGCTGTATCCTCATATAATAACAATTAAGCAAACCCAAATCCTTGTGCATTTTCCAGTGCCATGCCCAGTCGATTCCTCAGCACCTCTTTGTCTCTATATTCCGGCAATAGTAGTGTCCCGTAGCAAGTGTAAGCTGTGGGCAAATGGCCCCCTTCCCCTTCTTCGCCGTTTCTCTGGATAATGAATTGGAGGTTCTTCATTCCGCCGACCGGCACACGGTCCGATGAAGTCACAAACTCCAACAGCTTGCGTTTCATTTGATCGTCAAACCTCTTGACAATGGACCAAAAGTCTTTCACGGTATGGTGAGATGCGTCCCATCCTACGTATCTAGCGTATCTTCGGAGTTCGGAAATGTCGATATCTTGGATGCCCTCAATGAGCGATTGCAGAGTAGGAGGGGTGAGCAGTGACAAAGACTTCTTGTCCAAACAAGCATGAAAGCCTCGTTCAAATGCCAGAAATTGGGGTCGGACTGAGACATCTGTCAGATAACGAATGTAGTCGTTCACATAGTTATCTCGATTATCGTTTGTGACCATCGGGGCGTCCTCTGGGTTGGCCGTGTTTGGTGGCGTAGCGTCACTCAAAGTTGCAGCTGCCTTGGGCCAAGCCGGATTGCCGTCCGTTGTCATCTCTCGAGTGATGTTGCTGCCAAAAGCAGATACTGAGAATTCGTAGGTCCGGGCGAAGACATCTTCAACCAATCCGTCTTTCTCATCCCACTCGAGTAGAGTTGTGAGGCCACTAGCCAGCTGCGGCCACCCATCGGCAATGTGATGGAGTTCCTCAACTGGCTTCCCAAGAATTTTCCGGTACAGGGCCCTTGGAAATGTGATGGGAAGGGTGACGCCATTGTACAAGGCGAGCGACACGAGTAGTCCAACGAGTTCAAACTTCCACTCTTCAGTCAATGATCCAGGGGCAAACCACACCATTCGGGTTCGTTCATCGACTGTAAAAGCACCGTATTTCGGATCAAGGCATTCTGCGATGGCCAGCCGAAAGAATTCTTGCTGGACACCGCCAGAGTCGAATCCTTCTTCACCACCATCTTCTCCAAGGTGGACCTTCAAAGGTCGCAGAAGTTCCCGCTCCTCGCGTCTCCAAAGTTGGTCAAAAGCATCTCGAGCCACATGGCTGCGACCAATCTCTAGGATCAGGTACTTAGAGGAGGCTGTTCGCAGTAAATCCTGAAGTACCATTTTGTGGTGAGGGTTTGTTATCAAACTTCCAGGGTCGACAATGGCGCTCATTCGACTCTTAATAGAGCTAGACTCTTCGAACATTCGACTCATTCTTGCAAAGTTGATAGAGCGGAACAAGGAAACGAGCGTCTCCGAGCTGAAGATGTAAGAATAGTCCAGAACATGCCGTCTCCATCGTGTAGACTCAAAGGATAGCCAGTCTACCGGCATTTCGATAGAGTCTAAGCGGTCCGACAGATAATCCACCCGAAATTGGACGTCCCCCAGGAGTAGGAGATCCCTCTTCTCATCTATTTAAGGTGGTCAGCACGAGCTTAATTGGAATGGAAGTTTAGAGAAGGCAGCAACTTACACATTGTCTCAATAAAAGACAACGCCCCTCCGAAGGGGCCATCCATTGAGAAGTCGGGACGACCATTCCATTCGTTCAGGATAACGGTCCGAGCCCAATCCAACAGTACTGTAGGGACCCGAGTTTCATGCAAGAGATACTCCGACTGAGAGAACTCGAGAATTCGGGGTGACCCAGCAGTGAGAATGTCGAGCTGATCCACTAAGTGTCCCAAAATGTCGGCATTTGAATGAGGCTTCTCATCACTTTTTCCAGGTGTTTCCATCTCTGAGAAGCAGCGTCGAGCTGTAATTGCGCAGAACAGTCGTCGTGCCAGTCTGATGGCAAGGTCGTTCGTGAATGTGTCATCATAATCCAAGCAGCGAGAGGCTGGCTGTCGTGCGACTGCACCGGAATTGGCCAAAGTCAGACCGAGGGAACGAATGCGAGACAGTTCGTACAAGGTCCTGGAATCAGGAACGATCGGTGCAGCAGCTACTAGAGCATGCATGCAAATAGACATTAGGTGACTGGCTTCAGCGTCGGTGAGCCTTGTCTGCGAACGCTGCACGAAATTTGATTTCTTGGCCGGCATTTGGTTTTGCACGCCAGGCGGAGGGACGAACAGGCTTCCAGCAGCAATCCATAAGCTGTGGAATACCAGGCTTGGCATCACACGACTCAGGCGATGCAAACAATACCAGAGCGTCTGAGAATCGTACAGTTTGCCGTCTTGGGTGAATGACTCGATGATGGCGCGGGGATTACTGAGTACGTTGAAAATTGTCTGCTCATTGAAATCCCTCCATTGCTTTTTGGAGGACTTGGCCTTCTTCGAACGACGCCTGCTTAATGGTTTGGACGGATGCAGTGGCTTTGGACACGGACCGTTCGGCTCGCTTGCAACGTGGAACTGGTTCTCGGATGTGCCATCTTCTTGCAACATATCGCAAATGAAATCAATAACCTCAACATCGAGACGGGATAGAGCTTGGGGTAGCGCGTTGTGCATCCAAGAAGCAGGGACCTCAGGCTTTTCTTTCTCGGCGTCTGCTCGAGAGCTGGATTCCACTCGTGGCTGTTTAGACTGCATGGTCGCGCCGTTGCTGGAGGCATCTTTTGGAGGACCATCGTCGAGAGGAGGTTGCGCCGGCTTTGCCTTTTGCGGGGGTTGTGGGCTGGGTGATGGGACGTTCTCGAAGAAGGTAGGTCTCGTAGGCACTTCAGGAATTCCCCGACCGCTAATCGTAGTATTAGTCTTAGGGCGTATAGGCTTTTCATGAAAGCCATTAAGACGTGGGGAGAGTATCGTTGTCTTTCCATCCTCCGAAGCGGGGGGAGCGGGAGGAAAGGGTTCTAGTGATGCTGTTCTCTTAGTCTTCGACGTCGAGTTTCGCGATTTCGGTATGGATACGTGTCGCGACTTGGTTTTATCGACAGCGGGAGTCTCCGGTTGCGTCTTCCCATGATCAGCACCAGTCTCGAGGTTAACTTGAGGTGGGCTGGGTTTAGCATCGGCCCCACGAGTGGTTGACGGCGAGTTCTGGGGTTGCGATTCCAAGGAATAACGATGGTTCCTGGGCCTCGGTGGTAGTTCTTCTTCCGAATGAGAGGCCGGTTCAACTTTTGCAACGCTGTCGCGCTCAAGATTAGAAATCTGTTCCGACATGGCTTCGATACCTCGTGGTGTTAGCCACTCCAGCATTTTGAAAGCCACTGTCCCAAACAGATTGGCGGCAAATGACCGATGATCTTTACTGATGGGAACTTCAACAACGTGAATCGTCGCGTCCGAAGGCGTAGTAGGTGGTAGCAGTTGTTGGGTCTTAAGCTCGGTTCCTCCTTGGGGGGTAGTGTTATTCGGGATAGGATGCCCTTTCCTCTGCTGAGAGGCGTGTCGTTGTCGTTGATCGCCATCGTGGCTTTTGCGCCTAGTAGATGACGCCTTAAGGCTCGACCTCCTAAATTCTGGACGCGAGGGCGAGGGAGATCGTGCCGAAAAGATAAGATTCTTCATGGAGGCGGGTGGTTCCTTGGTCTTCTGCAAGTTGGGGCACAATCTGTTCTCAGCATCATCTTGGCTCGCCATGTATATAGCCAAAGTTCGGGCACTCGTGGAATTGTATCGTCGCATAGGGGCTCTGCCCGCCAAACGCCTCCGGCAGCTGAAACATGTTGGGGTGGTGCAATCGGATTGGCCACAGCCGGATCGCAGCTGGACGATATATCTGTTACCCCAATCTGTCATTAGTCGATGTCCTAAACATGCGCTCGCTCTGCTTTCTACAAACCTCTCGACCAGAAGTTGAAAATCGTTTCTGCGGCTAGCCTTGTGGATCGCATAGACGCGGCTGGGATTTTCGATATCCTGAACATATGCATCGAGCTCGATGGGGGCGTCTGGAGGTAGTCGAACGAACGGGGCTTCTTGCCATAGGCCGGCGAGCAGATCTATATCTGCTGACGTTTCCAAAGGGCCGGTGGGCGTACGAATCGCCTCGGGCGTCGTAGCATGAAATGATGGCCTTCGCTGCCGCGCCATGTTTGGATGCGATGCGAGCGAATGAGGCTGAGCGCAGTGATTGAGCGAAAGGGGTCGTGTTGCTAAGTCATTCCGTCAGGCCAATGTATAGCTTCACCGAGGACGCGAAGCTGGTAGATGATTTAGGTGATTGTTCCGCGACTGTGATGATTCTTTCGAAGGATGTCGTTGATATCGATGCTGGTGGGTGAGATTGTTAAGCTAGGCACTTATGTCATCCACATCCAAGCCATCGGTCGAGGCCGTGACGACAAAGCTGCCCGTTGGTCAGGGATCAGTTGAAGTTAGGGTCGAGAGTGGAGAATGGAGCCGCTATCCGGAATCGAAACTATGGCTGGTCCGTAGTCCGGAGTCGGGTTAACTTGACAGCCGTTGGCCGTCTCGGAATCCTCGGAGGGAGCTGGAAGGTGCAAGGCGCAACCACTCAGGCGCTGACTCATCAGAAGACACAAAAAAGTCTGATTACTGTTATCGCCTCTGGTGACGTTAATTGTTATCAGTGCCCCGCCACGCCCACCAACCTGACTTTGATTTTCCACGACTTGACCCCTCGATTGCACAATCCCCCTCACACAAAGATCTTGAGGATCAGATTCCATCTCTGAAGACTGGCTTTATCGTGTCAGGCTTCATTGCGATCTCTTTGGTATTCTTCCTAGCCCTTTGGAGCCGCTGCTCTATCACTGGCGCAAACATGTCGACCACACAGACTGCGGCGGCGACCTCCGCCTCCCACCCTTACACATGCAACACTTGCCAGGTCGCCTATCGCAATATTGATTTGCAAAAGGGCCATATGAAGAGTGACTGGCAGTAAGTGCTTTCTTTTGTAAAAATACAAATGCCTTTGCTAACTATCGACTTTCAGTCGCTACAACCTCAAGCGTCGAGTTGCCTCGCTTCCCCCCATTTCCTCCGATGTCTTCACCGAAAAAGTCCTCCAGGCTCGAGCCGTCACCACCGCCGAGGCTGATAAAGCCTACTTTGAACGCGTATGCGACGCTTGCGAAAAGAGTTACTACAGCGAAAACGCCTATCAGAACCATCTGTCCAGCCACAAACACAAGCTGAAGGAGGCCCAAGGAGGGCAACCTACGCCCAAGAAGGCTGATGATGAGGCAACCTCTGTCGTCAGCTCCAGCTTTTCTCTTGGAGAGCCCCTGGCTGCCGGCCGGAGTGAGGTCGATTCTGACGCCGAGGAAGAGTTCAATCACATAGTTAAAGGCATCCAGAATGCGAGCCTTGCCCAGCAGCGACCATCTCCCGTCAAGAGACCATCGAAGCCTCAACTCGAGAACGTCGCCGGTGAGGTTGACACCGCCAATGAGCGAGACTCCAACTCAGCAACACCTGTTCAGTCCAATTCCAACGATCCTGCATGGACTCTCGAGTCTTGCCTCTTCTGCAATTACTCCTCACCTAGCGTGCCCTTGAACACCAACCATATGGAACGGTTCCATGGAATGTTCGTCCCCGAAAGAAAATATCTTGTGGACCTAGACGGGTTGTTGCAACAACTTCAAACCAAGATTCGCGAGGCTCATCAGTGCCTGTTCTGTGACAAGGCCAAGTCCACCACCTTTGCTGTACAAACTCACATGCGGGACAAGGGCCATTGCAAGATTCCCTTCACCACTGAGGAGGAACAACTTGAAATTGGAGAGTATTATGACTTCAGAAGCACGTATTCAGATGGCGAGGAGGAGGAGGAGGAGGAGGAGGCCGATGATGGCGACGAACCTAGTGGAGGTGCAAAGCTGGGTGGTCGCCGCGCATCAAAGGTTGTCGGCGAAGACGGAGAGGAGATCGATGGAGGTGATGCTGATGGTTGGGAGACGGACAGCTCAGCTTCGTCTTTGGATTCTGAAGATCTTACTGCCGTGCCTGCCGAGGGTCACATCCATCAGTTTGAGCGACTGGACAAACATCCCCACCATTCTCGCCACGATCCCCGCCACCGACACCAGGCCGATGGCTGGCACTCTCACGCTCACAAGCACACTCATGCCGTGTTTCACGATGACTATGAGTTGCATCTCCCCTCTGGTAAGTCGGTGGGTCATCGCTCGCTGAACCGTTACTTCCGCCAAAACCTTCACAATCACCCTTCGGCTGAGGAGAGGGCGGAGATACTAGCCATTGAGGATGCTGAGCGGGAGAATGGAACCGGGGAGGAAAATGGTGAGCAGCAACTGGTACATACCAACGGCGATAGGCGCCAATTAGTTCCCCGTGGCGTCGCCGGAATGGTTGGCGTATCAGACCAGAAGAAGAGAGGCGTGCAAAGAGCTGAGCAGCGAGGCCGTACTCTGGAAACGTTCCACACGAAGAAGAAGGATTGGGTTTACGGAAACAAGCTCAACAACCACGAGAACTACTACTACCGCGAGAAGGGCGGTGGTTAGTCTGGGGTCCGTCATCGTGGAGGTTCCAATGAGCACTTACATAGTCCGTATGAAGTTTATGTAGTATGATTGATGTTCACTTCCACAATCCATTGGCTTTGTTTTTAGACTTATTTTATGATTTATTGCTGTCAGACTGAACCCTTGCATCCCTACAAGCGGCACGTGCCGAGGTCATGGCGATCCCCCTGACCGCTCGCTGGTCCGCCCTGCGAAGTGCACCACGTCCACTACACTTAATATCCAGGACCCCTGAAGTCAGCGTCTATGAAGGCCCCTTTTACGCCCAATGGAATGATAGCCCGCGTTGGTGGCAGGCTGAACTATTAAGATCCATCGGACTATCGATCGATAGGCACCAGAGGAGAATGCTATGTGGACCGACTTTTTTCTGTCGTCCCAAGGCAATGAATGGCCTTTCCCATTAAGGGGTCAAATGTGGCTGCAAATATTGACCCCTTACTGAAGCATGCTGAAGGGCAGCCGAGGCTGGGCTCTTCTTTTTCCACATCCCTGCAATCTTTGTCTCAGTCTTACTATGTAGGGCTGTCCAGTGTCTTGGGCTGGTACCATTTTGATACGACATTCCAAAGGTCCAACAGAATGGGCAGTCGGACTCCACCCAGCTGCTGTTGGTCGCATTCACAAATGGCAAGTTGGCTGCACCATCTCGGCCGCTCATTCCGGAATCCAGCCTTATAATTATTAGCTGCCGAGCTTACATTTTCACTTTATTTTTCTCCGTCCCTCCTTTCTACCCCTCCCAATCTTCACATTCCTCACCTCAGTCGTTCTTTTTCCAGTCTTTTAAACTGGTTCTCTCCCCGCCCGAGCGTTTCGTCCACAAGAGGAAGCTTTCCTCTTCGCCCCCCTTCCCACGCCAAGCCGCCAAGCCGTATGTCAGACGACTTCCCGAATAGCTATGGCGATCGCAAGCATGCCAGCCTTCACCACCAGGATTCTGCTTACTGCTTGGGGCGTTTTCCTCCTCGCGGTTGTGGCCTTCTGGACCCTTTTCCCTGGTGACGACCCGTATCGCTGTCGTGCCCTGCTCGAAACTGGGCAATGGGTTGATCCTCCCGCCAAAAATGGAACCCGGATGACTTTCAACGATTGGAAGCCAGATGGGTGTATGCTTCACAAATACTCGTCGATTGACGTGCGCCAGTGCTTAGAGGGCCGTCGCATCGTCTTGTCCGGAGACTCACTGAATCGTCAGGTGGCGTATGGACTCGCCCGCATCGTAAGTTCTCTGCGCCCTTCGTGCTGTCGGGTACAGACACCAACCATAATCAACGTATAGTTGGAGCGAGATGAGGCCAAATGGGATCAAACCTTCAACCCGGGACACAACGACATACTTATGACCTACCACGGAGTCAGCATCATCAACATCTGGAATCCCTACCTTCATTCCGACGATGAACCCAAGATGAAGACTCTCACGCACCAGCTCGAACTCTTTAGGACCGAGAAAGAGGACCCTCCAGCTTCCATTGAAGATCAAAAGGGAGCCGCCATGATCCTTCTCGGCGGCGGTGCTTGGTTCGCCTTCGGAAAAGATCAAGCTGGGATGATGAACAACTACAAAACAGCTCTGGACTCCCTCTCTGATCTTCTGAGATACGACATGAAGGACTTCTATACCGCCCCCATGGATCCCCACGATGGTGTCGGCAACCGGGCTTTCTTTGCGCCCCCAAACCTACCCTCATACATGGGCGATGATCCAATCAAAGCCCAGAACAGGTCCCAGGCCCGCTTTCACTTGGGGGCATATCGGAATTGGATCCATCGCGTTAACGAGCAATACAACTTCCCCTTCGCCTGGTCCATGCCTCTTGTCAGTGACAACGACAACATGACTATTATTGATCCCACAGTGACTGGATTTCATGTCATCGACAGTGTTTCCGAGATGAAGGCTAACATCTACCTCAATCTTCGATGTAACGCCAAACTCGACCGGCTTAAAAAGTGGCCCTACAGCCGAACCTGCTGCACTGACTACGGCGGCAAGCCCATGATTCAACAAGCCTTTGCGGGCATTGGCGTGGCCTTCCTCGTGGTGTGCCTTGCCCTCGAGATTCTGGACCTCCTCTGCCGGAATTCAGCACCTCGATTCAGACTGCTCAATATGCAAACCGGAGGAGCCTTCGTCTTGCCGTTACTCATGTCATATTACGCCGACCGAACACAACTGATGGCCAAGGAGGTGAAAGTGTGGTCGTCGTCGAGTTTCGTTCTTCTTTGCATTCCCTGGATCATCCTCGCAGTCCTTACCATCTCCAGGTCGACATCTCGTCGGTCCAGCTTCGACGCCGCCACCGCTAATACTGCTCAGTCCTTTTTATCTCGGGACCAGACAGATGAGTGGAAGGGCTGGATGCAGTTGACCCTCCTTGCTTATCGCTGGCTGGCGGGCCACCGGTCGCCTGCTATGGCTATCTTTGCGCGGGTTCTCACCTCTGCCTTCGTCTTCCAATCCGGATTTGGTCATGCTACATACTTCCTGAACAAGAAGGATTACTCGTTTGCGCGTGTGGCATCCGTTCTGTTGCGCCTCAACCTTCTGACTTGTGCGCTATGTTATATCACCAACTCGGACTACAGTGAATACAGTTTCGTCATTTTGGCTAACTTTTGGTTCATCGTCGTCTGGGCCATTCTCGGCTTTCGCCACAAGAGGTATAACGACGATCTTCAAATGGTTCTTGCCAAGATCTTCCTTTCTGCCGCCATCATTACCTTCTTCTTCAGGTACACCCCCGCAAGCCAATGGACTTTTGCCCTTCTGAACACATGTTTCAATATTCGTTGGAACTGGGCCACCTGGGAGAACCGGTTAAGGAATGACTTGTACATCACCTACGCAGGGATGCTCGCAGCCATCGCCAAACAGAGATGCACTGTCAGCTTGAATCTCCCCTTGAGATGTTCTCTCGGAATTATCAGTGCCATGATTCTAGGGGGGTTCTATAGTAATTGGTCCGAGAAGAAGGTTACACAGGATTCGTATCTACCGTGGCATCCCTTCATCGCAGTGGCTCCAGTTCTTGCCTATCTGGCGTTGCGAAATGTTACCCAGGTACTTCGCAACTATCATTCGGCAGCCCTCACATGGGCAGGCCGGTGTTCTCTAGAGCTCTATGTTCTCCAGTGTCACCTCCTCGCAGCGGCTGACACGGAGGGTGTTCTTCTCACGGGTATTTGGAAGAACGACGGAAGCCTTGCAACTCGATGGAAGGACCTCCTCCTGATCGCCCCAGTGTTCATTTGGATCAGCGGCTGCGCATCCTCTGCCACTGTTGACATTGTTAGAATGATAGTGGGTCAACCATCTGGAGCGACTGAGGAATTGTATATTCCGTTGTCGAATATGGAAGAGAAGGAAGACGAAGGTCGGGACAGTATTGACGATGTCCGAAACGAACCAGCCACTGGGCTGATGACAGGTTTGACGGCAAATTGGAGCGGCTCGTGGGTGACGCGCGGGCAACTACCATCGGCCAAGTCGTTTCTGCTTTCGGCAGTCGGTCGTATTTTCTTTTTGTTTATTGCGATTTGGGCGCTGAACCTCCTAAGTCCTTCGCCGTCAAACATCATTCCGGATGGCTTTACACCCCATAGAGTGGGACTGCCACCTCCTCCGAAGTCAGGACATTAAAATCGAAGTTCGATGATTTTCTTTGGGATTTTACGAGCGACAAACCGGCGCGTTAGAGTGTATTAGGACTTAATGACTTGATTGATTACACATGAAGACATTGAGCGAATCCCAACGCGCGACATCGACAAAACCCTGGCTAACACGCTTCTATTTCCGCAGAATCAAAACTGATGTCATAGTTTCCAACAGGGGCAAAGGCAAGATAGAAACTATCTACGACAAAAGGCACAGTCGATTCTCAATTCTCAATTCAATCCTGTCTCGCTACCGTAACAACCGCGCGCCTTTTAAACACCCTCTATGGCTACATGTCTCATACTACAACTACATGATTTCGTAACTTTTCGGGCCTGTTCAACCCAGGAGAATGTCCCGTCCCATCTAGAGGCGGTGAGGCTTGATGCCAGCCTTCTGCGCCGTCCAGGTGGCAATGGCATCCATTAGAGGGGGTGAGAGAGCGTCGTAAGTGTCCAGACCGAGAGCCTGGAACTGGCTGCGGACCTTGGGCATGGCCTCAGGATCGAAGCCTTGCTCAATGATGGAGGACACAAAGGCAGCGAACTGCGGCTCCTGCCAGCCCTTCTCGTCGGAGAGCTCGACGTGGACAAAGTCCAGGCCCTTAAAAGGATGGTCCTTTTCGATGCGGCCGAACAGGTGCACACCACAGCCGGAGCAGGCGTTGCGCTGGATTGCGGCGCTCTCGTCGACAATGTACAGCTTGTCGCCGTTTGCGGTCACGGAGACCTGGTCGCGCGAGATGACGGCGATGACGGAGAAGAGGGCGCCTTCGGGCTTCCAGCACTTGGAGCAGCCGCAGGCGTGGTTGTGGGCGACGTTGCCGGCGAGGGCGACCTCGACGGGGTTGCTCTGGCACTTGCAGCGGAGCTTTCCGCCCTTGAAGCTGGACGAGCCCTTGGTGATGCCGTTGTTGAGGCTGGGGTGCAGGTTGAGAGCCATCTTGGAGGATTGGAGCTTGGTCTGGGTGTACTTGGCGAGGGCGATGACGGCGGGGATGACGACGGAGGCGGCGAGGATGATGGAGGTCTTGTGCTTGTTGATTGTAGCTCGAGAGGCCATTGTCTTATAGGGAGGATGGAAACGAGTGTAGGTTGGGAGGGAGGATATTTAACCACACGTCGAGTTCCGCTGCCGATCGTGATGAGGGGTATGTTACATCTTCAGCTTCACACGCTTCACGCGGGAGATGCATAGAGGGGGGTACGTTCCCACGGGGCGGACGGGGGAATTGCACCAATATCCGGGACGAAGCCAAGGCGCCTTGGTGCTGGGATCGGTTGCATCTCGAAGCTTGGGAGGAGTCGTTAGCGGAGGCGCCAAGGGAGAGCGCAACGCCGAGACGCCGAGTTATCACCCAGGCACGGATCGCAGCCCCGGGAGCCGATGCGGTGCTAAGCAGCTCAGCGTGGCATTTCCCCAGGTTTTTCGGCAAAGGAGTCCGCATCAGGCACACTTTAACGGGAAAGGCTCCAAAGGCGCCGCAGGCGTGGGGACGGAATGCCTTCGGTACTTGGGCGATGGGAGGGCTTCCGTCTTTTATCTTATCTCCGATGGAACGGCTTCCGTCGTAGGCTTTAAGGAGTGGATCAGGAGGCTGGAATACGTGATTAGCACTAGGGATCCGCAAGATGAAATGTCGGAGAGTGAAGGACTTCTTTTCGGCGTGTGAATCATGTTTCTGTGCTTGATGGGCGGGGAAGATGAGTTCCGGGAGGAGTTGTGCGACGCTGGGGGCTTACGTACGTCGAAGGCGATTCGGGTTTTCGGAATGGCGTAATTGGCCGGCTTGGATGATTCCAGAATGATTGGTCTCGTTTGACCATCCATATACAGTACGAATATGCATGTTGTGGTGGGTTTTGATCGTTGCGGGTCGAAGGATGCAAGTGAGGGTGTTCGCCCACCAGCCGAATAGATGGCCGACCACCAGGTCAGAACTACAAGTAGTCCGTCGCTTCATGCAACCTGTTGATTCGAATCGCAATCAACTTCCAGTATTGATGTACATCTTGACTCATCTATCAGAGCCAGAGAGCCCAGTCATCGGCCAGGTGGTAAACACGGTGAAATGAAGTCGACTTTTAGGTCTAGACACACACTGACTCGCGGCAACGAATCGGTCAATAGACTGGCCCGATCCCCCAGTCTTATGGCCCAGATAATGTTTAAGCAACGTTATACGAAGCGCCCGTGACTCGAAATGCCATTAAGCCTTCGGTAGACAAATCTGACGGAGACTGCATTTACTCACTAGCAAGTAGCTGGTCACCGACCAAGAAAGCATTCATATCGGACTCATACCACAGACCGAAGCTTGCGGCATGATGAATAGTTGCAATCATCTTCAATTGAGGGTTCCCTTCGTGGAATACTCTTTCTCCAATTGGGGTCCAGAATGTTGAGAAACAGCAAGCAACAACATACTCATTACTCTTATCGAAGTCGCTCAATCATTTGATACTCGACCATCTGATAAATCGGAGTCATCAGCTTTGCCAAACGTTTGCGGCCAACTGCTATAGATGATATCTCACATGAGCTTCGAAACTTTGGGTTTCCGGCTCCACGACAGCTGCAAACGCCGCGCTCTCCTTCAAGTTATCCTACGTGGGACCTATCGTCTCTACGCCATGATCCTAGATGGTTTGCATATTTTTGGTCAAAGAGTACCAGTCTTGTGTATGTCTACACGCTACTTGGGCCAAGACCTATTGCCGTCTATCATACAGCTGAATGCAAACTCCTTCGTCCAAACTTGAGAGACTTTACGTCCATAACAAATACACCCAAAAGACTGCTCTATCATGCCGATTATGATCTTATAGACCTCCCTTTAGAGCCTAGAGTTGTTTTCGGCGGAAAGCAATTCTAGACCTTGTCTAAACTCGGACATCTTAGGTGGGTTGAGAGCTCCCCACGCGAAGCCGCCGCAAAGGTGACTGGTTACCTACGTACTCAAGCCACCATGCTTCACAACCTAGTATGCGGTCCAGGCCATGCTTAACCATAAGAAGCTCGTTGCCATCCGCACCAAGCAACTTAGTTGAATCCTCAACTTCGCAAGAGACTTGGTAATGGCCAACAACAGGTCGTAATTTATCATTGCCGCAGTGCTTGCGGAGGAACCAGGCCATGGCTCGTAATGGGTGTTTCGTACGTATCCATAACTTAGTAGCTAAAATGTCGAGGATTCACATAGCAGACCTGTCCAAGGTGGCAATGACGGAAATGGCTCTGCGCCGGGGGTGTGGTCGAGGGAGGGAGGCTTAAACCACCTATCAAACTAACCTGACATGGATCACATGACCTTTTCGGCGGACACTCGTTTATTGATGACTACAAACTCATCTGGCCAAGTCTTTTTAACGTCTCAAGATGGTGGGTGGCTTGCGACGACTATGCACTTTGGGGTCTTGTGCAACAAGAAGAGAAATAAGATCCGAAAAGGAGCGGGCAGTTTGTATCAGACGCGATGGTAAGCTAAGTCTTACGAGAATGAAATGCATTATAAAAAATGTCTAGACAGAGTTCAATCTATCGTGAGCTTGCTTTATAGGTTCAGACCGGATGGTCGTGTCTCGGAGTTCGTGGTGAAGCAATGGACGAACCTACCCGGCACTAACTGTGTTGGAGGATTTCTTAGGCAACGCGTATCACGCACCCCAAGTATGCAGTCAGACATTAAGTGCTTAGTTATTTGCATTATATTATCTTATTTAGCTTATTTTATCATTTATATTGAAGCTGCATTCAGGTGGTGGTACACATGGCCCTTTTTATGTCATTCTTCGACTCTCTCAGCATGCGAGGTCAGCGCCGATAAGACTTGTCTTACCAACGAGAAATAGACCGTCACACGAAACTGGCTCGTTGCCAATTGGAAATGGAATTGGCGCCTACCTCTCTAGGCAGTGTGTTGATGTTTACACATCAGGCAGCATTCTACGTTTGACAGATGTGACACCCAAAGGCGCATGTTATGATCGCTGGCATTCTCTGCAAATGGAGAGTCTTAGTGCCAACAGTAGGCCATCGCCGGGAGCCGGACCGAACGGCAACGGATAGTGGTTTGGCCAAGCGGTGCTAATTGAGAGGGCATTGGGCCTGTATCGCAAATGACGTAGTAAGAAGGGAAGGGATCCGTCTATCTGGTGGCATATTCTTCAGTCCAGACAGAGGAAAACACGCTCTGGTCGGTGTGCTGTCATTCTTACGCGTCAGAAGCGCCAAGAAAGAAGTTCTCGGAGGAGTTGCTGTCATTATGGCATGCAGGAAGCACAGAGAATGCTTCACAGGGAGTCAAGACTGGCCTGACAAGTAAGCACCAGCCCTGATGGGAGGATCACATGGAGTGACAGCTCTGAACAATTCTGGAGCGAGGGTTTGAGAGAGACAGGATGCACCGACTTCTCCACTCGTCGTCCTTTTGCAGCAACTTCACTGGACGGATCATCTTCTCCTCCCCCAGGATGGCGAGGCAACGGTGCTAGACAGGGCAGGGATGAATACGAGAAGGGCTCCAAGGCTTTAAGCTGGCCCGGATATCGCCAAGTGCGGCACGCCCTCTATTAATAGGGGAAGCCGTCAAGGGAAGCCTGCGCGACTAAGCCTTGTTGAGGGTGTTTAGGGGGGATGGTGGACATGGTGGGTTTGTTTTGATTAAATATTTCAGCCCAGGACGTCAGTCGCACGGGGAGCAACCAGGTTTTTTGTGCTCTCTTTGCTTGTTGTCTTTTGATTAATTGGTCCTGCCTTGGCTTGTTGGCTTGGCTGTCTTGGGTCTGTGGATAATATTATTACTCGTTGTCTGCTCCTCTGCAGCTTGCCATTCTTCTCTCTTCCATCTCCTGTCCATCCAACGCCCACCCTCAATCCGCTTCACCACCAGCTTCACAACTTAATAATCTCCTATCACAACCCTCTAAGATGTCTTCCACCACCTCCGTCGCTTCTGCGCCCACCAACGGCTGCTCCGCTAACCTCTACGACACTCCCAGCGGTGGTAAGACCTCATATCCCCCTTCGACCGCTGACCCAAGCCGCTGACCTCGGAACAGACCATGCCTGCGCTCTCCCTTACAGCAAGAACGCGACCGACATCCTGATCGCCTGCTGTGGCAAGGCCGACGTCGTCTCCTACTACAACGAGTGTGGCGTGTACTGCCTCGCCATCGACCAGACCGTCGCCGACCTGATCTCGTGCTTTAAGGACGAGGGCGCCTCCGACGCCTCCATCTTCTGCCGCGGCAACGGAACCGACACTGCTTCCAAGACCCAGGGCTCCATCGCCAAGACTGCCTCGGCCAGCATCATCCACACTGCCGGCTCCACGATCACCAGCTCTTCCGACAGCGACGACAAGAGCGACGATGATGACAGCGACAGCACCAGCACCGCCTCGGGCAGCTCTTCCTCGTCGACCAACTCGGACAACGCTGCGCCTGGTGTCCACCCTCAGGGCGTGGTCAGCACTCTTGGTCTGACCATCGTTGGTCTGCTGTTCTCCGCCACCCTCTTCGGCGCTGTCCAGATCTAAGCCGTTGCGTTGTTTTCTAATTATTTGAGGATCTGCATGGCGGGTTGAACATGTATTGCATAAATTGGGGATACCTGGGAACTATCGAACGGGCACAAAATATTGGGAGTTGGACGCGTCATATTTGGTACATGATGAACGTGTCCAAGGGTTGTAATTTGTTTTCTACTTCGACCGGATGTAATTGACGCATGAGTACATAGAACCATCTACATGATCAATCTTGCAAACTGCCCCGTGCTAATGTTCTTGGTCAAAGTCGTAACTGTTCCCAAACCCGCGATTTAGATATCCTTCCATCACCTCCTTGTTGCTCACCCAGTCGACGGGCACGTCCAGTCCCAATTTGCCCTCTCGCGCCAGTGTTTCGAGCACGGGCTTGATGTCCTCGCCAAATTCGAGCCGCATCCTGTTCCGGTACCACGGCGCGAAATGGATCATGGCCAACATGACCCTGACCTCGTCCGTCATGTTTGGCATCCCTGCGTGCCAGAGCCTAAGATCGCGCAGTACAATGCTGCCCTTCTTGACGAGGGGTTGTACCGGCGGGCACACTTCTCGTCGCTGCGCTAGGAGAGCCTCGCTGATCCGGCCGCTGGCACGGTCACCGTGGACTCCCTCTTGGGCTTCGACGCCAGATCCGGAGTGGGTGCCGAGCCAGATCTCGGTCGACCCGTTCTCCGGCGTCGTGGTGACGAGGGGCACGTTCACAACGAGAGCAAAGGGGTGGGATGGATGCGCAAAGTCGGCGTCGGAGTGGACGGGCTGTCTCTGAGGCTTCCTTCCAGGACCAGCTGGCATGGCCGAATTGGCAGAGCAAAAGGACCATTTTGGATGGGGCCCGAGCACGGCCGACGTGATTTGCGTTGCGATTGGGTCTGGTGTTTCTTGTGAGCTGTGCGTTTCTTTCTATGGGAGAAGGGGGGATTCGGGTGACGTACTGGTAAAGATGGACGGGAAAAAGTACGCGGCCACGGGCGGGGCGTCTTGCTGGATGTTTCCCTTGTTGTAGTTGAAGGGGCCGTCGTCGCCGCGAGCTTGGAGGACATTGGCATCCTGCACCATCTTGTCGTTCAATAGATCGAGATGGTCATGGGGAACGACGTCTTCGACGACGACTAGTCCATCTTGGTGCATGTGTCGCACGGCCATCTCGAGGTTTCTGGCACTGAGGGCGAGGTTCTTCACCTCGGTGGCAGAAGGGCGAATGATGGCTGGTCGTGGGGTTGGTGTAAGTGATGCGAAGCCGCGACGTCCACTGGTGGTGGTAGCCAGAGCGAGCCGTCTTGGTAAACGGAACATGATGGACGAGGTGCAAAGAAGTCAATCGAGATCAATTGGTTGAATAGAGGTAACGTGAGAATTGAAGAGGACAGTCACAGCTGGAACAATGCTTCTTTCTTATAGTTTTCGTCTTCCAGTGGTTACTTCATTGTCTGCCATGCGGGAATCCCGAGCTCGGGAAACCCTTCTTTGTAGAGTTTAGCCTCTGCCCCCTCCCATCAAGGTCTCACTTTTGTTGTGAAGTACCTATCTGACCAGTAAACGTGCGAATAAACTTATTTGCCGCTCCACGGCTCTTTCAAGTTATTCACAAGCCGTTGCACCGGCCATCCGATGGTTGATTTGCAGGAAAGGAGATGTCGGGTGAGCTCCTCTCGAGCAGCGTCGGTTCGGATGAACTGGGAGCCTGGACGAGTCAGTAACATCAAGTGCAAAGCTGTTGGAGGCCATGCGTACAGTAAGATATTGGACCGAAGGCGTTGACAATAACCGAGGGCGCCTTGGACGTGAATGCAACACCGCAAATGACGAGGGCGAGGAATTCCAGATAGTCATCCCTATCCTTCGGGTCGTTGTCAAAAACGCCTAGTGACCGCCTTAGGTGGTTTTCATATTGATCTGAGCTCGCGTGAATTCCCAAAATGATGTCTAGAAGGAGCTTGTAATGCAGTGTAGATGCTGTCATTGTTAGAACTCGCTCATCTACCAGGACAAGGGATCAATTCGCACCGTGACATGGCTGGAGGAACCATACTTGGGGAAAAAACGTGCTCTTCCCAGGCCCTCCAAGGTGGGTAGAAAAGGGTTTCGTGCTTGCAGGACACAGGGAGGACCAGTGCAACATCGAGTCTAGTGTCGACGCCCACTTCTCGGCTGTGAAGTGACCACCAAAAGCGCGGTTGATGGTCTTTGCTAGAATGAGCGTGATGGAGTTGAGGTGATCCTGGTCCGAATCGTGCCGAGGGGGGAGAGCGACGGCGTCCAGGTCGATCTTTAATGGACACTTCTCGAAGAGGCTGAAGGTGATGTCTTCTCGGAGGTAGTTCCAGAAACCCGCTGCCAGAAGACCGCGATGGAGGTTTCCTGACAGTAAGTTCTGGACTGACACCATGGAGTATGCTCCTCGAAGATGCATGTTTGGGTCGACATCGCCTGGCTTCTGTTAGCACGGACCGTTTCGATGCGGAAATGATAGAGGTTAGAATGGAGTCTGGGAGAAATGGCTGCTTCCTTGCAGCATACTTACTGTCGAGTATTTCGTACGACCTGAGCAGACATGTCGCTGCGAGAGCCACTCCGTTGGTCATGACATGGTCGCCCTCATCAAGGGCAATGAGCAACTTGACACACTGTCCGTGGTACAGTTCGGCAGCGGCACGGAGGCTGCTCGCCGTTGTTTTGCAAAGGTGCATGGCCGACAGAGCAACGATGGCGGAGAATAGCAACGGCTCATCGACGGCGATTTGAGGAACCTTGACCTCAAAGGACGCTGACGAGTCGCTGAGGTCATACCACTTGGACAAGTCGGCGATGTAGTGATGAAAGAGGCGTGCGACTTTGGGGTCTTCAAGGGCCATTCGGGGACTCTTGGATGCAGACTTGCTTGCTTGGGCTTCAAGCGATGACTGGCGGATTTGTAGTGGTCTTTCCGCTCTGTCGCAATAACGGTTGGCTTTATCGCATTGACTACATACTGGATTTCTTTGATCACCTAGTGCTCTCCCAGTCAGAATACGTTTGCAAGTCGGTAGGGATGATGCGATGGCACATTTCAGTTTGCGTCGTCGGCAGGTGTTGCTGGGAGGCGTGAGTGATGAGCATCCATCCGGGCCCCTCAATCAACTCACCATGAAGCCTTGCTCAAAGGGCGTGGCATCGGGGTGCTGAATAAGAGGCTGGTCTCGGCGCCGATGAAAGCAATAGAAGAGGTTGGTCTGGGTTAAGAGGATGGAGCTGATACCGAGTGAAATGGATGGCATCAAGTTAAAGGCCGACTACCCTACACTTGCTCGGAATTTTTTTGGCCATGGCACCAAATACCTGGCATGTTAATCGACATTACACTTATTCTATCGTGTTTCAATTCTGTCAAATACCGAGAACAAAAAAAAACAGACTTGAAGCTTGGTAGGATTAAAGTAACGCTGTGTCAACATTCGTGCAGCAAGCGGGCGCTTCTCTCCTATGAGGTCTTTGACGTTCACGGAGGATGGAATAACGGGACCTCAGTCAAACCACCCCCAAGATGAATAGCATTCGTAGTGGAGTTGGCACATTTAACCATGACTTAAGCTTAACTCGTCGATAGAAAGGGATATGAAGCAAATGATTGCGAATAGTTCCCAGGTTTCCCGCGAGCCTCCTCGCCCCCACGCGGAATCTGACCATATTTCCGGATGAATTGCACTCCGCAGCTAGGTAGAACCTTGAATCAGACCTCCCACCCTCATATCGACCTTCGGCGTTCCCGTCGTCCAGCTGGAAGGAAACTTGGGGTGGAGAAACACCACCGTCAGTCTCCATCTCCTCGACTGTGCGCCGTGTGCCTGCATTTCGCAATTTCTTTGGTGTTTGCATCTCCACATGTTCGAGGCATGCTCGGACTTGAGTCTGAGCTAGGCATCGTGTCTCTTATGCTGTGGGTATTGGGTATGAGAATATACTACGTAGTAAGAGTGTGGTCTTCATAGATGGTAGCCTACAAGCCACTTCTGTGTCGAGGCTTGTTCGTCCCACAATCGACAATTGACCAAGGCCCATGTAGTTATAGAGGTCCCCGTCATCTGGTAACCTAAAACGTTTGTTGCAGGCATCCCGCTTTGTAGGATCGCCTTGAGGTAATTCTTATGCCAAGCCGGGGCTGACTCCATCCTCAAGTTGCTTTCGGCCGACTGGCCTCCTTCCCACAAGGATAAGTCCAATCAGCTGGCCTGCAAATCTAAGCTCCCATGTAGTCAAGCCCTCACGTATACATCACACGATGACTCCAAGTGGAAATCGCGCAGGAGGTACTGTAACACACGTGCCCATGAAGTCTTGGCGAGAGCCTTCTTGAGCATCAATGGAGTCAGAGAAGTGTTCCTGAGCGATAGTATTGTCCGTTAGCCGCAAAGCAGAAGGGGAACTAAGCTGCAGGACCAAAATCGGGCATTTCATACTTGAAACATATCCAGTACCCAAAAGGCCAAAAGCCGTAGTTGGAGTGATTCTCACCAATTGCCTCCATAAGGACCCTCTCTCAACTGGGGCAATACGAGGACGAGGAGGCATTTTATCAATCACCAGCCATCTGATAAAAATCTTCTGATAATCTCCGACTGGGGCACAACAGCCGTTGAAAGCTTGTCATATCAGGGGTCCACAGTCCACGATGGGAACAAGAACCGGAGCTTGGAGCTGAAATTGGTTTACGCTCCGTCGACGCATTAGTTGCACGGACTCGTGTAGACTCGGGAGATCAACTTCTGCAAGGAACCTTGACAGGCTTGTAAATGTTAAAAGGGTCTCGGCCGAGCTGTGAAGAGTAAAGATGGCTGTTGAGGGCTGCCTAAGCACTTCGCGATCCCACCTTCACACAGCAAGACCCGATCGATTGAGCCAAGATGAAGGCTTCACTCATCACAGGAATGATCTCCACGTTGGCGTCCATCTCCTCGGCGAGCAAATACGTCTGGCCTTCAGAGTATGATGAGATTGAAGAGATTCTCTCCCTCCAAGGTGGCTACTTGTCGAGGCGTTTTGCAGACGGTTGGTCCTCCCTGGTGCAACTGATGTGAAGACTTTGATAGCATTGCTAACACCGTTTCGAATAGGTGTCGTTCCATGCTCTGAAGGAGGCAATGTGAAAGGCCGACAGAATGCAGCGGAATGGATTCGCACCGCCTTTCACGACATGATTACTCATGATTCAAGAAAGAAGACGGGAGGTCTCGATGGCTCTATCTGGTTTGGACTGGAACGAACTGAGAATGGTGGCCGCGCCTCCAACAACACATTCAACTTCTTCAACTTTCTCTACTCGACCAAGGCCTCTGCTGCAGATCTTCTGGCCATGAGTGTCATTGTTTCACACAGTTCGTGTGGCGGTACAACCAAGATTCCCTTCCGCTACGGTCGAATCGACGCGGACGAGGCTGGCGTGGCCGGTGTGCCGGAGGCTCATACTCCCCTAAAGACGATGCTGAGCCGCTTTGCAACCGCGGGACTTAGCCACGAAGACATGATAACTCTGGTGGCGTGTGGACACACTCTCGGGGGTGTTCACAGCGTCAACTTCCCTGAGATCTCCAATGGCGACACGAATCCGTACAACGACACGGTGACGACCTTTGACAGTTCGCCTTACGTGTTCGACAATACGATTGCGACGGAGTATGTCAAGGGTACTACGACAAACCCATTGGTCATTGGATCCAACGAGACAGTCAACTCTGATAAGCGAATATTTTCGTCTGACAAGAATCGAACCATCTCAAACCTGGCTCGGAAGCCGTCTGCGTTCGAGGCAAAATGCGCTAAAATCTTCAACCGCATGATCGATACAGTACCAAAAGATGTGAAGCTATCTTCTCCAATCGAGGCAATTGACATCAAGCCCAACATCACGAAGTTATACGTCAACGGCGAGGGCTCTTTGGCGTTTTCAGGCCGAGTTCGTGTAAGGACCACCGAAGGGGCGAAGAAAGGTCGTGACCCAACTGATCTCTCAGTGCACTTGACATATGCGAATCGGAAGGGCAAGGGCGCCACCAAGGTCGAGACGGAGCACGCTGGTGACTCGACCGGTTTGTACGGGGAAACGTTTGCCTGGTACGAGTTTGATACGATTATCGACTCTTCCGAGGGAATCAGCAAGTTTAACATTCACCTGACTGTCTCTTCCAAGAAGAAGACCACCAAATATACCAACCAGGGCCGCGGGTATCTTGTGGATGAGACGATTCTTTATCAAGACGATGACTCGTGCGTCTCGCGAACGAGTTCAGGTGGCATGAGAAACTTCACAGCAAAGGTTGCTGTCAAGACAGAGCGCGCGTCTTCTCCACTGAGGATGGGCATTGTCCGCTTTGAGAGACGACAAGGCGTTATTGTTCGAAAGATGGAGATTGAATCGGTGTATTTCAACGCAACAGGGGAGATGAAAGGCAAATGGAACCTGTTTGAGGCTATAGTCCCTCTGTCGACGTCGGCTTGGAGTACGACATTCGACATTGTGCTGGAAGGGAAGAAGGAGGTAAGGAAGGAATTTCTAAGGACGTCGGCATGTCCTAGAGTCACTTCTTGAAATTTCGATTCTCTTATATCTTCTTACCGGCTCTTACACGTAAGATCGAGGCAAAATGAAATTTGATGAGGTTCTATGTAATCCCACCCGAATCTCGACGCAACATAATGCCGCTCTGGCGCTAATCAGCTTGCGCTCACCCTGTGCTTCCAGATCTCATTGGGTACAGTCGTACCGGGACTCTTTCGCATACTGGTGCTGCATGTTCCGTGTGCTGGTGCACTTGTCACAGTCGTACCCCTCTGAGAGCGACTATCGCCATTGAAAAGACCCGACCAAGACCAAATAACAACCCTACAAACGTGTGCTCAGACAGCTGGCTTCATCGTCATTGCCAATACCATAGCGTTTCGTCCACAAACTCCAGGCCAAGTTGCCAGTGCAGACACGTCTGCACCCGTCAATGTAAGTCTTCAGGTCTCGGCGAAGGACAGTGCCGTGGGTATATTTTGCAAGCAGGGCTTTCCCGGAGGCGTCAAGATTTGCGACGGCTGTTTCCGTAAGATCGATGACTGCTGCAACCGCGCCATCCAGGGAGCCTTGTTCGTGGAAGAGCAACGGTACTAGACTATCGACGGTTTCTTGTGCCTAGATCCAGATCAATGTCTCGGCTTGAGTAATGTTTTCGTCAGGGGCCTCTCACAACTTCTTTCTTCAACGAGAGGAGACCGTTATGCCTGCTCGTGTTTCAGTCTCTAGCCTCTCAACGTTGTCAAGCGTTTTGCGTGACACTTACGCCCACACGACGAGATTGGTGCTGCTCCAGATCGTGCCATGTTAGAGTCAGTCAAAACTTCTACAGGCAGCATGATATCGTATGCGTATCTGAGGAGCACTCAGGTTAGTCCTCTGTGATTTCTGGGCCAATCGGCTGCCGCTAGACGAACTCGATAAAGAAACAGATAATGCAGACGGCGCTGGTTTGATTGCGGTACGAAAGATATTCCTTGACTGGCGGCAAGGTAGGGCTAAGCCGTTAGGCCTGCTCTACCTCAGTGGCTTGAATGAATCGCTGGAGCTCGGAGAATAGTAGCTGCCTATGCTCTGTGGGCAAAGAGTAAGAAGCGAGAAGCATAGAGGTTGGGGCTTTCGTACTGAGGTTGTATACTTCAAGAGTCGCGTCGGCGAGAGTTTGAAGAAGGCGATGATATCATTAGATGGCGACGGGGCCTTCTCCGCCCTGGTTGAGAGCCCGAGGCAATGCTTTGCCCAAGAAATGGTTTCCATACGGAAGGCCTGGGCAGCTTCAAAGTCCCGAGAGAGTTGTCCAACCTCGGCGTCGATTTCTAATAGCGTGTGAGTACATGCAGTTCGTCCCAGGGTAGACTCTTACCATCATCCCATATGAATAGCCAACAGAAAAAGAATGAGCACTGCATACACAGAGATAAAACGGGGAAGGGTCGTACCCAAAGAGCCAGGCAGGAGAGGATATCTGCGCGATCTATGTTGGCATATGGACACCAGGTCGCGGAGAATAGGCCGCCGTCGATCTTCCCGAGGACCTTTCGTTTCCTCGGACACTCTGTCGTACTAATTCATCGGTTCATTAGTCAAGTCGACCTTTGCAGGGGCTTGTAACATGACGCGATACCACTTGATTCTAGACGGCACTCGAGCTCTCACTTGCTCAAGTAAAGGGCTGACACTACGCGGCCAATGGCGAAATACGGCGGAGAGGCCGGGGATAGACAAATGTTGACCCTTGAGCTGGGCCAGGAGCTCTGACCGGGAGGTGGAAATTGACATGACAAGGTGTTGGAAATTCTGACAAAGAAAAATGAAGATGGAAGTAAGAGAATGGAACAAAGGGAACAGGGGGAATAGCAGTAGATATGGGTCATGAGCGTGACTATGCATCAGGGGTGTTCCAAGGTGCCATCTCAGACGAGGTTTGTTGAGAGAGTATATGAAGAGATGCAACACGGTCTGAGACCCTTGTTGGTCAAGGTTATTACGTCAAGAGGTATCACACATGATGCACCAGTTGTGCGACGATACAGCCATACAAGGATATCATGCTGCTTCCGATCCATCCCTCGGGGTATGAAAAGGGGTCGCACTCCACAAAGCACCACCAAGTAACACAGACCTATACTTCTTTGCTTGCGAATCTCACGAGGACAGAAGAGAGGGGAAGCACTAGAATCCTTCCTATTCATTCCTCACCGCCGCTTTGCGTCTGTATGACCGCCTTGCCTCTAAGCGAGCGCCTTCTCGTCATCTTGTTACCCACGAGGCACCTACGTATCACGAGGGTCCGTAGGACTACGATTGCTACCTTCTCAGGCGTCCTTGATGTCCCACGAAGTCCAGAGCAGAGTCCGAAAGAAGAGGTGAAATTACTAGTTAGGCCTATATTTGGACGATGTTCTGATGCTAATGTTTAGCTAGTGTTGGCTCCGCCCCTTAACCCCGTACTTGAGCTCTCAAGGTCGAAGGATCACAATATTGTCCTAACTCCACGGCAGAAATAAGTACCTCTTTTCTTGTCCTTCCTTGAGACGGGAGTCAAGGCAAATCTCGTCTTTTCTTTTCCTAGTGTTCCTTCTGTGTTATGCACTCTTGGGGTATGATGAACTAGGTTGAGGCTTGTTTGAGCTTCCTCGGAGTGGTGAGATTCACCCCAGATTACACGCCCGGAAATACAACTGACGCTGAATAGGTGATGCTATATTACGCTTCACTGACCATCTACAACCTTTATTTTCATCCGCTCTCCAAGTACCCTGGCCCTAAGCTGGCATCTGTATCCAACGTCTGTCGCTAGCCACCTTACTTTGCCGAGTTGTCTGACCTTATATGCAGCTTTGGTACGTAAAAGCATGGATGTCTGGAAGATACCCTTTCACAATCCAACAAGCACATCACAAATATGGTATGTGTCGTCTTCAATCCAATAGTGCCCTCTCATACCGCTGACTTGTCACGAGGCGACGTTATACGAATCTCGCCCAACGAACTCTCCTTCGTCGCTGTAGGTGCGTATCGAGACATTTATTATCATAGCGGCAAGAATAGCGCAAGATTGTCAAGAGCAAGTTCTACGATACTGGAGAGAAACACCTTGACCTCGCACAGGTTCAGGATCCCGAGGAGCATCAGAGACAGAGAAAGATGCTTGCTCGAGCATTTAGCCTCAAGTCACTTCGCGAATGAGAGAGCGCAATTCACAACTTCACCGACAAGTTTCTCCAGCAAATTGGGAAAATGGGCTGTCCAAAGGGCCCTGGGATCGATGTCAAGCAGGCACTGAATTGGCTGACGTTTGATATCATTGGTAAGCCAGAATCGACCCGACTTCATGGCATTCGAGCGTGAAAGACGCCCTATTGATCCTCTTCTGATATATGCCATTCCAGGTGACTTGGCGTTTGGCGAGTCCTTCGGGGCGGTTGAGTCTGGCAAAACCCATTTCTGGGTATCACTCATTGTGGAATCTACCTATTTCTACATGTTCAACGACGCCCGCAAGCGGTTCCCGCTGATAAACCTGGCATTGCTTTTGCTCATTCCTCGGGACCCCGGGCCAAAGTGGAAGAAGCATCAACAGCTCACAAGCGAGAAGGCTATGAATCGTATCGCCCTGGCACGGATCTTAAACGCGATGACTTCTTCTCACACCTGCTTAGGGAGGGAACCATATCCGAGCAAGAGCTGAAGAGCCAGGCAAACACGCTCATCATTGCTGGTTCCGAGACCACCTCGATGGTGTTGACCGGTTTGGTGTGCTTCCTTCTCCAGAACAAGCCGTCACTTGACAAGTTGATAGAAGAGGTACGGTCCGCTTTCAAGTCTTTGGACGATATTACTGGCAATGCCACGAACAACCTGCCGTATCTATAGGCAAGCTTAGATGAGGGACTTCGTCTGTTTCCTCCCATCGCATTCGGCCCCCCGCGGGTCTCGCCTGGGGCAACAGTTGCCGGGCAGTATATTCCTCCCGGGGTTATAGTCAGCGTCGACAACTGGAGTGTTGGCCGCGACCCGCGCAACTTCCGGGACCCCGACTCGTTCTTGCCGGAACGATGGCTGGACCGGGATTCGACGGATAATAAGGCCAGCTTTCAGCCCTTTTCTCTAGGGCTACATGCATGCATCGGCATGAATCTAGCTAACCTTGAGATGAGGATTATCCTGGCGAAGATGGTGTGGATGTACGACTGGGAACTCATCAGCACCGACCTGGATTCCTTTCAAGAGGCCAAGCTTTATCTGCTATGGAAGAAGCCGTCTGTTCTGGTCCGTTTTCATCTTAGAGGGAGCATGGAATAGAAAAAAGGTCGGCCAAGCGAAGAGTTTAGTTTCTGCCTAGGAGAACTGACCTCTGACGGCTATCATATCAAGTTACTATGCCAACGCTGATATTAACTTTGTCGGCCCTGGAATTGGTTTTGCTCGGCTGAATTTGAACCTACCATTCTCCTAAAAACTCAGGCAGTCAAGCGGAAAGTACTGGCTAGTTATTGCAATATACTTGAGGAGTAGATGTATTGAGGATGAACCTGATTCAATATTGATTTCCGTTCTCATTTAGCCTTTCAAGACGTGAGATGATTAACCATGCGTTGAATGAGCGCATCCATGAACGAAAGACATGCATCGCTTCTTACGTACCTACATAGAAGCATGTTGCCCTAAAATATCCGATTTTCAAATATCGTTAGTTTCGACACGCACCCGACTGCTAGTAATAAATGTATTCTGCAAAGTGTGACATGGACCGGCATAGATTTATCATTTGCACTTTCGCGTCGGAATCTGGTCGACCATTCCATGGCGAGGCATCCATAATCAACGCGTGAGCAATTGACCACATCAACTTGAATGCGCCCTGAATTCTGGTGAACTTACATCAACTACTCCGTGCGAGACAGACAGCCCAGGACGCACAGAAAGTATATCGGACATACAAGTATTTTCATTAAGAATAAGATTGAGAGCTGATGGAAACGTACTGTTGCTAAAATAGCAGCAAAGAACAAGTTCGCAATTTCGAAAGAGGCATCTACGGCTACTCACTCTAGCTCAAGCATTATTACTTTCACATGTGTGAACTCTTGAATCGTATTCATTATCAGTTTGCTCAGCCGAGGATCTTTCACTATGGTTTCTCATCACTGCGCCACCTCATTCGTTCAAGCGTAGCCACGTGTCTTTATGCTTCGGAACCCGAAACCCCTCTTCTAGAAACTAGGCTTAAATGTATGCTTTTGGAACTGAGTTTCGGCGTCTATGCTCGAAAGCAACTTCTCGGTCACTTACAAAGGGAAGGTCGCTGGGTGACCTGCACTAGTCGGTCAACTTGCACGGCCAGGGATAGACAGATGGTGGGGGCCATCAGCTCATAGAAACTCAGGACGTCTCATAGAGCACCCATGCTCGGGGGCTCTTCGAATTGGGGCTCGTCCGTCTTTGGCGCTGGGCTATTCAGAAAACATGCTATGTTCCATCTTGGCGTGATTTATACACCAATTATTGCCCTGCCCGTTAAGAACGTGTCCGCGACGGACTCGATATTCATGCGGGGTAGGCTATTATAGCAAATGGCTAACGAGGGCATGATCCCGTGGCCTTTTTCACCGAGAGATCATTACTGCTTCTGGTAGGTAGCAGTTGGATACCCGGATCAACTGCCCGACTGGGCTAGGCATGGAATAAAGTCACGACGGGACAAGACATATTCCAAGTATACAAATAGAGCCAACTCGCAGTGTGCATTTCTATCGTTTGGTTTTCGAAGCAGCAGTGAACAGTTACGATCCAAAAAGCCCAAGATGAAGTTCACGTCGACTCTCCTCATGCTCCTCCCCGGCGTCTTGGCCTCTCCTACCCGGCGGGCTGAGACGGCTCTTGTGGACCGCGCGACAATCCAGGAGGTTACTGATGAGCTTCTCTTTACCCTCACACTCCCTCAGTTCACTACTCGCCGCAATGCCAAGAACCCCTCCACGCTGGACTGGGCCTCGGATGGCTGCACCTCGTCGCCCGACAACCCGTTTGGATTCCCCTTCCCCCCGGCTTGCAACCGACACGACTTTGGGTACCAGAACTACCGAGCGCAGTCAAGGTTCACCGAGAGCGCCAAGTTGAAGATTGACAACAACTTTAAGTCCGAGTAAGTACCTGGCCCCAAAGAAGTCGCGTCTTTCGGAGTTCGCAGGCCTTCGCTTTGAATTGGCCTTGAACTATGCCGTCGTTGGAGAGCATTTAGCTAACCCGTGTTGCCTTGTCTAGTCTCTACTATCAGTGCAACTCCGTCAGTGCCAAGAGTGTGTGCAGAGCGCTGGCCGACGTGTACTATGCTGCGGTCAGGGCGTTTGGTGGTGACGATGCCACTCCCGGGAAGAGAGACGAGGACCTGGTCGCTGAGTATGAGGAGAAGCTTGCCATTTACAACAGTCTCGTCGAGGAGGCTCAGAAGAATGGAGAGCTTCCCTACTTGGATTAGATATGAGGATGGGTGGAAGTGCCATGCTGGGACTTCACACGTATGCCAAGTGTTGGAAGAAAAACTTGTAACGATGAAGTTATGTAGCCATGAATGAAACATGTTCTGAAACTCAACACTCGTGAGACTCAGGATGCAGTATAACATCTTTGCTGCTTTTCATGAGCTTGGAGCTTCCCAGTCGTCATTGCGCTCGACCCGGAGGAAATTCATCCAGGTATCGTCGCCCATGACTACATCTGCCACTTCCATTGGCGGCGCGTTAGGCCACATCATACTAAAGACGTTGTTGATTTGAGTCTGGGGGCTTTCCTCAACTGGCTCTGATGTCCATTGCTCCAAGTCAACGGGCTGATTTGCCGCCTCGGTTCCTGCAGGTATGTCTTCTCCAGTTGGAGCTGGCGGAGCGACCTGTTCCGCTTGGTCGCTGTCGAGATAGCGTCCACAAAGGTCCGAGATGACCTGGTAGCATCGTGGTGAGCTCGCGTTGGCTGGTGAAAGAGCTGTTATCGTTTGCAAGGTCTGTGTAATCTGAGCTCGCCAGTCCGACGCTTCTGGGGCGGAGGGCTGGTTGCGGAGACAAATGCACGGGATTAGAGCGGCTTGGAAAAGGAAGTATCTGGAAAAGTGAGGTTAGAACAAAGGGGTTATTCGAAATAAAAATGAGGACTTACAGGCTGTACCAAGCAGCAAGCCGGTTATGTTCATGGCTCTCCCAGTATTCAGCAATCATCTGAATGGATGATTTCGCGTCAGCAAGGCAGCGGTCATACGCCACGGCATTGTCAGTTTCAGCATCTGCTCGGCGTCTCAACGCCCTCCGTATCACAAAGGGGCGGTAAAGAATTATCCTCAAGTTGCGGACTCTCCAAGACATGACGGCCTGGCAGAAGGCGTACCTAGGGGGAACCGGGGTTTGTTCTCGGAAGTAGACTGGCATCTCAGCTTGCCAAGTCTCGATGAGTCCGGAATCAATTTTAAGTAGCTCTCCCGCCGAGGGGAAGGGTTTTGAAATGATGCGGTCGTAGCATTCGTGTGTTGCGATGTGAAATCGAGCTTGGGTTGTGACGGCGGTGTAGGGGGTGATTTGGTTGCTTTCGGGAGGATAGGAAGTAGAAGCTGCCGTGAGATCCTAGAAATATATGAACATAAGTGGTAAGATACAATTGAGGAACTGGAGTAGCGTACCTTGTCGTTGACGTTGAGTGGGAATGAGACCTCAACACCTTTATATGGCCAGACATCTGGCCGACTGAAAGTTATAGTCGCACCAACATCAAAGACGCACAAGGACCACCAGACGCGTCTTCTGATCTCCATGTTTAGTGGAGAAATATTCCAGCCTTGGAATTCTTTGTGAAGGCCGAGTCCCATTGCCATCCGCACTGCGAGCCCCAAGTAGTTGTATCCAGAGTTGGGCTTGTCTCGCTTTTGTTGGTAATTCGACGCCAACGTCAAGGCTTGGACCAGCGGTAAGTTTCCAACCTCGAGAAAGTCAAAGCTCAGAATGGAGCTCGCTTGCTGGAAGAGTGCCATATCGAGAGTCTCGGCTGACGAAGTTGATGATGCCCATACGCCAATAGCCGCAACGACGTAGGCGAGGACTGTCCAGCAGGTCTCGTTGGGGCGTGGGATAACCTCGCTGTATTGTGCGCGGAACGTCGGCTCATGGATAATGGGGTAACTGACGTGGTACAGCCGGAAATACGAGTCGATCATGGACTCGGCAATGTGTCGGTTGGGATTGGGCTGAGGAATCATGGGATAGATGCTGGATGCATTATGCTGTGACTTGGACAGACGTCGACGTGACCTGGGCTCAAGGAGACGCAACAATGCAGCACCTGAGGCAACCCCAAGATAACCCGATTCTCCTTCGTTGACGGTCAAAGATGCCATGCCATCGGATATAGGACTGTCTTCTTCAGGAGCCTCCGTGATGGCATCGGGAGATAGCCCGTGGACATGTGTTGTGGTCTTCTCACACCAATCGAAATCGTCCTCCGGCGGACCCTCCAGCAGCCTCTGATGATCGACATTTGGCGGACTAGGACCTTGGGTTCTATCCGCTGAAGAGGGGAGGCTTGCATTGGGAGGAGGATCCGTTCCGGGATGGCCAGTAACCGGCGGATGCCCTGTTTGTGGTGTGGGAGCGGTTGAGAAGTTGAAGCCTTGGGAGGTCGGTGGTTCAATTTGAGGGTTTACAGGCGCTGTCCCTGGAGAATTGCCTCCTCTTTCCCATGATCGCAAGTGTGGCGGAACCAGTGTTCTCATCTGTTTCACGAGAGCCTCTGCCCGCTCGAGCCGAGTCTCAACCTCGGTCAGATGCCTTGTATGCCATATACGGTCAGCCTGCAGTCTTCAGAGAGAGAATAAGAGCGGGGCCGGACGTACTTGCGCGTCAATGGCGTGCGAGAGTGCTTTTCGTACAGACAATGACGTCTGTATCTGATGCACAAGTCACATGTGGGAAGAGCCCGATTGCACCGGGCCTTTCTCCTCCGACATTCCTTGCAGGCCTGGTCTGACGAGCCAATGCAAGCCGCATCTTGGGGTCGCAGGTCTGCGTTTGTAGATGCGGACAGGGTTGACATGCTAAGGTGGACTGGACCGGCATTGGGAGGAGCATCTGCTGTGAGAGATTGCATGATGGATGCCTTATCGATGATCCAACTCAGCCATGTCCGTGTTCATTGACGATATCGGACCTGGGGAGATATTCTCTCTGAGAGATCGGCGTGAGATGGTGGAGAAGAGGCTTGGGCTCACTTTGGGCTGGGGAATGGCGTGACTAAGTCTTTATGCGGAGTAACTTGTTGATTCGATCCCCGCACGTCAGGTGGAACGAGGAGACTCTTAGTCGCATAGTCTATCGACTTATTACCGCTGCAAGACACTCCTCGTGTTACAATTCCAAGTTGAGGGACACCGAGGATGATATGAATAATTCAAGTGCAACTGGTTTATAACTGATGTAGCTCAATACGAATCCGGCTCGTGTTCATCCTCTGTTGGACCAAAGCTCCCCCCTGTTCACTCGCCATACAACGGATCCATAGATTGACGTCCAATAACGCCTTCCTGAATCAACCTCTTCTCCAAGTCAACTGGGGTTCCGGAATGCACCACGACAGTGGTTTCGGTGGAGGAGCTCTCATGATAATCCCAGTTTCCTTTGCCGTAGATGCGTGTCAGGGCATCATTGAAGCCGTCTCGGTCCGTGATCAGCTGAGTGCGGACCTTTCGGGTGAAGACCAAGTTCTTGTTGACTGTAACCATTGTAAAAGGTTGGAGGTGTTGATTCTCTCGTGTAAGAACTGATGATAGTTTCTTGGCTGGCAAGTTTGAATTGGTGCGATGGCGTTTGATAACTCAAGTCAGGGGAGCGCGCACGTTGTAGCCTTTTTGTGTTTGGAGACGTAGGTTTAATCATAACTCGCTGACGATGATTCGGATTATTCTTCAACTACCTCTTCACTCACGGGGACTGAGAATTCACCGGTGAAGGGCTGCAGATGCTTAGAAGCACATCACTGACCTTGAATTGGTTGTTCCGACTCAGTCATAATAGTCCAGTGATTCAGTCTAAGTTGGGATAGACATTAGTGACTAGATTTAGAGCATTCGAGATATTTCTTTCCTAGGCACAGATGCTCGATCGGTCAGGTCTCAAGCCTCACTCATTAAGATTGAACAACTAGCAACTAAGCATCACAACGCTACATCTACAGACGCCTACACAGCCCATCAGCCTCAAATCTGCTCGCAATGGCTGGCAGAGTCATCTAGCTTCTTGGCATCAGCCGCCCGCACCCTTTCCTCGTCAATGATGTCGTCACCGTCAAAGATCTTCGCGATTTCTTCTAAGCTGTAGCCCTTAGTCTCCGGGAAAAGAAAGAATGTGACCACCAGAAAGATGGCAAGCAGCACACAGTAGACAATGTAATATTTCCAGCCTATACGGTCAAGGCCGATTGGGTTCGCAAACGCGGCGATAATCAGCGATCCGTAGATGGCGAAGAGCTCGACGGCGATTCCCTTGGATCGGAGCGAGTATGGGAAGATTTCGGTCGGATATCCAAACAGAAGGGGCGTCCAGGCGATGTCGTAGTGAAAGTAGAAGATGAAGAGACAAACGACGACGACAATTCCGGCCGACTTGTTGCCCGTGTCCGAGTTGACGGCCGAGCACGCTGTCCACACAATGTACGACACGAGCATGCCGATGCCGGACCAGATGAACAGGGTTCGCCGGCCGAGACGATCGACAAGGAAGGCTGCGCTTAGGGCTGCCCCAAAGTTGAAGATTTGAAGGAGGCCGTTGATGAGCGTCTGGTCAAATGTGTCTTTGATTCCGACAGTATCGAGGACGAGGGTCAGATAATACGAGACCTGTACCCTGTTAGCATCATAAAAGGCATAGGCAGAGAATGTGGTACTCACAACGCCAATTCCGTTCCATTGGGCAAATGCACCCGTGCAAACGGCAATGAGAGTACGCTTTCGGTTTCCGGGAGTGCTGACAAAGGCTGACCAGCCAGTGCTCTTCGCCGTCTTCTCGTATTGGATGGTTTCGATGATTTCTGCCAGCTCACGACGGACGAGTGGGCTGTCGACTGTCTCCGGGTCATGATATTTGGATAGGATAGCAGCGGCCTCTGGCGCTCGGTCCTGAGCGACAAGCCATCGAGGGGACTCTGGGAGCCAAATATAAAAGAGCATCTGAATGGCTGGGAACAAGGCTTGCAGCCCAGAAGGGACTCGCCACGATACGGCATCCTCGTAGGTTTGGGTTCCGAAAGTTGTCCAGGAAGCCAAAATCGCACCCAGATAGTAGAAAGTCCAGAAGGCCGACGTGTATTTTCCACGATGGGTCGGATAAGCCAACTCAGCAATCAACATGGGAGAAGGCTGAACAACAAACATGCCCCCGAAGCCCACGATGATTCGGGAAACGACGAACATGGCATAGTTGATAGAGGCAGCTTGGATGATGGATGCAACGATGATGAGGATCGTACCGGCCAGGAGGATTGGTTTTCGGCCGTATTTATCGGATAGAGTACCGACGAATGGAAGGGCAAGGACGGACCCGATGGACTGAGCAGCATTTACGAGGCCAAGCATTGAGCCGGCTGGGTGGCCAAAGTATTCTCGCCATTGGTGAAGGGATTGGACGCCATTCATGAGAGAGCCTAGTTCCGCATGTTAGTGATCCCGCTGTATAATAGAAGTAGCAGACTCGAAGCTTACCATCATATCCAGACACGGAGCTTGACAGCAAGGGGATCAGAAGCAGGAGATTCAGTTTGATGAGATGAGGCTGCTGAAACCAATATTTGTTGTTCTGGGGCAAGACCTCGGCCAAGGCGGCGCCGACGATCTTTGCGTCCTTTTCTACCTGAGATACCATGACGAGGCGTGGCAAGCTTGGAGATGATTGGTGTGCTTGAAACTTGTGAAGCAGCCGGTGATGAATTCTGCATGAGGGTGGAACCGACGAGCTCTTTATATAGGAACATTACAGGTGTAGTTTTAATACATGCCCAACGCGCCACCTCAGAGGCATGATCCCTGGCTTCGTTGGAAACGGCTATTGCTTTGACACGAACCTGTCTTCTCTCCTCGCCCCCGGATCGTCTGCATGCTTGAACCTGGAGAAAAGGCGCTGCCAACGCTGTGGGGAACACGCGGGGAACACGGGGAAGCATTCGAAAGGCAATGAAGCGACCGGCCGGAGTGGGTCGTCCGTTGGCGACGGGCACAGTCGACCGAGGAGATGAGTGGACGACGGAACGACTCATGACTCGGATCATGGCTGGAAAGGCGGGTCGACGAGGAGAAGCTGAGTGACGCCTGGGAACCTGTTTTTCGATGTCCCATTCGACCCACTGGAGGAGGATTTCACTAATGACATGAACCAACTCGAAGCAGCATGGTGAGCATGACGGTGACGGCTGGGGACCTGGTAAGTTGACCTCTTGCTATGGAAGCATCTCCGACTCCGGCATACACCGAAGTGACGTGTGTTGATGCTGCCATTTTCGCGACTTCTTCGTAGACAACGAGACAAGGCATTGGCTCAACAGCGACGACCCGCCTGTATGGTAACAAGGTATCCTTGTCTGTGCTGGAAATGTCCGGTTCTGGATTGTGGTGTGATTAATTATGGATGGAGCACGCACATCCGGCACCGGCATGCGTGAGTGATACCTGTTCGGACACAAATCTGGTTCTCGAGAAGGAATGTATGGCTGACGAATCTGATAGATCATAAGAATATGGGGTGTAAGTCGAGGGCCCGGCTAAGTAATTACCTATCTATGTATGGAAGGGGATTTGGGCTAGCTGTTCAAGCATCTTTCTCTGGGTGCGAATAGATACGTCGAGAAATCAAGTTGATGAAGCAAAATGGTACTCATTCGAACTAGTTAATAAATCGAATGCAGTTGCTTGAAGCTGAATTGGTCTAATGATTTCTGCGTGTACATGAACAAACATTCATCGAGCCGTGTATCCTCCATCAACAATGAAATCCGCACCCGTCGTGTACGAGCTCGCATCACTCGCAAGATACAAATAAATGCCCCTCAACTCCCTTGGGTCAGCATCTCGCATCATAGGAGTCAGGCTGAACCACTCCTCCTTCATCTCAAAAGGACAGTCTCCCGAAATGGCAGTGTCGATGTACCCAGGGCTCACCGAGTTGATACGACCACCCCATTTCGCCCACTCGACCGACAAGCTCTTGGCTAGATGAATGCAGCCGGCCTTGCAAGCGTTGTAGCAGCTTTGCTCTTGGGGGACATTGGCCGCATGGCCGCTCATGCTGGCCGTGATGATGCCTACGCCGCGCTTCTGCTCTCGAAAAACGAGGCCGGCGGCACGCATGCAGTAATAGGCACCGTCAAAATCAGTAGCACGCACGTTATCCCAATCCTCTATCTTGTCGTCGAGGCCACCAGCCTTGGTAGGGATGCCCGCATTGGCGATCATCACGTCCAAACGGCCAAAGTCCTGGACCACTTGGGCAACAGCGGCCTCGACATCTGCGTACTTGCGAATGTCCACCTTGTAGGTTTGCACCTTGACACCGAAGTCCTCGATGATTTTGTTCTGAATCTTCTGGGAAGAGGTAGAGCTGTGATACCACAAGGCAAGCTATGAATGACAGTCAACAGAGGCTTTGAGACGAGCATTGTCAGTGGCTTCTTACATTGGCGCCGGCTTCTGCAAGACCGCGAGCAATCTCATAGCCGATGCCACCGCATCCACCAGTGATGATTACGGTACGGCCATCTAGTCTGAAAGATTTGAACAGACTGTCTTCGACTGGAGGGTTGGGCTTGCGGATGGACTGTCGTCCGTTGGTTCCGTTTGTGGCTGACATGATCAATGAGAAAAGAGGTAACTGGCGTTGAAGAAGTGGTAAGGAAGAGTGCCGAGTCTAAACAGATAGGGACATGGGATACTACTGTCTCAGTCCCAGATAGGGAGAGTGAGCCATGCTTCAAATAAGGCAACACAATAGTCAAGTTGGTGGTCTACGGAAAGGAGGGTCCGGTCAAGGTGAGGAACAGGTGCGTGTGGAACAATCAGACGGAGTGGCCCTCCGGTTCGCACTGTTGAACCTGGGGTCTAGTGTGTGGTTGTCGCCCGGAGAAGCAATGCTGGGGACAAGGGTCGGACAACAGACAAACTCACAGCTGACCGTCTAGGCCGAGGTTTTGATCCATGGACAATAAGCTCCTACCAAGTATAGTACTGCGCAGTAGCAAGTCTGTGGAAGAGCGGTACCGAGTTCTGGCTAATTAATTACATGAAACCAAGCTACACCATGAGTCTCTGACTTGACTTGAAGCATACACAGTACTTAGTCTCCAATGAGATTCGAAGGTATTAAGAAACCTAGGTAGTAGATCAACGCAATGTTTCATGACAAGAGCGAGTTTTTATCTTCTCAGAGAAACGAGACATCTTTGGTCTAAACTTGACCCAGGTAGGCAGGTTCGTGATATTCTTAGCCCAGCTTCGTTTCGTCTATGCTCTCGATCAATACATCATACCGCCCTTCGCTGTGCTTGACAACATACTCCCCATTGACTAAATCGTTCTCGTCTGTCCTCTTCAGAGCCATTTCCACGGTATTCTCAATCCCAGACTCAAGATGCCGCCTCGCAACTCGAGCCCTGGCCAGCGATGGCTCGACCCTGACCAGCCATCGATAATCCACAGCCGGAGAGATTCCATCCCAAGGCGCCTCATCGCATAGAAGATAATTCCCCTCGAGAATGCACACCTGAACGTCCGGGCCCACAGTCAGACCACCCGGAACAGGGTCTTTGCCTGCATGGTCAAAAGTTGGCGCAGCGACAGCGGTCTTGCCAGCTGCGTTTCGGAGCTCATGCACGAGCGCGGCCGCCGCTGCGCCGTCAAAGGTCCACGGTGCGCCTCTCCTGGCGATGGCCTCCGAGGCGTTGGGGAGGGAGCGGAGGGTGGCGAGCGGGAGGTGGAAGCCGTCGATGGATATAGCGAGGGCGGAGGGGGCCGAGGGCGTTGCGTCGAGCTGTTGGACGACCTTTTGGGCGATTGTCGACTTTCCGGAACCTGGGGGCCCGGCCAGGGCGATGAGAAGCCGGGGTTTGGCTTGGGCTTGGTCGGAGGCGAAGTGGGATATCATGCGTTCGGCGAGAGATTGGTAGACGGCTTCCATTTTGCCCTACTTGATCTGATGGCTTTCTTTTTCTTCTTCTCCGACACTTTATTCCATAGAGCTACCTTGACATATATTCTCATCTGAGCATGCATACATTTGCGGTCACAGAACCTGCTCAATGCCGGCCGGGGCTCTGTCACCCTCCGCCATGAGGCCCCCACATCGTAACGCTTACACGGCAAGATGCATGCCATCGAACAAATCAAGCATTCGCAGCGACTTTAAAGATCGTAAGCAATCTCAGTGTTCCCCAGATTCTTCTCTGCAACCATCAAGGTAGACAATTGCAACCATGACAGAAACAGTAAGCCGTTGTCCATCCAAGCTCTCCCTCGCATCCCGGCTAACATGAGCCTCCTCTAGAACCCCGCCTTCGTCCTCCAGTCCGTCAACAACGTCTCGTTTGAAGATCGTCAGGTTCAGCCTTTGAAAGATGTGTACGATGTCCGCGTTCACGTGCAACAGACCGGCATCTGCGGCAGCGACGTGCACTACTGGGCGCGTGGCCGAATTGGAGACTTTATCTTGACGAGCCCCATCATTCTCGGTCATGAAAGCGCCGGCGTCATCGTCGAGGTTGGCAGCAAGGTGAAGAATGTCAAGGTCGGCGATCGCGTCGCCATTGAACCTGGCGTTCCTTGCAGACGATGCGACTTTTGCCGTGTCGGCTCGTACAATCTCTGCGAGGACACTGTCTTCGCTGCTACGCCTCCGCACGATGGAACGCTCCAGAAGTATTACGATGTCGCATCGGACTATGTGTATCCCATCTCGGACGGCATGACGGCTGAGGATGGCGCTCTAGTCGAGCCCGTGGCCGTGGCCGTCCAGATTGTCAAGGTGGGAGACCTTCGCGCTGGTCAATCGGTGCTCGTCTTCGGCTGTGGCCCTATCGGCGTGCTCTGCCAGGCCGTCGCAAAGGCATCTGGCGCCAGCAAAGTCATCGGCGTTGACATCTCCGAGTCTCGGGCGCAGTTTGCGCGCGACTTCGCTGCTGATGGCGTCTACGTGTCCAAGACAAAGCCCGAGGAGGGTACCGATCCAGTGGCTGCCGCCCGAGCCATGGGCGAGAGGATAGTGAAGGAATTTGGCCTCGGAGAGGGCGCAGATGTGGTCCTCGAGTGCACTGGTGCCGAGCCTTGCATCCAAGCAGGCATCTTTGCGGCCAAGAAGGGTGGTACGTACGTGCAGGCGGGAATGGGCAAGGAGAATGTCGTCTTTCCCATTACGACGGCCTGCATTCGGGCGTTGACTGTAAAGGGCTCTATTCGATACTCGACGGGATGTTATCCGGAGGCGATTCGACTTATTGCTGCTGGGAAGATCCAGCCTAGAAAGCTGATCACGCATCGATTCAAGTTTGAGGAGGCCGAGGAAGCCTTCAAGTTGGTGCGACAGGCGCAGGAAAATACACTCAAGGTCATTATCGAGGGAGTACACAATAAGAATTAGGATAGCACTGAAGTTTAGATTGAAGTTGTTTTTGCATCCTGACCAGCATCCATTTGCCTGCCTGCCTTCCCATCCTTTCCTGGCTGAGATTATTAACTATACTTCATTAAGAGACCACGAAACGTAAGTTTAAATGCCGATCATGTATACCAGTTATTTGTTTATTGAATCCTCATCGAGATAGTACATGGATCTCGAATTTGTGTCATGGGCCTAAGCGATTTGCTTGTGTTTCTCCCTGCTGGCTATTGCGTACTTCATCTCCCGCTCACGACAAGTGAAACGAGAGATCAACTCACATCCATGGCCCGGCTTAGACTAAACAACCGGAAATCATTCGCATGGAATAGCATCCGGGCCAGCGAGGAAATGGTTGTCCGGCGTCAGACGGTCGACAGTCACCCCAGCACCCCGCAACTCCACTCGTTCTCAACCCCAATCGTTCAGCGCCACATGCGTTGCCCGGAGAGGGTCGACCGAAGGACGTCTCGCTTCTGCATAGTTACTCATTATCGATACAGAGATTCTACTTTAAAACCCATGTAGTTTAATCCATGCAAGACACGGGAAATACGGTCATCTACTACCAGCTCAACTCACCCAGACCATCCTGTTCCAAGTCGTATTAGTCTCATCAACATGGTTCTCGCAGCACATCCCAATCCCACTTCTCCCGTGCTGTCGCACTTTTCTCTCGAGGGAAAGACGGCGCTGGTCACCGGCGCATCTCGAGGCATTGGTCTTCAAGTTGCCATCGGTCTCCTCGAAGCCGGAGCGTCTGTAGCCATCACCTACTCAACAACCAAAGACGACGAGATTTCCTCACTCGTTGCATCCCTATCATCTGCAAACCCGGGCCGCACTGTCAAAGCCTACCAGTGCAACGTAACCGACCGGGCAGCTGTGCAGGCGGTTGTCGAAACAGCAGCAAAGGATCTCGGGGGCTTGGACATTGTCGTCGCCAACGCGGGCATTGCGGACCACATTCCTGCTGAGGATTACCCCGAAGACAAGTTCCGCCACATCCTAGATGTCAACTTCCACGGCGCGTTTTGGACGGCGCAGGCTGCGGCTAATGTCATGAAAGGTACCAAGACGCGAGGCAGCATCATCTTTACGGCGAGCGTGAGCGCCATTTTGGTCAATGTTCCCCAGACGCAGGCTGCGTACAATGCCAGCAAGGCAGCTGTGGTGCACCTGGCAAAGAGTCTGGCGGTGGAGTGGACTTCGTTTGCTCGGGTGAACTGCGTATCTCCCGTGAGTCATTATGAAATCTGAGAAGACTTCTAGCATACGTTACTGATCATGCACAGGGCTTCATCGCAACGGATATGCTGGACGTACATCCCAAAGAGTGGAGGGATAAGTGGTTTGGTATGATTCCGGGAGCGAGATTGTGTGAGGCTTCAGAACTTAAAGGCTCCTATGTCTATTTGGCCAGTGACGCCAGTAGCTACATGACGGGTGAGTTGCTTTGGCATTCAACGATGATACGTGACTAACACTCTTTGGCAGGAGCAAACCTGGTGATTGACGGTGGATATACTCTTCCTTGAGGATTGGAAATGGTTTCGAACTACCCTGGCCGATACAATCTAATTAACGAGTAGATGTTTAAAATCAAGGTTAGGAACGAGCATTCATGACTCGAATCGCATGTAGGCCCTAGGACAGGATCTCAGGTATGGGGACATCGCCTCAAGGCACACGGAGACTATGAAGAATAAAATTTCATCATCAAATGGTATATTCGTTCATCTTCTTGAATAACTTTTGTCTATCACCCGGCGTCTCATCTCTATACCTAGTTCTCTTACAAATACCATCGGTAGGCTGGGCTCTCAGGTCCCGCCGCGAGAAGCTCAGTAGGAATATCTCTCGCCTTGGCCTTGACACCCTCGACTCTATCTCGCCTCTTATTATCCCACATCATCCACGCGCCCAAAAGGACAGTGCACACGCAACCGGTAGCACCAAACGAAGCAGTCGTAATCAAGGCAGGGAAGTACTTGGGCGCGTCCTTTTCTTGGAAGATGTTGGATCTAATTCGCTGTTAATAACAATGTTTTAGGAAGATTATCGCGGGTGTACTTACGCAACAAGGCCCATGACGTTGGCAACGGGAACGGCAATGGTCGTAAGCATCATTCGTCGGTTTTCGTTGGCAATGTTGTTGTTGTACCACACGTCTAGGATAACTGACGGCGCAGAGGTGCCCCAAGTCATCATGAAGCAGGCAAAGTAGGCGACGTGCAGCTGCGTGGTGACGTTGACGCAGGCGTAGATGATGAAGCCGGTCAGGGTGAAGGCGAAGCCCAGAGCGACGAAGGGGAATCGGAGCTTTGCGAAATCAGAGCAGAAACCCAGGATGAGAAGCATGGCAGCGCCGGAGATGTTGGGGGCGACGGTGTAGAGGTTGGTCTTGACGGTGCTGTAGCCGAGACGCTTGACGATGACGGGGAGATACAGCTGGACGCCCTGCAGGGGGACACCGAGACAGACTTGGATGAGGAGAACGGCCCAGGACGTAGGGTGCTTGAGAATCTTGGCGGCTTCTCGGAGGTTGAATTCTTCACCAACGACCGAGGAGGAATCCATCTGCAGTCGGTAATGGGCCAACTCCTTTTCCTCGGAGGTGAGAAAGCTAGCCGTGGCTCCGTTGTAAGGCAAAAACCACCAGGCGACCAAGGCCACGATCAGAGTACCGGAACCTAAGAAGCTGATGTTAGTCGAGTTCCGCAGCGATTCTTTGCCAGTTGGTTCTTACCTTCAACGACGAAGAGATACTTCCACGCAGGCAAAGCGCCGCCCTCGATCTGAAAAGTCCCGAAAGCCAGAAGACCGGAAAAGGCGCTCGCAATTCCAGAGCCGGCGTAGAAGATGGCAAGTCGGCGGGCGAGCTCACCACGGCGATAGAAGGTGGTCTGGTAGTAGATGACGAGAGGAAAGAAGGCACTCTCGGACATGCCCAGGAACCAACGGACGGCGAACAGTCCGGAAAAGTTGTGCACGCCTGCGGTGACCAGAGTCATGGATCCGAAGACGGCCATCATGCAGGGCAGGACTCGAGAGGGGCCAAATTTCTTGCCGAGGAGACCAAGAATAGGAGCAGCCAGGACGTATGGGATGAAGAAGACTGAAAGCAAAATGTTGTACTGATTGCCCTTGAGCCCAAGATCGTCGACGAGACCTGCGGTTTTCGCATTTCCCATGTTGCTCTTGTCGAGACTGTTGAAGAGATACATGGTGGCGAGTAGGGGCAGAATGCGAAGGTCAAACTTCCAAACGATGCGCCTCTCCATCTCGGGGTCGATGCTCTGCTGGGCCGAGATGTTTTGGACCTCTCCCTTTTCGGGGGCATCGTTGACGGAGACGGGCCGGGCCTTGGTGTCGAGGTCGGCCTCGGCCGTGGGGATGTCGGATTGGTGCTGCATTTTGAGCCTGTCTCTATGAGGAGATGACACTATTCAGAGCGAGTTGACACTAGTTATGTGGTGAGAAAGGCTGAGGACGTGTTTCTGCAAGGGCGACTATCCAGCACTTATACTATTTCCACTTTGACTTGTGTCTCTATGGAACATTTATCCGGCTACGCATCCCGAGGTGTCGCCGAATTAATCCTCTTGTTCATCGGATGAAGCGCCATACGTACATGCAACCGCGAAATCAACCCACAAAGCAGATAAGGCTATACAAAACGGAGAAAGACGAAAAAACTCTATTGAGTCAGTGCAAGTCGATCAACCAATTAGTTACTGCCGGCCGTTAGATCAGACGCCGAATAGACGGCAATCCTTGCTAATAAGAAAAAGTCTAACGTCGGGTTGATAAGATAACGGTGTTGAATCGAATCGCCGGCGGCTTCCTTAGTCATAGATGATAGAGATAAGAACGACCTTATCCCCGCATAAGCTGGCAGTAGATCGATCTGGGCTGATAGCCGCCGGCCTTTACGAAAAATTCTGACTGGGCGTCGCTTGCTTCTTAATATTTTCGGCGCCGAACTGGTCTAACCGACTGACCAACTGAGCGTTGCATTAGAGATATGAAGAGTTTTTTTTTTTTTTTTTTTCATTCATTTTCTAGACTCTGATCAACAGTTCGGCTCGAATTGTTGGGCCGAGATGGCTGCGGGAGAGGCTGTTGTTCGTGTTGCCTGTGCCAGGGTCCAAGTCCCGACAAGCAAACTATCTATAGCAACTGCACGTCTATATTCCTGGAAATGCAATACTCATTCAATTCACCGTTATACTAACAATCCTCACAAGCAACCCATCCACGACTCGACTTCCCTCTGCCTCCATCGTCAACACTTCCAGGGCACCCTTGGCGGGGCCGCGGGGAAACCTCATGGGGCAAATGATCAGGACATGGGGGACAGAACGGGGGCAAGGATCAGCAACGGAGATGACGAGAAATTCGCTATCAGTCCGGGGTTCGTGTTTTGGTGTTTTTAATCGTCTACACCTTCAAAAGGGACACACGGACATGACATCTTCGGTGAAACATGCCGAGAGTTACTCTTTCTGATTTCAAGCGGATCGTCTATCCGTCGCGTCGTAGCCCTCACGGCGTGTCCGAACAGCTACGCCGCAAGCAGGTAAGCGATGCTCACGGCGACCGGGCTGGCCGCGTCAGTTCTCACCTGTTGGCAACGAAACTGAAATGATGAATCTAACTTGCTAGATTGAAACTAGATGATTGCATCCGCAGACCAGGCAGCCGTCCTACTACACAGCGCTGAGAAACCCACACTGATCCCACGGAAACACAGGCGGGATCGCGAACAACCCGTCCATCGTATCAGTGCAATCAAACGGCTGCAGGCTAATGTCGTCAAAAACACCCACCTGCGTTCTGCTCAAGTCCGTCCCGAGCATGGCCAACGAGTCACAAAACCCGATACTCGCGTTTTCCACGTCGTGCTCGGCGTCAACGTGCGTCCCGAGAGCCGTTTCCGGTCTATGGAACCACAGCCTCTCGAGGAGTTTTGCGTATCTGGGCGTGATGTGGTTGTCGTCGACGGCGGCTGCTTTGAGCGCTGCGATGAAGCGCTGCATGAGCGATGCCGTGTGCGCGTATCTTCCCGATGATATTGCACCAGAGGCATGGGCTTTGTATAGAAACACGGACGAGTGAATTTCGTACCTTAAAGCAGATTGGTCACGCCAGCTCACCATTCAGCTATCAGCCACTTGGGTTCTTACAGATAGAAGCGTGCCGGCATATATCGCAGGTGCTTCTCTGGGCCAATGTCCTCGACGACGATTTGGAGCAGATTCTCAGCAGCATTGACGGCCTCGTAAATGCTCTTCGCATCCGGGCTTGCCATGGACGAATCCGGAAACGCAATGCCTGGCCGTCCGCTGTCGTCTTGGTCCGAGCCAGACGCGCTCTTCCTCGAAGCGCGGTACAGGACAACCTGGAACGCAAATGCGTTGAAATACAGGCGAAGATACTCCTGCATCAAGGTCAAACAGCTCTTCAGGTGTGGAGACACAGCGAGCGATCTCCAAGCATGTTGCCACGCCTGCATGGCTCTGCTTGTGTCGTCGACGTATTTGGTGTAGTCTCCTCGCATCATGATCTCGGCAGTCCGTGACCGAGACGCAAAGAGAATATCGTGGGCGTTGCCGAATATGGTCGTGAGCTCTACTTGAGCTTGAATGAGTGAGGCGAAATTTTCGTCGTAGGGATGGCGCGGCTGGAGGGCTGGAAAGTCGTTGGCTGTGAAGCGTGCCGATAATGCTGGTCCTCGACACCAAAAAGCCTGGCCCATACGGATCGAAATCTGGCGGTCCGAGAGGTAGGTAACTATAACAGTCAGGCCTCGAAGTGAGATTCTGAGGAGGTGGTTGCCCTCTTACAAGTCCAAGCCAGTCGCTCCCGTTGGATCGAGGCGTCCACTTCCCCGTCAGCTCCCTTGAAGGAGCTGTCCTCCAGACGCAGCAGATATGCCAACCGGACGGCCAGACCTAGAATCTACCAAGCAGCGCCCTCACCACCATTATCCGTGTGACCTTGGTTGAGCAAAGTCCACTCTCCGAGCAGCAGGAGGCCCTCTACACACCCGACGTTGCGGATACTTGCCATGCCGAGCACAACATCGAGGATCAATTGACGCATGTAGTTCCATATCGACTTGTGCAGATTTCCGACGTCATTTCGGTCTTTGGAAGCGACGACTAGGACTGATGACAGGAGGAATGACTCGTTCCGTATGGAGTTGAGTATACACTCCGGTCGCAGTACATTGGCGGGCACGATTGGAAAGAATGGATGGTAATTATCTGCGTATCTGGAGATTGACTCATTAATGACGAGGTAGAGAGGGAAAGCAGAGGACATCTCTGGCACTCACACACTCAAAAGATGGATAAGTAACGTAGGATCGATAGTCCGTTCTCGATCAGTGGGTAGGCCCTGATTCTCGGGTCGTCCAGTCTGTTCGCACCTCGCAAGGGCGCATTAGAGTCGTCATTTTGAATCTGAGCCCTGGAGGAAGATATGGTCGCGTCAGCGGAGCCATTGGTCTTGCCATCGGCTTCATTTCCTCTGCAGACATTCATCGCTTCGTGAGCATCGCTCTGTCCAGCCGTGTGCGCAAGTATCAGCAACGCATCGTAGGGGTTCTGCAAATTGTCATGAAGAGTCTCGTCGTTGACTTTTGCTTGTCGCGGTGAAACATGGTCGCTCGATAGTGTCGAAGGAGCTGGTTCATGGAAGCTCCTCCTTTTTTGCTGTCGATGCCGACGGATTGGGTGAAATCGAATCGACCTAAGCTGGTCAATTGCAGGGTAGTGAAGGCAGACGACGCACAAGTCACAGCGCGTCTTGCGCGAGCGGCATCGGGTACAAGCTCGATATTGTCTCAAGCCGAGGCCTCTGGTCATTGTCGATTGCTTTCCGGGTTCTCCGACTGGATATTTAGCCCGCAGGCATCAGATCCGGCTCCGGGAAAAGTAAAAGAAGGACGATATCACAAAATCTGGGGAAGACGATTCCATCTTCTTGTGAGTGTCCAGTGGGAGCAGGTCATCATGGGTGCGTATGTGTGGGGAGATTCCCCCGCTCCCCAAGTCCGGGGCTGGCAATAGACGGCAATAGATGGTGATTAGCCCCATGCAGCTGGGCCTGAGTTACCAATTGGATTCAGTTCCCTGTTGGAAACGGCCGGTTTGGGTGGTGGTTGTGGCGATGGCAGTAGATGGTTATAGACGGTAGTGGTGTTGATTGATGATGACTTCAGACCTGCCGCAGAGGAGAAAGCAATGATTGAGGGAAATGGACGTCAAGGTGGAATTTTCCGCCACTTTCTTCGTTCTCATTCATCAGACCGGCTACGTGCATTACCCGGTCTATTGTACTTGAATCCGGTGACTATATTGTCCCCTCAATCGACATATTTAAACGAGGGAAGAAGCCATGATCCTTATATATTTGGTCTTGAAATCCTCATCATACTTTCTCGACAATCTTCTCCAACGTCCATTGCTATTTTCTTTACCCTTTATCCATTCCAACATCAAACCTCGCGAATATTCACCCGACATGGCTCCCAGTCGCCTCGAGTCCCCTTCCTTGAACTCCTCCCCCTCTTCCCTCAACAAGTTCAACACCAGCAAACAGGCCTACGAAGATAATTATGGAAAATACCATCCCGCGGTCCCCTCTACCTTGAGTCTCGAGTCCAACTTCGGCCCCATGGATTCCGAGACAATCGGCTACCTGCAGCCCACTTCCAAGGACGCACCCCTCGAAGTCATGCGCGAGCGATTTGATCGTGACGGATACCTCTTTGTAACCTCTCCATATTGCAACCCCAAGACTAAGAGACATGGGCACTAATTATGAGACAATAGATCAAGGGATGTATTCCCAAAGAAGACTCCCTCGAATGCAGGCACGACTACTTCTCCTACATGGCCCCCAGTGGCCTTCTCAAGGATGGTACGGATACTGTTGACGGCATCTACTCTGGTGCAGACACTAAGAAATACCTTCCTCCTGGCAACTTGCGCCGTCTGTTTGGTCTGAAAGACGACCCTCAGAGCGACCGCTACGTCGAGCTCATGGTTTCTGCCCATGAAGCGCCCTTCTATCTCGAGTTCTGCAAGAACAAGCAGCTCAGAGACTTTGTCGGCCACTTCACCGGCTGGGCCAATCCTCATATGCTGCAGCGGTCCATGCTCCGGGCGTTTGTGCCAAATAGCGAGCTCACCCCAGTTCACTTTGACCAGATGTATCTCCGCGCTGGGCCTCCCACGAGTCTCACGGCCTGGATCCCCATCGGTGGCGTGTCGCTCGAGGCAGGCGGCCTGATGTACCTCGAAGGCTCAACCGACATTGGCAAGAAGACAGAGGACGACTTTGCCAAGAATTCACAGAACCTCACGGATGAAGAACGCATCAGCGCTTTCAACCAGAATATGAACGACGGCGGTTTTCTAAGCCGCGACACGGTGTCTTACGGTAAAGAAGCTCGTCGTAAGTGGCTCATCGCTGAGTACGAGGCCGGAGATGTCATTTTCCACAACCCTTACATGGTGCATGCCAGCTGCAAGAACAAGGATCCCAACGACAAGATTCGGCTGGCGACTGATGTTCGGTTTGTTGACCCGGAGAAGCCATATGACAAGGTGCGTTTCTCCAAATTTCCAAAGCACACATTGAGGCCTCGACTAAATGGCGTTTAGCGCTGGATGAAAGTCTACCGACCTTTGGATGGGCTGTAATGGTATGCAGGGAGTGTTTCCATTGATGGTCGACCAGATTGCGCCTGATAAAGTGAGACTTTAAGCAGCCCGGTCTCTGCGATCGATCCCCTGTTCGCAAGACACAATCATATATTTGGAGTGGGTACAATTTCAGGGAAGTAATTGATGCTCGTTTGACATTTACCAATGCCCGTTAAGATTTCTGTCTGCCCGTAATGCTCGATTTGCGATGCTCACTTCAGGTATCGAAGCTGCAGAAGGTACATATTAATATAGCTGCCTTCCACGAACCAGTCAAGGCATTTCTAGGCGTCCGAGCTGAAATCACTGCAATTTTAGACTCGACAGAGGACATGACTTGCATTGGGCGGGTGGGGGTCCTAAAATAGGACCAGTGCTCGTGACAGAGTGACTGATGTCCATAGACTGTTGTCGGACCGACAAGTCGGTCTAGACGGGATAACTAAGGGGTTTTAGATACATTAGCAGAAAATGCTATATTTCTTAATATATAAATTAATATTATTAATTTAAATATCTTAATCTAATTAATTAAATACCTTATTTTAATATTTATTATATATTTTAATTCTATATCAATTGCTTTACTTTTAACCTTATAACTCAGAGCGCGATTAATCCGGCGCGTCATCCAACAACTGTATAATGAATCTGTATGGATTCCACTTCATGGATGGCTCGCATAAAATATCTATACATGTAGTACAAAGCCAAAATAGTCCGAATCACTAATAGGTAGACTCGGGCCCAGGCCTGTCCGGGCTGTTCGCAGCATGCTCCCAATAACACACCACCAATCATCAAGGGATTACGCGTTTGGTGAGCAGCTTATTGACGGGAGATTCATCCCCGACCTCGTCCAAATCACCTCGCCCCCTTGCTCGAGCCTCAAGTTGTCCCTGCGTCATTTCGCCGTCTATTGCCGTCCCTCCCCGAACCACATGGCCCGCTTCCCCAGGTTGATCGTGGTCAAGTTGCGGAGAAACGACCAGGCCAGTTCGTTGTGTGGGGTATTGTTCTGGGTGAGACGACTGAGATGGCGCTTGGAAGAGCTTTTGCATGACTCGGCTCGCCTGATGGTCTTCTCCGTCTATTGCCGCGACGCTAAACTTCAGTCGAGCCTTGAAGACTATATGTAGGCCATGGTTAGGAAAAGACAAGATTCGTCTCACAGCAGGGCATCGAGTAACTCTTTGCGAATCTTTGCAACACTCACCAATAGCAATCATGTTCCTGCAGAAGTTTGTTCACAATGAGGCAATCAAATCTGACCCCCCCGAGATCTACAATCTGCGGACAGTCATGGTCAGCTTGATAGTGAGCAACCCCAAGCCATACCCATTTGCGAATACTAACCACAGAATGATGATAGGCATGTGGCGGTGCGCTCCTCTTTGGAATGGATATGGGCATCATCGGCGGCGTGCTCACGATGCCGACTTTCAAAGCATAAGATTACACCCATGGTGCGACATGTTGAGTCGTACTGACCGTTGCCTTAGACAATACGGCCTCGTAGATAAACCCGACAAGGTGCTCGCAAACCTCTCCTCCAACATTGTCTCCGTCATCCAGGCTGGTGCCTTTGCCGGATGCATCATTGCCATGTGGCTCGCCAACCGAATCGGCCGACGCCTGTCTCTCATAACTGTCTCGGTGCTTGTCTTCATTGGCGTTGCACTCCAGGCTGCTGCGAGTGGTCATATTGCGGCCATGTACATTGGGAGGTAGGCTTCTAACAACCATCAGACCTTCTTTATGCTAAGGATATTCCAGATTTATCACAGGTATTGCCATCGGAATCGCGTCCACTGTCAACCCGCTCTACGTCTCGGAAAACGCGCCGAGGGGTATTCGCGGACTCCTCACTGGTTTCTATCAACTCTCCATCGTCACTGGACTGACCGTGAGAAATCCACCATTACTTGGCCATTGATTCAAAAATAGGAAACTAACTTGCCCTGTAGCCTGCATTCTGGATCAACTATGGTTGTCTTCTTCATGTCAAGGGTCATGCCAGTACATTATCCCTCTGTCCCTGCAAGCCTTGCCAGCTGTCTTTCTGTTTGTCGGTATGCTCTTTGCCAACGAGTCCCCGCGTTTCTTGGCCCAAAAGACTCCCGAAAAGGCACTCGCGGTCTTGGCCAAGTTGCGCGGGCTTCCCGTGGACCACCCCTATATTCAGAGCGAGATGGAAGGCATCTCGGCGCAGTTGGAGGAAGAACGCGCGCTTGCAGCGAACAGCTCCGGGTTGACTCTTATCAAAGAGGCCTTCACTGTCAAGTCGTACCGTCGAAGAACGTTTCTCTGTATTACCATGATGATGTGGAGCAATCTGACGGGAACGAATGCCATGACTTACTACAGCCCTGCAATTTTCAAGAGCGTGGGGATGTCCTCGTCGTCGGCAGGATTATTCGCTACTGGCATCTATGGTATCGTAAAGATGGTGTCCTGTGCCATCTTCATCTTCTTCGTCACCGATTCGCTTGGACGGAGAAAGAGCTTGCTCTGGACTGCGATTGTTCAGGTGAGAAACAGCTCACAAACAGCATAACTTCGGGCTTGCGGCTAACGTGAAACCTTACAGGGCTTTGCTTTATTCTATGTCGGGTTCTTCATCCGATATAGTCCACCAAAGGAGGGCTCGCCCCTTGGCGCCACCGGCTACATCGCTATTGTGGCAATCTACATCTTCGCCGCCGCTTACCAGTTTGGATGGGGTCCCGTCGTTTGGACTTATACAAGTGTACAACATTCTGATACACAATATCTCTACAAAACATCTGTTAACGGATTAATAGGAAATCCCTGCTGCACGCATGCGCGCCCTCCAAATGGGAATGGCCACCGCCAGTCAATGGCTGTTCAATTTCGTCGTCGCAAAGAGCACGCCGAGTATGATTGCTACTCTTGGATCACACGGCTTTGGGACGTATTTTGTGTATGGGTCGTTTTGTTTCACCATGGTTGTCTTTGCCTGGCTCTTCGTGCCGGAAACAAAGGGTAAGTGACAACTATTGACACAAACTCGACATGACGTGGCTAATATCGCACTTCCAGGTCTCGCCCTTGAAGATATGGATGAACTCTTTTCTCAGAACAATGTACGGGGCAAGTTTGTGCCAACACGAAGTGCCGTGTTGGAGGCAATCAGGGATGCCAAGGGCGAGGATGGCAGGTTTGAGCACCTCGAGAAGGCCTAATTTGGTGGATGGTCCGTACCGTGGCCTGAAGTTGATATTGCAGTGACAGTCCTAAAGATCATCCCAATCAATTTTTACGGCACGAACCCGTATGCTCTGTTGAGCCTTTGAGGATTCCACGAGTATCTATCCATGCCAGTCCACCTCTTCACTTCTAAGCCGACGCGAACCAGAGAAAAACTCCGTTATCGGTGAGATGGTCGTCTCTCAATCTTCCTCGCAACTTGCAAAGCCTCATTATTTCCATTTCGAGAAGCTATCATGAGAACCGACTAATGATACCGGAGCTCTCCCCGGCCGCTCCGGCCTACCGGCACACCGGCACACGCCCTTTGGAGGCTCCACCATTTACCGGATTCAGACGACAATGTCAAGATCCCGGCCCGTGGCCCGCTTATCAACGGAGGGCGTTTGCCTGCTTGACATGGCGGGGTCAAGAACGGTTCATCTCGATGTCATCTTGACTCAAGCTTGACGTGCTGTGCATTTAACAGACCTTGGGCGACGTCTACGTCCAACTTCATCGTCTTCATCTCCATCTTCATCTCACAATCTGCCATACATCAACCCCCACCATCACAACATCCCAACTCATCATCTCACTTCGCAAAATGGATCGTCTTTCCAACTACCGCCTCCTCTCCTTTGATGTCTACGGCACCTTGATCGACTGGGAGACTGGCGTCTTGAACGGCTTGCAACCCCTCCTCGACGCTAATAGCGCCACCTTCTCTCGCGAGCAGCTCTTGGACGCCTACCATGAGTTTGAGGTAGCCCAGCAGACCAAGACTCCTGACATGAAGTACTCCGAGCTTCTTACCACCATTCACCCTGAGATTGCCGAGCGTCTGGGTCTTCTTGCTCCCACTGCCGAGCAGAACAAGGCTTTCGGCGACTCGGTGGCCAACTGGCCTGCCTTCCCCGACACCGTCGAGGCCCTGAAGCGACTTGCCAAGCACTACAAGCTCGTCGTCCTCAGCAATGTCGACAGAGAGTCCTTCACCATGAGCAACAAAGGGCCCCTTGAGGGATTTCCCTTTGATCTTATCATCACTGCCCAGGACGTCGGCAGCTACAAGCCCGACCCCAAGAACTTTGAGTACATGCTTCGCGAGGTCGACGCCAAGTTTGGCGTCAAGAAGTCTGAGGTGCTCCAGACGGCTCAGAGCCAGTTCCACGACCATCACCCAGCTAAGAAGATTGGGATCAAGTCGAGCTGGATTGAGCGACCCGGCTCTCTTATGGGAAACAGGGATGGTCCTGTCTATGATTGGCGATTCGCGACACTAAAGGACATGGCTGATGCGCTGGAGAAGGATTTGAGTGCTTAATGGGACAGCTCTGAAGCTACTGAGCTTATTGAGAAACTTCAATCAAGAACAGAATCTACGATTTATTAATCTGCAACGATGTGCTATTTGTTTGCTCCTTCCGTCAGGTCCATTACATTGATCTCTACGGCCTGAATCAAAGAGTTAATTAAAACCTAGATTCGCTGTAAAGGCTGTACCCTAGATTCTTCCTGTCAAGGCAAATCTACGGACAGAGCCAGCCTGGCCTTCATAGCATAGCTCTAAGAAACATGAGTGCCCTCCAGCCCCATTTCTTAAAATAGGCCTGCCCGATAGATACCAAAATCACTCCTAGGGTTACGCCAAACGCTGCTGCAAGAAATGTCTTCAATTGAGCATTCCCACTGTTCAACAATTCCAGATTCATGCCAAAACAAGATGACACAAACGAGAGGGGAATAAAAACAAATGCTAGTTGCGATAGTCTCCGGACAGATTCAGCTTCTTTGATGGACTTCCGAGACTCGCGAATAGACAGCATGCTGACTTCCTGTTTCTCTCGCTCCTCCAAATCTCTGCCGAGCTGGTCGATCCGACTCGAAAGCCAGTCGTAGTCGGCTAGAATCCGATCTCGATAAGGTGTTTGTGGCATCCGCAGTAAACTTTTGTGTGACGCGTCAAACCGATCCCTGTACCTAAGATAACCAAGCCACATGTGATGAAAAAGGTCGTCCCATGATCGGCTGAACCTGGTTCTTTTTACCCAGTCGTCTAGAGCTTCAACGAAATCAATGGCGAGAGAGTCGAAGAACGGCAACAGCAAGGTATGCATGGAGTCGAGCTCCGGAGGTGTTTTCTTGTGCACACCAGGGAGCATTTTCAGGTACGCATCGAAGGCCTTTTCGTTGTCGGTTTTGTCACTGGAGACATACCTCATGATAGGCGGTGGATATAGTCTCGACTTCTTGCTTTGAAAGTGGGCGATTCCACGACAGAAAACGACCAAAGCTGCTGGGTGTCAGTGTATTTTAGTCCAATGGCCACGCCTCAGGACGCTCACTCGTCATTGGCCTTGTAGGCTGGCCTTGCACCCCTTCGACGGCCCTCTCATGAATCTCAAATACCGAAAGTGCAAAGTGGCCAGAAATTGATTGTATCTCAACGACCTGTTCAGAGGGAAGCAAATGCCGAGTTGGACCTTGGCGGCTGTTCAGCCCGGAAACCTCTCCCCAGGTGGTGCGATTATATAACTTATCATGCCAGGATGAGGCATGATAAAGATGTCGGAATAGATGGACAGGGCTTAGCTCATATTTCATACCGACAGCACCCAACACCTGGCGATCAATGTCCCATGTTTCCGAGTATGAGATGAAAATCATTCCCGAGTCAACCCCAGGTGGCCATGGTCCTAGCAGCTCCTGGAGCCGAGTCTCGCCACTAGGGGTTGCAATTTGAAGCTTCCCGTCAACATTTTGGACTCTTGCCAGGTTGGTCAAATTTCCTGCCGGCCAGGGTGGCTGAAGGAAGCGATCGAGCCACTGGAGGTCTCCGTCGATCCCGGTGGTTGCGGAGACATAGGCAGCATAGGATGGGAAAGACGATATAACTGTCGGAACGGGCCGGTGGTCTTGTTCAATTTCGGGCCGATTATTGGAGGCCATCTCGGCATCCTTCGCCCGATCTTGGCTTGGAGGATTCGCGGTTTGGAAGGACTGAGATCAGGCATTGTCCGCGAACCGGGAGCTAGAAGAAGATATCGCAAAATTATGGCTCGAAAGGCAAATGTGGCGAGACTCCCTCCGTCGAGGAACCTAAGATTTCAAGGGATACTAATTTTTGTACTATTCCAGATGCATCTCGCGAACCACTCGGCTGTGTAAGGGCGCAGCTTGCACCGCCTCCACCAAGGCGTCGAGAGCAATACCAGTGAAAGTTTGCCCTAGTTCCAAGTGGAAGGGCGCCTAGACAAGTCCAGATTCTCCTAGTAATAAGACCTCCTTATACTAATTAATGTTGTTTGACTCTAATCTGTAATATTTATCAAAATCTCCTCCATCTTTCTACTCAGTCCCATAACAATGTCTTCGTCTACTACGCCTTGCTGCCACGAGAACCCTAGACCCATCTGGTTGTCTCTTCCTGTGACGGCGCTGATCTTGACAGCCCCAGAGCAAGCGCTTGCACTCTGGCTGAACAGCAAGCTCTGTATTTGGCACCTCCCAAGCCCGGCATCGTTTTTCCGCGTCACACTCCCAACATTGCTCAACTCCCACGCGGCCCAACGCTTCTGCCCAATCTTATCCGACAGCCAATGTGACATGTCAGAGACGTGACTTAAGAACCCAACGGGCATGTCGGCACCCTTCTTGTGTCGAACCTCGTCGATAGCCAGCGTCGTGCGCCGTGCATCCTCCCATAGTGAAGTGTTGCCTCTGTCATACGCCTCGCTGAATGACCCGACATAACATCCCATTGAGCGTTCGGTGATAGGCAAAGGTAAGAAGGGGCGTAAAGACACTGCACAGTCCCCCCAGAGGGATGTGTACTCATCAGGGAGAACGTCGAAAGATGCCCTCGCGGCCACCGCCATTAAAACTGCGGTTACACTGGTACCGTGCGCCTTGGATTGAGCTTTCAGACCATCTAACATGATAGAAGAAAGGCACAACGAGGAAAACCGGGTGTGAACTGGTAATGTTTGTGCCGCTCCGCTCCAGGTACTGTTTGGCGGCTGTCCAATGTTTTGCATTCGTGAGATGAATGCGTCTGACGTCTTCAAGTCAAAGACATCCTCGAGACAAGGAAGTAGTTGTTCAGTAGAGGTCTCAGTAATAGCTGAAAACTCACTCGTCGATGGAAAGGAAAGAGCATATTCCAAATCTTCGTGGAAAACCAGGGCGCTTTTAGTGTCGGCGAGCGAGTGATGGAAGCAGAGACACAGAGTCATGTTTCCGGGCTTTGCGGGACTATGAAGCACGATGATTCTCCAAAAAGGAACTAGCGGCTCCTCATGGCCGAATGGAAGGTTGTGCTGATCCTCAAGGATCCTGTCCAATGCATCATCTCCTGGGCCAGGGACATCATTGTCGTATGCAGCAAAGGTGACAGCCCTTTCCAGATCGATGCTGTCGAGACGAACAAATCGAGGGTGTGTTTGGGAATCGACCGGGACTGCTGACAAGATCGGATGCTTTCGAACTACAGCAGCAAGCGCGCGGAAGATGGCTGGTTTCAAGGCTTCGTCGGCCTTGATGAGATAGCTGGCCGTTACGCAGACATTAAGGTAGATGCCTAGATGGCTCCGACATAAAGAGTACTTCTCCGATGGACCTAATACAGTGAGCATAAGCAACGACGGTTATTGGTTCCGGGATATCTTACCTAAATGCCGGGTCCCTGGGGGCGAGGTGCTGCGAGGATCCTCCATTGTGGCTCCAGCGATGAGAATGAAGTTGGTAGACAATAGTTTCAAAACTTCTTCCATTTCTCTCCCAAAGCGTAAGTCCACTACTTGTATGGATCTCGTCGTCTTATCCAGTTGTCAGTATCTTACTGCTCAGGGGAGCAGCGACCATCGGCCCGGTCACCGGCTTCATGGAGTCCGCACCGGCATTTTCGTGTCCCCCGTGCACTTGGGCGACTAATTAGGGCGTTTTGTAATGACTCGACGTCAGTACGTATCGGACTTTTGAAAGCGGCTATAGAGGGCATTGCGGCAAGTCTATTAATAACAAAAAAAACTGTGTGGACTAGGAAAGCTTAAGGCTGAACGAACGGATGCCCATCTTGTCTTTTGAACCATGAAGCTGATGAGATATTGCACATTCTGTGCTCATATTGATCTCCGCAATGATAGATTGTTTCCCTGTGCATATATGGCTAGTTTTGTCTCTGGGCCTCATCGCGGCCCCAAGACCGACATCTCTACATTGCTAACCCATCGAATGTTGAAACCACTCATCCAAACCAGGCAAAGAACTCAAGTCCGCCAGCGTCGACGGCATAAATTCTTGTCCCACATTCATTCTTCCCTGGCCCATCATCTCCGGGGCCGGGCCACTCTCCGATGCCCATCCAACTAATGGAAAAACATGGTCTTCTCCTGGCACAATCTGCTGCATCGCCACCCAGTTTCGAAATTCATTATACCCGGTCCCATTCATCGAAGGACTCGCGCGATGAGTGCCATCAAGCTTCCGCAGCGCCATCTCCAAAATCTCTAGACCTCGCTTCTCACAGCTCTTTGCAAACACTCCGCTGGACATGTTCTTGAGCAGAGCTACACCTTGGTGGCAGTGCTGCTTGAGAGAAGAAGTCTCTGTAAGAATGCGCCTCGCGACAAGTGCCAGCACCGCTGCGCAGCATGAGGTGAATTCGGTGTAGGATGACTTGGACAACCCAAACTCATCTTGTAAGATTTGGCAGAGCTCGATCGACGCCACGGCGCTCTTGACGCTGTCTTCAATTAACTCATCCTTGATAGTCACCCATTCTTGGACGTGGGAGTCTCCAGGCTGTAGCGCTGATTCGTCAAAGATGAAGGACCTGCCAATGAAGATGTGTACCAAATGGTATGTCAGAGCCAGGTGAATATTTGATCGGAACAGGGGTTTCCCGGGCGTCAAATCTTTGCAGTGGATGTCTTCGGGAAGACTTCCCCACAGAGTGTCCAAGTTTTGCTTTACATTTAGCACATTCTGTGCCATGATGGCAATTTTCTTGCCGTCCGCTTTCTTCAGGTCCAGACTATAGCCAGTTAGCGACGATGTTTTTACCAGTTGGGGAGGACATCAAACATTGCATCGCGAGCATCCGCCATAATTTCCGTGATGCCCCTTTGAGCCATGACATTATGAAATGTGTTGACCCTCCCGGGTGGTTGCAAATCGGGGAAATCAACGGGAACTTCAGCGTCAACTTCAGAGCGCGATATTGACACGGGCCGACCGTGTAAAATAGATATACGTCTAGAATATTTCAGCATTGGTTGATTGCCAATTTTTGGTCGATACGAACCTCTCCAGTGTGTACACTGTCCACCAGACCCTGTTTCGAATCTCGGCTTCCTTCGTTTTGTGATCAAGACACTTCTTGTGCATGCCATTGTGTGTGGCAATTTTGATAGCAATGCCAAAATATGTGCATGACAGTCCTGCAGGGTCCAGAGGTAGAGCATATATGCCGAGCAGACCAAAAGCCTGTACACTCTGTGGAGAGCCGATGGTCAGGACGTCAGGGACCAAACTGGTCGCTTTCCGAAAGAATGCTAGAGCCAGTGTATCGTCCATGACAGAGCTAATGTGTATTGGATTTCTCGTCGTGCTTGTCGGAGAATTGTCACTCGAAGCCAGATGCGCAAACTGAGTCCCGACGGCAAACACCATGAGGGTGGTGCAGACCCATGGTGCGTCAATAATCGTGAGAGGTGATGTTTGTGCGTAGAAGTCAGACAGTTTGTGTCGCATCAAGTCTTCATCGACGTAAAAGTAATTCGTCTGGGCAACGTGGAAGAACACATCCAGCAGCAGTGCCGCGACTTCGGATGGAGGAAACAGGGAGATGGCTTCCTGAACAACTGAATCCCGGGATAGCAGCTGTTGCGCGGCTATCACACCATAGTCCAATTCCTTTTGACAAGCTTCCGACTGGGACTCCATCTTCTGTTGCACTCGCCGAGAAAAGTCTGAATGTGAAAACTCGTCGTAGCCCGGAGGATTCGTAGATGGTGCAGGTCCAGGCTGGTTTGGAGAATGCGGACTGCTACTACCTGAATGCAAGGAGGCCACAACCTCCTGAAGATTGGATGTAGTGCACTGCTCAATTCCTGTGAAATGCTGAACAATGTGTTCAAGCGTACGGATTCTCTCGACCTCAAAAAAAGTCGCTGGGTCAACGCTGTTCAAAGTAGGGGGCGGCTTTGATCGCGGCGGTCCGGGGTTTTGCGGATTTCTCGTCCTTCGAAAGGCGTTGGTGAAGATGCACTGCCGACCAGATTTGTTGCATCTATCGCAGGGCGCGCCGCCGTTACACTTTTCTTTGAGGCGTCGGCAGTTGTCGCATCTAGTAAATGGTGAGTAAAGTCATCGATGGGTTGCTGTAAGTGTCAAAACTGACGCCCGCGTGGCTCGTCTGGTTCTGCTCACCGCAGCCGTGACTTCAACTCTCGGACGTGACGGTGACGGTTGAGCGCCCCGACCGGAGATGGAGCGACTTGCATCGGCGGCAGGATCGGGACTTGGCGACTCAAACATGGCCTGATTGGTGCAAGGTGGCCGTAAACTGATTTTCGGTGAGAGATAGAATGTGATGATGCGGGACGGCGGACGTGTGCCGGTCGATTGATGCCGGCGTCTTTATTTTGCGGGGAGTTCGCCGGTGGTGTTGTTCCGGCGCGCTAACATCATCAAACCTACGAATTGACGGGGGCATCGCGAGTGACCGGGAGCGAATAGGTATTTACCGGTGTCTCAAGGGCTTGCGTATGAAGTTCCGGCCGAGAGACACGGGATGCCCGATCCTCTCACAAACTCACCAAGGTGAAGAGGTCGTGGTCCATCTCTCGGCCAGTGGCGGGCTAAACAAATCCTCAAGATACTTGGAGCTTCATCTTGACGCTACACCATGTCAACATTCCGACGACGCTGACAGCATCGGCAGTAACGTCGCCAGGACTACTATCGACGTCTTATCCGAGAACGGAAAGCCGCACGAAAACCTCAATAGCTTCCGTTATCGAGCAGCCTAAGCAAGGGAAGTCGAAAATTACGGTGCAAGAGGCATGCAAGGGTTGATGGTAGCCCTCTAGCAGAGCTCATCAAATGCTCTTCAAAAGACCTTGACGGGAAACAAGGGGCCACTGCAGGCATGGGAAAATTGACTGAAATTTGGAACAAGAAAAAAAGAAGCTATGAAGGCCATTTGTGACAAACCGCCGGCTGGCGAGGCAGACAATTGAGTATAAGAGGGTGTTGGGGTTTTGACGGCTGTATGGCCAAGTAAAAGAGATACATAGTAAGAAGAAGTAGAGGATTGGACATGGAAGAAAAGGAGAAGAAAAATATGTACATAGAAACACCCAGCTCCTCACACATAGTTGGTCAGCTCATCACCAACAAGCGCCAGATTCTCAATCGCCGCCAGCCCGTACTGCGCAATCTCGTTTGTAGAAATCCACGTCGCCTCGTCCAGCGCAATCAGCGTCTCGCTGCCGTTCAAGTGCGTCACGTTCCACGGCGAGCTCTCCTTGAACCCGTCGGTCGTGTAGAACTCGGCCCACGCCCGCAGCTCAATCGTCTCGTTGTTGCGCGCCCGGCCCGCGTACGCCGTCAAGCGAGAGTGACCCTGGAACAGGTTCAGCGAGCCAAAGTTCTTGCCGTACCGCGCCGCCTGCTGCGCCTTGGTCGCGCCGAAGTAGTAGCAGTAGTCGAGCCAGGCCGACTTGAAGCCCGCGGGGAGGTCTGTGTCGAACCACTCGATCAGCTCCGAAACGACTTCGACGAGCCCGAAGACGGCAGAGAGATGCGATACGGACACGTTGCCGAGGTTGTTGGGGTCTGCGGGAGGAGGGCCGAGGGTCCATTCGCTGAGGTCGTAGAGACCAGAGCCCGTGACGAAGCCGTTGGTGAGATTCGCGATGCCGTTCATGGTGTTGGTCAGCTTCGTCCTGGCCTCCTCCCAGCGCGAGCCGCGTCGCTCCCACTCAATGAGCCAGCCCGCAGCCAGGGCAGACCAATCCGTGCCCAGACCGATGGCGACAGTCGAGCCAGGAGAAGGCGTCCATCCATCCGTGCGAACCTTTCGGTTGGGATCGAGGATGCCGTAGGTCTTGTCAGTGTCGAGGAGCTCCTCAAGCAGCTCCCCAATGCGCTCGTCGCCGCCCGAGATGTAGTAAAAGTACTTGCGGTACTGCGGCTGAGAGATGCGAGCCTGCTTGGCGCTGTCGCTCCAGTGCTGGATACCGTGGCGAGTGCCCAGACCCTTCCAGTCGCCGATGTGGTACACGTCGACTTCGCCAGTGTGCCGGGTCAAGGCCTCGGCAAAGCGGTAGATGTCTTCGCGGCCGGTGCGGATAAAGTACAGCCAGAAGAACAGATCAGGAGACAGCTCCGAGTTGTCCCAGGCGTATCCGCCAATGTCGTATCGCCAAGTGTGCCTGTCGACGTCGTAGGTGTGCATGAAGTCGCCGTAGTCGAGGAAGCCGTACCACCTGCGCTGCTCGACTTGGTCCTGGTAATATTTGGCCAGGAAGTCGAGGTGGTTCTCAATGGCTGTGGAGGCGTCGCTGCTGTTGTCTGGAAGATCCCAATAGGTTCCGAGGGCCTTGGATTCCTTGATGTGCGCTGGGTCCGTCACCAAGACCGGTGGGTTGTTGAGGTAGTTGGTCAGAGAAGACAGAGTGTCACGCGATGGGGTCTTCTCGAATGCAAAGAACGAGATCTCACTCGTTCTGGCAATGCCGTACGGGGTATCGAAGCCAGGCTGGTAGTCCTCATACGTGATCTCGAGAGCATCGAGCTCATCCTTGTAACCATCTTGACCAAGACCATCGTGGTATGGGCGGAGATCCAGAGGCTGAGCCGATGGGCTGTACAGCCAAAGAGTAATTGTTCCGGCGTCTGATGCTGCGTTGGAGATGTCGAAGCCAGTCGGATAACGCTTCCAGAAGTCACGGAGACCAACCGCGATGCCTCCAACGGTCGCTCCACCAAGGTAGGCAAGGCCCTCGGCGCGGGTGCCGCCGGGGATGTTGATCCAGCTCTGGCCGGCCTTTGTTCTCTTCTGCAGAGTGAACCCATCCGACGAAAGCTGGTGAAGGCTGTAGTCATTCCAAGTGGGAATCCACTTCATTCGGGACGAGACTCTCGTGTCCCAGGTCGAGATATTGGGCAATACGTTTCCCTCGAACTGAGCCGTCTTGACAGCTTGCCCAGGGTCGCGGCGCAGGCCGGTGATGCCTTGCACGGCTTCGTTAAGAAGACCGCCATTGACGCCGGCGATTCTGACGTGGCGGTTGTACTGCTCCTCACCATCCAGAGGAACATCAAGACGAATGCCAATGCCAGTCACGAAGTCGGTCGTAGCATTTCCGTCAAACACAAGACTGTGGACAAGTTTGATGGCGTCCGAGTTGGAGTACAAATAAAATCGCAACACAAATGAAAGCCAGTCATCATGCGAGCCCTCGACAGCCGAATGCTCTCCTCGAACAGTGATCAAGGTGCGGACGTCGGTCAAGTCGCTGACAGTAACGTTGCTGATGCGGCTTTGGAAGTTGTAGTAGTCGATGGAAGAGTTCCCGCGAACGTCTGAGGTGTCGACGACTCCAGACTGCGACTGGAGGACCAGTCTTCCATTCTTGCCGACAGTTTTTCCGCTTTCAGTCTCAATCTCCCCAATGACGGTGTCTCCCGACTTGGGGAACGACACTGAGATTTTGCCCGTGTCGACCTTGACCTCGTCCGACGACTCAGTGACAGTAATGCCCGAGCTCGCTCTCCGCGTGAGCGTGGAATTGCTGGAGCCACCCGAAGATGAGGCCTTGACGGTATATGTATCAGGGATCGAGTCTGATCCTGGAATGGCATGGCCAGTCCATTTCACGGATCCGTCGGGCCAAGAGCCTGTCACCCAGGATTGGAGATCGACAGTCTCGCCTGAGGAGCCGGAGATGGAGAACGTGGTGAACTTGGGCCAGTACTTTCCACGTGGCCACGGAAGTCCAAACGTGGCACCAAGGTTGAAGTCTGGGGCAGTGTCGCCCAGCCAGTGGACTGTAGCTGAAGAGCTGGTGTTGGTAAGAGCCGTCGCCGGCTGAGCGAGAGCGGCCGCAAGGGCAAAGAGGCAAGCAGCCAGTCGCGCCATTGTGACACGATGGAGAAGAGTATATTCAAAGGAGTGTATACCTCTATGAGGCGTGGTGGTGAGCAAAGCCTAGTTTTGAGTTGCCAAACTCGACCACTATATATACAGGAATCAACGGGCCAGCTAGGCCGGACCACGGTCAAAAGGCGTTGAAGTCGACGGGCTACCTAGGCCGGACCACGGTGGAAAGACGTTGAACCATTACGCAATGGCGACGATCCGAGCCGACACCCTGCAATTTCGGCCCCTTTCCTCATTCTCCTAGTTTCCTAGGACAAATACTATGGGGGCCATTGCGTCAAGAGCTCTCTCCTTCTCAACTCGTCCACAGTCCGGGGGCCACGCGACGGGAGCAGTTGACCCGAGCGAGCAAGCAACTTTCGTCCGTTCCTGCATAAGAGGCATCCTATGCTGCGGGGAATAGCTCCTGGCCCCTGAGAATCACCCAATTACCGTATGTGATGATACCATGGCCCTGCAGTATGCATAAGTCTCAAGGTTGTCGGCAAATAGGACGGCGAGGAGAGCGCGATCAGCTGGTCCGGGTTAATTACAGGGTTGCGTCGGGTGCTCGATCGATCGACGGGCGGAATGCCACGCACAGTTCATGCTGAAGTGAACGGTTCATCCCCCAAAGTATGGGGAAGCGATCCAATGAAGCCCTGGGCTTGCGATAGGCCATGTGAAGTCTATCTTCGCTGACCCCAAACGGAGAAATCACAAGTCAGCTGTGCCACCAATCGGCAACAGTCCTAGTTTTGTCCATGGCTCTGTGGGGGCGGAACGCGAGGCGCGGGGTTTCGGGAGTTGGCGCAATGTTGGACCGAATGACGAGCGCGACCCGGCCGAGAAGAGTCCGAAATGAGGGTGAGGTGAGAGCTTTGTCCTTTGGGAAGAATAGGCCTATTCTGTCAGCCAGGTAAGCTATACATCACGAGATTCCCATGTGACTATGCGAGCGTGGGCATAGCTGTTGTGGTGGTGTACGAGATTTTCCCGACGCAGATCTAGGGTAGCTGGACAAGACATGGGTGATCATTTGCTGGCTGCATTTCCAAGCATTGTAAAGAGTCATGCAAATGTAAGGCTGGTATCAAACATGATTCAAGACAGAAAGATTAGCCTCTTTCTCAAATAGCACGCCGATAGGATAGTTCGGGTACCTACAGCTTCGGCATGTTGCGGCGTTACTAGTGTCTGGCCGTTGAGACTAATCATCGGCACTTGCACTTGAAGGTGCCAACGAAAGAGATGTCCATCAGCAGCGTAGTGTACGATTGGGTATAGCATCGAATCCACAGACCTATGCCTATCAAGGACTCGAACAGATTGATAGAGCGACCCTTGAAGCGGCTCGCCCGAAATATATCGGGCGGATTCTAGTAGACGCTGAGACATCGAGTCCACGGCACACGGAGGGCACCTCCATTATCTCCGTCAGCTTCAAGTTCTATTCATACGTCGACTCTCCGGGATGCAGTCATCCCGAATTCCACCTGTCCATTTTAAGAGTTATCCTTCAGAGACGAGACCTCGGGCCAACGTCTTCCAGACATGCATCTGTAGGAATGGCCTAGAACGCGGGTACCTCGAAGCCGAATACCACCTCCAGACTTTTTGGTCGCCTTGCTCTACGAATGAGACATAGGAGACGGGATAAGAGACGGCAAGAAATCTCAGTAGCCGACTAGCCACGCAAGGAGGGCAGTGTTGTGGTAGAAGTCCTGTGTTGAAGCAGACAAGGCATTTGGCTTAGCAATCACGGCTCCAAAGTTGGCAAAAACAAAAACGCACTTCGGCTAAAGCTACGAATAGAGCGTCGGCAGCTTGCATCAGCTGAGCGATCGTCTGTCCGATCTAAACCCGGTCGAGCACCAATGATTCGGTCGCGGCATAGTCACACAAACCATGTACGAATAGTCCATTCAACGCAGAGTATCCTGCGCAAAGAGGAATGACTAAGCGAGTGCGACATGCGGGCGGGAAAAGGGCGACAACACCATGACATGCAAATCACGAAAGAAGTCGAGGCTGCGCCCTTTCCCATCCGCCAAATGATGGCCTTTTGCTGCAAGGGGGCTGGCGAGTGGAATTCGGCTCCGCCAATAAGACGGCATCCATGTCTCGGCGACGCATATGCGGACACGTTGACTGGACGAAATGCGTCTTTAAGCGCCCGACGAGATTGCCATGTCTGGGCTTCCATGCGTTTTCAGCTGCCAATTCTGTCAAGTGACTCAAATTCCTGCCGCGATGCATCATGTGCCAGCCTGCCTCGTTTGGATGCCTCCCAATCAAGTGGCGATTAGACGAGTAGGGCTGTCAAAGGGGGAAAGAATGAGTATTCGATGATTCGCACTGGATGAGTGCATGGCCTCCAGTCACCAACAGGCATAGCCAACACCACCATCCATCACACAACGACCCATGGCTCCCGTCACATGGAAGCCAATCTTCTAGCCAGGGCGACCGGGGCCTAGCTGACGGCCTCGGCTCCACTGTCATGTTCCCGAGAATCACGGAAGGCGGGCGTTGATCAGACTGGGCACCAAGCAGCGTATGAATCGATATCTCCGTGACAGAAGGCACTCAACCCTACAACCGTAGGGCGCCGCAAGACAATCTTCCTTTGATCCACTAAACGTACAAACGAGGGACATGCTAATTACGCCTGAACTGAACCTTTACCGATATCCTTTCCGTGACGACCTGTATTTCCAACGACCAACGACGGGCATAATGATACATCATTCCATCATCATCTCCTCCTCGAAGCTCCCGGGTCCTCCTCCCAGACTCTTTGGACGTCGTCGGAGAACTTGCGTGTCAGGTCTCGAATCTGCCTATACGGTTGTTAGCATTTCTTCAGGCTGCGGTCACCATGATCCATGGGCCGTAGGAAACACGAGGCCTACAATAGCTTCTTCTGCTCGTGATCGAGAGCAACCACGGCCGAGAGGTCCGTCAGGCGAGTCTGCTGGCGACTAATCTCGTGTGCTTGAATAATGGCCCTCTCGATGGGCCGATTCGTGACCAGCTGCGTTGATAGCTCCGCCCACACCTTTGCCGACTGAATCAGATATTCGCCAATGTCGTTGAGCAGCCTCGTCTCCTGCCTGGGCGCGTTGGACTCCAGGGACATGGTCTTCGGGATCTGTTTGGCGAGGGTATCGAGACGGCCCTGGACGATACTTTCAAGCGAAGGAGCCAAGATGATGGCGGTCTGGGAAGTCGACCCAGCGCCGTTGGGTCCAGGTGGCGTAGGCATCTTGGGCGATGGCTTGCACGTGGCTGTTTTGTCGTGGGGGGAAATCGAAATGATCTGATCTTCCGAACAAGGCTCAAAAGACTGCTTCGCTCGCTCGCTCGCTTCGTTCACCGACGGATGATTGAAAATCGAAGAGTGAAGGAGTTGTAGAAACACAGGGCTGAGGCGGGGTAAGAGAAAAAGACCCAGCACGGTCCAGGCGAGATGCACGCTTTATATAGGGCCTGGGTCAGATATTGGCGTAGTTGTCCGAGAAGGGGAATCGAATGATGATTTATCGGGTGAGGACTGGCGGCGGGAAGGGGAAGAAGGGGGGGGGGGGTCCTTCGCGGGAGGTGGAGGGGGGGTGTAAGTCTAAGTCTCTTGTACGACGCGAGACAGAGGCTGTCAGTGATTTGCAGCCAAGGATTGGAAAAAATAAAATAAGATGCAATTCTCTGGTCGGGCAGAAGGGAAATAATGCAAAAAGGTGGCGAAATCGAGCAGTGAGAGAAGAGTAAACAAAGCTAACGTGCCGCTCTGGCCTGGACTTTCCGATGTGTTGGGTCAACAAAACAGCTCGCTACGACTGTTCCGGCACGGCAGCCTTTCTTCTTTCGTTTGAGCGGTGAAAAAAAGAAAAAAAAAAAACCACAGTACAAGAGTACAGTATCCGTTTGAACTGGAGAATCGTTTCATGATCGCCCTGAGTGCTGTCAAGCTTGTGTCCGGGAGGGGGGCTGCTGCTGCTTGCTTTGCTTTTCCCACACACCTATGCACGTCAATGCCAGGGTCAGGGTGCATGGCATGGCAGGACAAGTCTCGTTGGGCGTGTGCGTGTGTGTGTTCCCCGCTGAACGAGAGGCATGCTGGCTAAATTAGAGCACGAAGGCTGTCATCTGCAATCGACTCCGGAACGAGTTGGAACCGTCGTGGCCCATTCAAGGGCCGTCGAATGGACGAAACATGACCAGCGTAATTTATCTCGACTTGTTCGTGGAGACGGAGACGGCCCACGTTCCGACATTGCCCCTCCCTCCTGTCTTGGATATCTGCGTGTCATTGGTGATGTTCTGGCTGTTGGGCGCATGCTGTGGGGGGTTCTAGACTGTCGACCTTGATCCGTCAGCGTCAAGTTAGTTTCTGGCCTCGTTGCGAGGCTTTTGCCTCGTATGAGCTGTACAGGAATGACGCCAGCGTTTGTTTCAGTAGCCATGTGTCGGGCCACGGGGGAGGTGCCAGCAGAGAGCAAGTTGTGACACCCAGATCAGATGCTCTTAGCAGAGAAATAGACTAACCTCCGAGCCTTTTGGCTGGCGTTGTTTCTGCGAGCCATCGTGTCTCTGTACAACACATCGTCCTCACGGCCTTTGCACAATGCTGCCTGGCGTGGCACCGTCGGTGGAATCCGTCGACCGTGAAGGCTGAGGCTTCTCCACACCTTTGCATCTCATTACCACACACGACAGGGGTGCTTCAGCTTGTTGCGGTGTCTGGACAGTACAATTGGCCTTCTGGCGAGTCGTGGTTGACTGGGCCGAGAGTTCTGTGAAATGTCGTCGGGTCCTTGCGACGTTCCCTGCAACGTAGGTAGCCGGCGTTCTCGTCTCGCCTCCTATTCCCGTCCCATTTGCACACCCGAACAAAGGGCTTCGCGGAGGCGGACTGCGAAGCATAAGAATGACATCATTCGGAAATCATGCGTGAAATAACGACACCCCGGTTAGCTTGTTGCCTCTTCTCTCCCCCTCCTCGGCCGGCAGTTGTCGTGGCTGGTGAAGCCATCGTCTGATGCCACCTCTCAAAGACCGTCCAGCCCACACGCCAGCCGCCACGCCGTTGAGACACCACGTCGAGTTAAGGCCGTCCAAAGACCCTGATCCACCCTAGCATCGCGACCATGACCTTGCTTTTTGCGCCCGAGGTAAGAGAAAGAGTGATCGATTGGCGCCAGCTACGCTAATGCATCCAGGGCCGTGGAATGACATCCGAAGCGCCATCTCCTGATGAACTAAGAGCCGCCCCATAATAATCCCAGACGAACGGCCATCTGGTTAGCCATCATCGGATAGCATGGCCCATGGAAATGGCTCGGAGTTTGTCGATCGCCAGCCCAGATAGCTCAGGGCCTAGTTCGCCGAGGAGAGGCTAGGCTATCCGGCACTCGCAGAGTATGGAAGGCTTCCCCGTAGGTGCAGGTGAGAGGGGATTTCCAGAATAGAGGTCCTGATTTGGCCAAGACATGGTTCTTTGACCACTTGTTTGATCCTTTAAGGGGTTCCCTGGCTGCTTACTCCCACTAACGCTGGCAAGAACTCCACCACTGAGATGCGAAGTCGGAGATTTTCATGATGGCGGCAAGGTCAGCTTGGAGTCGACCTGAGACGGATATTCACCTAGTGTCGTTCCTTCGATAGGTATCAGCCTCGCCGCTCATATACACTAAACTATTTCGACACGAGGACGTGCTGAAAAGGGTTGAGCGAGTCATTAGCCTGAGATGACGAATGGTGTCTTGAATCCTCCTTCGCGGCCTGTGCGTCTCTCTCAGGCGTATTCAGTTGAGGCCACTGATCAGCGGCGTTCGTTCGAACTCAGGCAACAACCACATGCAAATTCCGCCGTCTACCAAACGTCTCAAATCACAAGAGCTTACTTATCTTGTCAATAACACACCGGTTCTTAGACGGGACTGGCGACTATAGCTGGGACCCGGCATGCTATAGTCTGAGAAGCCAGCATCAAAACTTAGTCTTGTCCTCAGCTAGGAATTGCGACCAACACGGTGAATAGTCTCACGGTACACAAGGCTAGCGTTGTTGTCTCTCTTCGCGCCGCCGTTTTCTCTTCCCCCCTGCACGAGATCTGCCTTGTGTGACCTACTCGTTTTCGCCATGCGCTGACTCATGCGATGCTCAGTCCCCTTGTCGCACCTCAAGCTGTGGTCTGAGCCCCGGGCCGGAGGATGTCGACCAAGCTATTGGAAATCGTATGATCCACGTGCATGAGCGCATGAAGCCTCCTGCGTCCGCGGCCAACGAGTAAGCAAAGCGCCGGGGTCACGCAACGTTCCGGAACGTGAGTATCAGCAAATCAGCCACAATGTCTCGGGAATCATGCAGAGCAAGGCACAGTCATACCAGATTATTCTACACCGCATCTTGACGGTACTCAACCAGCCGAGACTTCTAATTCGTGCCTCACAAAGAGAGGCGGCTGAAACGAATTAGTCGGTCTGGACCGCACTGGGAGCAAGGAGAGAAGAACGCCAAAAGCTCACCGACGTATTGCCATGTCATCTATTTTGGAGACAGATGTTCCATTGTGCACCACTGCCCGACCTAGACGCTTGCCTGGTGCCGTTGTTATCGCCACATGGTCATGCCCTCATGGCCGTGTGTATCAAGGAACCTGCCCATGTGTACCAAGCCCTGACGTGTCAATGCACGCGTGATAGACTTCGAGTAAACAAATGGAACACGACAAACACATGGGCAGGCACTCGATGTTAGCATATTCGTTAGGGCGGTTGATACGCATTGCCGTACTATGTACTAAACGGAGAACCTGCAGGGCGGGATGCCTTGCGTACTCCGGGAGGATATACTTTGACAAAGTTTGGGTCAACCCGGGCTGCATAGGCCGTATTCGTGTGACATCCTTGTGACGGGTGTCTGCCCTTCATGATCATGTTGGCCCAGGTGAGGGCTAGGGTGCTACTAAATTCCGCAAGTTGTGTGGTTGGGCTTGTGTGCAACGTTTCTCTCGTACTCGATGGATGCGCTTGGTCGCACGGAACGAGTCTTTCAAGTCACCGATTCGTCCAATGGGGAGAGTTAGATCGCCAAGAATTGGTGGGAGAATATGGGGATAGTCAGCAGTGATTTTCCTGGGACGGTGGCGTTCTCAAGAGCGACTTCGGCAACGGCAGGGTTCTTGATAACGCCGCTGAAATCGTCCAACATGCCCGCTGCATTGATGGGTCTGTACGTCTGTAGGCTTTCTTTCAAGCACTGATGTCTAGCCTTGTAGAACTCGTCCTAGTACCCCGGCTGTCGACGTTTACTGATAAGCCTGTCATGCTCCGGGTACTGAGCCGAAAGACGACATCAGTGTATCGGGTGCTAGTGGGATGAATCTAGACGCTCGCTCGCCATTCACGCCCCCTATCGAGCCACTTGAGGCACTGCTGCCTGCAGTTGCAGCCCCGGCAGTGTTTAGTTTCTTGGCATGTGTCGGCTGCAACTCAACATCTCATTGCGTAGGAGGCGCTGCAATGGAATACCCCGCATCACTGTTCTGGGGCTTTTCAATATTCCGGCAAAGCTACCAGAGCTGGCCAGGGCAGAGTTGACAATAGCCGAGAGGGTCAACAAGACGAACGCCTGGGGGAAGAGATGGAACAAGTTAACGACTAACACCTAGAGGAAATCAATATTGACCAATATGAAATCATTGGCCTGTAGGTTACCACTTGGTGTGCCGTGAGTCCTTTCTTTTGTCAACGGTCGTAAAGGCACTTGGGCACCCTACAAAGTGCTGGCAGCTGCTGTTGGTCCCTACCTATCTTGTGCCATTTCGTCTCAGAATCTTTACTGATCGCCATCATCAAAGATTCCTTATGGAAGCAAACAGCGTATTAGGAGGCCATGATTTGTTGCCTGGTTGTGTTTTATTGCGCTCATAAGGCTCACGAGTGAGCCTGCCATGGTGTCTGAGTCCCGATCGACGGGCGAGTGGGAGATCCGAAGTCTAAGGAGACTGGCCAAGACGTGATCGTTAGCCCTGTAGGCGATTCCGAAGGATACCTAGGTAGTTTCTGTATTCGCCTAGGTAACTCACCTTTTGGGTAGTCCATAGAAGAAACCGTGAGTAACACGACTAAATCTATATTATTAGCATTTCCTTGGGGTCGTGTGCCTACCCAAGCTGTATTAGCGACGACTTCTAGCATAAATGGCGTGAATCGCTCACTTTGGGTTCATACAGAATGAAGGAAAGGCATGGCATTCCGTTATTGTGGAAGAGAACGACTGAAAATTCAGTTGGACTATGGGCACTGTGTAGACTATCTGTTCAAGGTCTGGCTCCGACTCAAATCGAAGGCAAACCGCCCACAACCAAAAGACGAAACCTCATCATTTACTTGCAAAGCTTAAAGCCACCCGTGGGAGCACCCTCGTGAGTCATAATCCCACAGTAGTAGACAAGGGGATGGCCATCTGTGCCAATCTCGCCCGGCTCCTCGTAGTACACAACACGCTCCTGGCTTGGTTTGCTGTTCTTGCCACCATTGAAGACGCCCCCGACCTTCAGAGGGTACTCCTTGCGGTATTTGTCCGCAGGGCAGTCAGCGGGGAAGCTAAGATGGTGCCCCTTGGAGTCGTTATGCTCAATCGAATGGGGATATTTTCCCTCTGGAAGAACATCAACATTTGTTACTGGTGGGAGAGTCTGCTTCAGGAGGAAACACTTACTTCCACGGACTTCCCCAATAGAGGCCAGGTTGACTCCGTACTGGGCAGCCATATAGATATCACGGCCCTTGTATGTCTTTTTGCCTATAGTATTCGTTCAGGATTGGCATTTCGCCAGTGATACTAAACGAGTGATGTTACTTACCACACTTGAATGACTTGCTCTGAGCAGGCCCATTCTTGAGCTAATTACGTTGACAATTGGTAAGCTATCCGCTTGTTCAAGCCATAGATAAGTTCGCACTCACATGAACGGGCGAGTTTGGGGGGTCGGCACGGATTTCGAGCTCAGTAGGGACTGCATTCGCGATGCTGGAGAGCAAAAGAATGGTAGCGGCAGTGAAGAACTTCATTTTGAGATGAGAAAGACAGAGTAGAGTGAAAAGTACTTTGAAAGAGGACGGCGGATGTTGCAAGATACAGATGCAGGTAGAAGACTGTACTGGAGTGTTTGAGAGAGATAGACTCGCATGGCAAAGACTTGGTATTTATACAACTGCTCAACGCTTTCGAGGCATACTTCATCCCGGTACCTGATTTCTAATGGGCTGCATGATGAGTAGGAAACCAAGAGCGGCTACCTACGAGGGATTTTCGCTCTGGTAACACAGTCAACGAAACACTTGCAGGTGCATGAGAAGGAGCAGAATGAAGCCATCTGTACTTCAGTATACCAGACTGCCCTGACTTGCGTTGGTTAGAGAAAAATTGTCTCACCCTTTTCATCGTGGCCAAGGCCGACGAGCCGATGAAGAGCGAGGAATATTTTCACAGCCTCGCCGCCCTGAAGTTGTACAGAATCCTTTGCTCAGCGAGATTACACGGAGGCTATGCCGTATTGCTCGATAAGCCTCCACCTTCGTAACTGGTTGTTTTGATTTCATCCCCTGTTGGATGCATTTGCTCGGAACTCGGCAAAGACGGAAGCAGCCGTCGAATCGAATGCGAGATTTCCGGGGAACTATTGGTTGAAAATAATCCTGCGTTGGAGGCAACTCTTGTTGGTCTATAAGATGTGCGATCCTGCCATGCATCCAAGCTCAGCTCCATGCATGGATTTGCGGAATACGAAGCGTGCCTACATATATGGCTGAGCCGATTCGAATAGATCAACTACAGACTGCGAATATGCCTGTCAAGGCTGCATAGTTACGTCATCCGACCTCTGTGTCACATGGTGGTGCCTAACAGGTTGCATCCTATGCCTCGCATATTTACTGTCGCCTACAAAGGCCGCTTCATGTTTCCTACCTGCAACATGAACAGCAACTAAACTTAGGAAAGAAAGCCTCTTAAGTTCTCATTCCAGTCCGAAAATCGGTCACTTCTAATTCAAAACACCTCATGCACTTCACATGCAATGTCTGATGCTTGGTTCTCCGAGAAGCTTGCGCCCGACGGCGATACCACCGACGGCTGCCATCCCGACGAGGCACAAGCCTTGAAGAAGTACCTGTGCCAAGAGATCTCGGCTGGAGAGGCTGCCCATGCCATCACCCGACCGATCCTGAACTCGAAAACGCCCTACGACGACCTGCCTCGTCTCTGGGGTTTCCTCATGGACGCTCTGATCGAGCTGCCTTCGGACACCTCTCGTGTTCTTGGCCTTCTTCAGGCAATTGAAGATCTCCCAGAACCCGACATGTCAGTCATTGAGGAAAGCCAGCGGCCCGACAAGCTCTGGCGCGGCCTACCTGGATTCGGCCACCTCTGGGCTGACCTCTACCAGTCAGGCGACTGGCGCGCGGAGGCTGCCAAAGCAAACACACAAGAGCGCAAGAGACTTCGGGAGTACCACGTCAGAAAGGCCGAAATCGAAGCTCGTCTCGTAGCATCGAACCTAGCCAGCATCCCCATAGATTGGGGCTACGAGACTGTGGCTGACGCGCTGGAGAAGAGTGACGCTCTGCTTGACTTTCAGATTCCCGCCGCCGCAGAGTGGTTCCGCCACGCTGGCGACCGCTTCAGAATGGGTGCTGCCAAGGGGGAGGAGAGCTGGGCGTTGAAGCGAAAGAGGGATCTTTGGGAGGGTGGTTCTGCTATGACATTGGAGCGGTGGTCGTTTTGGGAAAAGAGACTGGGTGACATACAATCGGAGTGTGAGGAAACTATTCTGGCGGTCGAGGAAGCAAAGGTGGCAATGAAAGGCGGAAAGTGAATAAAGGAGAGACAAGCGGAGACAAGTGGAGCAGCATCGCGAACAAACGATAGAGAAAATTGAGCCTCTCTTGGTCTGTTTCGTTATGTATGCTAACATTCCATCTTTCAATGTTAACGTTGCCACGTAATTGTTGCTGGGTCTCAACTCCGGAGCCTCTTGCCACGGACTCGGAGCTGAGGTTCTCAAGTCCGATCGCCCCCCTGAATTCCCTGCGTTAGTGCCCGACAGTTATCCTATTTATCCTATTTCAATTCAATGTCCTTTCAAACCCAGGCCATTCTTGGAAGCTCTGCAGACTCAGCACAATACAAACAATCATGTCATCTAGAGAGCAACACTCGACTCCACTGTCATCTTCCCCCGCGCCACCCTCCCAAGAGCCACCGGAAGCTCCCTACAGCATTTTCGACAGGCGACAAAAAGCTCTAATTATCCTCATTGTATCGACTGCAGCCACTTGTACGTTTGCCATTCCCAGTCTTGCAGTACGCTTCTCCGACTAACATTCTGTCAAGTCTCGGGCTTCGCTTCCAACATCTACTTCCCTGCCCTCCCAACCATCGCCCACGATCTGGACGTTTCCGTGGAACTCGTCAACCTCACCGTTACATCGTATCTTATCTTCCAAGGTCTTGCTCCCAGCCTCTGGGGCCCCGTGTCGGATGTAAAAGGACGCCGGGTCGCCTACTGCTGCACTTTTCTGGTCTTTCTTGGGGCTTGCTTTGGCCTAGCCAACACGCAAAACTATGCCACGTTACTCGTTCTCAGATGCTTGCAGAGCACCGGTAGCGCGAGCACCATTGCCATTGGCTCCGGTGTCATCGGCGACATTACTACACGTGCTGAGCGCGGAGGATTCATGGGAATATTCCAGGCAGGGTTGCTCGTTCCTGTCGCTGTTGGCCCGGTCATAGGCGGCGCTCTGGCTGGATCTTTAGGATGGAGGCCCATCTTCTGGTTCCTAGCTATTTATAGCGGTGTATTCTTGGTTGTTTTGATCGTCCTTCTGCCGGAAACCCTCAGGTCCATTGTCGCAAATGGAGCTCACGCGCCGTCAAGTTGGATTGCGAGATTTCCTCTGTCGCTGTACCAAAAACGTACCAAGCTGGAATACCATCCTGAATCAGACGTGGCTCCCCAAAAGCCCAGGGCAAGAAAGCACATTGACGTTGCTGGGCCCTTCCGAATCCTCTTTCAAAAGTCGGCGGCGCCCATCATCCTTTTCCTTGCCACTTACTACGCCGTCTGGCAAATGAGCATCACGGCCATGTCCTCTCTGTTCAAGGACCGATATGGCCTGGATGAAACCGAGATTGGCTTGACTTTCATCGCAAACGGAGTGGGCTCCATGGTGGGAACACTCATCACGGGCAAACTTCTCGACATGGATTATCGTCGTGTCAAGGCGGCTCACGAAGCTCGAGTAGCGCAGGACGACATCGAAAGACGCAGTGACGCGGTAGGTTCCATCGCACAGCCGGAAAGCTTTCCTCTTGAGAAAGCGCGCCTTCGGCTTGTCCCCTTGTTCTCGCTCGTTCAATGTTTGTCGATTCTCCTCTTCGGCTGGACAATCCAATACTCTGGTCATGTCCATATCGCAGTCCCCATCGTATCTACCTTCATCACCGGCTGGACCGCGGTCTCGATGCAATCGACCATCATGACTTACCTTGTCGACCTGTACTCTGACCAAAGCGCTGCTGCGAGTGCGAGTCTCAATCTTGCCAGGTGCTTATTCGCGGCTGGCGGAACAAGTTTTGTCATGCCCATGGTGAATGGAATTGGTATTGGGCCAGCATTTACGGTTTGTGCCGTTGTCCAAGGCACCACCATTTTAGCCTTGGTTGTTCAATGGAGGTTTGCTGGAAGATGGAGGGGAGAGGAGGAAAGGGAGAGGCAGCGTGTATGAGGGAAGGCTTGAAGCCAAAACAAAAGCAGGCGAATACTACGATACGTATGGCCTCATTGCGTGGATTAACAGAGTACAAAGGTACAAGATCGGTTCATCAAATAGCTGGGTCGGGATGGCAGCAGTCTCTCCTTGAGGAGTCAACAGGACATTCAGGACCACAGGTCTTCTGGAGATTGTGCACTGGGGAAGTCTTTTGAGTGTATTATAAACAGAAGAACACATTAATGGAGCATAGTATTTAATACAGAACCCGGGGTAATCATATTAGCTCACCCCCCGTGAGTGCAACTCGTAACCGCGTACATCATCGTCCCAAACTCGTCCACCTTTTCTATCCATCGATCCACTCTCTTGTTCCTTTCGACGAGACCAACCTCGGCAAGGTCCTCAGGGACAGGCCAAAGTTCATCGATGCGGAAATCATCCTCAGGCCAGTCTGTTAGATAGATGTTATACGTTGTTTCCCAACCGCGTCGGTGTTTTGCATTCCACAGGGCTTTGTTTGCTGGGGCGGGAAGACCATATAGCTCAGTGCCAAGAAAAGTCGGAAGACCGTCTTCGGCCAACAGAAGGCTGTCAAAGAGGTACATGGTGTAGAGCGTTCGCCGCTTCGCCTCGGCAGCAACCCACGCCTCCAAACGTGGACGCTCGCGACGACGTTCTGCTTCACACACGAGTCCTCGCTTGCTGCTCAAAGATGCAAGGTCTTGAAGGTTCATCATTGCTTGTCGGAGGAACGAATTGGGGCCTTGACTAAGCCTGAAGTGCAAAACCATAGAGTAGATTAGATATGCCTGGAATGCCGCAAGTAGAGTCATGTCGTCGTAGGTCCCATGATGCTCGTAGACATTGTTCATCTCTCTTTCCAGTACATCTGTGGCAACACCTTCACTACCAGACAATGGCTTTTCGCAGATTCGGACCAGGCTTAAGCAAGTTGAGAGTGGCGCCCTTGATGCTGTTTCTCCCAATTGTGAAGGATGCACAAACGGTGGTAGTCCTTGGCCTCTAACCGCTGTTGCTGCATAAGACTTGAGGATTCGATGGATAAACACTCTCACGCCGATGGGATAAGCTTTGATCTTTTGTGTAGGGTCGGGAACATAGGAATTGAGCCATCTGGTTTTTATGTCGTCGGCTTGGATCGGACAGAAGAGCCCCAGATTTGAAAAGTCGAGGGTCTCTGACTCGATCGACAACAATTGAGAGGTTGTTAAGGTCGGATATGAATTAAATGAACTCGAACCCGTTGTGGAAGTCACTGGGGAGGTGACTGTTGCCGTCTCACCAGGCGTGAGCTGTAGGGTTTGAACAGCCCCATCGTGAATGGCTATTCCGGCAGGCGACCCAATATAGGGATTCAGCGGTAAGTGCTCGGTGGTACTGGTCGCGGAAAGGGGACTTGCGAATGCTTCTTCGCCAGTGTCGCCGTTCCCTTGCGGCGTCGAGACTTGGGATGGGTAGACGCAAGGAAGGCTTCGTGTCGCACATCTCGCGCAGCCTCCAACTCTTCGATCGCATTTTGCTTTGGCGGCCGAGCAACGCTGGCAATTCTTTTGGCGAGATGTGGCGTATCTTCCTGCTTTCATCACCATGTTGGATGGGAAATTGAGAGTGTGAGTTTGGAGAACTATGACGATACGACGTCGGAGTTGAGAGCCCCGCAATATTGGAGTTGAAACCTCAGCTCCGGGGACAAGCTCCCGGTGCTCCGGGGCTGAGATGGATACAGGTACTTATATCAACCTCGCCTATTTCTCCCTCAAGAACAAATCCATTGCGATTTTGATTTCTCAGTCCGTTCGCAGCAATCAACTCGACGGAAGCGCCCTTAAGTCGAGTAGACATTTCGCCGTCCTGCGCCTGAATTTCATGTCCGCCCTCACCAACGAGGCCAACCAAACGCCCCAGGGACAGCCGTTTACCTATTCCACCTTGCGGCTGGAAAGGGGTAGCTCATTAGAAATATCCTCTACCGCTCACAATATGCACAACCATTCATTTGTTGAATCATGCGCATTATAAAATCGAGAAATCGTTGCCACTCGAGGAACTAATAAGAGGACTCGGCGCCTTCGAGAAGGGGCTCTACTGTATTTCGATAAACCTGGAGTTCGTGGTTGATGAGATAAGCATGTGTTTTTGGAAGGCGAGATCGTGCTTGGGCCATTTTCACAATGCTCTGTCTCAAGCCAGGCCTTTCATTTTCGGATGCCATTATGAGCACCGTTTACCGTTCGTTTGCTCTAGGCTACATACATGTTTAAGACACGTCATAGCGGGCAAGGCAATTGAGCCCGGGAATGAGGATCAGGCCGACATGGTGTCACTCTAAAACAAGATGGGGTCAAAAGGATATCTCTCGGTGAGGCACTCACAATGCTGGAGTAATCATAATATTTGTGCATCTAGAAAATTGTACCCGGGCAATGGCTCTATATCAGTAACTTTGGGGGGAATTGTGGCTGTGTCTTGCTAAACAAGCCGGGCCTCATGGCTCCAAACAGGGGGGACTGCAATCTTCAGCAACCACCCGACAGCACCGATAAAGTCGCTAGAAGCTGTAGTCGAGGCCGTGGGGCCGATGCTGTGTGACAGGGAATAGTTACTGTAATTCAACAACCTCCGGGTCATTCTCCTGTTCGTTGATGCTTCTGTCAGTAGCCATCTCCCACCCCTGACAGTTTGTCTCCGAACCGCCGACACAGTTAAGCGACAGCAGCTGCTAGCTCTATTCGTACTGAAGGGCGGCGGCTGAGTTACTCCAGCCATTGTCTATTGATTTGACCCGGGCCTGTGGAGTCACAAATGTGCAGATGCTAACTATTTCGATTCGGCCTGCAGCAGGCCAGGCGTTTTGGGAACCCCAAGTCACTCTTCGAGGCTTTTTGGGTCGCTTCAAGGCGACGAGGCACAGTTTTCGCGCCTTTCTCGTCTTTGTCTATAATAATCATGGTTCCCCGGCTGTCCAGTTCGTCACGAAGGGCTGCCCTCATGTTGTAACACCCACCATTCCAACTCCTCCTCTCGCTCGACCCCGAAGTACACGAAAGCCAGCTGATAATAGTGATACGCCCTCCGACATTGATAACCAAATACCTACACCCTGCCTCCCGTTACGCCCACTTACTCCCCCCGCTTTGCGTACCTCCTCCTCCCACGTTCCCCTCCACGACAAACAGCGGCGCAAACACGGTCGAACAAGAGTTGGACAAGAGCCGGCGGATGTCGCGTTGAAGGCGTGGTTTCGTGAGAATTGTTCCCGTCAACGTTACACAATTGTCTCTTCCACGTCTTCCGCACATTTGGTGCTCCATTATCCGCCATGGGAATCTCAAATCTCGGACGTCGCATCCGCAATTGGTTCCCATCCAAGTCCCGACAACCTCCTTTTGGAGTTGGACCGAACCATGGGCTGGCGCCCACGCAGTCAGTCGCGGATTTCCCGTATCAGTTTGGAGGGAGGGCGATTGAAAGCGGCGACATGCTCGACTTGTCAAATGAAGACCTTCCACTTGCTCTCACGTGGGTTCCGATGCATCCTCGACGTGCTGCTCAATCTCTAATTGAACTCTTAGATGGCACGAACCTCCACCACCACCTCCTCCAGTGTACGTCCTGATAGGTATGAATTGGCGTTTTACTCAGTGGCTAATTGAACTGCTAGACGGCGAAGAGCAAGTCACGATGTCTTTAGCTTGCCGATTGAATCCCTCCCGCCCTTTCCACCTCCTCCATTGTGCGTGCGTCCCAATCTACCTTCGACGGCCGTTCAGCGACTCATTGAACTCTTAGACAGCTCAGAGATCCGGTTCAGCAACCAATACCACCCATAGACCCAGTCCAACAACGGCCAAGACATAACATGTATCTCGCTCCAAAGGCATCACGGGCGATCTTTACAACAAATACGATGCAGGAATGTGTCATTTGTACCGAGATGGAGTCTGATTACCCAATCTTTTCTGTGACTACGGCGTGCAATCACCCTCCGCAGACATGTCTAGGCTGCATCCGACAGCAAATCAAGAGCAACATGGACTCTCGCCGTTGGAACGACATTCACTGCCCCGAGTGCAACGCGGCCATGGAATATCAAGACGTCGAGCGTCTTGCGGATCCCGAGACGTTTGCGCGGTTCGTCGATGGATCGACACACCAGGATGAATGCAGAGCTAATCGGTGGGTTTAGGTATGAACGTTTATCGGTACAAGGCGTCATCAACGACGCACCGGATCTCTTCGAATGCACAGCCGGCTGCGGCTACGCGCAGTGTCACGATTCGGGAAGTGCGCAGCCCATAGTCATCTGCGGCAACTGCAACGCCCGCTCCTGTTTCAACCATCATGTCAAATGGCATGACGACCTGACCTGCGCAGAGTACGACCAGTATCTTCAAGATCCCGTAAACTTCAAGTCACGGCTCGAAGTCGACAATGAGGAGGCCCAGCGCTTGAAAGAACTACAGGAAGAGGAAGACCTTCGGCTAGCGCAAGAGCTGGACCAGGCCGAGCGCGCTGAGGAGCAAGCCCGACAGACTGAGCGCGATATGCAAGAAAACGCGAGGCTAGGTCGCGAGAGAGAACAGCGCGAACGCGAGAGGAGAGAAAACGAACGGCGCGAAGACGAGAGGAGGGAAAATGAGCGGAGAGAACGCCAACGCCGAGACGCGCAGCGACAGGAGGAGAGACAGGCCAAGCAGCGAGCCGCGGCGCTCAAGAAGGAACAGGAGAAGGCCAGCTTGGCCATTATCGGACAAATCTCAAAGCCGTGTCCCGGCTGTCGACGACCGATCCAGAAAAACGAAGGCTGTCAACACATGACTTGTAAGCAAACCTCGATCCCTCATTCTTTCACACCCGCGCACTCCCCCGACCCCAACGCCCCCGGCATCAATTAAGAGAATACAGGTTCTCAGTGCCGCCATGAGTTCTGCTGGGCGTGCAAGGCCCGGTGGAACGGCAGTCATAGCTACGATTGCAGTGGATAGGGCGTCGGCTCGCGATGCGACGCGCAGAGTAGAGTCCCCAGTCGCTAATGTCCGCGCAGGTAGCGAATGCCACCACGAGTTTTGTTGGGATTGCCTCAGCAACATGAAGACCATCTTCAAGAAGGGCAATAAGTTCCATAGGGCTACATGTCCGTGGCACTCGGATAACATCAAGGCTTGATTTGAGGTAGTATTGTTTGGTGTTGAGAAGTCTTAGGGCGCATGGTGTTAGGCGATCAGGGCGAAAAGATGTAAAAGGCGTTTTCGGATAGATACCTGGAACATGATTTAAACGCACTAGAATGAGGGTCTGAATTTCACGGTCATCTAGTTACTTGCATAATCATTTTGATAGAAATGGCGAGACTTGTACATTTTAATAGACTGATATTCTATATAGATGGAGCTGGAAGTTGGTGTCAATTCCGTGGTGCTTCACCCATCACCCACCCTACACCACAGGCCCAACGTTGGATGGATAGAACGCAGAGCTGAGCCGAGCTGAGCTCAGAACCGGGGCCTTTGAGGCTCTGCTCTGCCGCAAATGCGACGGGACTGGCAGTTTTTCAAGGTCGGTGGGGGGGAACTGGGGAAACAATTGCCAATAATGTGCCGCCGCGTGCATCCGCATGCAGGCAAGACGAGCTGAGGCAGTGATAGGACGGCCAAGCCTGGTGGCTGCCACCCAGGCGCTTAGGGACCGGGGCAGAAGCAGGCAGCAGCCCCTGACAGTAGGACGGAAAGGCTAGACCTATCAGTTGTGGCTTTGTTTTAGTGTGCGTCATGATTCGAGCATGGCTTAAAGGAGTGCAAATCTATCACCACTGTGTCGCGATCGGCAGGCTTCATCGCTTGATTTCAAAGCTAAATGGCACATAATCAGGCAGTATCGTGGGCAAGCTGGAGGTGAAGCGCCAGCCCGACAGGGCGCTGTCTTTGGGCGACTTGCAATAATTCTCCCTAAACACGCTGCTAAATAGGTTGACTGGGCAGGGATAAGAATACGCTACATGCGATCCTGAGAGTGACCTCTCGGGCAGGGCAGTTGTTACCAAGAGACTGGAGATCAGCAACGGCCATACAAGTAGATCTGAATCGAAAGATACTGGACCATGTAGCAAAAAACGTTACCAAGGCTCTCTGAAGTGAAATGAAGTGCTTGTGGTGCCCTTGAGCAGTCCCTCTTAAGCGCAGAAACACACGCGAGAAAGTCTTGCCTGGCTATTAATGCGGCTCTGGAGTATGAGTTGATTATCTGGCCATGCGCCTGTGCATTATGTAAACATTACTAATGATTCTTCCAAACGTGCATTCAAACTGGTGAGTTACTAGTTCCATTCCTTATTTTCCCTCAGCCTTGACCCAGTTCTCATGACATTCTGCCAAAATAATTTTGGCCGCATGTACTGCCCCATTGCCTTTCTCTTTACAAACACCTGCCAACTCTACTGCACGTTTCTTCATTGCCTCCGACGTCTCGCCTTGCAGCACATCCGAAAGCTTGCGCGCAAGACCCTGGCTTGTCCACTTTGGCTTCGTGTCTCTACTGCCCCATCGACCAACGCCGAGCATCTCGACTCGCTGCGCGTAGTCATAGCAGTCAGTCCACTGGGGCAGTACTACCTGGGGAACGCCAGCACTTTGAAATGGTTAGTCAATGCCCCGAAACTCTGAGGATATGATTGAGAAGAGCGTGAAGGGACTTGCCTGATAGCTTCGCTAAACGAATTGGCCCCTCCGTGATGTATCGAGCACACGACGTGTCCAGATCGGAGGATTGAGATAGGTTCAGCCTGAATCCAATCCGAAATGCGCACTAAATCGGCTTCCATCTCCTTCCCCAAGACATTGTGCAGTTTGCTACCAGCTTCTGAGGCGCTATACTCTCCAGCCTTTTTCAGCTTCCACAACACTTGGAGCGGAGAGGTACCTGGCTGTTCGTTAACCTTCTTCATTACCACCTGGACAGCAGAGGCAAGCTCAACTGCGTCGTCTTCAAGAAGTCGACACATTGAACCTAAGTTGATGTAGATAGTTGGTCCTTTGGCAAGCCAAGTTTGTAATGCCGGATCTGACTCTGACAGTGGAGGAGCTTGACGAATGATTGGGCCGCATGGCAAAACATGGTCCGGAACAATGACAGGGAAGTCAAGTTCTGGGAGCGTACCGACGAGGATTTTGAGCGACGGGGGACGGTTGCGAAGTAGATCAATGGGAGTCCTGAGCTGTGCGCCTGTTTCCGCCTGGAGATATTTCATAACTGCGCGTCGTTCTTTATCTCTGGCGAAGGTAATCGCGCCGTATATGCAAAAGTAAATGTTTAATGGGATGAGGTGCCATGGCACTGGATACGAAAAGGCAGAGAACAGCCTTTCTTGGTTAATCGAGAACGGGGCTTGCATCATTCTGAAGGGAGACTTACGCAGGATATTTCCAGAGAACAGCCGCATGTGGTTGCAGCGGCGCTGAGCAGTCTTTGATGGAGTTCGGGCTCAGGCAGGCGAATCGTACTCCCAGGTGGTAGAGGGCCGTCAGCCCAGGGGTCAGGAGACCGTTGACCACGACAAGATCGGCATTAACCGTTTTGATGATGTCAACAATGGACGAGAAGATCTCCGTCATTTGAGGGCCCGTGTAGGGGACAAAGATCCGCCGTGTGTCGTCGATGGCCTTTGACGTGTTCACGAGGCCTGGTGGCATCGTAAATGACTTGGGCAGGAGGTTCTCCGTGTGGGAAACGTTCTGTCTCTGCATACATTCATGCACCGCCCTGAGAGCTGGGATGCCCTTGATCTCATGGAAGACGATTGGCTTTGCATCTGGTTGTTTGCTGCGCACCTGTTCCCAAACGGCATCGACGAAGGGTTCAAATCCGCCGTAGGTAGCAAAGTGGACCTCGACATCAGGGTCAAGTTCGAACAGTGCTGGAAAAGTTGCCAAGAAGACGTTCGACTCGCCGTGCTCGATGTTGGTTAGGAGAAGGATCTTTCTATGCCCATTGGGCTTGGCGGAGACTTGTTCCGCCATCGAGAACACTGAGGCTGGTAGATAGAGGGGATGGTTGAGGCTCCAGCATGACCTGCACACAGACAGGGAACCCTAACCTTTCTTATGGGGGATCTGAGTTTAGATGCACACTCGACGCACTGGAGCTGAGGCCGGGACAATATGTTGCTTGCAGTGAAGCATGCGTTGGTCGGGAGAGCGTCGAAGTCGGGGTGGGTCACATACCTACGGCCGGCCGTCACATATCATGATAGAGATTGACCATACCAACAACGCATTCCCGCCGCCTCCCCGAGAGACGGTTTTAAGCTCCCGCGAACAGCGGCACGGCTTGTTTGGTTGTTGGTGGAAAAGCCCAGTTCAAGCCCGCCCGAGGTCTGTGGCGTCGGAGAGTTCGCCTAGACAACAACTTTAGACCGTCATCTCAACGCAAGCTTAAGACATCATAATATGATAATAGGAAACGCGGGCACTAGACTGGGTAGTTACAAAATGAGCCCAGACCGTTTGCAGGCCCCCGAGGCATCACGTAGATGGAGCAACTCGGAAACTGGCCAGTGAGAATCCTCATTCGAAAGATTTGCGTTTCTCCCGAGTCGTGGATTGGTCTGAGAGCAAGAAGATAGCGGAACTTCTATCCCGGACCTTCGTCTATCGGATGCGTCACGGTTGCACCATAGCTGAGGCATCTCGATCTTGATAGACATCACGCTAGGATCTTTTTGCCTGCTGAGATCAATCTCTGCCCCCGCCCATATTTGCGATCTAGTGGAACTCGGAAGTACGATAGCGTAGCCATCTTTTCATTATCCGCGGGGTATTTCATAACGTGATCCAGGTATGCCGCATTCGTGGGCATGAAGCAGCCTTTGGTGGCTTGATCGCCGCGGCGGGACCTAGCGGATGTGGCAGTTTCCAAGTCAATTCGTGAAGGGAATTGGGGCGGGAAAATCATGTCGAAGAGAGAAATCAGTGTTTCTGCGTTATTCGCCATGGCTGGATTGTATCAAGGTTCTATCTCGCAAACGGGCCATCCTCTTAGCTCATCAAGCACAAGCCCTCTCCCTCCAGCTTCCCTCAATCACTGTAGCAAGCTCCTGAACTGTCCGCGCATCTCGCGGGACAGTGTGCCCTTTGCCATGGTCAAAGATGGTCGCAGTGTCCTCCTCGCACATGCCGAATAGAGCCATGGCGCCCTGAAGGTACGGGTCGTTGCAGCCGACGATGTGGCACGTAGGGATGTCAATGATGTCTTCGCATTCATCCGAAAGAAGACACTCTACGGTGTTGTTTTTGCGAATGCGAACTGGAGGCCACCCGGCGAAGAAGATGCCAAACTGGAGTAGAGATTAATCGTTGATGAAGAAAATACATTGGGAACAAGAGACTGACCTTGATGCGGCGAGGCCTTCCTTCTTCCTCAGCGCGGCGACGCTCTTCCAAAATGAGAGTCGCGGCTGTCATGGCGCCCTCTGAGTAGCCGAGAATGCCCTGCCACTAATCTCAATAGCAATTCAATGAGAGCAAGTCTTGACCTACATCAATTTCAGGATCCTCGTCCAGAACTTCCATCAGCCTGTCCATAGTGCTTCTCACCGCCGTAGCATCATACATGTCCTTCTCGCCGGCGAGCTTGCGAATGGTGTCTTCAGCCGACATGCCTTCGGGCATATCTCGAATCTTGTTCACCATGTCATCAAGCTCGTTGATGCCGTCAAAGTCGATGTGCCGGTAAAGAGGCGGACGACCGAAGTAGTCATGGAATCCAGGAGGGGGATTGGTGCTGTGGCCGCCGTTGATCCATTTGAACTCCATGCAGCCATTTTGTTCAATTGAGTCAATGAAAGGTCCGAGCTGGACCCTGAAGTTCTGGTCTTGTTAGACGGTGGTGGTGAGAACGGTTTCGAGGTTGGCTTACTGAAGCACTGCCGTAGGCACCGTGTAGACAGAGGACCTTCATGATGCCGATGTCGATCGCAATCACAACACGAAGACGTAAGGAAGAGAGGAACAAGGAGACGCCCTTGAGATATGAGAAATAAAAGGCTTAATAAGCTATCAATCACTCTCTCACATGAAGACAAGGCTCCTACTCACTCTATATCTCCTTCACTCGGGCCAAACTACCGAGTAATGACCGAAAGCCATCCTTAAAGCATCCCTCCCTCTAATTGTCAACCCCCCTCGACGAGACGGTTGTGGCAAGGAACCGTAATTTTTTGGCCTCCCTTGAACGAACGGGTTCCAGTCGCCTGAACCAACGCAGATCTGTTGACCTAGAAACCGCACCGATTTCATTCGCCCTGTCTTAGATGCCGACGGGTCGAACCGCGCGCGAATGCGATGGTTTCCGGCCCTGAATCGACAACTGTGCCAGGACCGTTTACTGCTTCCAGGCTGGAATGCAGCCGTCAAAAACAAACTTCTGTCGGTGGCGTCGATTGAAACTTTACGGGAGGCTGAATTCGGAGCGGATATCGTGATAGTAAGACGCCACGCGGTATTAATTCCCTGGTTTGAGGTTGCGCCATGTCCAAAGTTCCCTCTATGCCTCTGAACGAGCTGGCATCTATTGCTCCGGCGGCCGTTGATCTTGTTCACTTCCGTAGCCATTGTCTGGGGGGAGTTCCTGGTCGACTATTTGATCGCCTCAGCTTTGCCGGTTTGCATGTGAGGCTTCTCGGGAAGATTTGAATCTCGGAGCTCATTGTCTTGGCACTGGACCTCGAGTTGTCTGATCATGCACGATATCACTTTCGTCACGTTCTTCATCAACCTCGTCAGATTGCTCTCGTCACGTTCCGCGATGGAGCTACAACTTCAGCCCATTCTAGGCCTATATAGGCGTTGAACACTATGGGGCGCTCCTTGTTTCCGGATGGGTCTGCCAGTGCAACAGGGAAACCTAAGATTTTGAAATACGATGGCAAAGGGTGGGGGAGGAGGTTTGTTTTGGGGATGGACGTGGTATGTGATGGTATGGAAGAGTGCTTAGACCGGGTAGATTAAGAGTCAAAGAGCCCTTTGCCAGAGTTTCAAATGCCCTTAACGAAATGAAGTCTAAGTTGGTAAATGAATTTACCCATATCCCGCATTTTCAGCCCGCCAACGGGATCGACGCGGAGATCATCTCCTAGGAGCCTAGGGCAGGTTGCCGAAAGCATCGTATTCTGGTTTGCCCCGATGTGAATAATCCGAGACATTGAACGGGTGACGGTCGAGGCGCCAAGCATCTAGGCCTGGGCCGGTTTGTGAGGCCTTGTGTCGGATGAATGTGAGAACTGATATGAGTCCATGGGCCGGATTATTTCCTAATCTAGATGTTATGGATCACGTTGATACAGCGGATGTAGTTGAGACCTGATAACCGCCACCAAGAAGATAAATATCCCGAGATCCCCTTCATCATGTAAATCCAGGCCTCAGCATCCTCTCGCCAACATCCCCCCACTCTCCTGTGCAACTCATACCCACACCATCATCATGGATACCCAGAGCGACAAGAAGGTGATGCCCATCGCCATCGTGGGCATGTCATGTCGCCTCTCTGGGGATGTTTCCAATCTCGATGACTTCTGGACTCTCGTCTCTCGCTCACGAGACGGTTGGGGCCCTGTACCCAAGGATCGGTTCAACAGCGATGCCTACTATCACCCCAGCCCCCAGAAGAAGGGCTGCTTCAACCAGAAGGGTGGCTACTTTATGGATCGCGACTTTTCCAAATTTGACGCGCCATTCTTCCAGGTTACCGCCCAAGAAGCCATGGCAATGGGTACGTCCTGACCCAGTTTGGGTGAGTTGGCTAACACGTCGCAGATCCCCAACAGAGACAGCTTCTAGAGTGCACATATGAGGCTCTCGAAAACGCTGGTTTCCCCAAGGAGTATGTCTCTGGGAAGAACATGGGTGTGTTTGTTGGAGGCACATCATCGGATTACCGCCAAGGATCGTTAAAGGACCTGAACGAGGTGCCTACCTTCGATGCCACGGGCAACCACCAGTCGATTCAAGCCGGTCGCATCTCATATCTCTTCGACCTTCGCGGCCCGTGTTTTGCTGTGGACACTGCTTGCTCGTCCGGTTTGTATGCTTTGCATTCGGCCGTGCAATGCCTCCGCAATGGCGAAGCTGACTCGGCCATTGTGGCGGGATGCAACTTACACATGCAACCCGACGACACAATCTCCATGTCTATGCTTGGGTAAGTCCAACGTGAGATTATGAACAGAAAACCTGACTAATAGCGACAGTGTCTTCAACAATGCGGGAAAGACGTACGCGTTTGACGAGCGTGCCAAGTCTGGCTTTGCCCGTGGTGAAGGCGTGGGCTGCTTAGTCCTCAAACCTCTGGACCAGGCAATCAAGGACAACGACAAGATTAGATCCATCATTGCCAACACGGGCATCAACCACGACGGAAAGACAGTCGGCCTTGCTACTCCCAGCGGTGAGGCTCAGGAAATCCTGATGCGAGAAGTCTACTCCCGCGCAGGCATCTCTCCCGAGGAAACGGGCTTCGTCGAAGCCCACGGCACCGGTACCAAGGTCGGTGACCCTATTGAAGCCGGCGCAATCTACCGCGTCTTTGGGTCCGGACGCACGAAGCGATTCCCCCTGTATATGGGCTCCGTCAAGACCAACATTGGCCATCTGGAAAACGTCAGCGGTCTCATCTCCGTCATCAAGGCTTCCTTGATGCTTGAGAAGGGCTTCATCTTGCCCAACATCAACTTTGAGACGCCCAACCCAGCCATTCCTTTAGACAAGTGGAATGTGAAGGTGCCTACTTCGATCCGGCCGTGGCCCAAGAACAAGCGCTTCATCAGCGTCAACAACTTTGGCTTCGGCGGCTCCAACGCTCACGTCGTCCTGGAGCGATTCCCCACGGCTTTGTCCGACCTACCCATGAGTTCCAAGAACGATGCGCCCAAACTCTTCGTTCTCAGTGCCAACGACGAGGAGGCGGCCAAGCGCGTGGGATCTCAGCTCGGCATCTACATCGAGCAGCACCCCGAGGTCTTCCAGAAGCGTCTCGTCAGCGATCTCGCCTATACCCTCGGTGAGCGAAGGACGCACTTCCCCTGGCGTGTTGCCATGGTAGCATCGTCTTGCGACGAGCTGGCGCTGTCTTTGAACGGCTCCGGCACGATTCCCACGCGGTCCTCCACCGCACCCAAAGTGGCCTTTGTCTACACGGGCCAGGGAGCCCAGTGGGCGCAGATGGGCAAGGAGTTGATGGACAGCCATCCCATCTTCTACAACACCGTCAAGGCGGCTTCTGATTACTTGCTCAGTATTGGCTCCGAGTTCGACCTGCTGGAAGAGCTCGTCAAGAGCGGAAAGGAATCGATCGTCGGTCAAGCTCACATTTCGCAGCCCATCTGCAGTGCTATTCAGCTCGGTCTTACCGATCTGCTGTCTTCCTGGGGAGTCAAGCCTTCCATGGTCATAGGCCACTCTAGCGGTGAGATCGCGGCTGCTTACGCTACAGGTGCCATCTCTCTCGAAGATGCCATGTCTGTTGCCTACTACCGCGGTCAAGTCGCGTCCAATTTGAGAGTCAAGCACCCCGAGCTCCATGGTACTATGCTTGCTGTCGGCGCTGGGCCTGAAGAGGTCAGGGGCATCATCAAGAAGCTTGGGCTCAAGGATGTTGGCATTGCCTGCGAGAACTCTCCCAGCTCCGTCACCGCATCCGGCGACGAGGAGGACATCGACAAGCTTGCGGCCGAGCTGGAGAGCCAGAGCACCTTCCATCGCAAGCTTCGCATCGGTGTTGCCTACCACTCGACACACATGCAGCGCGTCGCAGATGAGTATATGGGGGCACTCAAGACCATTTCCCCCCAGTCGGTCGATGGCGTTGAGTTTTACTCTTCGCTCTTGGGTACTAAGCTGGATTCTAGCACCTCTCTGGGCGCATCCTACTGGGTTGACAACCTTACCAAGCCAGTGCTGTTCTCATCCGCCCTCAAGAAGATGTACACTGATTCTCAGCCCGACCTCATTGTTGAGGTTGGTCCTCATGCTGCTCTCAAGGGCCCCATCAAGCAGATCCTCAAGGACATCAGCCCAAAGGCCGCTCAGGACGTCAGCTACTACTCTGCCCTCGTTCGCAACCAGGATGCCAGCAGCACAGCTGTCAGACTTGCCGGTGACCTGTTCCTCAAGGGCCAGCGCCTTGACCTCGCGGCCGTGAACCAGACTAGAACTGGTCGCGACAAGCCCTTCCTTATTACCGACTTTGCCCCCTACCCCTGGTCAGAGCACAAGTACTGGTTCGAAACACGAGCGAGCAAGCAGCATCGATTCAAGCCTTTCGGCCGCCATGATCTTCTCGGCCTTCTGGAAGACAGCTATAGCGAGGCGAACCCCAGCTGGCGCAACATCATCAACACGGATGACATTCCCTGGCTCAAGGACCACCGCATGCAGTCCTTGGCAACATTCCCTCTCGCTGGGTACATGTGTATGGTTGTCGAGGCCGCGTCTCAGCGGGCCCAGCTGCGAGGCATAAAACCTGAGCTGATTACCGGGTTCCGCACACGCGAGCTCCAGGTTTCCAAGGCGCTCATTCTGGACGATGGTGCGCATTACGAGACTCTCGTCACCTTCAACGCGTACGCCGAGGGCACTCGATCTTACTCCAACGACTGGGACGAGTTCCGAATTTCCTCGTGGACATCGAGCCGCGGCTGGCTTGAACACTGCCGTGGTCTCATTGGTGTCAAACAGCAACGCAATGCCAACCCTGTTACCACCGGCAAGCTTCAAGGTGCTGCTTATCGTCGCGAGAAGATTGTGGACGTCCCCGGTGGCGAGCTATCCCTGGAGAGGTTTTACAGCGAACTCGCGGATCGCGGCGCTGGGTATAGCTCCGTCTTTCAGCTGCAACCTGACAGTGGTCTCAAGGTGCAGGGAGAGTACTCGACAGGCAAGGTTGTCGTTCCCGACACTCTAGCTACGATGCCTCATCACCATGAGCCTCCTTCCATTCTGCCTGCGGCTTTCATGGATATTTGCTTGCAGCTGATACTCTCCATTCTTGGAGCAGGTCGCGACGAGATGCCGTCTCTCTTCATGCCCTCCGCTATCAAAGAGATGGATCTCAACTTGACTTTCCCCAACCAAGCTGGGCAGCAAGTTCAGGTCGTCGCGCATGGCCGCCCCGACTTCAATAGCCCTGGACCCATAGACTTCCACCTTGATGTTTGGCGTGACACTGAAGCCGAACCTGTTCTGAAGCTGGTTGGTGTGAGAATGACTCCAGTGACGAGCGATCTTGGCGAGTCTCAGAGTCCGCGATCGTTGTGCTACAAGGTCGAGTGGGAACCTCTGGGTGGCAAGCCAAAGTCCGCTGAGGAATCTGAAGTCAATGGTGATGTTACGCACACCAACGGTGTTACCAATGGCCATATTAATGGTGAGACTAGTGGAGACGAGATTGAGGAGGAGACCAAAGTCGTCAAAGATGCCGAGATTATCATCATCACGAGCAGATCAAGGTCCGATCCCCTAGTCTCTGCGCTTTCCAACCTCATGCAGGGGCTTTCTGGCTCTAAGCCCTCCGTCTCTTCTTTCGCCAATGTCCAGCTCTCAACCTCTGCTCGCTACATCAGCCTCTCGGAACTTGATGCGCCGCTTCTGCACGGCATGAGCCAAGAGACATTCGAGAGGCTTCAACAACTTCTTCTTACCTGCGGATCTATGCTTTGGGTCACTTCTGGCGCCTATCGCTTCGCCGAGAAGCCACAGAACAACCTCATCCAAGGCTTCCTCCGCACCATTCGCTCTGAGAACAGCAAGGTAGCTGCCACTCTAGACTTGGACCCCAACTCCCTACTCCAGGACTCTGACCGCGCCGATCTCATCTCTCGTGCATTGATTGCCTCTCTGGCTACACCCGAAGATGGATCGCCTGTCGACTTTGAGTTCTCCGAAGAAGACGGCGCCTTGGTCGTCCCTCGTGTCGTCGATCAGGACGATATGAACCTCGAACTCTTCCGAGAGACTCAACCTTCGGCTCCTTATCTGCAAGACTTTGTGCAGCCTGGTCGCCGCTTCAGCATAGCTGTCGGGACCTATGGTGCCATGGACTCATTGTACTGGAAGGATGAGCCTGAGATGCCTCTGGCCCCCAACGACATTGAGGTCAAGGTTGCTGCGACCGGCATGAACTTCAAGGACGTTGTCATCGCAATGGGACAGGTAGCCAGTCCTTACCTTGGCGTCGAATGCAGTGGTACCGTTGCCCGCATTGGCTCGCACGTCACATCTCTCCAGGTTGGAGATCGTGTCTGCGCCATGTCCCACGGCGCTTACAGCACCTACGCTCGCTGTCTCGCCACGAGTGCTGCCGTGATCCCGGAGGACATGACCTTTGAAGTTGCCGCATCAGTCCCAGTCGTTTACAGCACAGCCTACTACGGCTTGTTTGATCTCGGTCGTCTCGAAGCTGGCGAAAAGATTCTCATCCACGCTGCTTCCGGTGGTGTTGGTCAGGCAGCTATCCAGCTCGCTCAGATGGTCGGCGCTGAGATCTATGCCACCGTTGGAAGTGCCGAGAAGAAGCAGCACATCATTGACACGTACGGAGTGCCCGAGAACCACATCTTCTACAGCCGCGACACCGACTTTGGTCCTGCTCTGAGGGAAGCAACCGGTGGCCACGGTGTTGACGTTGTCATCAACTCGCTCGCTGGTGACTTACTGCGCGAGACTTGGGACTGTCTGGCGAAATTTGGACGCTTCATCGAGATCGGAAAGCGAGACATCACCTCTAACACTCGATTGGAGATGGCCAAGTTTGCGTACAACTGCACCTTCAGCTCGGTTGACTTGACCCTCGTCGCCGACGAGAGGCCCAAGATCATGGGGCGTGTGTTGACGGCTGTCATGGACCTGCTTGCGCAGAAGACCATCAACCCCATCGGCCCCATCACTACTGTTGGCATCTCCGAGGTTGAGACGGCGCTGCGCAAGCTTCAGAGCGGTAAGACGTCCGGTAAGGTCGTCGTCAGCCATGTCGGTGATGGTCAGGTCCAGGTAAGCACACCTACAAAGGACACAAGTAAACGAGCGCAACTAACATGGCGTATTAGGCTACTCACCCGGATCCTTCTGCTGATATGATGCAAGGAGACGTCACCTATGTTATTATCGGTGGCACTGGCGGTCTTGGTCGCTCCATGGCCAAGAGAATGGTCCAGCGCGGTGCTCGTCACATTGTGCTCCTGTCGCGAAGCGGCAAGGTCACCAGCGAGCTGAGCCGACTGATCGAGGATTGTCGTGTTCTTGGAGCCGCTATCCACGTCAAGTCCTGCGATGTTGCCAACGAGAACAGTGTCAACGCTCTCATCTCCGAAGTGCAAGAGTTGCTGCCTCCTGTTCGTGGTGTGATCCACGCCGCCATGGTGTTGATGGTAGGATTTCTTAGAGCTCTGCTTCTAATGGACCATAGCTAACTCGTATTAGGACGTTCTTTTCGAGAAGATGACTTTCGAGCAATACGAGAGCGTCGTGCGCTCCAAGGTCGACGGTGCTTGGAACATGCACAAGGCTCTCCACGGTGTTCCTCTCGACTTCTTCATTGTCCTATCCTCGGTCGCCGGTATCGTTGGCAACAGGGGCCAAGCAGCCTACGCCGCTGCCAACACTTTCCTTGATGCCTTTGTTCACCACCGTCGTCGCCACGGCCTCGCTGCTTCGTCGCTCGATCTCACCGCTGTCGAGGGCGTGGGTTATCTCGCTGAGAAATCCGCCCGCCAGACCGAGGTTCTCAAGAACTTGTCTGGTAATACCATGGGCGAGGCTGAGGTGCTGGCTCTGGTCGAGTTTGCGATCGAGGGCAAGGTTTCCAGCACTTGCCACGATCAGTGCATCACTGGTTTAAGCATTGAGGATCCTGCCAATTTGCCGTATTACGCCTCGGATGGAAAGTTCGCTCACCTACGCAGTGCGGCTCTGGCCAACTCAGCTGACGATGCTGGTGCGGATGGAGCAGCCAACGTGGCCTTATCGACAAGGGTTCAACAGACGATAACGATAGAAGATGCACAGGAAGTGGTGACGGGTGGTATCAAGGAGAAGCTGGGCGCTATCCTGATGATCGCTCCTGAGGTCATGGAAGCTGAGCAGGCAAGGACCTCCATCACTGCTCTCGGCCTGGACTCGCTGAACGCTATTGAGCTGCGAAACTGGATCGGAAAGGAATTGCAGGCTCACTTGCAGGTGTTGGAGCTTCTCACGAGTGGAAGCATGAGAGATTTGGCGGGCTTGATTCTGAGGAAGACACGCCTCAAGGGTGTTTGGACGGCCACGGAGTAAAAAGAAGAGAGTGAAAAACTGGGCTGAGTAGGCATTCTTTATTACTGGTTATTTCTTAGTTTCCTCAATATCTAATCAATATCTCCCAGAGCCGCAAAGAAACTACAAGTGGCGCACGCACAAGTGCCTTATGAATGTGACTGGGGGACACTGACAAGCTTTCAAGACGGCACCCAGGGTCCTCTCATCAGGGCAAACAAGAGTATTTCTATGTCGATTACAGAGTAATGGCCTTGAGAAGGCACTCGGATCCTTTTTCAGCCCACTGCGCGTGAAGTGACATTGATATATAGTTTATGAGACATATTTCAGTATTGATATTCGAAATTACTATACATCACCAACCCGATAACCCGTCAAAACGTGTCAGCTCGAGGATTAGTCTAGTCCTCAACTCCGGTGGGAGTATTGCAGAGAATTCCCTGGTCAAGCTACACGTATAGTTAGTCACCGACATCTCATGCGTTGATTTAGACGTACAATTGGGAGCACACAGCATCGCGCTCGCTGTCCGATCTCGGCACAGATTGCGCTGAAGTTATCGGCGCTCGTAGGCAAGTCGGGAGCTTTAATATAGTTAGTAAGAGCTGATTCAAAGACCAATAGTTTGATGATGTCTACTCACGGTTGCCGCAGTCCAAATCAGCAACACCAAGGACATCCGTGGCACAGCACTGGGAAGTACCGTAGAGCCCAGAGCATGGGATGTAGGTCTGGCGCTTCTCAACGGCAGGAGCAGCGATGGCTGAGCCAACAGAGAAGGTGAGAAGAGCGAGCGAGAACTTCATCTTGAATTTGGATGTGGAATGAGGTGGATCGGGTAGGGCTGAGAGCGGTTTGATTTGATAGTGTTGAGAAGAAGATAGCGATGAGAATAATGATATTGGATCTTGGGGGGACTATCCAGGGGCTTTTATACGCAACTGAGGCTTCTCATCGACAGCTTTGACTTGAGTTGAAACACCAGTACCTGAAGACTCTCTCCAAATCTGACTATCATGATGTCAAGATATAATATCCTGGCCAAGACAGTCTGAGCATTGCGCTGATCGACAGACTTTCTCAGCTATGCACTTTAGATGGCCTCGCTCTTTCAATATAGGGACCATGATGATAGTTCCAGCTAAGACGAGTCCATGCCCTGTAGTTAGTTGCAGCGCATAGTGCAACGGCGATCAACAAGATCCCCAACGTCCTCGCCCGGCTGAGAATAACAGCATCTTCGGCACTTCCAACCCAACATTGGCCCATGATCGCCGCGGTGTGCGCGCCAGCAGTTGAGTTTGGGCAAGGTCGACTTACAGCTCGGCCTGCGTCTCGGCGACGGCGGAAACCTGCTGCAGCGTCGTATCGTGCGATGATGCAGGGGAGAGATGCTGATCTTGCAACGTACGTTCCATTCATGACGATAAAATTTCCGTTTTGAGGCACGTTGAGATCGAAACGATGCAACCAAAGCCTTGGAGGCCGCATGCGACATCCGGGGGGAGATGGCAGTCGGCCCATCGCGTCGTCGCATTGCATACGCAGCCACTTACTCGGATGTACAGCCGACTAAGTTATGTGGAAGAGAATCTAGTGTAGCTGAGTAGCCTTTCTTTGCTGCGGAAGCATGTCATTAGCGCTGACTGGTTTGATGTCAATATACACATGATACCAAGCCACCCGGCGACAACTCGGCCAGCATCAATTGAGAGAGCACACATTTTATCAAACCTCAACAGAGCCAAGATAGATCAATTGAGTGATGACCAGAGATCAACAGGAGAATATCTGTTTCGCCACGTCTTCCACTGCAACCCAGGCTTCTAGCGAATGCGACGCTACCTCTCAAAGACTTCATCCAGAAATCTCGCAAAACAGGGCAATGCGACCAATCAGTCGCTTCACCACTGTGCGCCACATCAATGCGAAGTGTCGATCCTGTGGCTGTTTCGTTTATTCCTGTAATGCCTGCACAGCTGAATTAATACAGATGTTAAGATAAGAGCGAAATTAATGTTCTGGGAATTCTTCTTGGCCATGAGTTGCAATGGACTTTGCTTGACCAAGTTGATGTCATGAGGTGAGCAGGGAAAACGGCAGCGGAAGAAAACCTCCGGACAGAAAAATCCCTGCTTCTATCATCTCGATACTATGTATGCATTCTACGGGGCGGCATTCGGCAATCATTTTTCTAATCTCTATCATTCATTGCGGCTTCCTGGTTACCCAAGAGTACCTCATAGTCGATGGCTATCGCCTGGCTCTAGGAAAAACCATGTATTCCTGACAAGGCAAGCTTTCGCCATTGACCCCTCTATGTAACTAACATCTCAAATATGTACAGTGTGCAGAAATATTTAATAGTACATGCGGCTTCGTCTCACGCCTCGCTTCGTCTTGCATCTCGACGACCCAGTCCCCGAGCCAGAGCCAGAGCTCCCAGTCTCGGTCGTCGAGTTTCCAGAGCTGGTCCTCGCCAAGATCTTGGTCGCTGCATGCTCAGCGGCCACCATGACGATGCTCTGCGTGTTTCCGGTCGGCAGGTCAGGATGAATACTGGCATCCACCACAAACAGGTTGTCGGTGCCCCAGACCTTGGTGTTGGTGTCGACAACGCTGGTGCCGTCGTTGGCTGTGCCCATCTTGGCCGTGCCGACAAAGTGAGAGCCCGTGACATAGTCGGCAATAAGGCTCTCGGCTGTCGTGTTGCTGGCGATGCTGAGCACGCTGTCCGACTTGGAAGCGTACGAGATAAGCTGATTCATGAAGGAGAGAATGGCCTCCTTGTCGGCGGCCGTCTGGAGGTAAGGCTCCTTGGTGATCTTGGTGGCGCCGGCGCTGGTGATGCCCAGAGTTCCCGTCGACGACAGGCCGTGGGTGAGGTACACCTTGATGCGGACCGTGTCGTTGGAGGGAGAGTTGCAAGTTCCCTGGACGAACCTCTCAACGCCGTCTGTGGTGTTCTTCACACTCGTCCAGAACACGAGGCGCTGGCCAGACTGAGCCAAAATGCCCGAGCCCTGGGCAAACATGTCGATGTTGGTCTGGCTGGGCTCGGTAAAGTCGGTGCTCGCGAGAGAGGTCAACGTCTTCTTGGTCTGCAAGTTGACGGTGAAGATGGGGTGGTCCATCAGGTGCTCCCCCACGGGCAGGTTGATCCAGTCCGCGGCGGCGGGCAGCGTGACGTGGGTGGTGCCGTTGGACACGGTGCTGATCTGGGCAGTTGGGCCAATGCCGCTGTTGAACAGAATACGAGGGGTCGACAGCGCACCAGAGGCGAGAACGACGGCGCCATTGGCCTTGAGGTTGATGATCTGGCGGGTGGAAGCGCTTGTCTCAACCTCCACGCCGGTGATGCTGCTTCCGTTTCGGACGGCGCGGACCATCTTGCTGTTGAGCTTCAGGTCGAACTTGGGGAGGGCCTGGGCAAGAGGGAGATAATCTCGGACGGGACCGGCACGGAGACCGTTGTGGATCATGGTGGGAGGGTGCGAGTAGACAGCTCGCTTCTTCGCCGGTTCAGCAACAGCGTCAACCTCGCTGAAGCCGTTGTCGCCGAGGAACTGCTCGAGAACATCCCAAGCACCTTGGTCGTACAGCTTGCCGTCTTTGCTGGGCGTAGTGGTTCCGGGGGTGCGCTTGTAGAGTCGCTCCGCAGCAGTCTCGACGCCATCCGCCCACTTCCAGCCGGTCGGCCACATGCGATCAAAGTCTTCGCTACGAGGCTTCACCCACATCATGGCGTTGATGGCAGTAGAGCCTCCGAGAATGCAGCCAGCCTGGCTGGCGGTGTCGGTGCAGTACTCGCTGGTGTCATCTGCCGTGGAGAGGTAGTAGCCCATGGACGGCACATCATACTGCGTAATGGTGCTGTTCCAGTCCATGACACTCTGGCCGCCGGTGGAGTAGTACGAGGCCTTTCCTCGCTCGAGGAGGAGGACAGAGGAGCCCGACTCGGCAAGTCGCTCGGCAACAATGAGACCAGCGGCACCAGCACCAGCGACGATGTAGTCGTAGGTCACGTTAGAGATGGTGGTTGTAATGTTGCCAGATGATCCGCTGCCACTACCAGCGCCAGGGGTAGTTCCGGAGGTGTCCTCAGTAGCCATGGCGGCCCAAGTCGCGTAGTCGGAAGACTGGGCGTCGGTCAGAGTGACACCAAAGCCACCGAAACCAGCAGCGTGGTAGTTGAGAGCACCGGAAGCGTCCGACGCATCATCGAGGGCGGTCTTGCTGAGAGCCCATCCTAGAGCAGCCGAGGTATCGCTGGCGGCGAAGGTGGTGTCGTCGGTCTTGATGCAACCTTCGCAAAGGAAGGTGTAAGTGAAGGCGGTAGAGTTGACTGAGGTTCCGTCCTCAATGACCTTCAAGGTGACGGTAGAGTCGTCGAGGACATCGGGGTTGGAGTAGCCAGTTGCTTGGCGCAGGGACGAGACGACGGAGTCGCCGTTGGGCCAAGCAACGATGAGGAGACTGCTAGCCATGGACGTGCGGAGAGCCACGGCAGCATAACCCTCGGTGATGGGGGCCGAAATTTGACCAATGAAGTCGGTCGAAGGGCTGCTGGGGAGAGCGATACCGAAGCTGAAGCTGGTGGTAGTGTCGGTCCATCTCTGGAACGAGATTTTGGTATCGGGGTCGACGTAGGTCGTCGAAGCGGCTAGGGCGAGACCGGGGAGTGCCAGGGCACTGCCAAGAAGAGATGTCAACTTCATGGTAGGAAGGGTGCAAGAATGCCGTAGAAAGAGGAAATTTGGATGGATGAGGCTGGGTAAGGGAGGGAATGAGAGACTTGAGAACGAAACAAAAGTAAACTATCACGATATCCAGTCGTGTATGAAAGAACGTCTAGCGCAACGAATGAAGAGAATGTGCACCCAGTGCTACAACAAGAAAGAAGGACAGAATGAAAGGCAAGCCCGTACCAGGTCAACAGCAAGAAAGACGCCGGTGGAGAGGGTGATGCTGGAACTATTTGTATTCCTCCCTCGGCGGAATCTCATCTCATCACTGGCGGTTGCATGGTGCCCACACGCCCTATCTCGACCCGTTCAATCCCTGATCTCGGCAAACATAACTTGGGCGACGGAGGCATAAAACAGCATAGATGCCGGGCTTTGGGCTGTCCAGCTTACACATGACGAAACAGTTTCAGGGCGTGTGGAGATGTTCCCTCGCTCCAAACGGTGAGAAACAGCATCGACGCCTCCTACGACATCAGACGGAGCATCCACAGGAGCCCGAAAGCCAAGCCCAAAGTAGTAATATCGTCTTTGCCATTGGCCGCGTTTCTCGTCGTCCATCACGGCCGTGTCCGGTTCCTCTTCGAATGGAGTTTCAGAGAAAGGCGCTGAAACGTGTTAGCGGCTCCGAATAGATTTGTCGTCAAGAAGTGAAGATGACAGACGAACCCGTGCACTGGGTCGCGTCAGAGGCGTGTGGAGTGCGCCGACGACCCTTGAAGAAGAGGACCATATTGTCGAGGGTATTGACGAGTAGATACGCAGCGATAAACGACGGGGCCGTGATTAGTCTCGATGCTATTGGTGGGCCGAATTTCCCCTAGCAGATCCAGTTCGACGGGACTTGAGGGGAGATTCGCGACAACTGCCATTGGGCTGTCGTCTGTCCCGATCCCTGCGTCTTGACACCTGAGACGGGCTGGTTGCGTGGCCATTGTGCCTTGGAGATATTGGCTCTCGAGGCGAAATGGAGGTTGAATCATGCCACTGTGGGTGATGTGGTAAAGAATTATCCAGTCGCGGGGCCCATCTTCGGCGCGGTTTGCCCGACAAGTCTGCTGCTCCTGGTTCTGCCATGCTGACAATTTTGCTCGTAATAGATGATGGAGTGAATGGGCGTCGACTGTTGAAGTCTGGGCACGGGGGATCGTCAGTGCACAAGTGCATGAACTGTCAAGAAATGGAAACATTTTTGACGCAAGCGCGAATATTCTAGAACGATCTGAGAGCACCCTGTTTCGGCGAAACATGCACCTTACTTGCTTGAGTTTTGTTTGTAGCAACTGCTTCGTTTCTGTTCAGCTCCTTCGTGTTTATTAGTGTTTGTCTCCAAGTCGATGACTCCATCACCGTCATTAATTTGCTTCTGCTCACAAAGGCAGCAGTCCTCCTGATGGCCTACCTTACGCAAACCAAGTAATTGTTCTGGAAGTGCCTGGCCTTGCAGTTGAAGGGGAGCAGCAAGCAAGAGCACATGGACGACCCAACAGCCGACAAGCAGGAAGGAAACATCTGTTGAATCGAGGCTCGTTGGTAGGTACACGTGTTGACGGGGCAACCACACACATCAAAGACTCAGGGTAGGGAGGGTCCCCTCAACACCACGCAAATGAATATTCTCAGGCCCGGTACAGGTCGGGAATGGACAAACGCAAGTGATCAACGAATTATCTGTGATTTCTTTCGTACCCAGAGAATTATTCCTCCTCTCCTCGTATACGTACATGTCCTACCATCTTATCCGCACATCTTTCCCAACGCCTCCCATTGCATCACCCGTCCTGCCCATCCTGACCGGTGCGTCCCATCACCACCTCGAACGTCCGCCGTTCAATAAATCAAGGGCTGAATCTGTCATCACGCACTTCAATCCGCCCCAACCCCTCCCCCTGTCCTCGTCCGTTCACTAGGTGAGTGTCGAGGATTGTGTGTACCAAGGACGACCTATTCCCCCCTATATCCAAGAATGCCGATGCGTTCGATTAAACAATACCGCCATGGGTCTGCGTCAAGCTCGAAATCCGGGTTATATGACAAAGTCCAATGGTCTTCGCCGAGTTGATTTAGTTTGCGGATAAAGTAGGCGGCCGATTGTTCTTCATGCCAATATTCATCGTGCTCAGGCATCGTCTCGACAAACTCAGAGTCGAGGTCGTAGAAGATTTTCTGTTCTCCGCCTTCGTGTATGCTTTGATGCTTGCCCCGGTCTATCAGCCAGATGAAGTAGTCTGATTTATTCTCGACGATTTCTGTGATCAGGTTGGCGACAAAGCCCCTCGGTGAAAGCTCATTTGCAAGCTCACAGAAATCGTCTTCCCGTTCGGGCCAATCGCGATTCCAACTCGAATCGAACTCGAGGATGATGTTTCTCACCAGGGCGCAGCCCCTAAAGATCGATGAGAAGGGCAAGTCCTGAAAAATATTGTCCAATTGCAGAGAACCCCAGTGGTGGTCGTAGTGAGAGCGAGGCAACAATGTCTCAAGGCTCGCGAGATCCAGTTTGAATGCGTCATGGGATGGGCGCACCACGAGCTCCCAGTCCTCACCACCGTGCTGCAACGCCGGAGCCGTCGTGGGTACCGCAAACTCACTGCGCTCTCTCCGTCCCAGTTCTGTCGCGTAATACCAGGTGACGCCCTCCCAGTATTCGTCGAGATGTCGTCTCGTTTCGTTCCAATGCGACATTTCGAAGCTGTCCATCATCACCATGCGAGATTCCCAGCACGCTGTCCAGAGGCCAGCGTCCCAAAGATAAGCGGACCGATTTGTTGCCTTGGCAGTGCTGACAGCGGCTGTGTAGTACCTCAAGCCCTCAGTTCCCCAACATGGCAGGCGTCTGTGGAGTGCTTCACTTCCCTCATCCATCACATGATTGTTGTAAAAGATGGAGAAATTCTGTATACCGCCGCGGCCACCATGTATCGGACGAACTGCATATTGCCAGATGGTGAGCCGCAACTCTGACGGAAGGCTTGAGAATAAACGAAAAGCGGTATAAGGCATTGCGATCAATTTGTTGTTGAAGAGTGTATGTGGGCAAGCGTGGAAGAGGTGTGGAAAGGCGAAATACTCTGGACATTGTAGATGCTTGGAGGTTGTTTATATAACCGACATGATTAACTTCGTCAGTCCAAGCTTTGCATCCTCAAATCGCTGGTACATTGTACATATGGCATTCGCCGTAGGATGAGCCAATGAATCTAAGTTCTGGGGGAATAACCTTGGTGGCCACGAAAGCATCATCAACATGGGCCGGAAAGTCTGAATTGGATGAGGCAAATTTTCATGTATGTTCTATTTTCTGTAAGCCCAAGTAGGTTTTTGCAGTCTTTTTTCGACGCCGCTCGAGATAACAAGTGCCCAGATGAGTCAAATTCAACGTGACCAGCCATCAACGCTGATTTCGTTAATAATCCGGCGATACCACGCACCCTGTCTTTAATGGGTTTAGGTTGGACATCCATTTTTACCCAGTCCAAAGAGTGACAAGATTTGAACTCTTGCTGTGCATCATGTCTTTCTATAAGACTCTGTGTCACCAGGCAACGCGGAGATATTTGACTTTGATGCGATCAAAGTGGTTAACTTGGCGTAATTCTTTGGTCGGAAATATTGTCAAGGCCGTAGTCACAGCTCGAGGGACATGGGCTGCAGACCCAACTTCACGACCGAAGAAGTACCCCGGGGGGATGCTCACACTACGGACCCCTCCTGGCTCAATAACCAAGTCGCAAGCATTTCACAAAGTGAAGCTCATCGCCAAATTGTAATCCTCGCCCTGACCTCAATCCTCACACGGACCTCAGGGCTTCCAGGGAGGCGATTCACGGCGCCGCAGGTTGATAGACATAAGGTATGATGATCTAGTCAACGGAGACAAAATCCGATGGATGGATGCAAACATGAATCAATTCTTCTACTTGAGTAGCCCCCAACGCCATTGCTTCCCGCTACCAAAAACTCTAACTAGATTGCGTCTCATACATTGCCTGAAGCCGTCACGACGACCAGGTCCCCGGGCGGCACCACGTGGAGGTTGTATGAGTCCGGCTTCGCCGCCCTACCTTCAACACCCAGTGTGCAATGGGGCGAAGGCAACCTACTCTTGACGAGTGAGGATTTTTTTTTCCTCCTCTTTTTGCCTCAGAGATGTTGGTATGAACTCAACGGTGCTGGCGCTGGCTTTTCGCTCAGCCGCTGGAACCATCTCGCAGCTCATCAACTTCGTAGAGTATAGATGGCATTTTGTGAGGACTTCCCCCTGTATCCCGACTTCACTCGATAGGGCCCGCATCTTTCAAATTGGTACCGTTACCGGCCGTCAAAGAAGACGCACCTATATATCCGCGTCTCTTCTGGGGATGTCGTCCCATTTTCCCTTCTTGTACACGCTCGGGTAATGGGAGGGGGGTTGTGGGCGGGCTGTTGGCGGCCTGACGACTGGCTTTGTGCCGGATGAGTGATTCGCTGCGCGCTTGCCTGCGTCGGTCAGCGTGAACCCGTCATCCGTTTCTGAATCGGTAGCCAGCTCCATCCACTGTCGAGTCAAGGCGTCGACGAAGAGATCGCGTTGGCCCTTGGTGTAGATGCCCTCTTCGTATCTCGACCGAGTCTGAGCTTTTCTGACTTTTATCGCCTGCTTCATCTTGACCCAGTCAACCGACTCCCATTCTTTACCCGTAATCCAACCTCCAGGCTTCAGGAAGTCTCCGATTCGAGGGGATGGGTGATGGGCGTGCTCGTTCCGGTCGCTGTAATGTTTTATCCATTGCAGGACTGTCGCTCTGTCCACAGCTTTTCCTTTGCCCTCGGGTCCCTTTGATGCATTGCAGCAGAGCTCGATGCGATCAAGGTGTGGTGTCCAAGGTGCATCTGCTTCTACCTCGCCACCGAGCTTCCATTCGTCCACAGCATCCCACTCTGGGCAAATGTCTGTGTACACCTCAGTGGTTGACTTGCCTGCGACCGTACTCCATTCTGAGATTTTCCGGGCTTTCGTTACCGCCTCACGGCCCTTGTCGCCGCCTTTTTTATAATGGTCTTGTAGAAGCCTTTGAGCCTCCACTTTGGCGGGACCCTCATTTTCCTTGAAAATCGACAGGAGAGCTCCAAATAGATCGCCGCATTCTAAGAGAAACGATTTCTTGTTCTGCTCACTTTGGGGTTCGTCTCTGGCTGGTTCGGCATCGGCGTCTGCTGTCGCAGGTTCCTTTCGGGATTTCCGATCTTCTGCTTTGATGAACATCTGGTAGCCGGCACGGAGCATCTGCTGGTCAACTGTATCGTTTTCCAAGCTCTCTTTAGCGCGATTAAGAAAGATATCACTTATCTCTTTAGTGGGAGAGCTCATCTCCCCGGAGGCTTGCCGCTCGTTAATATCGTCGATAATCGCCTGGGCGTCGACATCCCGCTTCCGCTTATGAGCAGAGACATTGGGGGAGCTGGCGGTGGAAGTGGCTGGAGAAGACATCTTTAAGAAGAAGAACGAAAATATCAAGTTATTAATAGCGGTAACAGCGTAGCCGTGCAGTGTCCCTTCGTAAGCTAGTAGTGTTGATAATTCCGTGTGTTGATTCAAGAACAAGTGCTGGCTGCCATCGACTAAATACCCGTGTGTACAGTGGTCTTGACGATGTTTCCTCCCTTGTTATTTCTGTAGTCGAGGCAAGCAGGATGCTTGAATCTGCTCTCTATGACGTCCCGGAATTGTTCACAACACTCTTTCCATCTGAGGGCTCTAGTAGAGGCAATCCGTCAAGGGCTATCTGCTGTTATGACGCGTGTAGTCGTATCGCTTCTCAATACTCTTCCCTTCTCATGTGGATAGTTGAGAAGTAGGACGCTTGCGTCTGCGAAGCGCTATTCATGACATCCGTGGTTGTGGCCTTCATAATAGTCTTTCCTTCTCATGGCCATGGTTGACGTAACTAGTAAGAAGACGTAGCAATTGTAACTTTTATAATATTCCTTCCTTCTTATGTGGATAGTCGAGGCTGGCAAGGAGCCAGCATCCGTGGTCTCCACTATCCGCTGTTGCGGCCTTCTCAATATTCTTTCCTCCTCACGCTCGTGCTTGGGGCAGTGATGAGAGCGCTTGCGCCCAACATGCCTGGGGCTCTACTTAAACTCGACAAGTTCTGAACCGGTTTCCGTTTCCTTTTCTTTTTTTTCCCCCGCTGTGCTCTCGGATCAACGCTGTAAGTCAATACCCGCTGCCCATCCCTCCCACCAACCGATTCGGACGGCATTCCCCACCGGCGTCACCCACGATGCGATCGGGATCTCATCCCAAAATCAGCCAAACTTCGACACGAACACCATGCCGCCCACAATCCCGGCGAAACTGATGTACCACTAACTGAAATTATGCAGAGTTTTCTCAAAACTCGATTCGTAAGTGTGGATTGATTCACCCGATGAAGCTGATATACCACTAACTGGCCCTACCTTTGCATAGTCATCTCAACCTCGATCCGTACGTGTGGACCGATTCACCTGGTGAAGCTGATGTACTAACTGACCCCATGCAGAGTCATCTCAGCTTCAATTCGTACGTGTGGACTGATTCACCCCAGCATTCGGTAATTTGCGATCGACTAACAATACATGTTTGACGCTGGAAGCGATAATGGCAAAGGTGCGCGACTTGTCTTCCATTCTACTTCTAACTCTTGAGACTTTTCCTAACTTGAAATTCCAGTACGACAATGTTCCTGTAAGTGACGACCATTTCTCAAAATTGCCGCACCCTTGCCGACTTCTTCCAATTGCCAATTATCGGCCGTCTCCTTTATTGGCTGGACAACTGATCGTTGCCCGTCAATCCTGTCTTGTTAGGGACAATTAGATACTAATACGCTGTACAGTCTGGCCCCCGCGCTTGGCGCGCCCGACGTTCGGCCTCGGGCCCCACCCCCCGGCCCCCAGTCCCTGCCTCGGGCTCCGGCCCTCGATCCGTCTCCGGCCCTGCGCGGCCCGCCCCCGCCCCCGCCCCCTCCCAAGGTACGTACCAGTCTTCCCTATGTCTTATAATCCCCAACTACAATTAAGTTGAGCTAATATAACTGTGGTAGCGTGCCACTGTATGTCTTTCCCTCAATCCACCTATGGAACTATGTGCATTAGTGACAGTGACTGACCCATTACCAATAGCGTGGCACAAGAATGGTATATTCTCACCCGTTCATCTATGAGTTCTCTGTCTAATCTACTGATTCTTTCTGTTAGGCCGCTCTCCAGAACGTCGAGGTTAGTATCCTATCACTCATTGATGAGGTTCATTGCATTGACAATGTTTAGTATTGGACGAAGAAGGCCCTTGTATGTTTCAGATCCTGACTTTTCAAATTATTACCGTCCGTGACTGACCCGTCATGTAGGAGGCCATGGAGCGCGAACGCGCTCTAGAGAAGAGCCTCCTGGTGAGTAATCCACCGACCCATGTCCCAAGCCGTGAGCTGAATGAGGATTCGTTAAGGCAGTTCGGGAGGAGCAAGAGGTACGAAGCTCACTCATATCCCATCTTTGGAGTACTTGACAAATATCTTATTATAGAAGGCGGTTAAAAAGATAGCCGTAAGTGATTGCATTCTTGCGCGCCGTCTTGGAGAGTTAACTGACGTGAATTGCCGACTTAAGAGGTGGAAGGAGGAGTCCGACGCAAGTTTTCTCCCAGAGTGCGCATCATTGACACTTTGCTAACAAAATTATTCTCAGTCACTGAAGGAGACGGTAAATGACTAGTTCCTGGAATCCATCAAGAGTTTATAAAACTGACGTCGGATGGTGGTCAGGAAGCAGATTTGGAGGGCCTGTTGGCCGTGAGTACTCTATGGACTCCAGCTGAAAAACCGATATGAATGCTCGATCTAACAAAGGTATTCTGTATAGATTAAAGTCGAAGAAGCGGCCGCGTTGCGGGCGGCCCGCCGGGCTCCCCCGGGCGCTCCCCCAGGTTCGCCCACCCCCCAGGCTCGCCCGCTCCCCCAGGTTCGCCCGCTCCCGCGGGCTCTCCCTCTACTGCCCCTGAGGCCGCCGCAGTGAGTAAATTGCTCTCCTCCTACTCTTCAACACTTATCCCTACTACTTACATCTTAGCCTTATGATATACTAACATTTATGAAGTCCGGTTAACAGTCTCCCGGTCTTCTGTGCCCCTGCCCTCCCGGGCTTATTTGTGGTGTTGTGCTTGCGGTCAGTTCCTGATTGTCATGTGCCTCTGTACACCGGCTAATGATAGAGTGATAGAGATATGGTTAATAAACTGGTTCTTTCGGCGGGCGTTTGAATTCCCTCTACCGATGCTGTAGAGCCTGTGATGTATTGTGATTTTACAAGTGCCATGCGATCGACGTGATGAAAAAAAGAGATGCAATTGCAACATGATGAAATTGTGATCAGTCAAACTCCCAAATCGCCCCATCCTCCAATGATATTGCTCAAATACAGTACCCCATTGCCTTTTGCACTGTTCCTTTCCCATGTTCACGAGTACTTCTTCAGTCGTGAGGTTGGGTCTGCAGCCCATGTCCTCAAGCTGTGACTGCGGCCTTGACAATCTAACAGCTTTAGTCGCAACAAATTCAACTATTTTCTTGTGTCCGTAACCTCTCTGGCTTGCAATGACCTGTTTTCCCGTATCCTCATCAGTAAAGTCAGATCTTCAGTGTGCATGTTCAAATGCCCAGACTTTGACCAACCCATTCTCATCGTCATAATCGCTGTTTCTTAAGATACCTGCAGGAGCGACTTCGGAGCAGCTGCAGTTGTTTGGTCATGGCACCACGTGATCTTATCTTCCTGCAATGCAATACGAAGAGTGCATCTACACCAAGGGCCAACGCGATCTCTTCGTCGACGCCTTACGAATCAAAAGACAGTTATGCAAACCCACCCTTCAAATACCGCACCACGTCCAATCATCGTCCATCGCTGGCCCCGATCCGACGAGAGGCAACCTCAACCGACCGACGGTACACTGCCTGGTGCATCATCTCTTGAGCCACCCCCGGGCTTCGAACACGTGCCAAGGGCCCTAGCATCAACACGGACCTTCAGAGTTCATACATCCGTAGCTGATGCGAGTTCACGATCAGCGCCGAAAGCCCAGAAGACCTCTTGACGACGGTGCGCGAAGCAGTACGAGTTCTGGCGCAACCCACTAAGTAGTCCTATGAAACACGAAAGAGCAGCCTTTGACGCTTTATCGACTCTCTTATTGTCATGTAGTTCAAAGCTGACATCCCTCGACAACACGCTCCCGTTCTTCTACCCGTCGATTCCATCTACCAAATGTACGAGGAAGCCCAAGTCTAGTTCAAGGGACATTGTCCGTCTGGTCTGATTTAGGAACCGGAACACCTTTGCCGACGAGGGTGTGAAAGTGATTGATTCGGATGTCGCGCTGGGTTCCCAATCAAAGCAGTTGCGCCGCACCTCTTCTAAGAGCGGGCAACGCGGGTCAAGCAGCTTGTCTTGTATAATAGATAGAGGTCAAGAAGGATTCCCCCATCCCTAATTCCCCACTGCGACCCATGCCGGTAACAAATGGTCTGTAGTTGTAGGGAAGTCGGCAACTGGCATGAGAGACATGGAACTCAAGAATGTAGAACCTTCGACCGAAAGAAAATTGCATGAGGAGCATTGCATTAGAAATTCGAGGCGGAAACAGCCGAAAATCCTAAACTCCATCCCATTCCTGGCCCTCAATTCTAATCGTGACCTTAAGGCTTCTAGGGAGGCGATTCACGGCACCCCAAGTATAATGATCTAGTCAATGGAGACAAAAGATGTGTGCAAAGATGAATCAATTAATCTATTTGGGTAGCAAACAGCCATCAACCACCAACCCCCTAACGCCAACGCCAACGCCATCGCTTCCCGCTACCAAAAAGTCTACCTAGGTAGTTTGCATCTCATATATTGCCTGAAGCCGTTATGATAACCAGGTCCCCGGGTAGCACCATATGGAGGTTATATGAGTCCGGCTCTACTGTCCTACATTTAGCACCTAGTGCGCAATAGGGTAAGGCAACTTTCTCTTGTAGCTCATCAGGCTTCGTTGAGTGAGACGGCTTTATCGAGTGAGGATTTCTGGCCCAGAGATGTTGATATGAACTCAACGGGGCTGGCATTTTACTCAATCGCCGCTAGAACCATCTTGCAGCGCATCAACCTCGAAGAGTAGAGATGGCTTAATGAGGACTTTTGCCTCAAGAGATATTTCTTGAAACACCAGACGTGAACAGCGGGCCGAACTCTTTCTGCCAACCGCCCACCTCAAATAATCATTAAACAAGGCCCGCGTCATCCAATCGAAAGAGCAAAGTATTTCTTCCATCCCAATTCCAAGCCACGGCCGCACAGTTTTGAAGTTCTGACAGCCGTTGTTTTAGCTAGAAGACGGAGAGCAGGCGCAAGACACGGTGTGCTAGGCTTAGATGCAGCGATTTCTCTCGTACGCCTCTGTTTCGAAATAGACATCCGTCCATCACTTCTCATCACGACTACTTCTTACGACTCATTACCATTGGGTACCCATCTGCTCCCTGTTCTCCTACTATTTCTTCTGTCTCCTCCTCATCTAGTTCTTGACCCTCAACACGGAGCGTTGTAGAGATCGTCCCTCACGTCTTGAATCAAGCTGGTTGATTACGGAATAAGCACGACAACGGAGTGGCCGTCCGTAGTTGGACGCTTAGCCTTCCCGCGACATCTGAAGACTTCGGCCAACTACTGCTCGGGTTTTGCAGGATCAACTCCGATACAACACGCCCATGGTCGTCACACTTACTAACCTCTTGTGGCAGCACGACCAAATCTACAATGAGCGGCAAGAGCTTTCAAGGCAACGAAGGAGGACAAGCGGAAGAACAAACCCGACATATCCTGTCTGATGCCGCCATGGCAGCAGATCCATACGAAGCCACCGAACCCTGAAAGCAGACGACGATTGAGCAAAATGCCGGCCCCGTTGACTTCATACCAATAGCAGCCGCAGGAAAGGAACTTCCTCCGTTGACCGTTGGAGGGGCCCTAGTGCGTTTCTCCACTGCTCTGAACAGCACATCGGGCAGTTAAACATCCAGGTCGCTTTTAGGATGTACGCTTTTGGCCGCTGTTCAAATGATGTTGGGTGCTAAAAATACTGTAGAAAGCAGCCCTCCCGCGAAAGTATCTGGACCCTTTCCTCTGCCGTCGTCGTCCAAATATCTCCTTGTCGTCTGATGCACAACCGCCCGATCACTGGGAGGAATGATCCGATTGGAATGACGAGGTGCTCGACGCCTGCCATGCTTAAAGCTAGGCTGGCATCTCCTTCTCTCGTCACGGCTGCAGTCATTGTTGCGACAAGTCGTCACGTCACGCCCGCAGCCCAACACGTCCCTCGAGAGGTGACTGCGTCCTTGACAATGACATGTTTCCATCCTTTGATGTCATGACCGTGGCTGAGGCAAGTGGTGACTTTGTGAGGGCGCCTGCTGTGTAAGATGTCCGCCACAGCATTAAAACTCGGCAAACTTCGCTGGGGATTTCCTTTTCTCTTCTCTTCTCTTCTTTTCTGGACATGCATTTTCCACGACAATCAAAAGTCATTTCTGTTTTCTTCTATTCGGACCCTTCGACGCCCGTGGTAATTCAACACGCGATACCCAACCCCCCCTCAATCCTACCCTCAATCCTACCCTCAATCCTACCGAGTTCGTCTCCCTCCTCAGCTTGACAACGGGCTCGTTGCCCGTCAATACTGTCTTATCAGGAGCAATTAGATACTAACACGCTGCGCAGTCTGGCCCACGCGCTTGGCGCGGCCGACGTTCGGCCTCCGGCCCTGGCCCCCAGTCCCTGCCTCAGGCTCCGACCGTCGGTCCGTCTCTGGCCCTACGCCGCCCGCTGCTGCCGCCCCTGCCCCGGCGCCAGTTCCCCAGGCCCCTCTGAAGGTACGTGCCAGTCTTCCATATGTTTCATAATCTACAGCTACGATCAAGTTAAGCTGATGTAATTGTGGTAGCGTGCTACTGCATGTCTTTCCCTTAATCTACCAAGGGCACTATGTACTAATATAAATGAAGTACGGTTAAGAGTCCCAGTTTTAAGAGTGTTGCCCTTCAAGGTTTCTTTGCGCTGTTATGTTCGCTGGTAAGTTCCTGATTGTTATGTGCATCTATACAATAGCTAACTAATGATACAGTATAAACATGCGGTTAATGAACTGGCTGTTTTTGGTCCTTATGTGGGATGCATGCTGTTGTGCTGGACCAGAGTCAGGATTAGGATTGAAGTTGGGACTTTCGCTGTTTCCCTCCCGAGTTTGTAATGCAACAAGTTGGCTATCTCAACACTTCACGTGATAAAACTTCAACATGGAATCGAGGTCATGAAAAGGGCACAGTAGTTCATCTATTGTGAACAATTGACTTGCAATACGCCCCATGCTCCAACGATATTGGTCAAATAACAGTATCCCGCTACTCCTCCTGCACCATCCACGATTCCCGCCCATCCCCATTGCCACAATTGCCATCTCCAGATACCCGCAGGCTTTATCCAAGGACTCTCACAAGCACAAGTTACGGATTGACATAATGGGGCGGGCGATCAGCACCTCTCATTCTCTGGACTTTTCCAGAAATGTCTTTCAGATGCACACCTTCGAGAACACGAATGTTTACCGGGTGCAGTGGGCTCATCATGTCGTAGAGCTTCTTCTGGTCCTCGGACAAGGTCGCAATGGTCTCCTCAGATTGAAGAGCGGGTTCGTTGGTCATTTGGGTGCCGCACTTTTTGCAGAAGGTCTTGGCAATGAGAGTTGAGCCTTTGAAGAAATATCGGCCGATGTCGTTGGGGTCTCCGTGCAAGACGACGTGCTCACGTCGGGGCCAGACCCAAACGTAGGCGTTCTGTTTGCGACTTAGCACAACCGGGGAAATAACTTGGGACGAGTGATCTGCTTACCCTCTCGCAAATGCTGCAGTTGCATTCTCCGATTTTGTCGGAAAAGGTGCTGTCAATTGGCTTGCTGCTGAGAGCAACCTGCACGGCGCCACAATGACAGCTGCCGGTGTGCACTTTGCCGCCATCGATCTGCTCCTCGGGTTGAGTGCCAGAGTACGCGGGCGCCTCGTGCTTGTCTCCCAACGCAGCTCCGTCGTAAGGGCTCCGCTCCAACGACCAGGTGTCAATGCCCTGGATCGCATGGGCATTCACGCCCAGGTTGAAGTTGGGGGGGCCGGTGGGCATTGTGGCCAGCAGGGCGGTGCCGCATTGCGGGCAAAACTTGTGATGCAGAAAGCCCTTGGCAAAGGTGTAGTTTGTCAAGTCATCGATTGACCCCTTGACGACTTTGAGGGTGTCGGCGGATCCGGGGAAGAGCCACAAGTACCCCTTCTTGGTGCAAATGCTGCAATTGCACTCAGTCACGGACTTGATCTCTGGGATGGCCATTTCGTAGACAAAGGAGCCGCAGTGGCAATTGCCACGATACGTCTTGGTGGGTGTCTGTTCTTCGGCCATTTCGTGATGGGTTGGGCTTGGAATGATGTGGGAGATGGACGAGAGGGAGTGCGGTGACGGGCGGGTAGATTGGCTTTATGGTGAGTGAGTAACGGACGGACTGAATTGAAGCGGGGGTGCTCAAGATGATGAATTCACGATTCAATGCGTTTCACTGGCGACGAGCCGTGAATTCGGTGAGAAGTGGCTAACTCTGCTGGTGCAACTGGTTGTAACGGTAACATGCAGCTGAAGGTGTTAGTGTGCGGGGTGGCTGGGCGGGCGGGCGAGATTCACGATGAGGGATGGAATGAATTGGGGAACAACCCAGACCTTGGGTCATTCTGTGCTGAATATGCACACAACATCGAAATACTGGCGACCAGAGGAAGCGCTGATGCGTCAAGCCACTTGTGGAATTGGAAGCGACTCCAGACGCCCCAAAATGATCGAGTTTGATCTCGACCAGACGCAGCACCGATGAGCCGTCGGAACGTCGCCGTGACGTTCCACATAAGCCACACAGCGCACGATCCATTCTCTTGCGCAAAGTAGGACAAGATGCTGAATCACGCGTCACATTGCGTTTCGGCTTTAGCTGGATTGGCCTGATGCGAAAAGTACAGTGCCCCGGTGCTGCAGAGGTAGCAATCTCGGGGATATCGGTGTTTAGTGCAATCTTTTTCATTCGGTTCCCTTGGTTGTCTTGTTTGGCGTCAAAATATAATTGATCGGACGGGAGAACTATGAAGACAAACTCAAGACTTCGAGGGTCTCCTCCATTCACGCGCCTCCAGGTCAGGGGCGCGAGGTCGAAAAGTGCAAGTATACCTGGTCTATGTGTAAAATGAAGGAGTTAGACACGAACAATAATACAACTATAGAATTACTCCCAACAACCTTCTCAACATCCCCTATGGATGAGACTCCGTCACTTTCACGATTCGCCGTCACACGGCTATCCCACTATGCCGCCCGGTGCAACTCCGTGTGTGTCTGAGGGAGTTCACAGCCGACGGCGCTTCCATCCTCATCCAGAAGAAATACGATCCTAACCTCGACACCAACAAGAGCGCCAACCTCTTGCCAGGTGATGCACGTCGGCGTGCCCATGTCGACTGGAGCGGTCTTGTCCTGGAAGACTGCGACGAACTGATGTCTGGACTCATCCTGCACATTTGTTGGGTACAGTCTAAAGTCAAGGTCCGCGGCCTTGATTCCCAGTTTCTCGGCCGTCTTGCTCTTCAAGTCCACCTTGTCAATGACCAACTTCTGGACCTCCAAGCCCGGTCCATTTTCGGTGATGTTGAAAACAGCGACGTCGTCATCGCTGCCCTCATAAGTGCCGGCGTAGCGTAGCGTCAATTCGTCCGCTGCAATTTTTTGCAGGTAAACAAGGGACTCGCTGACAATATCGGCATGGACGTTGAGATCAAGTTTGCGGTCCTCGACGGTGCTATCGTGTGCTAGAATGGCGAAACCAGTGCCGAAGTCCGGGGCGAGACCAAAGTAGCTGGCGTACTGCCCGAGGACACCGCTCTTGGTCAGGGCATCTATTACAGGCGAGATAGCAGAGGATCCGGCACGGTACACCTCCCAGGGGCGGCCAACACCGTTGCGCAAGTTGGAGGTGTCCATGTTAGGGTGAAGCCAACGTCGAGTCGTCGCGGGCGAAAGTAGGGTTGACGATAGCATAGAGCGGCCGGCACGGGCAAGGTCTTCGATTGAGCTGACAAGGGACAATGCACTGCTTGGGTCAGCGGGAAACTCAACCCGAGACTGCAGTGACGAAAACAACTTACCCAGGCTCGCCTATTTGCGATGTGTTCAACCCGTCAATGGCGAATACGTCTGTCGCGTCAGATAAAAGGCAAGTCGATGTCATGTTCAAAGGTTGTAACAGAGTATGGTCGAGAACAGAAGCCCAAGACTTGTGCGAGCCCCTATTATGATTGTCTCTTTGCATTGCGAACGCGAGGAGCTGGAAGGCGGCATACGAAACGACGGGAGTGGTGTCAGGTAGGAAGATGGGAGGCTTCGTTGCAAAGTCCCGCGCGAAGGCTAATATGAGAATTAGTACTTGGAATGAATGCTGGGATCAGAACTGAAACTCACATCTCCAATCGCAAGGCTCGCCGATGCTGCATGCTTGGGCTGAAGTGTTTTGTAAGTACAAGTTTCGGATTAGGCGACGATGATGGCTTACATTGTCGACTGAGACCAGATATTTGACCCGCCAACGACCCAATCGTGACGTCTTCCCACGGCACCGTAAGAGATCCCTTGATCTTTGCCAGCTCTGGCAGGTAATGAGTGATGGGCGTCTCCCATTGCTCGCCCTTGTCCACCAGCCATGCGTACACCGTGAACACCATAGTCAAATCACCGACGGGGAACTTTGTGCCCGAGGTAAGGTTGGTATTGGTTAGAGACTGGTCCTCAGGAGAGGTGTAGTGGTACTCAAAGAAGATCGGATCGTCCTCTGGGAGTGGCGAACCGCCATAAAGGACCACAGAGAAGGATGTTGTGTTGGGCGTGATGGGGCCATAGTCATCACTTCCTCCGTTCTGGATGAGGTCGTCAAAGGCTTGCGTGAACCTGGATTCGAGTTGAGTAAACGCTTCCGAGGACTTGGAGATGGTTGGTGGAGGGTAGTATGCGCCGATGAGAGGGCATGGTGAGAAGGAAATATCGTTATCTTCTTCCTGTGCAGAGGTTACCATGGGTAGTGCACTTAGGAGCGCCATGGCGACTGATGAGGAGAATAGCCAATGCATTCTGAAGAAAGCTGCAGACGATGGTTCGAGAAAGCCCAGGGGTCTTGCGACGCAAAGGAAGCTGTTTGGGATGGAGAAAGTGGCCAAAGAACCTTGAGCTGAGCTCTTCATGATTTAAATAGGAGTTGAGACCGAAGGTCTTCAGAGATCCAGAAGCAGTGACAGAGCCTCTGGGTGGGCGTAAGCTCCGCCCCTTCCGTGGATCATCTTGAAGACTGAACGAGGCTTAGAAACGGAGATTAAAAGGACGAGGGCCGAGTCCTTCTATTGAACGCGACAATGTTGCAGCGGAAGATCTCGATTTTGTCCCCTACAAATGTTGAATCTCACCAGCTTCTGTCTTAGTCCGTGGCTTAATCCGTTTCTTACTCCGTATCTCACTCCGTATCTTACTCCGTATCTTACTCCGCACCGGGGCCGGACTTCTTGGCGAATGCCCGCCCCCCCGATACTCCGTGCAGCTGGGACCCGGATCCTTTGAACACTTACTTAAACTCTGACCAGCTCTCGAATTAAAATAACTCGCTTAATAAGAATATTAGGGTTGATAGAAAAGACAAAGCTTTCTGTTTATGGCAGGGATTCGGGGCATCCGAGAAACCCAGCTACTCCATTGATGGCTGGGTGAAATGTCTTCACAACGCGCTTTTTAGCCCTATTCAGAGGACCCTCCCCTTACCAAGCTTTAGGTAGGTAAAATTGAGTAGTTATGTCTAGATTAGTCTTTTATAGACTTCCCATAGGGAATGCACCCGCAGACTGGTTATCAGTATCAAGGCATTGCCACTCAGAGCCCTTGGCTAACAACGATCTCACTTCCTCCACTACTTCTCGCAACGACTGAGCACATCCGTATGTTATTCGCAAACCGACCAGGACCTTATAAAAGACTTAGTTCCCAAGGCCGAAGCCTCCCGCAAAGTTCATAAAATCCGTAAACATAAAAGTGCCAATATCAGCCTCAAGGTCACGGTACCAGTCACCCTCAACCCAACTACTCGGGCCAGTTACCGTGACAGTGGCAGTGTTTCTGTCAATTCCCGTTGCCATTGTTGATTGGTCAGTCACTTGGGTACTTTTTGTGGGAGCTGAGCTGACAGCTTCTCTACCAGCCCGGGCCAGGTACCACTCTTCGAGCTTTCGCCCGCGTTTGGCCAGGTCCTCGAAAGGGTGATGATCACTAGCCATATGTGTCTTCTCCGAGCCAGCCGAAGCTTCTAGCCGGAGCATAATCTGTCGAAGCGTATAAGGCATATCGAGAAATTTGCGGAGATGTTGAGTCGCGCCTGATATGCTACCGGCTGCAGCGAGAAGATCCAGTCGAACAGCCAGTGACAGGGCACAATGCATCATGATCCAACCCATGTTTGACATTGCTGCCTCCTCGCCTTGTGGTAAGACAAGAATCATACTCATAAGAGAGCGAGCCGCCGATATACTTGTAGAAAGCCAGTCGATGAGGGACGCTTGACCTCCCGCTTGGTCCAGATTAACACGAAACTTGTCAAGCCCAAACGGAGTGCCTCCTGGGGATGCTTGACTAAGGAGCAGTTCGAGCATGTAGAACTGCAAGAGAAGCGGCGCTGTAATATACTTGATAAGAAAGCAGCGAAAAATGGACAGGAACAGGCCGTGACTTACGGCTCACCCCTAGTGAAAACGGCAAGGTGTTTTTGAGGTCAGCGCACTTCTGCGCAACCAGCTGGATCTGGGAGAAGAATTGGGGGACATCACCGCTGGTAGAAGTGCGGCTCACGATGTCTTCGACTTCTTCAGCCATGGTCTGTATGCGTATTATATAGGAGAGATATTTATCCGTTGGGTGCTGGTCTAGAATCGCAAGATGGTCACAACATCTCGAGATATAAGCCGTATAGGAGAAGTGACGTGATTTCTGGATGACCACCGAAGAGCTTCAAGACTTATTAGCAATGAAGAGGAGATAGGTTCGTAGCTTCACTCACTTTGAAGACAGATAATACACCCCGGCTAGAGCTCTCATCTCATCGTGGCCCCAGTCCGGCTCGTTCTTGTCCTTGCCACCGTCGACACTCCATAGTTCTGGTCTACGGGGTCTGTCCAGCCGCAGATCGCTGACTATGCTAGTGGCAAGTAGAAGATGCTGCGTGTGTCGCTTCGGTCGAGGACTGTAGTGTGCCCTGGAACACTTTAGCACGGTGAGCGACACTTTGGGTTGGAAGGTAATATGCGGCTTACCAGGCGAGATATATAAGGAGCCCCTGCAGCAGATCTAGACTGTTGAATTTACCGCTAGCTAGCCTTGCGGCTACCACTTGATTGAAAAGTGTGCCGAGTGCTTTTTGGGTGTGGGTGTCGGCGTGGGAAGACACTGTCAGCGCAGCCAGACAGGCACACGGCCGTTCCGAGTTCATGTCGAGGGCAGAGAGAGCATCAGGGAAGACGACAAAAGGAAAATAAGGTGTCATCCTCGTCTTGAAGTATCCGATGAGTTTTTCGCCAGTCTCCAAGGATACGATGCCCAGTTGAAAAGGATCAACAGATGCATCTTTGTTGAAAATTTCAATAGATCTCCCGGGATTCAGAGCCGAAGACGAGGACTGCGAGCCCGTCGGCGACTTTGAGGTTTGGCGGGGTCTTGATTTGACGCGCAAGCCATCCGCTGGGCGGTTCAGATTGCGCCGGCGACGAGCTGGGCCGAAGACGCACGCCTTGCCCAGCCGCAGACAACGATCGCAAAGCTCAGAATCTTGCGTCTTCTCGCAGCGAATTTTCGCATTGAAACATGTTTGGCACGTTTGCAGCAAGGCGATGGATGGCTGGTGCTTATTTGACGTGCTCATTGTGATAGATTGCAGTGGTTGAAGGAGGCGCAAGGATTAGTCCACCGCGCAGAAATTCCCTTATTCAAGGATTGCATGGGTACCTACAGTGTGCTTACTTGTTCCAGCGCACGTCCCGAACATGGGATGACACTGCTAGAGTCGACTTCGCTCCATGTTAGCAAATATCCTGCTATAAAAGACTCCTGAAGAAGCATGAAGTCGGGTAGTCTCTCGGATCGCCAAATTTCTGGATTGTGCCTTCTGGAGGAAGCTCGAACCAAGACTGAGGGCTGGTCGAATGCCATGAGGGCATCCATCGTGATGGGGAGAAGACTATTAAGCCAAAGAAGTCGTTCTAGTCGTCGTCTCGGGGATAGTCGACTCTGGGTAGAGGTATTGCCGTACACGGATTGAACCCACAGCGAAACTCGGATGTTGGCGGGTCTCTTCTGGGAGCGAGTCGACTCCAGGTTTCGTTCCTTGCCGTCTAACGAGCTCTGGTTAATGCACGCAAACATCTTCAAGGAGCTCCTCCATCATGTTGTGCTACTTCTAGTGATTTGGCGGCCACCAGTGACCGAGAATCGTGCCATAGCAAATTTTCAATTGGACAATGGCCACGAGAGTGCCGTCGAGTCCGAGTCTGTCTCTGAATCTTTGAGATATTCCAGAACAGAAAAGTCAGACACACGACCAATGGAACCATTGAAGGTCAGGAGAAAGCGACAGGCGCATTACAGGCGGTCGAGCTCCACGGGCGATATTACGAAGCGTCGACTGAATTGCCACCTACCCCTTGACTCCCTAGCTCTCCTTGGCTGACATAGTTTCTTTGCCATTGCCGAGAGTGACATGTCTGTATCTTGAGTCTTGACCGTAATTAGATGCCAATCCTACATAAAGCCTCAATTCCTCTGCAATACTAGGTAGCGGTAAGGTATTTTCAATAAATTTGCGTGGTGTATCTTAAGCAGCCTCGCTGGAACCGGACCTTATGGGGCTGTTGATGGAATCTTGAGTCGAACCTTTGTCCTCTCCTTGCGCCAAAGACGTTCAAGCTGGAATGCTTTTTTTTGTCCAAGTATTATCACATTCGAACAAAAACTCGGTGCCCGTGGTTGCTGCGAGCAATGCCGCTGATGTCCGAGTTTGAGACTGAACTAAAACTCGGCATAATCAAGACTCGACGCATCGCAATCACCAGGGAGTGCACAACGAATGAATACATAACCATGATCCGCCAATGTCACCGTGAATTAAGTCACGCTCCTGCACGTCGGGCGGTGGTTAGGTCTAACTTTTGTTGTCAGACCCAGGTCACTCCCCCTCTCCGTTCACTAATCACCCCGAATTATACGTCATTTTGTGTCTCGACTTTAGCTAGATTGGCCCGTTAACCAGCCACACTCGTTCTCATGCACTAAGACGTCAGATTTGAGCTGTAGATATGCGGTACGAGATTGCGCTCAAGGCAAGCGGATAATGTTGCTGCCTGAATGCGACTACGTGTAGTAGAGCGTCTATAAATCAGGCTGAGACTCCTTTCGACACACAGATGGAAAAGGGCAGAATTATTCTGTTTTCAGACAATCAGAGCCCTCAACATTACCTAAAGCTTCTCCACAACACTCCACCATGCCAGGCAAGGTAGGAAAACAGCTGCCACCAACCTCCCCAGACCCCGAGAATAGTAACATCTAACACGCACCAGATTGTCAACCGCGACGAATGGCTTGCTGCTCGCAAGGCCCTCCTTGTAAAGGAGAAGGAACTCACTCGTGCCAACGACGCCCTCTCTGCTGAACGCCGAGAGCTCCCAATGGTCAAAGTCGAGAAGGAGTATACCTTCCAAGGACCAGGGAACAAGACATACTCCTTGGGTAATTTGTTCGACGGCCAAGAACAACTGCTTGTCTACCACTTCATGTTTACTCCAGGCGATGATGAGGGCTGCCGAGGCTGCTCCCACATCGGAGACAATTTGCCAGACGTGCGCCACCTTCGCCAGAAGAAGACTAATCTCGTCTGCATCTCCCGCGGTGAAATCGACAAGCTTGAAGCATTCAAGAAGAGAAACGAGTGGACTTTTCCGTGGTACTCCAGCGGCGATTCGGATTTCAATTATGACTTTCACGCAACTCTCGACGAAGACGTCTGTCCCGTTGAACTCAACTTTCGCAGCAAGGAGGAGCTGGAAGCGCTTGGGAAGAGCGCGTACAAGGGTGACGTGCCCGGGGTTAGTGTGTTTTGGAAGAAGGATGGAGACATTTATCACACGTATTCTACGTTTGCTCGAGGCGGAGAGAAGCTGATGCCGACCTTGGCCTTGCTTGACATGACTCCTCTTGGGAGACAGATTGGGCAGTACGGACCTGCAGAGTTCAAGCTGAAGGATGAGTATTAGGGTCTTATCAGATTGTACACAGAGAGTGAGGAACGGCCTTCAATTGATTGGTGGAATTCGTACAACGAAAGGCCCTGCCCAACTATATCTGAAGAGCTTCCTTCATCCTATCAAGCGCCGCAAACAAATCGTTATCGTGATACTTTCTCGCTACGACCTGCAAATTGACAGGGGCGCCCTCGAAGTCTCCATCGTTCCACATCTTCCGAACGTGCTTGCACTCTTCACTCAAAGGAGTGTCACCCGCATAGCTCTCGACGCCCTTGGCCTGAGCCTTGACCGGCGTAGGAACGACAACGCCGGGATAGTCAACGTAGTTCCAAAACGCCGTGTAGTTCCAATAAAAGGCCTTGTCGTGCTCGCAAGCAGGTCCGACGAAGACGGGGCAGATGACAATGTCGACGTCTTGAGACTCCCAGTGCTCTGCAAAGTCACATCGGAACGTGTCTCGAGTAACTCGCTGCTGCAGGACTCCTTCCGATGTCAGCTCTGTGCCTTCGGCATCCTTGATGATCCACTGCGTGAGAGGGAACATGGGCTCCTTGGTGGCTTCGAGATGTTTCTTGAGCGCCTTTCCGCCGTCGGGCCAGTAAGCGAGGCGAATATTCTTCATTGCTTCTGCCCCTCTAAAAGGGTTGAAGATCTTCACCAAGAAGTCGCCAGATGCCTCGAGCTGCTGCTTCGCCCAATGCAGTGCTGAGATGACTGGAGGTTGCGGGGCAATGGCACCGTCATCCATCATGAATCCAACCTTCAGAGGACCTGGCTTTGGGGTCGACTTCAACCCAGTCCAAGGAATCGGGATGAGACGTGGGTCTGTCAGATATGGCTTGGCAGCGGCCATGACGGACATGAAGAGGTCCATGTCTCTGAGCGATGCGCACATTGGCCCCGTAGAGCAAAGGACGTTGAGCTCTGCGCCGAATCCCCCAACGAGGAAGTCCTTCATCGGCAAAGTGTATGAGGTAGGCTTGAAGCCATAGATGCCGCAGAAGCCTGAGGGACCTCTGACGCTACCGCCGATGTCTGTACCAACTCCGAGGACTGAGCCTCGCATCGCCACGAGGGCTGCCTCTCCGCCGGTAGATCCACCAGCGGACAGACCGATGTTGTAGGGGTTTAGCACACGGCCGTATACGGAGACACTTTCCAGGTGCATAATGGACTGGGGTTGAATGGTCTTGCAGTAAAAGACGGCGCCCGCCTTTCGCAAAATAGCCATCATCTGGCAGTCTTCAGTGTCTTTCCGTCGAGTGTCCATATAGCCGACTGTCGTCCAGTGTCCTGCTAGAGGCATGTGCTCTTTGACACTGATAGGAACTCCGTGCAAGGGACCAACTGTCTTGCCTGTCTTCTCGAGATGCTCATCCAAGGCCTTGGCGCGTTCGATGGCCTCGTCCATGAACCACTCCATCAAGCAGCACGTAACCTGATGGGAGATGATAGCCCGCTTCGCAAAAGCAGTTGCGACAGCGACGGCCGTGAGCTTCTTAGAGGAAATGGAAGCGGCCAGTTCTGTGGCGTCGTACTTTTCAGTAATCTCAATCTCATCAGCAGAGAGGAGGCCACACTCTCGAGGGACGGCAGTGACATTCTTGGGCGGGTTTTCGAAGATTGACTGTGGCAAACGCAGATTTTCGGGGACTTTCTCCGCAAACTCCTCGAGGATAGAAGTGCGAAGCGTCTCAAACTCTGGCGGGCCAGAGAGAACTGGGACTGGCTGAACGACCGGGAGTGTCTTGGAGGGCATGGCGTAGTAGTGATGCTAAGAAAGTAATCAAGGGCCAAATTGCTGAAAAGATAGGAGTTCTATCTACTTTCTCTTTTGTTGGAACTTGGACTACCCAGCTTTTATCTGGGATCCTAATCGACAATGTCGGCCGACAACATATCCCCTCGCCAGCCTCCATGACTACAAAGATGATGTACACTCTAAGGGGTAACCAGATGAGATATCTCGGACCAAGGGATATCAAATGTCTCTTCGGGCAGTGATGAGCCATACCATTCCTGTTGCAGAGACAACTTCCGATAGATGACATCCTTTGGGAACAGTTATCAAGCCAAAATAGCCGATGAAGAGTCCAATATCCTAGAATTCGGTTGCTCATGACGTCTCGAACGCTAGAGTAGAGCTGATAAACTTATCTAGTTTGTTCTTGGCTGAGGATTCTGACCAATGATATCTAATTGCGCAAAACACCAAGACCGCGGACCGGCGATGTTTCCATGAGCCAATCATTTCTAATTGCGCAAGTCCCACACTCAAGGCTACCACGCTTATCTCCGCACAATACCCTCCATCGATTGCCGGGGCGTTGGCAGTAGCTCGTTCCAACGAACATGGAACAGGGCTCAATAACGCGGTTGGGGTATCGTGGGTAGTAGCTTGACGATGCACCGAACGAACTGACTCGTCAGCCGGGGGAACTGACCCCGCTGATAAGGTTGCAACGTTTCTAGCTCTACACTGTCAGGTAAGTAGTTTGCGTGCTGATGTGGGAGGATCTACAGGGCTTCGGTTTGATAAACGGCCGCAGATGGGGTTGGATCGGTGCGCGGCTGTAACTAAGCGGTTCGCATATCGCCTGGGTGCAGATGTTCCTCTGCAATCATCTGGGGATTGCCAAAAGTATTTAAATGCTGGCTCTTCCTCGCATCATGGTGCCAGGGATTCTCTCAATCGCCAGTCTTCCCAGTCTTAACTAATCCTGAAGCACCACACTTCCTCTTATATCCTCTATTCACCTCGTTCTCTATTTTCTTTCACCGAATGGCGGCTTCCGGGCGTCATCCTGGGGCCACACCCGGGACAGTTCACCTCGTTGATGTCGTTGGAAACCATGCTTCCGCACACTCCAAGGACGGCGTCGAACTAATTCCTCGTCCAAGTGAGGACCCAGAGGATCCTCTCAACTGGAGCCGCAAGAGAAAGTACCTGTCTGCTGGCATGGTTTTCACTTACACGCTTGGACTCGGGCTGCCCTTGACACTGCAGTACTCAGTCCTTGCTGATATCACTCGTGATACCGGCATCTCCACTGCCGCTCTCGTTCAGGGAACTGGCCTCATGTTCCTCTTTCTCGGCTGGGGTTGTCTCTTCTGGCAGCCTATCGCTCAGACTTACGGCCGTCGCGGTGTCTACCTCATCTCTGCTCTTGCTACAGTCCCCTTGATGGTCTGGACAGCCTATTCTCGATCAGCTGGGGAATGGTATGCGCATCGCATCCTGCTCGGCTTCTTCGTCGCACCCATTGAGTCCTTGCCAGAAGTCAGCATCCCCGACATCTTCTTTGCTCACGAGCGGGGATCGTGGATGAGTCTCTACGTCTTTGTGCTCTTTGGCTCCAACTTCCTCGCGCCGCTCATTGCAGGGTTCTTCGCCCAGGCTTTCGGCTGGCGGTGGACGATGCACTTTGGCGCAATGATTGCTGCTGTCACCTTCTTCATCCTCCTCTTCTTCATGGAAGACACCATCTACTTCCGCAAGACTCTCGAAGGACTTGAAGATGAGCAGCCGGATTCGCTGACAACCGAGCCTGTCATGGCTGAGACCAACACTTCCGAGAAAATGGCAGACGGCAACACGACCTCAAAAAGCGAGGACACCACAGAAGGTGCTGTCTTTGCTGCCAAGAGAACCTACACAGAGAAATTGAACCTGTTTGTCAAGATGGATGGACGTCCTACCAATAAGCAGATGATCCAAGCCATGATTCGACCTCTTTTCCTCATTGTCCAGTTCCCCAGCATCGCATGGGCTGGTTTCATCTATGGAATCAACTTGTCCTGGTACAACGTGCTCAACGCCACTGCCAGTCCTGTCTTGAGCGCCGCGCCGTACAACTGGTCCACTGGCCTTGTTGGATGCATCTACGCCGGTCCCATCATTGGAGCCGCTATTGGTAGTCTTTGGGCTGGTGTTGTCGCGGACAAGCTGACTCTCTTTCTTGCCCGTCGGAACAACGGTGTGAGAGAGCCAGAACAGCGGCTGTGGCCTCTCGCCTTGTCCGCCGTGCTTTCTTGTGTTGGACTGATTGTCTGGGGCGTCGGCGCCCAGCACAACATTCACTGGGCAGGTCTCGCAATTGGACTTGGAATTCTCACATTTGGCTGCGTCACCGGTGGTTCCATCGCCCTCTCGTACAACATAGACTGCTTCAAGGATATCAGCGGCGACTCGACAACGTCCATCATCATTATCCGAAATACACTGGGCTTTGCTATTTCGTACGGAATCACGCCCTGGTACACGAACATGGGGCTACAGGACTGCTTCATTATGGCCGGATTCCTTTCTCTCGGCTGCACTAGCACATTCTTGCTCATGATCTGGAAGGGCAAAGCTCTGAGAAAGCATTCGGCCGAGCGGTACTGGCGATATGCTGAGAAGACTTTTCATCACGAGTAATTGTGGATATGCCTACGTCTTGGTCACATTGATTTCCGATTACGTCGAGCTTGAAAGAGATGCGATGGCTGATATATTGACTGTCTTGTACGTACCCGATAGATACTAATATTCTAATCTTACAAATTCTATGCGCCCATTGCGAATGCGTGTACTAGATGCCTTCGTGTTTCTCATCTAAATTCTCGCTTGTACTTCTCATTCATTCCACTCCTTACCAAACCACGGGGAGCTCAAGAACACCAACATCCCGATGGAGAGGGCTATATGAAACCTCCTCAAGCGGGATCGCGACCTTGAGGCTGGGAAGCTTGGTCAATAGTGTCGCTATGTGATGTTAGTTTGTCATTCCCAAACTTTTAGCGACGAAACTTACTGAACACGATCTGCATTTCAGCCAGAGCAAGATGTTCGGCGATGCAGCGATGGGGACCGTAACCGAAGCCCAAGGCATCGTAGGGGCCCTGGACTTGCTCCCTGTGGAGGTTGAACGTATCGGCATCGGGGAAAATGTCCTCGTCGCGATTGGCAGACGCGTTTGCAGCGATGATGCCTTCGCCAGCACGAATGGTCTAAGAGTGTTCACAGTCAGACAAGTCTCTCCAAGTTCATCACTCTCGCGCTTACCTTTCCGCCCAGTTCAATATCGACCTTGGCAACACGCTTCATGGCCATGGAAGAGCCGGTATGATAACGGCACAGCTCATTCACGAAATCGGGAACCAAGGACGGGTCTGCCTTGAGCTCTTCGAGTTGATCGGGATGCTGCATAAGAGTGACGACGCCCTGCGAGAGTTAGTCACATCTACTGACTGAAGCCAATTTCCATGTACTTACGAGAGCAATCATGTTGACCATGGTCGCGTTTCCGGCAACAAGCAGGAGGAATGCAATCTGCACCGCATCCGACTTCTCAATGTTGCCGAGCTTGAGCTGCTCTACCACGAGTTTGCTGATCAAATCATCCTTGGGTTCTTCAAGGCGTTTGTCGACGAGGTTAGCAAGATAGTTGAGAAGTTCCCTTTGTCGAGTCAGCTTTAGTTTAGACTGTCTTTTAGTTAGAAATTGATCTTACTGGTTAGCAGCAGCGGCTTCCTGCGCGGTTCCACTGCCGTTGCTTCGGATAGCATTCTGCTGAGTGAGATACTCCAAGTCTTCGAACGGAACACCGAGAATGGTGTAAATAATCTACTCTAGTATGAGTACGTCTGGGCCATGTATAATGTTTGGGAGGAATAACGGACGTAAGATGGGACGGGGAGTGCAAACTTGTCGATGAGGTCGACCGGTTCGTCGCATCCGCCTGCGATCATCGCGTCGAGAAGGTCATCGGCCGTCTTCTGGATGTATGGCTTCAAGGCCTCGACCTTTTCCTTGACGAATAGTGGCTCTACCATGTCTCTGAGAGATGGGGCATTAGCAATTGAGAGTCTAGTTTCCACAAGGAGCGTCATCAATTAGGTACCTCTGATGCATGTGAGCAGGCGCATCCATATCGACAAAGGTCGGCTTGTTCTTGGCGGCGGCCTTGCCTCCAGCGCTCAACTCGGGGAATCCAGATCGGGTTCGTTGCTGTTGTCGTGTAAGTCGTCGTCGCCAAGCATGATGTCAATGGCTGGACGCCAAGCCTTACCTTTGAGAGCCGCTGGTCGGTTGCAACCTTGCAAACATCATCGTACTTGACCACAAGCCATGCCAGGCTGCCATCATAGAGTTTGACCTGGGAGACTGGTTCGGTAGCCCGGAGCTTTGCGTACTCTACCGGAGGTTCAAGAGCAGAGGCTCGTTGAAAGGGAAACTGAGGAGCTTCCTCGGTCGCGCTGATGGTTTGAGTTTCAGTTGCCATTTTGATTCGAAGAATGTGCGAATGATTGGGTGTTGTGGTTCAGATCAGTGATGGTTGTTGTGGTGCTGGATAGCGAGGATAGATTCGAGATTCATGCCAAGATCTTTATACATCCAATAGTTCCGGTACAACGGGTAGACATTTATTGATTACTATAAGATGGTCCGTCGCCCTCGCTTCCGCCGGGTCCAGCAATTACACCTCCGTGGAAAAGTCACTGACGATGGTCTGACGTGTCGCATCATGAACGAGCTCGTATATACAAAGTCTTAGAGGCATTGTCCAATCAGCGCCCGGTGTGGGATACATTTCTCGGCGAAGCAGCGAGTTTTGAAAATAATCTTGATGTCGACTCTCACGCTTTTGCCAGATCTGCTGAGTTGGTGTGCGTCCTCGAGCATCTCCGCGGAAGTGCCATAGGTCAAATATCCCCATGCCTCGCTGGCCACCCGGAAACTCGGTGCATTACAAAGCAGATGAAACGGGCGTAGCATGACACTGTTCCCTATTTTAAGCCCCCATGTGACGATTCCACATCGCATCTCGCGCGTTGCCGTTTTCACGCTGCCCGATGCACCCCCGACACATCCCGAACGGCACCGCAATTCCAAATACTCGATGTTCCGACCTCGCCCGAGAGCAAAGCCGAAATTTCGTTTAGTCATTCACTTGGATTCGTTGCTTCCCAATGGCCAGACTCTCTCAATTACTTGTTTCCAGTACGTACGCAAGTCGGGTGATTTCAGCTTGGCGATGCGAGGTCCGTATTTCCAGTCGTACGAAAACTCGGCCTCGGTGTTGGATGAAGTCCGAGGTGCGCAACTAGCGGTGAAATGGAGAACTATTCTCTTCCAAAATCTATAGAATCTCTACAGAGCATCTCCAGCTCTAGACTTGCCGCTCAGATGTTGCGAGACTGCTTCCTTCATCGTGTCACCAAACCCGACTAGAGGGGCGTTAGAAGCCATCGTGAACGGAATGGGACCGGAGACTTACCCATGCATATAGTCGCCCACGCTGCAACGCCGATCCGGGGAACCACTCCGCGGAAGAAGCCCTTGGGACCCGATTCGCGAAGAATGTGCCTGGCTGCCGAGGCCATGGTAACCTCTGCCGGCCGCGTTGGGTCTGTTTTTAGAGACTGCATCTCGACTCGGACAACCTTCACGAAACAGTCAACGACAGCAACATTGATACCAGGTGTCTGCTTACCTCGAACGGCTGGTTCCAACAGCTCAAAGCACCACCAAATGTGGAAGCCAAGATCTTCTCAGTCAGGCTCAGTCGTTCTGTCGAGGCCTTGCCACGAATAGATCGGAGTCGGCCTTCAGCAAATCGGGAGATTCCGATTCGTGATGACCACCCGGTAATCTGGCGAAGGGCGACAGCGTTCACCCCCCGGTTGACGCCTCGAATTCCCTTGGTTTTTAGAATTTGCACGAATGTCTCCATTGTGCCAGGTACACGACTTCCGGCTTGGGCCACTTTTGACCTCGTGACCTCGATGGTCTTCATGCATGTTGTCATTCCTATGAAGATGTTAGCCGACTTGCTACACACTACAAGAACTCGTATTGCTTACCCATTGTGAGATAGGCCTGAGCGGCACCTCCCGCAACGCCTCCAAGGACGCCCGCCCAGCTGTTTCCGACTCCAAGGTACCTTTTCGAATAGTGTTCAACTTCGGTAGATGTTAAAATCAAGATAGAACCCTTCGTCGAGGCTTCGATCCATGCCTGTTTCTCAGTGATTAGTTGGCGGATATTGTCTACATTTGAGGGTACTTCAAGACAAACCCATGGTATGAGGCCTTGGTAGAAACCACGGACACCTCCTCGGTTCCAGGTCTTCTTCAATGCATCAGATAGCAAATCACCTCTGTTAGCAGCGACCTGCCGGATATCAGTACTGGTCATTCAAGCAAGTGACCATCCCTTACGTGAGTCTTGATGACTTCCATCGGTTGTCCCAAAGAGGTAACTATCAAAATCAGTAAGACACTTGGCGGCAGCTATGGAGAGTCTAAAGAGAATCCTCACCTTGGAATATGTTCATGCATGCACCCACCGCCAGGTTACTCCAGGGCGTTTCCCTCTTCTCAATCGCCATTGAGGGCGCGGCACGGACTGGTGATAGTGCCATTCTGGGAGTTCCTAACACGGAGACAGGATTTCACTTGAGCAGACTAGAATTGGGCAGAGTTCTTCAGCTGGATAACTCATGAACCACCGACTTGAGGACAGTCGATCAAAATAACTGCTACTTCTTTGGTAAGAGGCTGGGTCCTCACGGAGTCAACCCGAAAGTGTCGGCCCTAACCGATGACACCAAATTGCCGTCTCGGATCCTTCCGACGAGTCTCGTCTAAACGCAGCAATCTAAAAAGCAACGGAAAGCGAATCAGGGCCTCAACGATTGTAATCATACAAGCTATCTGGGCCACCTCCAGGCCTTATCCTGCCCTCCTCTCTATTTTTTAACGACCAAGAAAGCAGCCATGGGCGTTAGACCCGGCTTGTCCTCGGCCTGGACAAAGGCTTTGTGCTCGAAAGCATGCAGTCGACGAACACTTGCAACAGCGAGCAATGTCTCATCAACTGCGAAACTGAGCCGTTTTGAGCCAAACCACACCATCGACTACGCGGACTTGGTCCGAAAGATTGAGCAAAGTCGCAACATGTAAGCATCACAAGTAAAGGGTTACACGAACGAAAGCTGATATTCACTTTCCTAGCCTGCAACGGCCTCTATCTTATGCAGAGAAAATCCTCTTCTCTTACACAGACAACTTGGGAGATGGGCAATTCCAGCGAGGGAAAACGCAGCTTAAATTGAGGCCGCGTCGTATTGCTTGTCAAGATGCCACTGCTCAAATGGCTCTCATCCAGTTCATGTCGGCCGGGCTAGACTCCACGGCCGTGCCGACCACCATCCATTGTGACCATTTGATCGTGGGTAAAAATGGACATGATACGGATCTACCAAATGCTCTAAATACACATAGTGAAGTATATGACTTCATGTCAAGCGCCGCAAAGCGCTATAGCATGGGATTCTGGAAGCCGGGCGCAGGCATCATCCATCAGACAGTCCTTGAGAACTACGCTTTTCCGGGTGGTCTTATGGTTGGGACTGACTCTCACACTCCTAATGCCGGAGGTTTGGGCATGATTGCCATTGGCGTCGGAGGAGCAGACGCTGTTGATGTCATGGCCGGTCTTCACTTTGAGCTGACGGCACCCAAGATTATTGGTGTTCGCCTAACTGGCAGACTTAGCGGATGGGCCACACCGAAAGGTACGCAATGTATCGGCTCGCACAATTATACGTGATGCTGACTTTCATGTCCTCAGACATCATCAATACTCTTGCCGGCATTCTCACCGTCAAGGGAGGAACTGGGTCTATAGTCGAGTTCTTTGGCCCTGGTGTCAACACCATCTCATGCACTGGCATGGCGAGCATCTGCAACATGGGCGTGAGTACTCCCTGAACCATCTGCATCGCAAACGCAAACGCCCGAGGGTCTTGATTTGTCATGTGCTGATGCAACTTTAGGCGGAAACTGGTGCTACGACGTCCGTGTTTCCTTTCACCGAGGCCATGAGTCGCTATTTGGAAGCAACTCACCGCGACGAAATTGCGCAGGCCGTCCGGTTTGCCTCTCATGAGCTACGCGCTGATTCCGGTGTCGAATACGACAGGGTTGTGGAAATCGACCTTTCATCTCTCGAGCCGACCATCAACGGGCCTTTTACTCCGGATCTTTCCACGCCTCTGTCAAAATTTGCAGAAAGTGTCCATCGAGAGGCTTGGCCGAGAAATCTGACTGCCGGACTGATCGGCTCTTGCACAAATTCCTCGTTTGAAGATGTGACGAGAGCAGCCGACGTTGCAAAGCAAGCGTTGAATGCTGGGTTGACTCCTAAGATGCCCCTTCTCTTGTCCCCTGGTAGTGAGCAAACGAGACAAACGTTGGAAGACAGCGGTGCTCTTGAGACGTTTGCTAAGCTAGAAAGCACGTTGCTCACTAATGCCTGCGGACCATGCTGTGGATCATGGGATCGTCAGGATATGAAAAAGGTGAGCAATAGTGCAGTTCTTTCACCTAATACGATGCGTTGCAGAGGGCTAACTGTGGCTAGGGAACCGAAAACTCCATCATCACTTCATACAACCGCAATTTCACTGGCAGACTAGATGGTAACCCAGCGACGAACATCTTCCTAGCATCGCCAGAGATTGTCATGGCAAAGATCTTCTCAGATGATCTGTCGTTTGATCCCACAAAGGATAGCCTTCGAACTCCCAACGGAGAAGAATTCCGTTTCCAGCCACCATCTGGAGAGTCCCTACCATCGAACGGGTATGCGAACACGGATCATGTGTATTCCGGTCCTCCCTCATCTGGACGCGAAGCAGTTGAGATTCAAATATCCGACACATCAGAACGCCTACAGCGGCTTGCTCCATTCCCTCGCTGGTCAGGATCCGACCACGAAGACTGCGTCATTCTCATCAAGGCCAAGGGGAAATGCACGACAGATCACATCACCCCCGCCGGTCCCTGGTTCCGATACAGAGGTCACCTTGAAAACATCTCCAACAACACCCTGATTGGCGCGGTGAATGCCGAGACTGGAAAGGTCAACACGGTGCGCAACTGGCTCACTGGAGAAGAGGGCGATGTTCCGGGAACGGCCAAGACATATCGACAACTCGCACAACCCTGGGTGGTGATTGGGGATCACAACTACGGCGAGGGCTCGTCCCGAGAGCACGCTGCCCTGCAACCGCGGTACCTCGGCTGCGTTGCCATCGTTGCAAAGAGCTTTGCGCGTATCCACGAGACTAATCTGAAGAAGCAGGGTGTGTTGGCGCTGACTTTTGTCAAGGAGAGCGATTACGATCGCATCAAGTCGTCAGACCGCATTAGCATTGTAGAACTGAAGGATCTGGCTGTTGGGAAGCCGGTGACGATCAAGGTTTCGTCGACGACTGATAGGGCTTCCGTGTGGGCTACGGAGGTTAGTCATACGATGACTCAGGAACAGATTGAGTATTTCAAGGCTGGAAGTGCTTTGAACCTGATGGCAGAGCGGAAGAATAATCCAGAAGTCACCCTTTGAGCGGTACATTGGCACGCGGGCAGTTTGAGAAATTTTAGTTCAATAGGAAAAGACGTCTCCAAGTCGCCTTCTGGAGTTGAATAACAGAAATTATTATTGCCGCATGGTGATGACTTCGAACACGCAAGACGAGTCAGTGCGGCCGACTGTTAATCGATGGTATGTCACAGATGCCGATTGAAAATCCCATTTATCTAATCCTCTTCGTCTAATCCTATTTGATCGCCAGAGCTCGGCCCCCTCTACAAGTACAGTCTCTTACGAATAAATGGTCCCTCACTCGATTTGGTCTCCCCTTCAGCAGAAACAGCTTTGAGGGCGGCATAGCCAACTTCCTCTGTTGGGCGGACACCTGCCAGTCGCACTCGGACCTCTCGTAATATCTTTGCTCTCTCTGGTCCGTCCAGCCCAGATCCTCCCGGAGGCAGGGCCACATAAGGGTTCTCCCTGGTCATCGAGCTTGCAAACCCGAGGACGTCGGGTCCGCGAATGACAAGTCTCAGCCCGAGGCCTATAACAGCCAGTATCTACAGGATGAATGTGGTCACCAACACGATTGTGATCCAGTAACGGTTTGCCTTATACACGTTGTGACTCATCGTTGCTCTTGCTTGGGTGGAGTTCATAAACGGCTCGTCGCTTGGCGACTTCATGCTCTGCTGGTTACTGCTAATGTCGCTTTTGAAGGAGACGTTAGTGTGGCCAAAAGGGTCGAGGGTTCCCTGCCAGAAGGTGTTGAAAGAGGTGGTAAGGCGCTTAGAGAAGGCTGGTCCATCGAGCCCGTCCCCCCAGGGTGTGGTCAGCTCGGAGGCGGCGTACGGGTGAGCGTTTCCCGAGATATAGCTGTCAGCAGGAGTAATCATAGCTTCAGGGACTATTCCAGATGACCGCTGCCATGAATTGAGAAAGTTGTTCAGGATTGGTCTGTTCTTGAAGATATTTGAGAAATAGTTGTGCGCGGCTCGCTGGTCGCTCACACGACGTTGTCGCTTCGCAGAGCAGCTTGTTGACGAAGGACGAGGCCCGCATTGCATTTCTGTTTGAACAACAATAACCTCCATGGTGCAGTTGAACACAACGTAGTAGCTTGGGTATTGTACATACGATATATTGGGCGCGAAGCTTTTGCGCATGCTGGCGTAAATGAGGTGCAAGGATGGCGTGATATCCGGGTCTCCCCATGCTCCCCATGGGTTTGGCCCAGTTACGTTTGCACCAAACGTGGTAAATGAATCTTCATCTCCACTTCCAGAGGTTAGAGTCCGAATTGACTGGGGTGCCTCGGAAGAATTGCTTCCAATAAGACGACAAGTAAAGTCGACATATGGGGTTTCGACATCGAAATTGTACTGGGTTTCACCAGTGGCGAAATCAAGGCCCTGAATCTAAGTGCCCAACAGTGACACGTAAAAGGCCCTGTTGCTAGTAAAGAGGTCATTGTCAACGTCGTATGAGGAGTCTTTGGGGGCATTCTCGGTAAATCCCACAGATCCCTCGCAGATTGCTTCTGGCTTTGCGAGGATAACAAGGACCCTGCATACAGTACATCCCAGTTAGTTGTAGCCATATCTGTCGTATACTGCTGGGTGGTGTAGGAAAACTGATAGCTTGGATGAAGATAATAGACAGTTCCGGTCCTGGACGTTGTGCTCTTCCCAAATATGAGCATCCTTGAGGTTCCTTGGCCGCCGAGGGGAGACATCGCCCATGCCACCAGAATGGCAGCTCCGATTAGCACATGCGTTCGGACGAAAAGGAGTCGTTCAAAAGCTCCTGCAAAGGTCTGACTCCCGGATATCTGCTCTAGAGCACCAAGGCCGATACCTTTTGGTTGCTCGAGACGCCAGCGAGCCAAGTTCTTATAAAATCGGCTAGAAATAGTGGCGAAAAGAATAGGATAAATAGTAGGGCCTAGACGGGCGAGATCAAAGACCATTTCTCCGTGGTCGGAATGGAGTTGACCATCGAGACGTAGAACCAGGACTGACAAGACTTAAGAGCATGTTTAGCATTTGGTGTATAATTAGAAATACGTCAACTCCTTACCAATGAACATCAAGGGTGCCACAGTCAAAAGGATATCCCAAAGCCACTCAAGAACCCATGAGAGCCCTCTAGCATGTAACTCCCTTAGAACCCCCGTGCCATTGGGTTGGAACCCCGGTCAGCATGTCGGACGAAGATTCCGGAGCGACACTAGAGTCTACATGAATTCTTGCCGGACTGGCTTCAGGCGGATGCTTCCTCGAAACCGGCTCATCGGATTGTCCTTCCTCACTTTGAAGGTGAGAAGGGCTTGGATGAGCTGCGACTAAAGTAAAACTTGCGAGATGGGTATCAGCATTGTAAATTCTGATCTAAATGTTAGCGATGATAGATATTAGACCTACCGATGCCTCTTTTTGGAAGCCAAGACAACTTTAACAAGAAGTCCGACGAGAATCAGGCCAACCAGGGTTACTCCAATGGAAATGCCCACCGCTTCCGCTGTGCTGAAAGGTCTCCAATCAGTTCCTAGGCCGTCATCAGGGTCGACTGAAGCTGTTGGCTTAGACACGGATGTTTGTATGGTGGCTGAGGTAGAAGATTCTAGAGTACCATTCAGGCTGAGGAGCTGTTCACGGTTTGACGTCACGCTGGTAAGTATCCCTGCGGAAAGATTGCGTCGCGGACATCCGCCCTCGTTTGAACACGCATTCTCTTTGCAACACCCAACAAAGGATGGCTCAGTTTACACGCACGTGTACAAAAATTTTGCAGAGTCGTCTGATGATGCAATGTCGCAATCTCGTGAAGAGATTCCCTCGTAATGGTCACGATCGAAAGTCGACGCGCGGATATCCTTTTGGGGACATTCTCCCACATCACCAGCGCAAGCGTCGGACTTGCAGCAGCCGAAGAACTCCTTCCAAGCGCCTTCGCAGAGTAGAAGTCACCGCCGTCGGGGCATGCAAAGCCAAAGTAGTCAATGACGGAGAGGTTGCGGGACATGTTGTCGATTGATCCCTCCAAGAGTTTAGAGGAAGATGTTTAGGAAAGAGCAGAAAGATTCGCAAGGGTATATTAACTGCAGTGAGCCGACATTCTCAGTCAACAGGGCATGTGTTTGGAGTCATCCATTCTGTCAGGCCGCAGCGCCAAGAACCGACTACCCCGTCATCGTGCTTTAGGTGCTTTAGGGGGGCAAAGCTGAAAGGTCTTCGCCGCAGGAATGTCTCCCCCCTTGGTGCTCAGAAATACGCCTTGGGCTCAACTATCACTTCTCTGCTTGTCTCAGTCGTCTGCAGCGCTTCGTGCTCTCCCGGTATTCGTCTGTGATTGTCGTTGGGGGCCAAAATCATTGCCTTAACCTGTTTGGAGTATGCCCTACCCAACTGTCCAGCAAGCATCCCCAAACTTGTGTTGAAATGGGGAAACAATCTTACACACTGCATTCCAGTTCATTAATTGCTGCGTTATTTCTCTTGTGTGGGTTATGAGACCATTTAGGATTCACCTCCTTCCTTCTCCTGGGGCTCGCAAGTTTGGCCAGATCCGACGTGAGCACGAATTGTTTGCCTTTTGGGGAGTGAGAAATAAGCGCTCCGGGGCCATGTAAACTTGGCCTTGATTTTATCATACATCTCTAATGGCTGCAAAATCCTCGATTTCGTCAGTTTCGCATGCCATAGCTCGACCCGAATCTATCTTCCCCCAGCTGAAGGATTCACCCAAGACCAGCCTACCACTCTGTGTATTCTTTGTACAAGGTCTCATAAGCTGAGGGTCGCGTGTTCGAAAATCCGGACCCTAATCCCTTGTTCTCATGAGCGGTTTCTTATCAGTAGATGTCTCTCCTTTTTTTTTATCAAGGTCTTCTCAAAACCGGATACAAAATCCCATCATCCCGACTTTTCCCCTCCAACATTCATCACATTCTCCAGAACAGCCACAATGACAGTCGTGACTGTGTCGTCCATGCTATGGCAAACGACGCTTTTCTCTGTCCTCGAATATTTTTAAGGGCATTTTCTACGGCTAGGAAACATGATCGCGTCCTGTTCGCTGTCGATATATGCCGGTACCGCGACGGCCCAGCGGGGGGATATAGTCTCTTGTTGCGTTACAAATAGGCATCAGTTTTCGGGTTGAAGGTGGAGAGAAATGCATGGGCAAACAGGTCATATATATTATGATTATATGATATTCGTATATTTGCGAATGTCTACCAGGTATTTGGCCCACTATGAGTCAACCATCCAAGCGACGGCATCAAGGCTGCGGGTGCAACAACCAGCGTGCACCACTAACAGATCTGTCTCGCAACATATGAGCTCATGTTGAGATTGACCTGGCTCCGAGGATAATTATAAATGTATCAACCAAGCTTATCCACGTGCGTGTCATCTACCTTGTACACGCCTGCAGATGACAGTTCGTTGACTAGTCTCTTTACTGTAGTGGCAAATCGGGTGGTAATCCTCCTCGAGCGTCTTAAGCCTCCTCTTGAACACCAATTCTCCGTCCATCGACAACCAGCTCCGTACCATCCCGTCCCATCCTTGCCCTCACAAACAAGATCTGGCTCGCGTCTTTTTCCGGATCTCGCTCAACCAAGTATCGGCTGTGCGTGATCACCACGATCCGGCCGGCCAGCGTCTGCGACATGACCTCGCACCACCGGACTACAGCCGCCTGACCTGCCTCGTCCAGACTGTCAAACGCCTCGTCAACGAGTACGTAATGAGCACGGTGCGGACTCCGAGCCAGCCCCAGCTGCAGCAGTGCGAAGAAGAGAGCCAGATCGACGCGCTTACGCTCGCCCCCGGAGCGTTTCCCATAGGCGAGCGACGGGTTGACAGCAAGTGACCGATCGAGAACGGACCCCGAGGAGAATGGTGCATTAATCATGGCGTCGCTAGACTCCGAGTCGAAAAGCGAACGCAGCATCCCCGTGGCCATGCCACGTGCGTGGCGCGTGTCATCGTACAGCACCGTAAGTACCTGCGCGAGGAGCGAGTTGAGCTCCGACAACGACTTTACGAGGATGTGCTCGCGGAAGTTGGTCGTTACTTTCGCTGCGGACTTAGTTGAAGAGGAAGAGGAGCGACGGATGCGCTTCGCCATGGCCGAGGACCAAAAGACAAAGAGCTCGCGATCAGCAGCGAGCTCTTCAAGTTTGTTGGCCAGCGTGTCATGTTCCAAGCGTCGTGACTGCAAAGATGACTGCTCTGTTTCTATAAAGTGAGTGTAGGTAGTAGCTTCACGCCGCTTGAGCGTGACCTCCTGTTGTAGGGTTTCGCATGCTTCTTGAGCCTGGATAGCCCGCGCTATCTGTTCCTTGATCGTGACCAGACGTGACCTGCTACTCTCGATATTTTTGAGGACATTGTTGGTAGCTACTTCTTGGCCGTGAGCTTGGGCGTCCCTTGGAATCCCGAATATACGCAAAAGACCCCTAACGATTGCCAATCGCAAAGAGAGGTCGGAGGTCTTTACGGAGTGAAAGAGCTTGCTAAGGCCTACAGGGCGAGCCGCCGCCGTATCTTCAAGCCTTTGACTGAGTTCTTGCTGAAGTCGGCCAAGCCATGACGTCGACTCGGTATTTTTCTGCTCCTTTATTCGAGAAAACGAGCTCTCCAGCTGTTTCAAATTCTCCTTTTCATGGTAGATTTGATCCTGCAATGTCGAAATCTCAACGCGAAAGCCTTTGGTCAGCTCAGCGTACCCGGCGGGGCTCTGTAATCCCTGGCCACCCTTGCTTGAGACCGAGATTTGGTGTTCGCGATCTGCAACATCTGTATCAGTCTCGGGGCCCTCGTGCTGAAATTGTATGTGCTCTCCGTCAGGAGGCTTTTGGCCCTTGATTCGTAATCTGGTAGCTGCATGGTTTTGAATAACAGCCTCCAAATATGCGACAGCCTCCTCCGCCCCCTCTTCACAGCGTTTGCGTGCCTGGTTCAAATCTTCGAGCCGTCGTTCAATGTACTCGATCATCCGGAGCAAGCCATCCAGTTTACCCTTCACCTCATCTACGTTGTTGTCAACGTCCTTGAGCAGCAGTCTCGATACCTGCCCGCAGTGGTCCAACATGGACAGCCCGAGTGATGTCTCGATCAGGTCGCGCCGCTGCGTTGGCGTCGAGTTGAGAAATCCTGCTGCACTCTCGTGACTCAACACGACCGTCCTGACGTAAGTCTCGTAATCGGTCCCAAGCAGCTCATCGATGGCCGCCTGCGTCGTGCGCGCGTCCGGGTGCTCCAAATGTGGCTGCGGCTCGCCATGCAACGAGATGACGACGCGGTTGCTGTGGCTCTTGTGTTTACGATACCGTTTGATGGCGTACCCGTTGGCAAACTCAAGCGTGACGGAGCAGTTCTTGCCCACATCCTCGTTGACGACATCGTTGACCGCCAGCCCGCTTCGAATGCACCGCCCGAACTGGCACCAAACCATGGCCTCGACGAGCGTGCTCTTACCGGAGCCATTGTCGCCGATCAGGAATGTCAGTCCGCGTGGAAAGTCATGTCGAAAGTCGATGGTGATGGTGCTTTTCACGCCAAGGAAGTTGGTGATTGTGAGTGTGCGCGGCTCAGCGACAAAGACGTGGGTAGAGGGCCCTACCAGCTCTGTGGTGGTCCTTGTGCCGACAGCTTGGGATGACTTGTCAAGGAAATCTTGGTGGTTAACCTTGGCCTCTTCATCCTGCTCTGCAATCTCGCGAGATACTTGAATCATTCGCTGGCCAACCCGCACCAACTCGTCTCGTCGAAAGAGAAGAGACTCGTCCAGCTCCAGCGACTCGACATATTCGCGAGCTTCCGCGGCGAGATCGAGCTTTTCAGCCGGAGGTTCGGTGCCAGGTTCAGAATCCGAAACGCTGTCGCTCCTTGTGCTTGAACCTGCCACATCTTTGACGGGCTCCTCCAACGTCTGGACAGCGGCATCGCTCGCTGGCACCGATGCACCGAGACCGCCGAATGATGGGCGGTCGCCTTGCAAGGCAAAGCCCATGGGAGTCCAGTTCCGTACGCTGCGCACGCCTAGTGAGAGGAGCTTGTCACGAGCCGTGACATACTTGAGATGGGTAAGGTCACTGAGGAGCATGACATGCTTGTCCATCACAGCACCCTCATCAACCTGGCCGTCGAGAACTTGCCGTAAGTCAGCTGTTGTGTAGCCGACAGCATGCGGGTTGACGAGCATTTCGTGCTCGAGCGTTTCCGGATCTAATAACACGACGCCTCGCTGCTCGTCGTATAGGTCGGCCCAGCTCAGCTGCAAGGGAGAGCCCAGATACGTGATGCTTCCCTTCAGGTCGACCACGTTGCTGTCAGATTGCTCTTGGAGGATGGTCTGGTGACTGTGAAAATGCCCTGTAAACGTTCGGGCAAGCGAGGCAAACCGATTGGGGCCCGTGAAACCGCGGTGCGTTATGGAGTTTGCTGCGCGAGGCTTGTCGGCGCCTGCATCAACCACATACCGCTGTGTGACGGCCTTGTTGAGGGCGAGATGGGCAAAGGCAACCGTCTTGCTCGCCTCGAGGGGATCCAAAGCAGCCACGGCCTCGGTTAGCTCATTCTGCTCCTCGCGAAACGGCAGCAGCAAGACGCGCCGGCCATCCCACTCATGATGGGCGACGTCAGTGTGCAACGACACATACGGGGCCAGGCGCCCGATGTTGAGGGCGTCAAGAGCCGTGGTCTGGTAGTCGCGACGGTAGGCGAGGTCATGGTTGCCGAGCACGACGTTTACTCGTGGCACGACGTCGCTGAGCTGGCCGATGAAGCGGTAACAAGCAGATAGCACATGGGCCGGCTGCATGGTACGGCTCGTCAGCAAATCGCCGCACACCACCACCCGCCCGACCTGGTGTCGCTCCGCCTCCGACACGATCCACTGCGCCGTCTGCCGCACCCGGTCCAAGTCACGGTGCTTGAAGTGAAGGTCGCTGAAGAGCAGCCATCGCACTTTGCTGGCTGAGGGCCCTCGCATAGCTCATGTTGGTGAATAAGGAGTGAGAAACGCCGTGGAATGAGTCAGCGTTAAAATCTGGGTGGTGAGGAAGAACTGTTAGAGTAGCGGCCCACCTTTCTGCGCGGCCTTCCCTTTTGCGCAATTATAAAAAGAGAATTTTATAAAAAAGAAATTAATATAAAGTGTTAAACTTATTTAAATTAAAAATAAAATACTTTTTAAATTAATATATACCCTTTTTTTACCTCCCCCTACCCCTTTTAAATAATATATTTAAAGTAAGTAGCTTAAGATAGTACTAAAGCTAGCTTAAGCTAGCCTTTGTAAAAGAAGCAAGTGGTCATATCTATATGCCAGAGCCGCAAGCATCCAGATTCATCGCATATAACAGTATATATCAATTAGTATTTCGTCGCATCTTGATAAATATTGATATATATTCAATTCATATGTTTCCTCATCGCTGTACACTACTTCCAGAACACCTTTCCTTCCATGAGCCTCCTTGCTGTCCTAAACACCGTCGCAGATGTCAATGAACCAGCATCGTCAAAGTCCGCTGCCACAACCAGCTTCCCGCTGGCATGATGAATAGTCGCTTCCGAGCCCTCAAGAGATCCGCCGTCAAGACACTCCGCAATCACGCTTCCTCGAACATTTGCGGCTGAAGCTGCAGCCAGTGCGACAGTGACTGGGATTGCCTTGTGCGGTTGTCCGACTGACATGGCCCTGATTACCACGGTGTCTCGCGTCTCATCAGTTGGAGGAGAGACGAACCCAATCTTTGGCACGCTTCCAGGTACAGAGTCTTCCGTCTTAGCTAGTCCCATTCTGATTGCGGCCTGGCGACGGATCTTCTCCAGGTTGTTGCAAAGGGTCGGATGGTCTTCAATTTGCTGAGGAGTAAGACCGCCATCGACCCCAAGATCTGCCGCCCGCACAAAACAGCACGGGTTTCCTGCATCAATGCAAGTCACCTTGACACCCTCGATCTCCTCCGCCACGGCGCCCGTAGGGAAGAGCTTCCCAGTTCGGGAGCCAGCCGGGTCGAGAAACCGAAGCTCGATCTTAGCAGCTGTGTCAGCGACCCCGTCGATGCTGAAATCTCCGTATGATGACGCCTCGCCATCCACCACTGGAAATCGCGCTTCGATAATCTTTCCCGTATTGGTGTTGTTGATGCGGACCGCCACGTCCTCGGCGCCTGGCGGGACCGTCACAAGACCAGCGTCGACCGCATACGGCCCAACGGCCGCAGACATGTTGCCGCAGTTGCTAGAGAGGTCGACATTTGTGTTTTTGATGCCCAGTGAAATGAACGTATAGTCCACATCAGCATCAGGACGTTCGCTTTTGTTGACGACGCAGACTTTGGAAAGACTCGAGATACCGCCACCGAGACCATCAAGCTGTCGCCCGTATGTATCTGGACTGCCAATACACCCGAGGAAGATGGTGTCCCATTTTGAACGATCTAATGGAAGATCCTTCTTGTTGAAGAAGATGGCTCTTGAAGTGCCTCCGCGATAATAAGCGGCAGTGAGGCTGTTCTGCTTGGACGCGATGCTGGAAATCGTGCAAGAACCGTCGATTGAACGAATCCTATGCGTGTGGCCGAGACATGGCCTAGACTGTTGCACAACAGAGGACAGTTGAGGCCTGGACATTCTCATACGTGCACTCCGGGCCAGTCGAGTGTGGAGGACTCGCGCAGACATGGTGATAGAGCTAGTCAGACCTGAATTCGATGCTATTCAAGATTTATTAGTTTGTAAGTATAAACGACGCCGCACGAGTTCGTCCAATATAGTATGCGAGCCTCGAAGAGTTCCAACAAATAATAATGTGTGATCCGAATGACAAGGTTGGGTTTCGGAGACAACCGTCCGGTGCTCAGGGAATCACCTGATCAGTGGCTTGACGCGCAGGGGGTTTCGGATGCATCCGAGACGGATAACGATGATCCAACTTGGTCGACACGGCACGCACCAATTGCCAGTACATCCCTATCACGAGATTCTAATGCATTGAACTTAATTCAATTTCTGTGGTACACAAGAAGTTTTGATTTGCCACTATGAGGCCGAAGTCAACGTGGATGGAACAATCGCATAGTTCCCCAACTGGTGTTTTCAAATGACACATTGGGGGGCACAGTGGTGTTCCAACTAGAACTTCAATACCATGAACACAATGAAAAGCCATAATGCATAATTTTCACGTTTACCCCAAGGCCCTTGAATAATTATATGCGACTTAGTACTAGTCCTTGATTGGACCGCGACGGTTAGAAATGCCTCTCTGCTCATTCGATGCATGACTTACCCTAAGCCCTCCTTTTGGTGTTGAGAGGTGTCTGTCACTTGTCACATGATCACATGGTACCAAGTCGACAAGACGAAGCCGTGAGAGTTGAATTAATTGTCTAGAAACTATTAACAGACGAACTGATAATCCTAGAAGCTCCTTTACAGCCTACCTGGACCATCCTGTGATGCTACATGTACGCCATAAACACTCTTCCAGTTCATCGCACTACGAGAGGTCAACCGCTGCCGGAAACTCCGACAGCATGGTATCAATATGAACTGACTCAACCCTCCTCTGCTCGACCGGCCATCGGAGCCTCTCCGATGACTAGATCTGGGGAAGATTTGGGGTCTGGACTCCTGACTAGTCTTGTGCGGAGCGACGCGGGGTAAGGGAGGAAGATTCTGGGGAACTGGTCAGTTGCCATGACCCTGAAGAGTATTAAAGTCGACTGTGGACTCCTAATATCATGCTGTGCCATATCGTATATCTCCCAATCGCAGTCATACCAGAGCTCCAGGAGTTTACAGAAATTCTTCTGTCCCCATCTCACAATGGACTCCGTCAAGCAGTCGCCGTTGATGAAATATGTCAGGGCTGTCAAGGCTTTACCAGATGGGATCCTGAACTGGCACCTGATCCTGTCAGTCGTCACTTTCGCACTTTCCGGATGCCCGAAAGGTAAACAAAACCATCATATTTGCCACGAGATAACTCTTACTAATGTTTCTAATAGGGTGGGATGAAGGTGCGGCCGCAGCCATCACTCAGCTGAAATCGTTTCGAAACGAATACAACCTTGACGCAGAGCTCGACGCGTCCACGATTTCGAACCTTGTGTCTTTTGTCAATATTGGTGCTGGCATTGGAGCCTTCTTGTCCTTCTTCCTCAATGACAGAATCGGTCGAATCTGGTCCATGAGACTGTATCAAATCACCTACGCAATTGGCTCTCTGATCTCTTGCTTCTCGTACGGACATCAGGGAGCCTTGTACGTCGGACGCATCGTCGCTGGTCTTGGTATTGGAGCATGCACTGTCGTCGGACCAATGGCAATCGCCGAGATGGCGCCCAAGACTGTTCGAGGACTCATGACACTCTGGTTCAACATTTGTATGCTTTCCGGACAAGCCATCGGCGTCTTTTCCGTCTATGGAGTCAACATGCATATTTCGTCAACCAAAACCTTCCAGAATCAAGTGCCCTGGTTTGTTCAGACATTTGTGCCTGTCATTGCCATTGCTTTGTCCTTTTTCGCAAGCGAATCCCCCAGATGGCTTGCTATCAAGGGACGGCCACAGGAGGCTCTTGCTGCCCTTGTGAAACTGCGAGGCCTCCCAGAGAGCCACCCCTACGTCCAAGACGAGTATAGTCAGCTGGTGTCACACATCGAAGACGAAACGAGCCAATTTGGGGAGCAGAGCTTCGCCTCCGTCGTGAAGGAAACATTCTGCGTTCGATCGAATCTTCGACGTGTTCAGCTCACGATTATTGCGTATATCCTCGCGCAGTTCTCGGGAGCCAACTCCATCACAAACTACCTTCCCACCATCTTCGGCCTCGTCGGTGTTACTGGAACGGACGTCAAGGTGTACTCGAGCGGTCTCTATTCGATTGCAAAGCTGATCTGCTGCGTTATCGCGTCTTTGGTCTTTGTTGATGTCCTCGGAAGACGCAGGTCGTTGATGATTGGCATTTCCATTCAAGCTGTTTGCCATGCATATTTGTGCGGGTACTTGAGGTTCTATACGAGAGATCCCGACTCCGTTACTGCAGGAGCATCAGATGCGGCGATTGCTATTATCTATGTCCACGCACTGGGATGGGCGGTCGGACTCTACACCCTGCCCTATCTCTTCGGTGCCGAGCTTTGGCCCAACCGCATTCGGTCCTTTGGCGGAGCTCTATCTCAATGCTTCCACTGGCTGTTCTACTTTGCCATCACCAAGGCTACACCGAGCATTCTCTCTTCCATGGATATCTGGGGAGCATTTTTCTTCTTCGTCGCTTGGTGCGTCGTTGCGTTCCTTTACACGCTGTTCTTCGTCCCCGAGACCAGCGGTCTGAGCCTGGATGACATGGATGCCATCTTCCAGCGTCCCATCTACAAGTTGCGACAGCCTCTCCCAAACCGGTCGGAGCTGGATGAAGAAACAACCCTGTCAGCTGAAAAGATGGAGTTTGCTGCTCAGTTTGCTACTCACTCTGAGCACAAATAATCCCACCACTTCAGCCTTGAACATCTGGTGGTTCGGGATCATTGTGGATAGGAAGGAGAGGTAACTGGCATGGCCTTGTCTAATCCGAGGGAGGAAGGGCGTCTTGGGAGCCCAGAGTTGATGAGTGACCATGCGTCTTGGTTCTTTCATAGCCAACAAGAATGCTTGAATTGATAATACCGCTCCCAATGTTTATTCAGTTCCTTGTTTTATTTGACCTAATCGCTGCAAATGAATGTGAACGGAGAACCAGGGTGCGGCCAAAAGGAAATCGTGATGTAATGATATATCTATCGCTCACGAACATCGCAAAAAAAAGGTAGACCAATTAGCAATTGAACCACTATGGGATTGGTCATGCCACTGAAAGAACCTTGGTTTATGAATGATCGGAATTCGTCATCGATATACCATCGCAGGAGTGTCAACCATCATCTTCCTCCAAGCCTGATCATCGCCCATCCACGCTCTAATATTCTTGAGAATGGCCTCATTGTCCACCGGTCTAAAATCTTCTATGTGATCCAGATTACGCTTTTTCCGATCTTTTCCTTCTCCCGTGTGCGGCCAATCGCTTGCCCACACGAGTCCGTCAGGTATGCTAGTGGCCAACGCCCTGATGATGGGCTCGAGGTCGTCAAACCCCTCCTCATTTCGGGTTGAAGCACGATACAGACCAGAAACCTTGACAATTACCTTGGACTCCTGGGCGAGGGAAATGAGTGATTTGAAACCAGGTTGGTTTAGTTGATGGCCGAAATTCTGATCCTCCTTTGCCCCTTCCAGCTTGGATGATCCCAACAAGCCTCCAATATGATCCGCAATAACCTGGACTGGAAGTGTGCGAATCGTGGCATAAAGGTCTTGACCTTGTCAGTTGAATTAAATGTGAAAGATGCCCCGCAAGATACTCACCATCCCAAACTTGGGCAGGACAAAACAACTGCAGTTTCCAATCAGGGAGTCCTTTGATCCTGTCTGCGGCTTGAAGAATAAGAGCCCGGAGCTTGTCAATGTCTACCCCACGACCATTTGCCTGCATATTCAGTCGCAGGCCACGGACGCCAAGCTCATGCATCTCCCAGAGCTCCTCATCTTGAATAGTAGGGACATCTACCACCGCAATGCCGCGTGCCGCAACTGAGCCTTCATCTCGTAGTTGCCTCAGTGTGTGAAGTAAGACTTTGTTATCCGTGTGATACGGTGATGGCTGAACGAGCACGAGACGCAGCGGTCGTCCATCTTGACTGATGGTAGAAATGAATGACTTCAACTGGCTTAGAAGTGCCTGCGCTGGGGTGTAGGCTCGGCCCGCTGCAAATGGTCCAATTGACGAGTCGAAAACATGAACATGAGTGTCCCAAGCGCCGGACGGGAGACGCCACGACGGGCTGGCACGTGACCTGGGGGATGAGATTAGCTCCTTCCCGGCTTAGTTCCGATGACGCTTTCATACCTCGACAGAAGAGTTCCAAATATTTGACCCATGTTGGCGCCTGGAACGATCTGGATCTTTCAAGTAATATTTGAACTGAGCAACCAAATGAGTTAGGCGGCCAAAGGGCTTCTTGTACGCTTCTCGGTGGAGCGGTCTTCGCCCGTCGGATGCATCCGAAACGCACCTTCTCTCTCGATTCTGGCCATTCATCCACGGCCTCGCCCTTGAAAACCATCGCATCTCCCGGCTCGTTTGTCATTGGAATCCTGCCAAACCGGGGCAACTCCGACAGCTGAGTTTACCTTTATCCGCGCTGTAAATGGCCGAAACACCAATGCCGCGGTCAAGAGCATCTGGAGACGTGGGATCGGGGCAGGCCGATGACCGATCGAGTCCTGATCGCCCGAGACTGGCTCACCGTCGGGGTTTGAAACGGAACTCTGCGGCCTGTGAAAGATGCCGACGGCGGAAGCAAAAGGTAATACTCGAATCTGCTGTTTCTGGGTAGAGCGTCGGGCTGACGGACTGCAGTGCGATGGAGCACTTCCGATCTGTGGACCTTGCGGGCTTGCTGGTGTTGCCTGCGTCCCATCAGAACGGCTCGTCGTGCGAGTAGACCCGAACTGCGAATGCGAGCAGCTTCGAAATCAAGTCCAGAAGCTCAAAGAACAAGTCGAAAGTCTACAAGCGCAGCGATCAACCGAGTCTCAGTCAAGCTCCACCAGCCAGACGTGCAATGTGTCTCTGGATGCGCAAGATCTGTCGAATCTTCCTGGTCTAGATGCCAACTACGACCCGCAGCTGTCACTCAGTACTGCTCATCCTACCCACGAAGAAATATATTACCCTGGGCGAATTCTACTGCCTACCTTTCCAGAAACTGGTGCTGCAGACACTCCTAACGGCAGCTTCTTGAGCAGCCCTTGGCACCTATGGAATGGCTTGGCCGAGGCCAGCCCATGCGAAGATGTATCCAGCTCGATACCACTAACACCCGATGACTATGGGTTGGAGCTGGTCGAAGTCTTTTTTGCCCGCCGTTGGCCACAGTTCCCTGTCCTCCACCGACCGACCTTTATGGAGTCTCATTTTGTGCCGTTCTTGAATGGTATGGAATCTACCTCGATCTTCAACCTTAACGCGAGTCCTAACGCATCTCTAACCCAGGTCATAATCTCCGTGAAGCGAACCATAAACTATCATCGTTTCAAGTTAACATGGTGTTTGCCATTGGTGCCTCTGAACTCTCCCGAGCAAAGACGAGACCACTTGTTTCGCATCACCAGTTTTTCCAAGCTGCGATCCGCGACCTGGGAAATGTCATGGGCGCAAGTGACATTGACTGCATCCAGTGCTTGCTGCTGCTCTGCATCTTTGGTAGCAATGAGCCCCAGCTGGTCAATCTCTGGTACACTGTTGGCCTGGCCCTGCGTCTAGCCGTCGGCATTGATCTGCATCGCCATGAGGCGGTAGTCAACAAGAGTCTCCTCGAAGCAGAAATGTGCAAGAGACTTTTTTGGAGTGTGTACACAATGGATCGAAGCATATCGATCGCAATGGGCCGTCCCCTGGGAATACATGACTCCGACATCACGATGCCTCTCCCGCTGTCAATCCCGGATGACAAACTCACCAACCCCGACGGCGCCTCCATGGTCAGCCTAATCCCCAATGTCAAAGACATGTCTACCTTTCTCCACGTCATCAATCTCCGCCGCATAAATGCCGACATTTACAAAGCGCTACATTCAGCTGGAAACACCAACATTGAAGGATACAACCTAGAAGCGATTCGACATCAGTACTACGCTCGCCTCAACGACTGGCTGTTCTCAGCACCACGATACTTGGCTCCGGCTTCCATGTACCAGATGACCGAATGGTTCCAGATTGCGTACCACCAAGCCATCTTGAATCTATATCGACCATCTCATGCGTCGCCAGTCGCAACGATTGACGCTATTCGGCTTTGCGCCGACTCATCCATCAGCCTCATCACATGTTACAGTGCACTGTATGCGAAAAACAAAGTGATCTACACATTCGTCGCGCTGAACTCCCTGTTCATGGCAGCCGTCACGATGCTGTACAGTCTCCGGGCGAGCTTCACACTCCGTTCTGAGCTTACCAAGGAAGTCGCCGAGTCTAACATTCGATCATGCACGGCGTTGCTCAGAGACATCTCCAACGGGCGTGCAGTTGGAGAGCGAAGCGCCCAGATCGTCACGAGACTGGGGAACGCCACGCTCGCCGTATTCGACACAACCCCAGTTCTGGATAATGATGTGGACACGGAGTTCATGTCGTGGTTCGGACTCAAGTGTCAGAACCAGCCCCAGCCCGGCGAACCTACACCTAGTATTGATTTGCCATGGAACGATTTGTTCGACCATGGCTTCGATTTGGGAGGGGCTTTCTGCAGTGACCTACTCCTATGATATCATTTCGGAGTAAAGTCCGTCTAATGCAGGGCATTACGATGTTCCTCCAGCCCGGTACGAGAAGTGGGCAGCGTGAAGTATGTGATTGGATCAATGGTCAGAGTGAAGCTGTGCTTACTGCATAAACCGCCCCGACGAAAGCGTGACATTTTCGAGCCCCCGCACGAAACATCAACTTGATCTCCGCAATTCCGCCAGAATGCGACTTCTTAACACCTCCACGCTCGAGTTGAAAACCTTTGTTGGCACAATCACTCCACGTTACGCCATTCTGTCTCACACTTGGGGCGAAGAAGAAATTCGCTTCGAACATGTTCGACGCGGCTTGGCGAAGGAGCCAAATCCTAGTGAAGGCCTGCGCAAGGTGCTAAAGGCGTGCGAAGTGGCGAGGAAAGTTAAACTGAAATGGATCTGGATTGATACATGCTGTATTGACAAGTCCAGCAGCTCCGAGTTGTCTGAGGCCATCAACTCCATGTTCAAATGGTACGAGCATTCGTCTATTTGCTTAGCATTTCTATCGGATGTGGCCCTTGAACCAGATGGCACTTTTGCAAACTTCGACACGAGTCGCTGGTTTACACGGGGCTGGACGCTTCAGGAACTCATTGCGCCATGCCATGTTGAGTTCTTTGATCGTGATTGGAACTATTTGTCCTCATCAAGCTGGATCTGGCAGAGACTATCCAGTATCACCGGCATCGGCGAGATGTATGTTCATCACTGCGACTGGGCTCTCGCAAGACCCTCAACTAGCATGACTTCGCCCGATCCAAGTGGCCCGATGGCTTGTGAGGGAAAAAGTTCTTGTGGCTCGTTGTTAGCAAAGGAATCAGTTGCTACAAGAATGCAATGGGTTGAAAAGAGGGAGACCACGAGACCGGAAGATATGGCCTACTGTCTCATGGGCATATTTGATGTCAACATGCCTCTTCTATACGGTGAGGGCCCAGAAAAGGCCTTTTATCGTCTACAGCAAGAAATCATCACCGCATCTGACGACCAATCGATACTGCTCTGGCACGAATCGCCAGGCGCAGACTTTGCTGGATTCACACCAACGCTCGCTCAACACCCTTCCTGGTTCAGAAATAGCGGTGCACTGGTTAAGAATGCTTCCGAGCCCCATACGCGCAATCTGATTGCAAACTCCATCGGACTAGAGATGGGTGTCATTCTTGTCCCTTGTCAAGTCCACGTTGATATAAAGCACCCAGGCCAGCCGTCCCAAACCCGGCGCATATCATGTTTCCTAGCAGTGTTAGCCTGCCATGCCGATGGCAATGTACTCAAGCGACAAGCAATCTTTGTTGCCAAAGTCGATTCTCCTGATCCTGCAGCTCGGACTTTTTACCGCGAATTTCCTACGCTCACCGTCACTCTAAGTCCAGGCCACGCCCCAAAGATCAACGGCCAGATACGTTTGCAGGGTCGAAAACTTAATGAGGAAGTGAGAGGACTGGGATATCGTAGTCTTCGACGACTCTTCAAACTCAATGGTTCGTAGCAGACCCGCTGACGACATATGGCAATTGGTTGACTCGTGCTTGCAAACGGCTAATATGATAATGCTTCTAGTTTCGGACCTAATTGTTGATCTCCGCATGGCGAAGCCACAAACTATCCTATACCGCCCGGGAGAATGGGACAAGCCAAGCAGAACACAACAACCAAGCTATAGAGATGCACCGCAAATTTCTCTCGCATTGAAAGGAACAGCGCGCAACCCGTACCGCTTAATAGCAACGGGGACGACAAAGCCTCCCCTTTTGGATGACCAGGTGTTGTGCAAGCACGGGGAGAGAGATTATTGCTCTTCGAAATTCAACATGATGGGCAAGTTTTACTTCATTTGGGAGGTTCTTTTTTTCTGGAGAGACGATCAACCCTCTGGATTCTTCGTACTCTTGGCCGATGTGTCGATAGAGCACCGAAACACCGGTGCAGATCATTCCTCACAATCGATCTGCTGGGTCGAGGCATGGGAAAGCTTTACAGGACAAGACGAGGTTTCGAGCGAGTATGCTCGGAAACTTGAAAAGCCCGAGAAATTATGGGAAGTCGCTGAAGCTTACAGTTACCATCGTGGGATGCAAGTGCCAACCGACACGGGTTGTCTCGCAGAGGATTTGGGCCTGGATGTTCAGGTTCGCGCTCAGCTGAACACTTTAGCCTTCTTGGGTTGTAAGGCTCAAAGGCTTACGGTTTCGATTGATTGGAGACCCGAATCTTTCTTGGATGGGTCATTTATGTCTTTGTAAAATTGGATGTAAAAGACGATGTATTCCAAATGCCGGTTCTTTCTCCAAGGAACCAACAGACGCTTCCAGAAAATGGCTATTAAAACTAGGCTGAAGATCGACACGCCAACGGAGATGCCGAACATCTCGAGGCTCAAGAGAACCCATGAATCTCGACTTTTCGCATCAGGCATGGATGCATTTGAGTTGGCTAGTGTAGGGGTGACGGTAGTGAGAGTAGGAGTAGTATCGGTAGATGCAGGGATGGCCAATTCGGATCCGTTTCTGATCGGTGTTGGAGTGACGACAACCCAGCTGAGGGTGACAAGGTCGGGAGTGAATAATGCTTCCCGCATAAGTCCTTCATGGAGCAACACAGCGGGCACCAGTTTGTCTCGGGAAGAATCGGCATCAGGGCAAGGGAGATTCCTCCTCACCAGAGTCACAGCAACCAAGGAATTGTTCTCTTCCGCATCTATACCACAAGTTCGTGCCCTGTGGACTATCACAGTCTTAGTTAAAAAACATATCGACGCCTTGTGTGTAGATAAGTGGCTGTAGGCGTGCTTTCGGGCAGACACCATTGTTCCCAGCGCATGGATTGGAAGTACAGCATCCGAGAAACTCGATCCATGAGCCCCCGCATACCTAGGCATCGCCGCCGTCTGGACAACTCAAGCCAAAGTGCTTGATTAGGCCGAGATTCCTGGCGGGCATTATGAGAGACCACAGTAGAGACTGCAAAAGCCTGGGTGGGATAGGATGAATTGGCCAGGAGATTCAGTCCAGGTCATGGGCTTCATACTCGAGTACAGAGCCTCACAACCTCGTATTCCACGCTTGCTCTATTCCTGATTGGAATTTCCTGCATTTCAGCTCGGCGTAACTGGCATAAGTACATTAAATCTACAACACATCATAGGCTGAAAATTTGAAATTTAACCTCGAAATTATCGTCAACATGTAGGCTGACGTGTCTGTGTAACGAGGGGCCATGCGCAGCTCCAAGCGAACCAAAGTTTGAGTCTCAGGCTGACGCAGGCACGCATCTCAGAGACATCTTGTTTGGATATGGTAATTAACGTGAAGACATGGTCCAGTCCGTTCCAAGATTCATCTCCAACATGACAACGCTTCAAGCCTACGCTGGAGCCGAAAGCTCTGCAACGTTATGCACACGGATGACATTGACATCATCATCGCTGCAATGGGCCTTGGACAATTAGCTTACATGCTTCCCCAGACTTGGATAGTGAGTGCATACGGGTTCAGTTCAAAGCCAAAAGGCGTCACCATTCCAGATGCGAGGCTCAACCCCACAATGTTGTAGGCGAATATCCAGAGGAGGTTGAAATGGATTTGCCGCATGGTCAGCTGAGCCATCTGATACATCAGTGCTATTGACTCGAGTCGAGAGTTGAGTATCATGATCGAGGCTCCCATGGTAGCATACGCGGAATCCCGGTGCAGAGCGACGCCAACATCCGCCGTCGACAAAGAGGGCGCATCGTTCAGCCCATCGCCAACCTAGTTGCCGTATGAGAAGAAGCTTTCAGGAGCACAAGAGTGAATGAAGCAAAGAAAGCGTGCGAGACTGACCATAGCTACAATCTTGCCTCTTGTCTGTAAGGACTTTATGCAGTCTTGCTTGTCAGTGGGTGTTGCTTCTGAGCCCAAGACGGGGATCCTCAGCATCTTGGACACACGGAGCGCCGACTCTGTGGTATCTCCTGTGAGCTAGAATAATGGTGTCAGAATAGAGAATAAAAACGACGCAAGATGATATATCTTACCATTCCGCATTCATATCCCATGGACTTCAGGTCTTGGATCACGCTTATCGCCTCGCCCCTAACAGTGTCCTGTGTCTCATGAGTGAAAGTCCTTATGCCAAAAGCCCGAGCTACTTACTCCGAGATAGAGAGTGCCGGCGTATTTTCCGTCGATAGCAATGTGTACTGAAATCATGCCGTTGATTGGACATCGAACCTGTTCTGGCATACCGTCAATACCCAACTGTCCGAAATACCGGCCACTGCCAACTTTGACATGGCGCCATGTATCATTCTCGAGCCGGACTTGAGCTGAGATGCCCTGTCCAGTGTCTCGGGTCAAGGATTTACAGCGACGATATGGTTGTTTTGACGCCCAGAGAGGGCCCAATTCTCGAAGTCCCGAGCTGAAAATAGCCCTAGCAATGGGATGGCTCGCGGTCACATGCTCCTCAAGGGCACAAACGTACTGCCAGAGAATGTCTTTGCATTCAATCCATTGGGGTGCCACGACGACATTCTCAACTGCCAGTGTTGCCTCTGTCAGGGTTCCGGTTTTGTCAAAAACAACCGACCGAGAATTTTGGAGCTTCTGAATAGTCTGAATGCCTCCAGTAATTAAGATGCCTTTCCTCCCAGCGGAAGCTACCGTGGGCGTTAGCTGATGCTGTTGGGACCCGTGCGTGATGTGTTTTACTTACAAACTAGAGCAACAACTGCTGATGGCATTGCGAGTCCCAAAGCACATGGGCATGCGCTCGTGAGTATCGTGGTGGCTCGGGACACGCAATGGCGAAATACCTCGTACGGCGGTGAATCGTGCCAAACGCGAAACGTTGTCAAAATGGGAACTGTGAAGGAAAAAACAATAACAAATGTGACAAAGTATCTCATAGCAAGCTCGATAAAGTTATATCCGCCAGAATCAGTCGACGTAGACTCTGTGGAGAGCTGCACGAGTCGAGTATAGAAGGACTCGGCCGTTTCTTTTTGCACGACGCAAATAAGACGATGGTTCTGATTGCGGGTGCCTCCGAGTAAGCAGCCTCCGACAGTCTTCTTGACTGGGAGGGATTCTCCCGTGACGATGGACTGATTGACGAAGGATGAGCCTTCGGAGACGTAGCAGTCGCAAGGTATTTCGGAAAAAGGCTCGATAATAATTTCGTCGGATGGTCTTAAGAAATTGCTTGGGACAAGCTGGTTGTCACGGAATGGTTAACATGAGGTCTAAGTTGGCATTGCGGGTGAGACTTGCCTGTCTTGTTGGATGCAACATTGCATACTGAGTTTTTAGCATCGGTTTGTACAGGTTGATGAGGTACTTGGACCCGGATCTTCGAGATAGAGCGTCGAGGTATCGACCGGCGACTACTACAAGGGCGAGGCCTACCGTGGTGCTGTAGTAAGCACTTGAGTCTGCTGGCCCTCTGAAAACAAGGTCTGTGAAGGACAGCAGAGATCCCAGACCCATAGATAAGGAGATTAGGGTGTTCATGTTAATGCTCCCGGCTTTGAGCCACTTCCATCCATTGGCGTGAATCCAAGCAACATGGAAGTATTGGATGTAAAAAGTGACAGCCATGGAAGCAACATGAAAGAGCCAGAGCAAGGACCAACTCGTTAAGGATGAGCCCTTGAGGGTTGATGCGAGCCACGTCAGAACCTGAAGAACTGCGACACCGCGAGCCAATTTAGAAAAGGTGGATGAGAGATGTGATATGTGTTCCTTGGCTCGTAGGAGGTCGACGACTTGCTTTGGGGTTCGAGGACCCGGTTCAGCATCGTATCCCAGATCACGAATCGTCGTCAAGACCAATTGCTGGTCCAAGATGTCACCGTCTGAAATGACAGTCGCTTGCTGTAGCGCCAATGAGACTCGCACTTTATCCACGCCCTTGAGGCTGGACACTGCCTTCTCGACGGCAGAAGTGCAGGCGGAACACGTGAGGCCGTTGAGCGACAATATCAAGGCATCGGAATGAAACTTGTGATTCTGTGCCACTGGATCTTTTGTATCGGTGGGGTCGAAGCCCTCGCCATCGTTGTAGCGGATGCCTTCGTCAAGGTCCAGAAACTGGGATGCCTTAACCAGTTGCCCAACGCAAAAGGCAGCTATGTAGCAGCAGGCCATGATGATAGTGAGGTCGGTACATTTCCCGGTCAAATGTGAGGGTCAAAAAAGGCCCATATGGAGGTCTCCAGTTGTAGCTGTATTATACAAGGATGTTGGAGCATCTTGCAAGCGGTCTCGGAATGGCCATCTCATCAAACATCGGTAGAACTGGGGCGACAGCACCTGCAGGAGGGGTCAATCCAGCCAACGTTGGAAGCCATCCGCTCCGTCTCGTCATTCCGCTGCAGGAAATGATCAGCCCGCCCAAACCCCGCGCGCGGGGATGCGGACAGGCGGCCCTCCGCTCGTTCCGTAGGGCGGACCGCTCAGGACTAACCGCAAGGAGGTGTCCGCACATTCGACCAGAGGGATTGCTCAGGAACGGCCATGATATTGATTCACAGAGCTAATGGGTGAATTTTAGACGAGTTTGACAGCCAAAATCGTCCTGTTTTTAGTTCCAACTCATATTGTGGTCGCTGTAAAGCAGGCTGGGAGGGGAGCCCTTGGTGGAGGCACTGGAGGGACTGACAATCTCAGAGCGGACCGCTTGAAGCCTTGTAACGGCTTGGTCATGGGAAAGCCATTGGAGAAGTAATCGATTAAAAAGATGAAGATACGTACTCTATCCCATTTATCGTCTGGCCTTCTTGTCTACTTATGAATTCCTTTTGATCTCATCGTTAGAGAAAGTCGTCATCTCGTGTTTCTTCCACTAATTGGACCTACAACGATGGAAGTACCGCAAGCTCCACCAACAGACATTCCCTTTGAGCAATCGGGGCGACGTCTCTCGGTCGTTTTTGGACCCTCAGACCCTCCACTGCTGGAGACGACTCTCGGGGCTTTCATCCAGGAACAGGTATCCCGATATAGAAATCACGATGCCGTCATCGTGCCATGGCAGTCAGCCCGACGTACATACCAAGATCTGGCAGATCGAAGCAAACTGGTAGCCAAGTCTCTGCTTGGTGCTGGGTTGAAGCGCGGTGATTGCGTGGCCATTATGGCAGGCAACTGCTACGAATACGTTGAGATCTTCTTGGGCGGTGCTCGGATTGGATGCCCGGTTGTGGTGCTGAATACTACCTTTTCTCCCGGGGAGCTCCAAAAGGCCATTTCTAGAGTCAGTAAGTGCTCTTCCCCTCTTCAACTTTGTCATTGTAATAAACTCACGTTTTTCAGAATGCAAGGTGCTATTCATCGCCCGGAATGTAGGATCCAGGTCTCTCAGAGGGCATGCCGACTCACTGCTCCGGTCGAGCCGTCAATTTCGTCATCTTGTTTTCCTAGGCAAGGAAATCACCAGAGAGAAGGCAGATAGGATGCAAGCCTACGAGTCCTTCATCTCTGGCGACTCGTTGACTTCGATCAATGAGGCGATACTAGAAGAGGCAGAGCAAAAGGTTGAGAACTCTGACGTATTGAACCTTCAGTTTACCTCAGGTACCTTGTGACACAAACACAATCCTTCGCTCGCCGACTAAAACTGACTCAACATGCTAGGAACCACCGGGTTTCCCAAGGCGGCATCCCTGACTCATAGGTATCGACTCATTGTGGCCTCGACTCCAGACTATGCTAACCATTTTCACAGGAACCTACTCAACGATGGTAGATTTGTGGGAAGAGCAATGCGTTTGACTGAAAACGACGTAATATGCTGCCCGCCGCCTCTTTTCCATTGTTTCGGGTTAGTTATGGGCTTCCTGGCGGCTTTTTGCCATGGGAGCTCCATCGTGTTCCCTTCGGACAGCTTCAATCCTCACAAGACTCTCGAGTCCGTATTCCGGCTCAAGGCGACGGCACTTCTTGGGGTACCCACAATGTTCCTCGCTGAACTGGAGGCTCTCGAAAAGACCAAGCAGCAGCTTACCACAGTCCGCACCGGCTTGATCGCGGGCGCGCCTGTCTCTCCTGTTGTGATGGAGAGCATCCGGAAGAAGATGAATATTCCAGGGATGCTTATTGCTTACGGGATGACTGAGACCAGCCCAGTCACTTTCATTACGTCTCTTGACGATTCGACGGATAAAATGTTCAACAGCATCGGTAGAGTGCTCCCGCACACCGGAGCCAAGGTCATTGACGGCAATGGTCAGCCTGTGCCTGTTGGCGCGCGAGGCGAAATTTGCACGTCTGGATTTGCGTTGCAGAAAGGGTACTGGGATGACGACGACAAAACAAGCGAGGTGATGAAGCAAGATGAAAACGGGGTGGTCTGGATGCATACTGGGGATGAAGGGTTCGTTGATGCAGAGGGATACGGACACATCACTGGAAGAATCAAGGACTTGATTATTCGCGGTAAGTCGCACATGCGCCGCTTTATTAAACGAGACACTGGACGACTGATATGTTATAGGGGGCGAGAATATTTCACCGGGTGAGATTGAGGACCGACTCCTTAAGAACCCTGCTGTAGGCGAATGTTGCGTCGTTGGACTAGAGGACAAGAAGTACGGCGAAGTCGTGGCATGTTTTCTCAGAGCAGCGGCGAACGATTCCTCAACCAGGCTCTCGGATGAGCAAGTGCGCGCCTGGATTTCGCAGAAACTGGATCGCATCAAGGAGCCCAAGTACGTCTTCTGGGTTGGTGATGCGGACGTTGGTTCGGATATTCCAAAGACTGGGAGTGGGAAGTATCAGAAGCATTTGGTACGGGCTCTTGGCAATTCTCTTGTCAAGCGGAGGATGGCAAAGCTTTGAAGTGTCAATTGGCTTGTCTGGCAATCGAGAGGGCCATGTTTGTTTAATAGTAAAGACTTCGTCACACTCCGCGTGCCTGTATCTTGTTCTTCCAGTATTATGTAAGATGGTATATGCCTCGGAATGTCGTACTAACTCAGATTTGGTCTCGTTCTGCTCACAAGTCAGCTCATAACCACGCCGGAGCTCAGCCATCAGTCCGAAGGATCTCCATCGGAAGCTCCCCGAGCTTGAGAAACAGCCCAAGCAAGACGATGCCGCAATAGACTTTGCATGGTCCAGCTCGGGTCGGGAAAGGTGACGAATCACACGAAATGCTTGCGCCCCTATACCCCTAATCCTTGCAAGTTCGGCCATGTTTGCCATGCTCCCCCGCACTCACATCCCCAGACTCCTTGACGAGGCGAACAACTCCCCCAGACCCCGGACTCGCAAGGAGCCAGAGCCAAGGACGAGCTCGTGACCTGGACGAACCCCGCACGAACTGGCGTAATCTTCCCCCCTACGTTGACTGCCGAAGCAAAGCAAGGAGCAGCTTCACCCCCAAGTTCGATTGTCCAAGCTCATTGCCATGTCCAACATGATGACTTCGATGCGCCCCCTCGAACCAGCGGGCGAGCCCTGGCAACATCACCACGGGCAATCGAGGAGTAATATTCGTCGCATCCGACAGGCCTGCACGAATTGCCGGTGGGTTTTGCGACCATTGATGGCTTCAAAAGAAAATGCAGACTTCGGCTAACGTTTCCCTTCGCAGCCATCGCAAGACGAAGTGCTCCGGGGACCGCCCGAGATGCATCAACTGCCGTCGAGTCGACCGCGTCTGCCAATATGAGCCGTACTCTGCCACCGTCTCGACCGTTGGTGGCACTGGATCACAGAATAATTCTTCCCTATCGTCGTCCAAACTCGGCGCGATCAATGTGAGGATGGCACCCTGCTCGGGAACATCCGTCGCTGACCACCTCCCAGCCGGATCTGCTGAAGCGAATCAATACAATTGAGTCGCAGCTCGCGCGACTAAGTGGCCAAAATGCCAGGTTTGACACATTTCCGCTGCATTCGTTACAAAGTGTCTGACATTGAGACTTGCGCCAGCCAAATCCAAAGTGAGCATCAGCCATTCCTCCAAGATGCCTCGTCGTCATTTGGCTTTGAAGACCAGCTTTCAAGCCAACTACCATCAGAGCCCTGTCGGCCCCAACGTCGATTCTCCTCATCTATGCCACAGACCTCGGACTCCGAAGGTTCCAACATGTCGTACGTAACTACGGCAATCAAAGTCGCGTATAGCTTCTTTATTCTAACCAAACTTCTCTGACAGACCCTTCAATACGCTCCCCCCACACTCAGTGATGCAATCTCTCATCGACGCCTACTTCCTTCACTCACACAACCAGCCCTATTCTTATTTCCACGAGGCGAGCTTTCGCGACAGACTAGCCTACGGCTTACTCCCAAAATGTTTGGTCTTTGCCGTATTGGCCTCGGCCCTGCGCTTCTCGAACAATGAATATTTCAGAGGAGCCATCCATGAGGCCATCGAAACTTATGCTCGAGAAGCCTGGTTATCTGTCCTCAATGATCATATGACGACAGAGAACTGCCCAAACCTGCATGTTGCGCAAGCTACAAACATCCTTGCTATCGTTGACTTTACTGGTGCGTTGCTCTAAGCAGTTGCTCTGCCGCAATGCTAACTTTGGTGCAATAGCTGGTCGCACAAGTTCAGGATGGCTGAAAATCGGCCTCGCCGTTCGCATTGCGCAAGACCTACAGCTCCAGACCGAACCGAAGAGCACACTATCTGCCATTGAGCAAGAAGAGCGCCGACGAGCCTTTTGGTCGATATACCTGCTCGACAAGCTGGTATCTTGCGGGCAAGGCCGTCCACCCGCTATATCCGACAACGACTGTCATGTGCAGCTCCCGTGCGATCAGCAGACATTCCGCACGGGCTCAACGAAGAAGACGATGACCTTGCACGAATTGTTTAACTGGGGTTCTGATTCGGAAGGTGTCACGGGGACGTTTGCGCTCACAATCCTCGCTGCGTCTACGTTGGGGCGATGCGCGCGCCATGTCTTGCACCAATGCGAGACAGACGACATCTTACCGTGGGACTCCAAGTCCGAATTCACCTCTCTTAACTCAGACTTGCTCCTCGTCGAACATCACCTCGAACCACAGACATCACCAATCAACGAAATCGTGGACAGATACAAGAAGCCCGATGGATCGCTCGACCACCAAGATATCTCACATGTCATCTTTGCACGCACAATATTTCACCTATGTCACTGTCTCTTGAATCACCCCTTCCTGCTGCAGTTGCGCCTGCAGAAGTCGAGATGCAGGATGCCTCCGAACTTCTGGGCTGGTGCTCAGCAGACAAGCAAAAGTCATGCTCTCAAAATCGCGGAACTCCTGGATAGCGCTGCCGCTGCTGGCTGTCATGTGCAATCCTCATTCTATGTCTATGCGACCTCTGTGGCTGGGAGTATCCTGTTATTGGCTGTCCACGCGCATCAGGACCCTGGCGCAGATTTACGCAAGGGCAGTCAACAGGCCTTCCAGATATTAGAGAGAATGGGACAGGCTTGGGAGCATGCGTCGAAAATGGTATGTATTAGATTTTCCTTATTCCTACTCACATGTCGCCTACCGTTTGCTAACGAAAGCGACAAAACTACAGCACATTCAACTGTTACTATTTGATGCTCAGGGTGACGAATTGGCCAAGATCTTGGACCCTCAGAGAGGATCGAAGATAGATTCGAAATTAGAAGCTATATTCTGGTCCATGGTCAACTACGACACCATGTGTAGTAATCCCACCTCAGCAGACTCATTGCTTGGGTCCTTTGCATCGGAAGTGCCTGGCCCGGAACAAGTAGACTTTGACATGGACTTTACCAATGATGGCGATTACTCTTCTTTGGGCCCCGACGCCAACGGCAGAAGTCCCGGGTTTTTCATTTCGTTGTAAGAGACATCGTGGGAGGTACGGATCGGCCATGGCATGTTCATTAATACTAGGGATTCAAATTTTCATCCTTGCATAGTCAATTAGCAAAAAGCCTTTAATACAAGATGAAGTGCAGATACACCTGAAAATCAGAGATTGCACAAATGAGATGCGTAACACACCTTGGTCAAGAAATGATAGTAGATGCGGGGTTCTCTCACGGAACTCGACCGACCACTGTCTTTATGAAATTATGGCCGGAGTAATGACTCAGGCAGTCTGTTTTTACAAGTCGAATCATCATGGCACTAAGCTTGTTATGAGAAGGAGTCAACATGACAAGGTTCCTGAGTCGGTGCCGTGCCTCCTGAAGTGGTTCCCGCTGGCTTCCCCCGCGTTTTGATCTCGGACCGCTTGGTGCCATCAGTCCGGGGAAGCATAGCATCCCTGACTCTCCGCACTCTCCGCACAAAGATTTTTGTCAGTAGGTTCGATCGACCCAGTCTAACCTTTGCGAGGCTCGTCGCTATGACGGTCATGACTTGTTGGGAACGAAGGAGTCGGTTGACTTGGGGCTGGGTGCTTCGCGGTAGGGTGTTTGGACACGAAGACGTCCGGTCCGCCCGATTACCCTAACATCGATTGGACTAAGATCGACACGCGTTCAATGGGCGATATAAGTGATAAATGTGTTAAGAGTGGGAGCTCTGCAGCCAAGACAAGCTTATTTTGAGGCCTACATCACTCATCAACTCACAGCAACGAAGGCATCTTTGAGCATCACCAACAATGGCTTCTCCTGACTACGAAGACATCAGCACCCAGAATGACCTCTCCGACCCCGAAAAGGGTCGTGTCAACACCCTCGACAAGATCCGCACGGCCGGGAGCGTCACTATCAGCTCGGAGCTGTTCGAAAAGCTCTACCTGTCTCCGCCAAACCAGGTGAAAGGAGACCTCAGGAAGACATTTGGCAACCCGACCCCTATGTAAGAACTTCTAATTATTAACGATACAATGAATGTGTTTGCTAATATTTGATAGGGCGTTGGTTGGGTTCCTTTTGGCTTTAATGCCCCTATCTTGCGCTCTGATGGGCTGGAGAGGAGCCGGGAACTTCAACGCCGCAATCATGTTCGCTCATCCCATCCCTATGATTCCCCTCTGATGCTAATCCAGCGTCCTTACAGCCCCGTGTACTTCTTTATGGGAGGTATTCTAATGTTCCTAAGCGGAATCTTAGAATGGGTCCTTGGAAATACCTTCCCGTCCACCGTCTTCTGCAGTTTTGGCTGCTTCTGGTTCTCCTTTGGCGGAGTTCTTAGCCCTAACTTCGGAGCATACGCATTCTACGCTCCTCCTGATGCTACATCCGCATCTGTAGGCCTCACAACCCCAGGATTTAACGCGAGTTTAGGTAAGACAAACTATGTACCAATTTCTATACAGGGTGGATCTGACTATTGGTTTCTCTCAGGCTTTTGGCTCCTTACCATGGGCATCCTCGCGATTGTCTACCTCGTTTGCGCCCTCCGAACGAATATTGTTTTTGTGTACATCTTCTTCAGTCTGGTTCCAACTTTTGCCATGTTGACTGCAGCATTTTGGTTACAAGCAGAGGACTTCACCGGGAATGCCAAAACTGTTAACAGGCTCTTTGTGGTACGTATCTTGCCGCCTCATGCCCAAGAAACGCTGACATGGGGATTTATACAGGGTGCTGGGGCATGCCTCTTCACGACTTGCTTTGCCGGATGGTACATTCTACTATCCATCTTGTTCGCTACTATTGACTTCCCCATCCAGCTTCCCGTCGGAGACCTGTCTAGTGTCGTCAAGGGGGCAAGTGAGAAGGCCAATTTGGTTTAACTCTGAAACAAGACTGACTTTTGTTGCATCTGGTAACAAAAGTTATCAATCAGGGTCAGGCGGTTAGGCGTGAGCGGAAAAACAGTGTAGTAGTTCTAATGTCAGTGACAATGGCAAACGGAGAGGCTGGACGAACAATGGATGGTAAACGATAGAACGTTTTGGTGCAAAATATCGTACGCGTTCTTAGCCGCACAATGTTCATGTCGGTCCGAATCATGTGCATGCAATAGCCCTCAACTTTGCCTCATCACAAAGCAGCCTATTTATCAGATCAAAGTAGAAAATTTCCAAGTCTGTAAGAAGTCAACCGTGCTAAAGATCACAATAAAGTGCCCAGAGGTACACATCGGTAATTACTTGAAAATAGAGAGTGTCAATAGATTCCGTTCAACTTTTGTCCTAGTTATTGCTCCCTCTCTTCATCGGCGCAAGAGATAGGGTAGCAAGCCTCTCTCGTGTGGCGTCAGCACTTGTCCCATCTCCTCTCACCACCACGTTCACGACATACCTGATGGCCCATTAACCCAGATGCCGAGATCCTATCCTGACTCCCCGGACCACCTCGTTTCTCTTCCTCCCCGCATCCGACGCGGAGATGCAACCACGGGTCAACAGTTTTGCCCGCCCTCTTCCCCGCATTTCCCTCCCGGCATCCTATTACAAGACGGTCCGTACGCCGCGGGCGTGAGACATGCAGCGGAATTCACAATGATCCGAAGCGTTGTTGCACGGCATCGGACCGGTGAGGGTTAACTGAAGTTGTCATAGCCCAGAGTCCATTACCCCGCCTTTTTAGAATTTACATATTATGCTTCATTGAGGATCTTTGCTTGCCTTGGCTACAGTATCAGCAACTATCCGCAACCGTTTTCTCTCGCCCCCAAATCCTCAGCTTTATCCATTTTGACACCATCGATATGGCTTCCAAGACAGCGGTAGTCAACGGCCATCAACGACCCGACTCGCTCAACTTTGAGGACGGCTTTGTCCAGATCATCGATGGGAAGAGCTCACCAACTAAAGAATCCCGCCATGGAGTCAATCCCGCCAACTTGAAGCCAAAGGCTTCGGTGCCGCTGTGTACGAAGGATGATCTCGACCGGGCCATTGCAGCCGGCAAGAAGGCCTTCAGCACCTGGTCGAAGGTGCCATACGAGGAACGACGCAGCGCCGTCCTGGCGTATGCCGATGCTGTTGCCCAAGTGCGAGATGATTTCCGCAATTTGCTGACCTCGGAGCAGGGCAAGCCTGTAAGTTTCTCATGTAATCCACACAAACATGGTGCATCTGCTTAGTGTTGACTGCGCCAGATTCCCCAAGCCGAAGGCGAAACCGAGGCAGCGATCGAATGGATGCGGGGCATGGCCAATATTAGTCTGCCCGAAGACGTCATTGAGGAGAACGAGAAACGCCAGGTTGTCACACGATACACTCCTATAGGAGTAGTTGGTGCTATCATTCCGTGGAACTTTCCTCTGCTTTTGGCCACGGGAAAGATTGCCCCTGCTCTGTTGACGGGTAATGTCATCATCGTCAAGCCTTCGTAAGTTAATGTTAAGGCTTATTTCCGAACAGGACTGACTACCAATGATGTTTAGGCCCTTTACTCCTTATTGCGGCTTAAAGCTCGTCGAGCTGGCGCAGCAATTCTTCCCCCCTGGCGTTGTGCAGTCTCTCAGCGGAGATGACAACCTCGGACCGTGGCTCACCAGCCATCCTGGTATCGACAAGATCAGCTTCACTGGTTCGACGACGACCGGCAAGCTCGTTCTACAGAGTGCTAGCAAGACACTGAAGCGTGTGACTTTGGAGCTGTGAGTGGTCCTAGCGATTGTTCTCAGAAGAATCACAATATTAATCCTGAAATAGTGGGGGAAACGACCCAGCAATTGTCTTCCCAGACGTTGATGTTGACAAGGTTGCGGAAAAGGTTGCCTTCTTCGCCTTCTTAAACTCTGGCCAGGTGCGTAATTATTCCGTATATCGTACTGAGAAAACGTTGAGCCAACCAAACAATAGATCTGCCTGAATCTGAAGCGCATCTACGTTCACGAATCGATCTATGAGCAGTTCAGAGACTCTTTGGTCAAGCACGTCAAATCCTACGTGCTTGGAGATGGCTCAAAGGAGGGAATCAGCCACGGCCCTCTACAAAACTCGATGCAGTACGAACGTGTCAAGACCTTCTTCGACGATATTGAAAAGCAAGGATGGAAGGTAGCAGTTGGGGGCAAGATTGAGCCCTCGTCGGGCTACTTCATCACTCCCACCATCATTGACAACCCTGCGGAGGATTCCCGCATCGTCGTCGAGGAGCCTTTTGGTATGGATAATCTCTTCTCTCCATCACAGATAACAAAGGCTAATTCAATTTACCAGGCCCCATCGTACCACTTCTATCCTGGAAGAGCGAGGAGGAGGTCCTTGCTCGAGCAAACAACACCACAATGGGTCTGGGCGCCTCGGTTTGGTGCAACGATTTGAAGAAGGCCGGAAGAGTCGCGAGAGAGATTCAAGCTGGAACCGTTTGGGTTAACACGCACTTTGACCTGTCGCCCATGGCTCCATTTGGAGGCCATAAGGAGAGTGGAATCGGAACAGAATGGGGCGCGAATGGACTGAAGGGCTTCTGCAACGTGCAGACTTTGTTCTTGAACAAGGACATTGTAAACTAATAAGCAAGATTACTGTTCGTCCTGGTACGACAAGGATGATCAATTGACTTATCCTTTGATGCACTCAACTCGTTACGACCAAAGTTCTCATATTTTGTGATTTACTGAGAGCTGCAATACCTGGCTACTACGCGTGTCACAGTCTGATGTAATGACTCTCCCTCAATGAGTCAGCTGGGGTAAGGGTAAATAATGGACGTCGGGTCTTTTCCATGTATTGCTTAGCGGGATCTTCATTCCATGCGCAATCAACGGTCTTAATGCTAGTAGGTGAACCAATCACAATCATGAATTACTAGCGGACCGCCTGTTCGGACCGCTCAACGGCAGCACCCTATTGGTCATCAAGTTATATGACTTCAAGTTGTGCAAGCAGAGACGAGGAGCTTCAAGTGCCTTAGGCACACGTTACCAAAGATTCAACAATGTAAGATACTACATGCTGTGAAAAACAAAATGATATTCGATGTTGATCAACGGCTTTTAAACTAGATCTTGCTGTACTACCAAATCAGAATCGGCTTGATTGTATGTCCCTCTTCCATGTCCTTGATGGCCTGTTGATAATCCTCGACCTTTTTATCATTTAGTCAGTATTGGCCAAACTCTTTGGGTACAGGTAGATGTGTTACCGGATAGAACTTGATCAGCTTGTCGATTGGAAACTTGCCGGATTGATACCACCGAATCATCTGAGGGATGTACTATAATGTCAAATAAGCCACGCATCTAATACATGGAGGTTGGCCCATCTTACATCCTCGGGATAGACACCGCCCTCCATGCTACCCATGAGCTGCTTGCCAGTCTAGCACGAAGTCAGTACCTTAATGTTTTTGCCATGTTCAAGCACTCCCACGTACAACCATGTACGGAACAACTTGCAGTTCCAAACCAGCGTCCATCGGAGCAACTCCCAGGAGGATCATCTTGCCTTGGTTGGCAGTAAACTCGAGACCCTGCTGAATAAGAGGCACGACTCCTGTGGCGTCAATGGTGATGGTGCTTCCAGGGCCACCAGTCAGCTTGCGGATTTCATCTATCAAGCTTCCCGATATTGTTGTCGTGTTGACAGCATGTGTAGCTCCAAGGTTCTTGGCCAGTTCGAGTCGCGAAGGCACGCGATCAATACCAATGATGGTACGGCAACCCTTTAGTTTTGCAGCCTGCCATACTGTTAGTCTGCTTCGTTCATTGCAGTCATGGGCTAAGACTAAAGAAAGGCACTTCTTACCATAATGGCGGCAAGGCCAACACCACCGAGACCGATTATAGCAACCTTGTCATCCGGTTTGGCACCTGCAAGCTCGGTAACTGTCCCCGCTCCAGTCTGAAAATGTGTCAGAGGTATATCTCGTAGGTTGCAGCGGGAAAGCTTGCCTGGATGCCGCATCCAAGAGGCGCTAGATACTTGAGGTCGTCCTTATTCTTCACCAACCCATTGACCTTGACCATGGACGTTTCTTGGACACGGGTCAACCGAGCAAAGCTGGACTGGCCAAAAAAGGAACCGCCGATTTGCTGGCCTGATCTCTCTTTGACCGTGAAACCGCTCTTGTTCCCGGTAAAATTGAGCTCGGAAAATTTGTGACAGTAGCCTGGCGCTCCAAACTGACAATTATGACACTGTGTGCAAAAGGCGAAGGAGAGCAGGACGGCGTCTCCAGGCTGCACCTTGGTGACCTTGGATCCGACAGCCTTGACGTAGCCGGCGCCTGTATCTTGTTAGAACCGATGCAAAAAGTCTCTGAATCGCTGGATTATTTACCCTCGTGTCCGAGAATGCGTGGGTATGGGGGGACTGGAAATCCGGGTGTTCCATCTGGAGCGGTTCCGCAACCAAGGTCGGTATGACATATTCCAGATGCAACAATCTCAACAATGGCTTCACTGTCACCAGGTTTTCCAATGGAGACCTCTTCTAGAACCCACTGCCTTTCTCCATCCACGGGTGGGTGAGATACGATTGCATGAGCGCGGCTGAGCTTGGCTGCCATTGTGATGACCGTGTTTATCTTAGATGAAGAATGTGGTGTTATCGGTATTAGGTTGCGCAATTCAGCCAACTGCGCCTTCGTGGACAGTTTTTAGAGTAAAAATATCTCCTTGGGCACTCAATTGCTACAACAACGGTCCGCCTTTAGATACGTTCACTCCCGACACGGTCCTACTACGCCCCGCGTCGCCACGTCCTCCCCGAATGCCTCCGACCGTCCCCGACCCGCGTCAATGGAAGAGTTCAGGAGACCAAAGTGCAGCTTGGAAGCAACTGAGTCGATCAAAAAAAAACTCTAGAGATACAACATTCCCCGCACTTGGTAACCAGGATACCCCGTGGGGGATAGACTGCGGAGAGGAAAAAGCTTCCGTCGGTAGGGCCGGCAAGACGGCGGACCGCTTGCATTTGAATCATGATCCTGCGAGCTGTCACGGGGCATATATGACCGTGGAATCTCGAAGGAATACTGATTAAGACTCAAACACACTCCATCACGCTCTTGAGTTGAAACAAGTGCCATCATCAATTGAACAGAGACAAGTTGCAACCATGTCGGTCACAGTATGATCAAACCGCCTCCAAATGACTGACTCGAGCTAACATTGAACATCAAGCTTACAAAAGTTATGCCGACACAGAATGGGATCCACTCCCTCGTGGATGATCACCAACACCATCACCCTCCCCCGGCTAAGACCAAGGGAATTGGCATGAATGGCTATGCTCGGGTGGAAGCTGAGGAGCCCAGGCCTCTGAAAGACACTGAGCCGGTGGGCGACTTCGGCTGGGGACCATGGACCGTTGAAGGTATAGTACCCTTAGTCAAGGAATGACAATCTTTTCTATGATCAAAAAGTTGACTTCGTCCAGATGTCTTGATCCCTCCCCATGCCGGTCGAGGCCTCATCAAGAAGTATCATCAGAGACGCACCTTGTACCAGTACCTGGCCCTCTCAGGTGGAGGTCTTTGGTCCTTCTACCACCTCAACAACACAGCTTACCGTGCTGCCGCTCTCGGTTTCTTGTTCCCTGGAGCTGGCTTCACTGCTGTCGCCACACTGACTTCCCTCGGAGCATTCCTATTGACTGTCGTCTTAATTCCCGTCACTGTTTTCGCATGGTTTGCCATGGGCGGAATCTTCTTCCCCATTGCTCTCTGGGTCGGTTCTAGTGTTGGCGCCGGCATCATGGCAAAGGACACCCTCTTCGAATCGAGCGCTTGGTTCTGGGCCATTTTCTGCTACAGCGGCATCTTCTGGCTGATGAGTAATGCCCGTTCCCTCAACGCCGCCGGATACTCCAAGGCTCAGGAGCGAAACAAGTACCTGGTTGATGCCGTCCGCGAGCAACAAGCCAACGCTGCCCCAATTCCTTCTCCCGAGTCTCGAGAACTCTCCCTTGAGACGCTCCGCCACGTCCAGCATATGCTCGAGCGCGGTCTCAGCCCCCGCAGTGACTTTAGCTACTTTGATGTTATTGACCAGTTCCAGACTGGTGCTGTTCGCTACCAACTGTACGGAGTCGTTGATGCTCTGAGTCTCTACCAGTGCCATTATGCCCCCAACTTCCATGGTTACCTGTCCAAGGCCTCGCAGAATTCAATTGAGAAGAGCTTGCAGAAGCGCATCATGTCGTATGTACAGATTTTTTCGAAGCCAATGGAGCATAATATTAACCCGTCTTAGATACTGGAAGTGGGAGTCCATCTTCGGAAGATTCACCTTCAGCGACTGGGACCCCATCAAGAAAGACAACATCGTGAGTATCGCTTTAGACAGTATAGTGTGCTGAGGTTCTAACCAGAAATCTAGATGGTCACTGGCTACTTGAGTGCTGCTATCGGCTTGTACGAGCAGGCTTCCGGCGACCGACAGTACCACCAGAAGAACTCCTTGGAATTTGTTATTGATGATGGAAAGCACTACAAGACAAACTACGAAGGACTCGCCGACGCGCTTAACAACAACATGACTGAGAACCCCTACACGCTTTACCCCTGCGAGCCCAACTGGACTTACTCCCTCTGCAAGTATGTACTCATCACTGCACAAACTTTTGAGTTGGCAATCTAACGTCCCCTTTAGCTTGACTGGCATGGCTGGACTTGTCATTTCGGATAGAATTCTTGGTCGCGACTACGGTCTCAAGCTGCGAAACCGCTTTGAACGATCCCTCGAGGAAGAGTTCACCGAGTGTGACGGCCGCATCCTCCCTATCCGCAGCGAGTTCACTGGTCTTACTGTAAGGAGATACCTCCCCTGAATTGCCTATTAACTGCCTGGATTCCTTCTAACAATTGACTCACTTAGCTGCCCGGCCTCTGCGGAACCCTGACTGACTGCATCAACGCCATGCTTCTCACTGCCTACCTCCCTCATCTCGCCCACCGCAACTGGGCCATGATCCGCAAGGAATTCATCACCTACGATGACAAGGGGCAACTGCAGGTTCGCGACCTCAAGGGCGCCGATAAGATGGATCCCGGCAACTACAGAGCCAGCGACGGTCCCCTCCGTGCCTTCTTGGCCGCCACTGCCGCCGAGTTTGGTGACGAGAAGGTTCGGAAGGAGGCTCTTGATCAACTGGACAACGTCTACTTCCCCATCGAGGCCACCAAGACCGGCGGTCTCTACAACAAGGGCCTCTCGGCTACCTCTCAGGTCATTGCCCTGATGGCCCGTCTCGTCAAGACCCGCGACCTTGCCAACGCAACTCTTCACGGACCCCCCAAGAAGGCGCTCGAGGGCCCTCTCCTCGAGAAGGCGCCGTTCCCGGAGGTCTTGGTCGCCAAGGCCTACAGCAGCGACGGCAAGAAACTCGACCTGGTTCTGTACAATGGAAAGGAGGCTGGATCATTCGAGATTGGCTTTGAGCGACTTGTGCCCCGCCAGGAGTATACTCTGAGCACTGGGGGCTCCATCACTGCCGACGCTGCCGGAACTGCCAGCACCAGGGTCAACGTCAAAGGGCGTACTCAGATCATCCTAGCCCCCGTGGCTTAAAACCTTCTTGGTTGAGTCAGTTTTTACTTTGGGGGATACGGTGGCCGAAGGGCCATCTGAAGAGTCTTGATATAGGTAGGTAGGTGTGAACTAGTCAGGGCCGATAACTTTCACGCTGCAAGGCAGAACCCATTCTTTAGTAAGAAATACAAAATAGTTTCTATGTTTTAACAATATTTCAATGACTGTTGCGTATTAGCTCAACGGGAAATAACACGGAACAGACCCAGGCTGACGGATAATGAATGTCACTCACCCCGGTCTGACCCTGGCAATTTCCAACACGTATGATCATCTCAGCGGACTGGACCCTACGCACCTTAAATCTTCCATCCAGGGGCTTTATTCGGCATTAACTACTCCGCCATTTCCAGATGGAGACGGCAAACCTAAAAAAGCGTTGTTTCCCGTCACAAGTATCACCGAGACAAGGATCTCGTCTCGGGTCGAAGCTGGTGATAGGCGGAAGCTGATGAAACCCTACGGCAAAAATAGCGGATGTTTCGACTCCGGCGACCGATTGTCCACCAACCATGTTCGGTGGCCGGGAGTGGTCTTTGCGCAGGCTCTGCCGTGGTGGATGTAAAGGAGATGTTGATATGTTGCACTATAAATGGCGTGGCAGTAAGCAAGTTCACGGCCAAGTTACTCCAGGCTTTCTCGGATTGTCAACCAAAGATCAAGATGAAGTCGCTTGCGTTGTTTCTCCTCTCCAACGTGGCTCTGGCAGCAGACATCTATGTCTCTCCTACTGGCTCTGACAGCGGTGATGCATCCCTCACTTCTCCCCTAAAGTCGATTCAATCGGCTGTGAACAAGGCCGTCGCTGGAGACACCATCTATCTCCGAGGAGGAACATACTCACCCACGACCAACATTCAGATCAAGAAGAGCGGTACCTCGTCTAAGCCTTACACCATCAAGGCATACAGCACTGAAGTGCCCATCATCGATGGTGAAGCACTCACAGGCACACCGGCGGCGGTCGGAGCATCCCTCGCCAACTCGGACCGTGGCATCCTGCACATTGAGGGGGCCAACTACTGGAAGTTCTACGGCATCACGCTTATCAATGGCCCCTATGGTGTCTATCACCGTGACTCGTCAAACAACTACTACGAGCGCATCGTCACCCATGACAACTACGAGACGGGATTCCACATGCAGGGAAGTAGTGCCAACAACCAGGTTGTGTACCTGGACTCGTACCTGAACCGTGATCCCAGAAAGAATGGTGAAAGTGCCGATGGCTTCGCCTGCAAGGAAGGTTCTGGCACGGGCAACGTTCTCTCGGGAGCTCGTTTGTGGAACAATGTCGACGACGGCCTGGACCTCTGGTATGTCGCATCCCCATCCTTCCTAATTCGCCTTCTAACGGTTTTGCAGGGAGTTCAAATCGGCCATCACAATCAAGGACACTCTTTCATGGGGCAATGGTGTCAACCGCTGGGGTTTCACCGATTTCGAGGGTGACGGCAACGGCTTCAAGCTCGGAGGCGGCGACGCAGCTGACATTGGCGCTGCCAACCACGTCATTACCAACTGCTTCGCCTTCAACAACGCTGCCAAGGGCTTCACCGACAACAGCCAAACAGGCAGCTTCACGCTGACCCGCAACACGGCTTGGAACAACGGCGACGTTGGCTTCAAGCTGGCTTCAAGCACCTCGACCATTAAAAACTGCATCGCTGCATCCAACAAGGGAACGACCACGTCCTCTTCCCAAATCACGCTTCAGGGCAGCCAGTCGGCATCGGGCAACTCGTGGCAGGATGGCACTACCTGGAAGGACTCGAGCTTCAGCAGCGTCGACACGAGTCTCGTCACCCAGGCTCGACAGTCGAGTGGAAAGATTGTGGCCAGCAGCTTTTTGCTTCCGACCAGCGGGAAGGCCATCGGTGCCACTACCCACTGGTAGGTTTTGATCTATCGCGTTACCCTTCTGTGTACATATCTACTCTATCTATCATGCCCTAGTATATACAAGTTCGTGATTCTACTGCTCGTCATCATTGGCCTGCGCTGCAAGAATCTCCTCCCTGACGAGCCAGGCGAGAAGCAAGAGTGTTCCTGGGCCAAAAGCCCACCCGATAGCAGCAACCAAGAACAGAGTTCTTCCATGTCGAAGTTTGCAGATACCTTCAGCTTCAAGATCCCTGAAATGCAGCGCCAGCCATAGGAATGCCGCCCCAAAGGTGCAGATATAGTCGTACTGGAGAATTGTTCGAAGTGCAATATCGGCTTCTTGCGGCTTCTCGGAGAAATATTTCGGGATGAATAATTCCGGCAATGAAAAGGTCGAATGGTACATGGTGTACCACCAAATGCCCGTGTTGATCAAGGCAAGGATAATGACGGTTATCCTGACGGTATTGAGCGGTGAAGTCTGTGGAGGAGCACTAGTATTTTGTCGGAACAGAATAGCCATTGCATTTGAAATAACAAAGAAGCACACGGAGCCCCAAATGGGGAAAAGCTGCCATACCCAGTTCCACCAGTTTCTAGCCTCGAGGCTTTGATGAAAGTATGAAGGTAAATGGGGTACGAGATAGGTCAGGAACACCGTAGGCAAGACGGCAACACAAGATGGGCAATTCGTCAAGAGAAAGTTACCAGAAGTAAGTTTTTCGACAGGGGTAAAGACGAAAAAGAAGTAAAAGTACAGAGGAGCGAGGAAGCCTATTCCTCCCAACTGCGCGGGAAATGCGAGGAGAAAGGGACTAGAGATGAGGTTAGAAGACCATAACGAGTCAAAGCCACGACAGAGAAAGCTTACAATGCGAATAGAGTGCGGCGATTCGCTGGCCTCAGCGACTCAAGGAACAGAATTGCATACATTCCAGCAAATTCGGTGAGAAAGACGAGCGAGTGCCAATATGCTCGCTCGTCGCTGAAGAATTGCAACTGGGCAAAGGCGACTGTGATATGCGCAAACACGTCGTCCAGCAGTTTGATGCCGTAAAACTCGCGTAAGAGAGGCGCCTTTACGTCCTTCCAGTCAAACATCGAATTATCGAGCATCTTCTGGAGGATTGAGGGGAGGGGTTCGCCCATGGCAAATGCATTGGCCATGATGCCGGACAATGCGAGCATCGGAAGGCCCAGCAGGGCTCGCTGAAGTCGGCTGTCATTGTTGGATATTTCTTGTACCTGAGCAGACGCCATCTTGCTGACGCCGAGATGTACCAAGTGAAGGCTGCAGCAAACGGCCAAGAGTTTTTCTAACCTCTGACCGCGAAGAGATGTGAGATTTTTGCGAGCATGGATCCCTATCTAACGATTAGTCAGCCACCAATCTCCCCATGCCAGATTTGGTTTCTCCTTCCAAGCTCTGAAGGAGGGACAAATGATTCTGATTAACTACATTAGTCTTCAATGCACGATTAAGGGAGAATTCTTGGATGGGTTATCGTCTAACTGTTAACGAATTGCTTAATCTGATAACTCTCGCATCCAAAGATCACTTTCGAAAGCTGTCACCTTTGAGTCAAGTGGGTGATCTGACAACCATGAGTTTTGTTGAAGTCAGGCAGCTCGACTCGCAAGAAAAGGCCGGATAATGAATCCAAAACTCGTAAGCTTAACTTGCGGCAGAATCTCACAAGGTCCAGCGTATAGTATCATCACTTGCACTCCAATTTGAGAGGGTGAGAAATTGAATGAAGTGGAAGACAGTCTACCCTAAAGCAATAGAAATTCGATTCGGTGGGATTCCTATTAGACTTCTCTCGGTTTCAAAGTTAACTCTTTCTTTCAGTAAAAGGTTTTCTTACGTAAGAGTATGTTTATTATCATAAAGTGTTGTGTGATAAAATAGGTACTATAGCAAAGGAAGGCGCTGCGTCCTGGTACAAGGAGACCGTGGGCGTTGAGCATCTAATTTTGACACCAGTAGATCAAACATGCAAAGGGCTGATGCTTGGTTCCCCATTAATATTTATTGAGATAATATGTATGGGAGATGATGAGAAGTTTGCATAACGTCCTGTAAACTAATAATCTACAGAATGTTTAAGTGACCAGGGCGAACACGCGTTTGATTGCAATACAACAGTCTGGCTAGTCGCTTCCATCAGATCTCGTCTAGTCTGCTTTACCATACAGCCAGCCTCGCTTACAACTTTCCTTGGCGAGCGGCTACCTTGTAGGCGACTGCATATCGAGGAGTTGAGAAAATAATAGTACTACCCCGGTGGACAAAAAAGGTGTCACCAGGCAATAGCTTAGCCGTGTTTCCCGCCTCATCTTCAATGTGTAGCTCGCCTAGTTTGAATGCATTCGTCAGTTTCAATGCAACCATTACTGTTTCATGGGTCAACTCACCCTTTAGAACTACACCACTCTCGTCATAGTCATACTTTGGAGCAGGCTCGCGAGACTCGATCTTCTCAAGGAGGAAGAATGATCCAGTCAAGGGGTTGGGGCTATCCTTGGAGGCAGTCGTAAACACGTCGCCTGGGTGCAATCTGAATTAGCATGAATGTCGGAGACAAAGTCGCCCTCATTGATATACATACCGAAGTAAACATTGGGCGGGCCAGGCTCCAACTTGGGAACGCGGTGGAGCTTGCCCTCGTCCTTCCACTCGAAAACCATGGTGATGCTTGAGTTGAATTGTATTGAAAGAAATTGAAGATGTAACTGCAAGTTGTTGTTTTAAGCTGTGATAAAGAAACAGCGATATTACGCCCCATCATATGCTCTATATGTAGTTTGGAATTCGAAGCTGTAACTGAACGCTCCTAAATGCGGAGCTGTGAAAGGACCAATCGAGGATTGATCCTCTGCCAGATCGGCTGGCGTCATTCGGAGGAAAGTCGGTGTCGGATATAGACCAAGGAACTCGGAATTGCTTCCTTGAAGTTTTAGAGAAGAAGAATTCTGTTTGGAAAATTCTTGTCTGGATTTACACGTCAGACCTCTCTGTGCCCGACACCGTTCATCGAGTCCCAGAAACCACAACGCACAATAGCCAGGATGACAGAGCCAAATTACAAGACAATGGGAGAACAACAAGCTACGACGCCCGGAAATCGCCAGCGTACAGAGCAAGATCAAGAGCACAGCAGAGATATCGACGACGAGTATCCGGATGGCGGCAAACGAGCCTGGCTGACCCTGTTTGGCTGTTTTTGCTGCTTCTTCGCGGCTCTGTCCATGATGAATTCAGTCGGAGTCTACCAAAGCTGGATTTCGCAACATCAGCTAAAAAACGAAACTGCCAGCGACATTGGCTGGATATTTGGCTTTTACAACTTCTTTAGCTTCTTTGCTGGACTTCCCATGGGCCCAATCTTCGACGCCAAGGGCCCTCGAGTGCTATCATTGTGCGGCGCTGCTCTCTTGTTGGCAACTTACATCATTCTCGGATTTTGCGAGCAGTATTGGCATTTCTTCCTTTGCTTTGGCTTGCTCGGCAGCTTGGCCACTTGTATGCTGTTTACATCCGCCATTGGAACCGTTCAGCATTGGTTTCTGCGACGTCGAGGACTCGCTACCGGGATGGCCATCTCGGGAGGCAGCGTTGGGGGGATTGTCTCGCCGCTCATTCTTGGAGCGCTGTTTCCCAAGATTGGCTTTGGCTGGGCCATGAGAGCAATGGCCTTGATCATGGTTCCATTCGTTGTCGTCGGAGTCTGTCTGTTACGCAGCCGCCTTCCGCCAAGCAAAGGCTCAAAGTCGAGCGTTTTGCCAGACTTTCGCATTTTAATGGCACCGCGGATGGCTATTCTGGCGACTGGCGCTCTCTTCATCGAGCTTGGCCTTTTTATCCCGATGACTTACATCACATCCTACGCAACATCGCACGGAATGTCCACTGAAACAGCGTATCGGATGGTGATGCTGCTCAACGTCGGGTCATTGATAGGTCGCTGGCTGCCAGGTTGGTTTGGAGACAAATTGGGTCGATTCAATGCCCAGATTGCGGCTCTCACTCTTTGTCTAGTGTCTGTGCTGGCGGTGTGGCTTCCGTTTGGACACAACACGGCAGGCCTGACTGCATTCGTTGTGCTCTTCGGTCTTGGAAGCGGCAGTGGCATCAGCCTGGTGCCGGTGTGCATTGGACAGCTGTGCAAGACAGAGGACTACGGAAAGACATTTACGGCCGTGTACAGTGTTGGCAGCTTTGGGTAAGTGGACATCCGTTCGCCCGCAAAACTCGCGGTATGCACGGCTTATTGATGTGAATTGCATGATAGATCCTTGATTGGTATCCCTCTCGGCGGCCAGATCCTCCAAGCGTCCCACCACAAGTACCTCGGCCTCATTCTCTTCGTCGGAGTCGCGTATACCATTGGCTTGGCTAGCTTCATCGCCGTTCGTGTGATAAGCGTGGGGTTTGCCAAGACGAGTAAGTTCTAAGACTAGGGAGATGGGGAGTTGAGGGGTAACTGAACCAATCATGAATTAATCCTTGCTGCTAAGGAATAACATGTTATTGGACGATGCTGGATGGACCCGATAGGAATAAAGAAGTTCATCCAAGCGTATGCTATTATCCGGTGTAATGAAGGAACGGTTCCGAACCCGTTCCGAGAGGTTGTCAATGGATCAACTGAATGAAGTCCCGCAGTATTATCCGTCCTTAGTATCATCGTTCGGGCGAGAAGCTCCGATTGTCCATCGACGGGGTGTCATTTAGCCTCATCTCATTATCAATCAAGATCTTGAAGATATCATCTTCTGTAAGGTCCCGAGCATTCAATCGACTAAAAGTCAAGCACTTCACTCACATCAATTTCCACCCTGGCCATCGCTCAACCACTTTAAGCCAAATCTACCATGACTAGTAACTCTCTGCACGTTCTCATTGTTGGGGCGGGCTTTGGGGGCCTCACAGCCGCCATCGAATGTCGCCTACGAGGCATGGATGTCACCATCGTGGAGACTTATCCCACGAGTTCAGCTTACGGCGATATTATTGACTTCTTCCCAAATGGTGGAAGAATCATTGAGAAGTGGGACAATGGCCGTGTTGGTCGCGATCTCATGAAGATTTGCATCAACCAGGGCGACGGCTTCCAATACTGCAAAGCGGACGGAACTGTCATCTGGGCAGAAGACTGGATCCTCGAACCTCATCACTACTGGAAGCAATATGCTGGCCACAGAGGGCAGATGCATAAAGTCGTTTTGGACTATGCCGAGGAAGTTGGCGTCAAGTTCGAGTTTGGAGATCGCGTCACGGAATATCTTGACCAAGAGAAACCCGGTGTCGTGACTGCGAGTGGCAAGACACTGACTGCCGATGTGGTGGTTGCAGCAGACGGTCCTCGTTCAATTGCCCGCGCCCAAGTTCTAGGATTACCGGATCACAAAGTCAACAGTGGCTATGCCATCTTCCGCGCATACTTCACCCTGACCGAGGAGCATCAACAGAATCCCCTCTTGAAAGAGTTTTGCGATCCCACTATTGACATCACTCGCTTGTGGATTGCCAAAGATCTTCACATGATAGTCTACACCTGGAACAAGGGCAAAGATTTGGGCTGGGTCTTGACACACAAGGTGAGCAGGAACCCTTCTACAGAAGTGCCGAGAATAGTAAGCTGACTTTATTTTGCAAGGATACCGCTGATATTGGCGAGTCTTGGTCATTTCCCGGGAAAAAGGAGGACGTCCTGGCTTGTCTTGCGGAAGGTGGCTTTGAGCAGAGACTTGTAGAGATTGTTAAGGCCACGCCAGAGAAGAACTTGGTTGACTACAAACTCGTTTGGAGAGACCCTCTCAAGACGTGGCTCAGCCCTTCGGCTCGAATCACCTTGATTGGAGATGCCGCACATTGTCATCTTCCCACCTCCGCCCAAGGAGGGTCTCAGGCTATGGAAGATGGCGTGGCACTTGCTATTGCCCTCAAGAGAGCCAACGGAGACGTCCCGCTTGGCTTGCGGGTTTTCGAGAGGATCCGATTCAACCGCTCTCACGTCACTCACATGGCCTCCATCACTATCCGAGACGGCTATCACAATGTGGACTGGGAGGGTGAGGAGCTTCAAAAGAACCCCCAGATTCTCAACCTTCCACGACCCTCGTGGGTGATTGAACATGACATTGAAAAAGAGGCAGAGGAGCATTTTGGCCATTTGGCTGATGATGTTAAGAGTTACAAGCCCGGAACGATAGAAGAGCTGGCGCTTCCCGCCGGAGGAGACTACAAGCCAGAAAGTAGAAAGGTTGGCCAGCCCAAGACAGTGGCAGTTAGGTAACCGATATCTTGATAGATAAAGATATGTAACTTGCGTTTTTAAAATCTCGCCAGTCTCCGATTGCAATGATGTCAAGGGAGTTTCCATTCTCATGAGTGTTGTCGTAGCCTTGTCTCTGAACACCACGCATCCTCTGTGTCCTTTCTGTTGTAGCTGTAATCAAATCGCCAGCAATCCTGTCCAATCTGATCTCGGTTGCCTTGATGCCGCCGCACTATCTTGCACCACAATTTGGGAATCAGACAGCCGATAACCGGAGTCTCCAGAGCCGGTTTATCCTGGCCATGTTACGATGTGGTGTCAGATAGAGCCTTCGATGCGCATCGACCAGCCAAAAACGCATCACCTGGCAACACCACAACAGATCTGCCTGTCAAAGCTTACCATACGGGTCTCCTCGATTGATCCATTCACACTGCATCGCCCCATGGATGGTCCACTTCCCCGCACTCTAGGCAAGGTCCGTATCTCTACTGGGACAAGGTTGCTGGCGCCGGGGTTGTGGATTAATTCCTTAGTCGAGGAGGATGAATGCGTGACCTGATGCGGTTCCTGTCACGAGATGCGGGCTTGCCGCCAATCCGACAACCGGGGCTGAGATTTTACGTTTAATCGAATTGTCGATACTTGCCGTGATGTTGGTTGCAGAGGGTTCAACTTGGAACGTTTCGCAGTCAACACATTTGTTGGACTCCGAGTTGGGGAATGTGCAAGCTGTACAGCAAAGCTGAGATATTGAAGTCTTTTACTTCGTTTCATCCTCAAATTCAAGATAGCAACTTGGCACAACAAATATGTTTGCTTGCAGGAGATAGACAGATTATATCATATCTTCTCGTTCCGATATCATCTCTCATGCAATAACCACCTATTGGCGGTTGACTATCGTCTATCTGGGTAACAAGCGCATCCCCGCCCATGTCCCTGCCCCCGCCCCGGCTAACAGCGCAAGGGGGAGATAGGCTTCCAAGATACCCAGATCAGTGACGCCGGTTGCAACACTGACAGAGCTTGCTTAGACCACCTAGGTAGTGCGTTTATCTGGTGTGGTGGTGGCTTGACCCCTAGCGTTCCGAACTCCAGCATATAACCCAGGCAGGGACTCGGAACCGCGAACTCGCTACGTGTGTCTTGTCAACTGGTGCTTCATACAACACAACCACGAGAATTCTTTCTGCTCCCAGTACGCAGAGAATCCAATATAATCGGCCACAATGTCGACGTCCGACAAGAAATCCGAAGTCAGCCTCGCGCAGGCTCCCTCCCATACCGAGCCTGTTCCGGGCACCACTATCCAAAAGCGGTTCAACTTTTGGACTGCCTTTGGCATTGCCGTGTGCACATCTGGAGCCGTGAGACATCTCGCATCCGTCAACTCGAGCACATGCTAACCATATCAACTCAGTGGGAGGGTTGGACCGCGTCTATTGCCCAAGGTCTGACTGGAGGTGGCCCGGTTGGCCTCATCTGGGGATGGATCTTCGTTTCAGTTGGAATCACATGCATGGCGTGTGCTTTGGCCGAATTCGTAAGGTATGATACTCATTACAAGGTGTAAATTTCTCTCTGGTCACGACTAACGGAATTCCTTTTGAAGCATGTGGCCGTCTGCCGGCGGCCAGTACGTCTGGGTCGCCAATCTCGCCCCCGAAAGATATGCCTCCTCTCTGGTACGTCGAACTGTCTGTCGCTTCGATCGAAGTACAACCAACTGATTCTCGATTCTTTAGAGCTGGTTCACTGCCTGGTGCGGTCTCTGTGGTTCTTGGCTTGGAGCCTTGTCCTGTGGCATGGGTGTTGCCGTCCAGCTGCAGTCGTACATCACAGTCACAAGAGACTATGAGCCCAAAACCTGGCACGCATTTCTCGTGAGTCTCATCGTTCATCTATACATTTAGTACGGGCATTAATATGAGACTAGATCTGCCTTGCGTGCATGGTCTGCTGGATACTAGTGAACATTTTCGCCGTCAATTCTCTTCATCACATGAATACTGGCAGTATGTCCCCTTAAATCGACCGAAATCCTGTCCATATCTAAAAACGTATAGTTCTTGTGATTCACGTTGTCGGCTACTTCATTGTCATTGGCGTTCTGGCCGGCTGTACCGAGAAGAAGCACGATGCTGAATTCGTCTTCACCCATTTTCAAAACTCGACCGGGTGGGATAGCGACTTTGTGTCTTGGAGCGTCTCACTTCTCGCTGCCTTGTACGCATATTTCTCCCTTGATACGGCAACTCATTTCAGCGAGGAAATTCCAAACGCCAGTGTTCTTGTTCCCAGAGCTAGTAAGTCCACGATGCAATATTTAATACAATCAGACTCAAGGGCTAATGGCGAACCTTCATAATAGTGGTGTTGCAAGCTGGAGCTACAGCACTGATGACGATCCCGTTTGTCATCACCGTCCTATTTTGTATCGGTGATGTCGATGCTGTTCTCAGCTCTCCCATCGGTCTGATGAGTCCCTTCACTCAGATATTAATCAACAGCACCGGAAAGGTCGGCGCATCCGTTTTCTTGAACTTGATTAGCACCTCTGTCGCTATGGCTGCTGGGTTCGATCTCTGGGGCGCTGCAGCCCGCGCCATTTGGTCAATGGCTCGCGACAATGCTTTGCCTCCAGCCTTTGCCAAGCTGGATGAGCGGTGGAAGGTACCAGTTCTTGCTAACCTTGTTCTGATCTTGCCGTCGATTGTGGTATTTATGATCTATATCTGGAACACGACTGCGTTCTACGGTATCATGGCTGGCGTGTTGGTGGCCTTTCAGCTCTCTTACGTACTGCCTTTGGGCATTAACATCTTCTACGCCATGTGGAAGAAAGACCTCGTTAAGGGGCCATTCAGCTTGGGTCGAGCTTCCCCCTTCATTCACGGGATTGCATTTCTCTTTGGATGCTTCATGGTCTTGTTCATGTCATTCCCGGTCTACTATCCGGTCACAGCAGCCAACATGTAAGTGGATCGTCTGGCCCAAACTCCCTACGCAAGGTAGAACTAACCCGTCTAAAGGAATTATGCATCGCTCATCGTGGGAGCTGTATTCATCCTAGCACTTTTCTTATGGATCTTTTATGGAAGAAAGCGATATGAGGGCCCCGTTGACTTTCTCCCTGTCGAAGGCATTCCTGAGGTCGACCAGGGATTGGAGGGTGGCAAATGAGATAAAACGGCTGCATTTCACTCTTAGACTGCAAGGATCCTTTAGGCTTCCTCTAAGCTACATTTGTGGTTTAATCGAGAGCAATCGAGACGTTTATTTAGACACCTGGGACGAAACCGCACAACTAAGTGATTGACTGAGTCCACTGCATGATCGAAGCCGTTGGCTTGCTGGCCCGTCATGATAGAGATAATGAGACCCCCCTCTGCTATGAAGCGGATAGCTCCCTTCACTCGTATCACTGGAGAGTCGGCGCTGCCCGAATTATTATTCCTAAACTCGATCCGATTACTATTTCCGCAGATAAAATGCGAAAGCGGGCACCAATTGGAAGATGATCCATAGCTACAGGCTTAGAGATGGCATTCTCAGCGTTCAAGCTTGACCCATCCAAGTAGACTATGCTACATGCATCTTTGTTTTACCCGCCCACACACATTGCATACATTTAAGTCTTTCGACCTTCAAAAGGCTCTAGCTTAAGAATGTCTCTTTAAGCCCTTCAATTCACTGGAGACTCAAACCTGTCATCAACCCCAACAAAGAACAAAATGTCTGTCGTCGCAGTTGCTGGCGGCCTGGGTGACATGGGTCGTCTCATCACCGAGGCCCTCTTTCAAACCGGCAAATATGAAGTATATGTCATATCTCGAAAGGTATCTCCTACCATTGCCGTCTAATTTCTGCTTCGGTGAAACACATTGGTTCCGTTGGCACAAGCTGAATGTCAACAGATGCCAGAAGGCTTCCCGACTCGCACCTCACCACTGACTGGAAAGTCATACCTTCCCCTCCTTCAAACCGACTACAAGTCTGAGGCCGAAGTCACTACTCTCCTGGAGAGACACAACGTTCACACAGTCATCTGCACCTTTTCCCTGGACTTTGATGCCCCCAGTAACTCTCAACTGAATCTCATCCGGGCGGCCGATCGGGCATCTTGCGTAAAGCGGTTTATCCCGTCCGAGTTCAATGTGGACTACGACCTGGGAGACGACGTCCTGCCATATCCGGATAAACGCTTCCATGCCGTCGCAAGACGTGAGCTTGAGAAAACGGCGCTCGAATTCACGTACATCTACCCCGGCATGTTTATGGACTATTTCGGCATGCCGAACATTTCCACTCATCTTCGGGAGCTCTGTGTCATTATCGACCCCACGAATGGTATCGCAGCAGTGCCTGGCGACGGTACTGCGAAGATGGCCATGTCATTCACTAAGGATGTCGCAAAATATACAGTTCTCGCGCTTGAGCTGGAAGCTTGGCCCAGAGTAATGACAACTGTGTCCAGCACGATGAGTCTCAATGACCTAGTCGCCTTCACTGAGAAGACTTTAGGCCGCAAGCTCAAGGTCGTATATCAACCGATTTCGGTGCTGCGAAACCATGAGAACATGGTCCTGCCGAGAAACATCCCGATTGCGGAGCATTTCCCAGAGGGCCTGGAGCAACTCAAGGCGTTGACTGCTGATCTTGAGGCTTCTATTGGTCTTGGAGCATATGACTTCGACAATCTTCCCGAACATTTGAACCTGGTGGAGCACTTTGCTGAAAAGACATCTGCGCCGATGAGAATTGAAGAAATGATCGAGACAGGCTGGAAGGGCAGCTGATTGCTACACAAGAGTGTCCTTGCCATAGATTATTATACTAATATTTGCGACTGGCCAATCCGCTGCATAATATCTTGCCACCTCTCGGGACTGGCTTGGCCCTGAACCACCAAATCCCGATGTGACCAAACTTCTTCCAAGATCTTGTGGCCATTCTTGGTGTTGTAGATACCCAAAAGATGAAGCCCAGCCCACCTTGATCGAATGTAGTCTCTCTCATGCAACAGATCCATCTCGGCTCCAAGCACCACCAGGCACCATCCCAAGTTAGCCCCGGGGCCGAGCGCATCTGGGACCACAGTCAACAGGTGTTGAGCTGTGTCTAGTGAGATTCGCATTTCTTCTGTCAATGGCTCTTCTGGGCCGTGGACGATTCGGAAGACGTAAATGTGTGAAGCGTGGCGGAAAATCTCGGCAGTGGCCACCATCCTCCTGCGCAACTCTTCTTGATCGACGCCCACGGCTGTTGAAAATGGCTCCAACGTGCTATGGCACGAGATGCCAACGTGCGGATGTGAGTCGAGAGCGATCTCTGTAGATCTGATTTCTGCCTGTAGGGCTTCTGCCTGCTCTTGGAGCTCGTCTTGGCTAAGATCGGTTGATTTGGAAGCCGCATATAATCGAGAAGCCGCCCACTGATTGCAACCAACATTAGTAGAAGTTCCATGTTTAAGTTGTGAAAGAAGACTTACCATAAGTTTTGGAAGCCTAGACGAGCATCCAAATAATGCATCGACTGAGGACTCCCCATCTCCTCCCATGGTCATGTCCAGCCATGATTCAAGCTCGTCCATTGCCGGTGATCCTAAGTTCAATGCGCTTTGCGTATCGAGAAGACAAACCCACGTCTTCAGAAACGGATCCAGATCGGAGCAATCGCCCCGGGACCTTATCCACCCACGGATTGCATCGTAATGACCTTTCCATCGCGATGAGCCGGAAAACACCTGGGCAGGATCAGCAGCCATTCCGGAAAAGGGAGATACATGTCACTACCTCGTATGACACTAATAAAAGCATAGATGCAAGGGTAATCTGGTTGTTGACGAGTTCCGATGTCAAGAATCGAGTGCTGAGAGCTTTTGCAGCAGATCGCAGGTATTTGCGGGACGAGGTATCGGTCGTGTGCTGCCAGCGGCTGTAATGTGATGCGGCAACGGCCATGGCAGCATTCATCAGTGCTGGTTCTTCCATGGCCATAGGGAGGAGTGACCGATACCCATTTCCGTTGTAGTCAATGGCGAGAGCTATTCGGGCAATGTTCTCTAGACAGGGGATTAGGTGTGAGCAATTGGAAGAGGATTTGGGTGCTCACGGATGAAATGTTGCATAAGGAAGCTTTCTTCTGCCGGAAGACCCAGAGATGACATGCTTCCCGGTCCGCCCATGCCTTGGTCAATCCGCATTGGCGAGATGGAACTTGACGTTGAATGTGATCTCGTCTGTCGCCATTTGGATCGCGTCTTGAGATTCGTTACGCCTGTCGGCCATTGCATACGGACTCCGTAGCCGCGACATCGCACTCCCCATTGTGAGCAGACCTTGCAACCTGATCATCATGACACCGTTTGTCAGCAAGTTTCCCGTCACTCCGATGCCGCAAAGACGGGGTACTCACGGGGCAATGCTCCATCGCACTGACGGTTCTTGTCCAGACACGTCCAACAGGCGCCTTTATCATTCTGTCGCTCCGCACGGGGAAGATTTCGTTCCATTGTGATTCAAGCTCGTCTTGGTGGTATTGTACGTCGTGCCGTTTGGCCAAACATTGGTTGATGAGGGGAAGGAATGCGTACGGCAGGCGGGAAGCCGAACTCCAAGGACAAGCAGCGGGGTTCGGAGTTCACAGAGGACGCTTATCTCCCCCAAAGATGTCGTAGTGGCCGCCACTCACGAGCCTGTTGGCGATAGAGGTGGATCAGGGGGACGAGGAGACAAGGACGCAGCTGGGGAGGGAAGCATTAGCTCGTGTGGGGTGACTGGGATCTTGTCCTTTGAGGGGTGCTAACTTAGAGATGATGCAGGCAAGGGTGAAAGGAGCCAGCATCGAGATATGTATTTAGTTAACGGGGCGCCGAGGGAGGTTCGCCGGATGCGCTCCGAGATTCCGAGTCATGTCCACAAAAGCACTTCACCAAGCGTCGTGTTGGTACGACTTTTGAAAGGTCGTAACGATACTTCACTTGTGTCCCTCGCTACCTATAGGAGACACTCCATTATTATTATTCAATATCGTTCATCATATCGAATTGAATATCCACCAGTTCCAAGGTCCTAGACACACATCACGCCCCAACCCTCGCTATACCAGCCAAGCAATAATCACGACATTCACACGAAAGCGACGCATATTGGCCAAAGAAGCTACTACCGATAATGAGGCTCTTCATTGCAAATCGGAATCATGGGTCGCGGGCTATTCTAAGTTAAGTATCGATTAATCATGGAATATGAGAACACGATCATAGCCCGCTGATTCGTAAAGCCCCCACGCGACAGATTGGCAGATGCACCCGCACCGAGCATTTTGTACTTGGATAGTACGCATCAAGATGCAAAACATGACAAAATTATTTCATGTCCAACGGTTGACCTATGAAAGGACCGTTATTGAGAAACGGGCGTCCCCCCTTCGGCTTGTTTTTGCCGGGAATGGAGCCAGCTGAAGAAGAACTGGAGTATTGAGAACCCTGATGGACGCGGAGGAGTGTAAAATCGACAAGCAACCTGATGTCTCGGCAGCTCAGATCCGAGTGAGGCGCTGTTTTGGATGCATGTTCTCAAGAAGAGGAGTATTGCTCGGTGTTATTCGTCAACAGCGAGAACCTTTATAGTTCTCAAGGCCATCTAAAGAAGAATATAAAGCTCTGTGCAGTCTCCTCGGTCCCCTAGTGTGCGCGTGTACTTCTGGTCCATCTTCGCCCGCAGGCTCTTAGTCGGTATCATCATGTCTGACAGCTCCTTCAATCCGCAGTCAGTTGACCTCGACACAGCCGACCCTCGAGATATTATCTGTTATCTCAATGCAGGCGGCAACGAATACGATGGGCGCCTCGGCGCACGCGTTTCGGCACTTTTCGTCATCCTGATCGTGTCAACTGCCACCACGTTCTTCCCTGTCGTTGCAACCCGAGTCCGCCGTCTCCGGGTTCCTCTCTACGTATACCTTTTCGCTCGTTACTTTGGCGCCGGTGTCATCATAGCTACCGCCTTCATTCATCTTCTCGACCCGGCTTACGACGAGATCGGTCCGGCAAGCTGCATTGGCATGACGGGCGGTTGGGCCGAATACACATGGCCGCCCGCGCTTGCCCTTACGTCAGCTATGATCATCTTCCTCTTGGACTTCATTGCGGAATACTACGTCGAGATGCGCTATGGCATGGCACACGTCGATGTCGAGGATACCGTCACCGGCACTCACCAGGATCTTCACTCGCATGACCAGGACGCGCAACAGAGAAAAAGCAACAGCGCCTCAGTTGACGAATTTGACGAATTGAAGGTTCTTGAGAACGATTCCGAGAAAGCAGCCAACAGCTTCCGGTCCCAGATTGCAGCTTTCCTCATCCTCGAGTTCGGTGTACTCTTTCACAGTGTCATCATCGGACTCAACCTCGGCGTTGTCGGCGATGAATTCAAGACCTTATACCCAGTTCTTGTTTTCCACCAGTCCTTCGAAGGCCTGGGTATCGGTGCTCGTCTCAGCGTGATCCCTTTCCCACGCGGCCTCCGCTGGATGCCTTGGGCCTTATGCCTGGCGTACGGACTGACGACGCCCATTGCCATTGCCATCGGCTTGGGCCTGCGAACAACGTACAACAGCGGGTCGTTCACTGCAAATGTCGTGTCTGGTGTTCTGGACTCCATCTCGGCGGGTATTCTGATTTACACTGGCTTCGTGGAAATGCTTGCTCGGGATTTCCTCTACAACCCACAGCGCACAAACGACAAAAAGCGTCTGGCTTTCATGCTTGGTTCTCTGTATCTTGGCACTGGTATTATGGCACTTCTGGGCAAGTGGGCATAGTCTTGGCGCACCAAGCAAAAGCAGAAAGCCGACTGGTTTGAATCCTAGACAATTATTTTTCAGTTCTGTACCTATAGACATAGCTATTTTCTCTTCTATTATTCATTTATTCGACGCCTTTGACTTCTCAACCTCTTCACCTCGTTGTGCCTTCACTGGTGAATAGGGATCTTACATCCAATCTAGATACTAGGCTTCCTTTGGTGCCAATGGATCAGAAGTTGTTATTCCTTCTACTCATTTTACGTACTTCAGCGCTGCATATTAGATGCTCGGTGAGATATCTCAAGGGCGAATCAAAAGCACAGCGGCAACCTTAGCAGGTGGTTTGAGGTACAACCAACAACCTACTTCTTTCCATGGCATTGAGTTCAACTTTGCGACAAGCAACGCACCTGAAGGAAGTACCGCGTAGAATTCAAACGCACTCTACCGGTGACTAGGTAGCTATAGCATAGAAGTACCATTATTTAATGCATCAGACCAGATATCCTCGCCATCCATCAGCTGTCCGAGGCCGGGGAATACGGGAATCTCATAGCCCATTCCAATAAAGTCTCCCAGGGACGGTATCTGACTGAACAGCTCGGGATAAAAGTCATCGACCTCCTCCGGCAGCGGATTTCGCCCATGCAAGTCCCCATTGATCAAGTCTGATGGTCCCGCACATGATGTGAGTCCGTTACTCATGACGGCAATGTCAGTCACTTGTGCCGATGGATGTGTGCCATCCACTTCCCTAAGACTGCTCCCTTTGGGCTCTGCATCTGTGACGGAGGCGGCCACTAGACTAGGTTCATGTGATCCAGGAAGTGAGCCAGAGCCGTTCACGTCCTCATCCTCCTGGAAATCTCCAGAAAGATGACTCACATATGTCTGAAGCCATCCCGCGGACTCCTTTGTCGTGCCAAGCTCTGCACCCTTGTCTCCAATTTGGCTGCCTTCATTTCTTGGAGTCTTTGGCTGGCTGGAAGCGGTATCGGAACCATCTTGAGCCTCGGCTGGATGCAAGGGAACGAAAGCAGGCTCTTCCACATCAATGAACCGGCTAAAATAGCTTTCAAACGCGATATTCACGTCTCCTGAAGCGTGCCGTAAGGGAGTATTGATGTCGTGCGCTTTAAATAGCACATCGATCTGTGTATCACATGGTCGAATCAAGTCAGCCAGTGTGGTCATGATAAAAAAAGGGGGCCAGACACTCACCCACGCTTGTGCTGGGGAATAAAACGTTCGCACCGCCCCCAGGATAACGAAGATCAATTTCAGATTCTCGACAACTTGCTGGTTGTAAGGCTTGGAGGAGCGGTGCAACCGATTGATAAGGACCAAAGCGCTTTGCATGCACGAATAACCGAGGAGGAGTGTATACTGCGACACATCATTAGATCAATTGTGAGATGGGTACGGTAGAAGCTTACGCTGAAGAAACCTCCTCGACTGATGATGTCTTGCACAATGTCGCATATCGCATTCGCGCTCGCCTCACAGCGATGAGCTCGCTCTTTCAAAAACAAAGGTGGCGCGTCAGGAAAGTCAACGCATCGCAGCAGTGGCGCATGGCTTTCTGTTGTTGACCTGGACCGTTCTGGTATTGGGAGGAATGTGCGATTAAGCACAATCGCACAGCAATGCCACATGAGCGATGCCATTAAGTCATCGACATCGTCATCAACGTTTTCGTCGGGAGGCTTCTGGCGGCCAATGCGGAATATTGATGGATCGCGAAGGAGATGCTCCTCCAATTCGTCTTGAAGTGCACGAAATTCCGACTCGGTCGTCCATGGTGCTGGGTGATGCTGCTGGAAGGGCGTTGAGCACAACTGATTGATGCGGATCAAGATATTGAGCACGTCTAATAAACTCTGAGTGCCATCGGAGATCGAAGTGAACTTGTTGACTCTGGGCCGTCTCGTTTTCTGGGCACATCGCGGTTGGAGTGACAAATGGCCGATCGAGTGAGCCATTTCCGCGATGACGAGATACCTCTCCGCCGAGTCTAAAGCGTCCCTCGTCCCCTCGCCTGTTTCTGTCTTCGATCGTGCCAGCTGTACCAGACTCTGTGCAAATGCTTCTTAAGTCAGCGTCGTCCAGAAGACAAAATGAGATGGTCTGAACAGACCAATGTCTACCCAAGCACTACGGCCGCAGCCTCTGCTCGCTTCAAAGTCTATGAGAATGCACAGTGTCCGGATGTTGTCGATTTCTTCGTTTTGGCCCGTCGCAGCATATACGCCTCTCCGAGCTGACTCGCTAAGCTTCGAGGCAAGTCCTTTAGAATGCGGCCGTCTCGCTGCTGGGTGGACAGAGAACCTCATGCTTGAAGCGCATATTGCGAACAAGAGACTCGGAGATATCATTTTTTGTACAATGCCATCGTTTATTTGGCTTGGGAGGAGTAGCGACTTGAATTGGGTGACGGTTCGGGCGCAAAAAAGTTCAATGAGGTGGATGGTTAGATCAACGTCGAGCTCTGTCTGTCTGCTAAGAGTCAGTCAGAGCCCTCTGGTCGCGAAAGATGGGAAATTGCTGCTTTCTTCGCGAACGAATACGCACGTACTCGGGAGATAGAAGCTGTTCCAGCGCGGCTTTCCATGCTTCTGAGTCGAGGCCGTCTTCTCTACCGGCATCATTTTCATCATCAGATTTGTCCACTTGGTCTAGCTCTTCCAAGTTGGACAGACTCGGAGGGATCCAAACAGTCTCAGTTGGGATCTGGACTTCAATTGTAGGTTCTATCGCAACCTCAATTACAGTTTCTGCATAGTGCGCCGTTGTTGATTCTTTGGATGGCCGTCGAGGAGCCAGCTGGTGCGTGACCTTTGGCGCTTGATTTGCAGATTGTCGAGGCCGCGGACCTCGTCGCCCTCGATTCTTGCTGTCGAATGCGCATTGTCGTCCACTCTCGGAGCAAAATGCACATGGTTGTGTGCCACTGCATTTCACCTTTCAGCAGAGGGCGCCCCAAGTTAGTGGCCATGTTGAATTGAGGCTTGAATGCCAACTGCTCACGACTCACCCGTCGTTTGCGACAAGATTCGCAAGCCAACGTCACTTTTCGCCTGTACGGTCCGTGTAATGCCGATGCATTCGCTTCCGACATGTTGGCTCACATTTGACAAGTTCAACGACTGACGCGACTTGGGGTGCCATCCTCTGGAGATGCGATAGTCTACCCCAGTCCCCCTCGCCGACAGCTCTCTCCAATATCGCTATATCCGATGGTCCGGAATGGATGCAAGCGCACACCACATGGTCTTTAGCTTATCTTGGCGGGGCTGCAGCAAAAGAAACATGATTGGTCCTATTTTTCCGTGTCAAACACCCGTCATCCAGTCTGTTCCTGAGGATGGAGATAGCCAGAAGCGTGGACGAGCTCACGAGGAGAGGAAGATTGGTCCGAATCAGGCCATTTTCTCCCGCTATGGAGACGATGGCTTTCTGGCCAAAGGCATCTGTGTGAGACGCCTGTGTGAGACGCCTGTGTCGTTTGCAAGGCGACAAGGGACATAACATACATAAAACCAAAGCGAATGGCCGTAATAAAGACTGCTCTCATCACAATAAAATACCAGCTGAATCAAAGAAAAACACCAAGCAATCATTGTATCATCTTGAAAATGGTCAACTCATCCGAAGGTTTCACCTGGACTCCCTCTGGGGGTGTTCGCCACGGCCTGCCGACAATTGGTGTTGTCGTTCCTCCCACGCATTCAATTCAGCCCGAGGTCGACACATACGATGCCATTGTCATTGGGTCAGGCTATGCTGGGCTTGTTGCATCTCGAGACTTGGCCACTCAGGGTTGGTCTTTCTTCTCCAATTTTTTTTTTTTTTTTTAAAAAATAAAGAACAGGCAATTGTTGACATTTAGCAGGCAAAAAAACGCTCCTCATTGAAGCCCGCGATAGACTCGGAGGACGCACATGGCACGCAACCATTAACGGCTTCAACTACGAAATTGGTGGCACCTGGATCCATTGGCACATGCCACACATCTATCGCGAGGTTTCTCTTTACGGTCTGCACAATGACTGGATTGTCACTCAAAATCCAGGCGGAAAGGAAGATTATTGCACTATCACCACTGGTGAAGAGCAGCGTACCGTATCTCATGATGAAGAGGTAGACATTTTCGCCCACACCTCACTTGCGCCGTGTTCTGATCAGAGATTCTAGGCGGATATGGCCGGTAGAGTCTACAGGATATTCTGCAATGTAGATGGCAACGACTTGAAAGAGTCCTGGAAATACACCTTCGGCACAAACCAATCGCCAGAACTCATGGCCAAATGGGACAAGCTCTCGTGCCAAGACCGTCTGGACCAGATTCGAGACCAGCTCACAGAGGAAGAGATGACCGTCCTTGAGGCGCAGCTCGTGCAGATGGGAGGGAGCTCCCCAGACAAGATGGGTCTCCTCGACGCGCTTCGTTGGTGGGTGCTGGGCTCCCACGCTCCCACGGGGCTCAATGACATTGCTCTGCACACCCGACTAGGCAGTGGAAATAGCGAACTGCACCGACGCATCTTTGAGCACGCTCTGTCCACGGGCAGCCTCTCATACAGCTTTAGCACTCCGGTGCAGCGCATTGAGGATGATGGCAGCCTGGTCACCGTCACAGCCAGGAACGGCCAAACCTGGAAGGCCAAATCAGTCATCTGCACCGTACCACTCAACGTCTTGTCATCGCTCGATTTCTCGCCTCCACTTCCCGCTGACAAGGTCGTAGCTGCAGAGGAGGGTTCCGTCAACAAGTGTAACAAAGTCCACATAGACTTCAATGGGCCGGATCTCTTGTCGTGGAGCTCCCTCAGTGCTCCAGGAAAGGGCATGGTTGCTGCTTTTGGCGATCATCTCACTAACGCTAACAATTCCCACGTAGTCGCCTTTGGTCCAGATCCAGAAACACCGAGGGGGATAGCGTTAGAAGACACAGACGCTGTCAAGTCCGCCATTCTTCATTTGCTGCCCAAGGAGAGACAAAACGATCTTATCGTCAATAGAATTGTAAGTCATTCCCTTCGCAGTTGATGACTCACCGATACTGACCATATCATCAGGTGTCTCATGACTGGAATAAGGACGAGTTCTCAAAGGGCACATGGTGCTATCTCCCAACGAATTTTACGACCAAGTACCTGACAGCACTTCAACGAGCGCACGGCAATGTCTATTTTGCCAGTGCCGATTTCTCAGATGGCTGGCGTGGTTGGATCGATGGTGCAGTGCAAATCGGCATGCAAGCGGCTCATCAGGTTATTCAAAAGCAGAGGCCTTCTCCCCATGTCATCACCAAGGAGCCCAAGTTGACAAATGGTGTGAGTGCATTGTAACCCGGGTACCAATATCCTTGATATGCTCCCTCTCAGACAATCAAGGGGTAGTTTACTCAACATGAATTTATCTCGTAAGACTCGTATCCAAACTTGATACACTCATTCCATTCTTGTCTAGTCCAGCACCTTTCTGTATCTCTTCCGCTCCTGATCCCAGTTCACTGATCCATTCTTGATATTCTCTGGAGCCAAAGCTTTGAGAAGTTGAACATCAACTGTGAGGTCCTTTTCCTGTCTCTTGAGCGTGAGTCGATGCTCTTCAATGCGACCTAGCATGATGTTGACCGCAGGTGCCTCGTTTTTGGCGGCCAGTATCAAAGCCGTCACCACCGACACGTTCGTTGGCCCTTTCGGCCATCTAGGAACGTCGCCTCCAACGAGTAATCCCAGAGAGCAGATATTTCGATCGATTCTAGTTCAAGGAGTTGAAGAGAGAGCCCTGCTTAGCATTGTCGACTGGATTGCTTACATCCCGCTCAAATTATATCCAAACGTCGTAGGGTCGGTCCTCGTTCAGGGCATCGAAAGACGTAACCCACTCGCATACGCAAGAAAATCACCGTCAATCTTAGTCGATCTGGCCACTCTTGCCCCTTCCCGCTCCTACACCAGACTATATTTGCTTCCTTACTGTGTTCAAAAATTCCATGAAGCTAGAAATATTGCTGTCTTGTGAGACTGGGCATAGGGGTTACTAGGGACCATGTTCACGACTTTGAAGAGGTGAATACAGTGGCATTATGTGCAGTTCGGGGTTGACAACATGTCAACCAAGGATGACAGGGAGAGGAGGGGCTGTGTATTCCTACTAGCTAACCCTTCTGTCGGCCAGAAGTGAGAGAGCTTGCTTGATAAGAGATGCCAGCTACTTGATAGGCTGTTAGTTTGTATTGAAGATCAACAAGCAGCTGTACACTTTTGTGTGCCGCATATTAATTAACTCGTTGGAACCAACAGCGGGAACCTCCATCGTTAGTAATTACCTATAGAGTACGAGCCCACGCAGTGTAACCTGGTCGTATCACTTCATCCTCCCCTCTTTCTCAACATCGTGTCGACCTATTCCGGTTCCATGACCCCGCAGTAATACAATATCGACTCTTGCATACCCAGTTACAAGCTACTCATGGCATCGCTATGTGGATATCTTGGGCCGTTGGAACTGGAAATTCATCTCCCCGTCCGTCCCTACTGCAGAGCATGTGGTTTCGGCTTCGAGGTTGGAGAGCTGTTCGTTTACCGTGCGTGCCCATCGCCCCATCTCACCACCGCAGCGGCCCTTTTGCATCATTCTGCTTATAACGTTATCATTTTGCGTAGTTGAAACCAGCCGGGTCCCAACTCCAATTCGATTCAAGTCCGTGGTTCCTTTAAATTCCCATCCAAGGGCCTCCAGGGTTCGGTTTACGGACGATGGCACCTGTGCCGGGAACAGTCCTGATATAAGTGCCCTTCCTCCGACGCAGCGACAATCCACGCGTAGATATTGCAAAGGCAATGACTCTCGCTACGGATCTCTGTTACTTACCAATCCTTCGCTCCCTCCCAGCTGAAATTGCACAGATTGTTTGGGCTTGCTCGGAATCTGCTATTTCTGGCGCTATGTTTCGATACTATGACTTGTCGACCGCATGACGACGACTGTCAACGAAGAGAGTGAAGAACTCGCCGTTCACGACATTACCGATGTTATATCATAGGAACACAGTCTCTCACCGACTCTTGCCTCGGACTCGTATTCCGCTACGCGCGGCCCAATCTTTGGCATTGGAATAGATTCGCGTGGAATTACTCGCATCGAGAGACTGTCCGAGTCACCTTCACTCTCAACCTCTCAGTCTGATTCTTTTGCTTACATCGTTCAGACCGAGCCCGTTGTAGAATTACAACCCATGGCCTAGCTATAGTACTCGATGCTTCTGATCATTACTCACTCTCTTTCCTCGGGGTTGGATCTGATAACAGCCGCTGTGTCCAAATCAAGCCGAATGTTCCATCTTCCCCTGTACCCTCCTTCACATTTGTGAGGCACCCCACTTTCTCCTCAGCGCCTCTCACAGGGGTTGCCAGTGCCCAGATCTCCCGTCAGTCAGACACTGGGCTCTGCCGGGGCATGCTTTTGACGTATAGCAATGGCGGTCAACGCGCACTTGGAGAGTGTCGCGTTGGAGTTGAGGAGTCGGTCAACTGAAGGGACCCTCTGCGTATTTGCATCGCCAACCTCAAGTATAACCCGCCAGGGAAAAGATACCGACTTCGAGGAACAAAGGTGGAGGCGACTCATTCTTCGGGGCACGAACATGGGTTCCAGACTGGGAATGCCTTCCGATGAAGGGCTTTCTAGAGTTTTGGTATCACCGCTGGCAGTCAGAACTCCGCCATGTTGAAGGGGATTAACTGATATCGACATCCCTTTATGATTACATTTCTCAAGTTTTTAACTTATATCTGACTCATCCGATAAGATCAATCTATGTGCCCACTCCAGCTATATAGAAACGGAATGAGCTTCGGAGCAGTCTATTTTTGCATACCCAGTTGATATATAAGCCACTCATGCTTATCTTATTTAATTATTGTCTATATATTATTTCTCAATTTTTCATTTTTTTTTTCCCTTTATCCCAACTTGTTACCGATTCGTGAGCGCCGAGCGAGATTTTCGCGGACCGAATCAAGCGTCCAAACAATTGCCAATCCGTATGGTATCACGAACGTCAAATTAACCCGTCTATGTCAGATATGCCAATTCCCCGATTGCGCCAAAAAATGAGTCGAGAGATCCAGTCTATGCCCAGTTTATGCAATATTCGTTTCGCTTAGAAAATCACTCCAACCTTCCAGCCCATGCGGTGAACTCTGGCTGCGAGAATAAAGCTCGTGCCAACAAAACAGAAGACACCGGCGAAGATCTTGATACCCCTCAATCCATTGGGAAGATCGATAATGGCACCGTTGATCGGGTTCGTGGTCAGACCGCCAATAGACGAGATGAAGAAGACAATGCCGGTGCGGAATCCGATTTCGGGGAGGGGTGAGATCTGGGATACCAGAGGCGCAATGAGGGAGACGTAGGCGCCAGAGCAGAAACCGAAGAGAGCTGCAAAGGCAATGAGTCCAGCGTTGCTGCTGTCCGGGATCCAAAGAGCCAGGATCCAGACAACAGTCAGGTAGCAGACGACGATGAAGATGTTGTATTTTCCGATCTTGTCGCCCATGATGCCGGAAAAGATACGACCGAACAAACTGGCTGCGTTTAGAATGGGAATGAGATATTCGACGAGGCCGACGTCCATGCCGACTTGGAGTGCCTGGACAGGGAGGTAGTTGATAGGCACGTAGATGCCGTAGGTAAAGCAAAAGAAACCGGCGATGAGGAGGGCGAATTCAGGCTCACGAAGAGGCTTGAGGAGCTGAGCTTTTGTGATCTTCTGAGGGTTGGGGGGGTGGCGAGCGCGGACGGTGACGTTTGCGACGATGAGGAGGCCGAGGATGAGAAAGGCGCAGATTCGCATGGCCCATGGGAAACCGTGTTGACGGATGAGACGGGTGACCATGATGGGGAAGATGACACCTCCCAGACTGGAACCAGTGGCGAGGATACCGAAGGCAGCGCCGCGGTTTTTGTCGAACCAGCCGTGGATAGTGTTGAGGGCTATGGTGTATTAGCGATTGAGGTGCATCCGGGGGAACGAACTGAAGCTCACCTGGCTGAAAGATGGCAGACACGCCAATGGCAGAGCAGATACCCTGGGCAAGCAGAATCTGGTAATACTCGGACCCAAGCGAAGCCATCATGAGGCCAAAGACGTGGAAAAAGGTGCCAACCATGATGAGTTGACGGGGACCGTACTTGTCGTACAGCACTCCAATGATGGGGCCCTACTCAATTAGCTTGAGTCTTGACAAAGAGTAGTGATTACTTACCATGCCCATCATAAAGAAGATCTGGAGGGAAGGGATCCAAGAGATGGTACTAGGCGAGAATTGTTTGAGAAGAACATTCTGGTAGTACTCCTGAAAAGCTCCGACACCTGATGCGAGTTAGAACACGAAGTGATCGAAGTGAGAAAGATGGCTGAGGGGCAAACATACTGTTAATCCAGCCAAAACTGCAGAATGATGTGCACCATGCACCCAACACGACCAACCAAGCCGTCCTGCCGCCATCGGGGGCATCGTTGTGCCACGCCTCTGCCGGAGGGGCGGCCTCTTCCAGATCGGTCTGGTCTAGGGATGAAGCCTTTTCGTTTACCTCGTTGTTTGCATCTGGGAGCTGGGGTTGGAGGGTAATGCCAGTCATTGTCGAGTTTGCCGACGAATCTAAGTGCTCTTGCTTCGACATGCTGGGCAACCGAGGGATAGTGGTGATCTGATTAATGGGGGTGTCCGAATAAGGGATGGTTGACGATCTGCCGGGAGAGATGCAAAAGCCAGGACTAAAGACGATGAAGGAAAGACTGGTGAATTATAAAGTATTAAAAGTGTCGACGGCCGGATACCATGGAAAGATCGCCAAGCAAGGTCGATCTCCGAAACGCCTCTCGGTGCTGAAGAATGGGATGAAGAGGTGAAGAATTCGGCCCCGACAAAGGCTTTTGAAGAATTTGCCCAACGACGGCTTCTTCTCGCTCTTCGGACTTGCCATGCTGGTACTTTTCTTCTTCGTCAGGGGTGTTATTGTCAGGCTTCCATTCGGCGACGGCGCCTGTTCTCAGACCGAGGCCGAAGGGGCCAAACGGAACATCACCAACAGATCCGCAGTGGAGCTTTCATCTCGAAAAAATTACAAAAGTACGAGGACGGTGCGGGCCGCTGACGATGTGAAGGATTCTCGGACATGGCATGTTGGACGGACAATTGGGTATATGCCGGTGTTGGTGACTGAAGCTCGGTGAGAAGCTGCCTTGGAGTCGGGCATTTTGCTTTCAGCCGCAGTTTCGGATGCAACCGTCGTTGACAGCCAGGGATGGGCTTGAAGGCGGCGTTGGTTTGGTTTGAGATGGCGTTCTGCTAATGGAAATAATTGGTGGAAATGCCAGTTATGGGATGTTGCACAGGAGGCGGACATGAACCAACGGCTGCAATAGCGGCTCGCGTAATGTTCTGACGCATTGTCCCTATAATGCTGGGTAATTCTAGAAATAGCATAGACATCTTGATGGATGAGAGATTTGGCCTGACCACAACTCCTCGGCCTTGAGAGCTTATCCTGCGGACTCTCGTCTCTCCTTCTAGCTATCTCTCTGCTCACACACTCCTCCCAGCTGCAACAGCCAACAGGCCATGACGAGTGTGACGCCTCCGCTCTGACCGATGACGGGATTGTCGATGCTCCACGTGCCTCCACCCATGTCATGATTTCTAAGGCCGAGGCGCGAGCTCAATCCCTTAGCACCGGACTCGCTCGGCTCGCTCCTTAAAGACGCACCGACGCCGAAGCACCCTCATGTAGACCCTTTCCAATCCTGCCCTGTGTCTGCCAGCGCACCGAAGACCACCGAGAGATCAGATTCAGCCCAGTGTGTTTCTTGGCAACACGCATAACCAGACCCTGCAGTCTGCTCGAATAACCGTCCGTTTCAAGACATGTCTGACCACTCACGTTCTCCATCGGCGGCCGGTCGCCGGGTGGAGCGGTCCTGTGTGATATGTCATCGTCGCAAAGTCCGCTGCGACAAACAGTCGCCGTGTTCGCAATGTGCACGCGGCGGATACTCTTGTTTCTATCCAACAGTAGGACCGCCTGTTCGTCGTGTGCGCAAGACGACAATCACAGACGTCGCAAGCCGCATCACGGAATTGGAAAAGACGCTCATTGCCGTGTCGAGGGAGCATGAAGTCCAATTGAGCATCCGCGCTCCGTCATTGAGCACAGGCTGCACAGCATCGCCGTCTATTGAGCAGTCAGCACCGCCCATCGGCTCCGACGATGGTGACAATAATCAGAATCAGAACCAAGAAGAGGTTCTGCTGAAAAAAGGCTCATCCAGCACGTATTTCAACGAAGTCTTGCTCTCTCGTGTCATTGAACATGTATGTTGCATGCCAACTGGCATCCTGTCATATCTAACTGGCTTGCATTAGGAGCATGATGTCCGGTCAGTGTTATCAACGCCAAAGAGTCAATCCTTGCACATACCTGCTTCGTCTCCATTCAATGCCATGGGCATCTTGTCCAGCAAATGTCTCGATGAGCCTTTGACCAACTACCTCCCCCCCAAAGCCACGGCAACCAAGCTATGGGGAACGTATGTAGAATGTATAGACCCGAGCTCCAAAGTTTTGCATATTCCCACGGACGAAATCACCATTTACACGGCCATAGACGATCCGAGTAAGGCATCGACTGAGACGTTGGCATTATGCTTTTCCATCTACTATGCGGCGACTCTTGCCCTGGACTCTTCAGATGTGCTAGGCATCTCAAAAGCGGAGCTGCACGAGAGGCTGCACCGCTTCAAGCATGGCTTGGAGCAGGCACTTGCGCTCAGTGAGTTCCTGGAGAGCCCAACCGTCGTCTCGTTACAGGCTTTGACAATCTACATGGTACGTGAGGAGCCCAAGAAGTGATTAGATGAGGTACTAATCGGCACGCCTTAGGTTGCTTTACGAGTTCACAATACCGGACGAGGCATTTGGACGTTGAATGGTCTCGTTATTCGAGCTGCGCAGTCCATTGGTCTTCACAGAGACGGGAAAGTGCTGAATCTCTCACCTTTCGAGTCGGAGATCCGACGTCGCCTATGGTGGCGGTTATTGTCTCTAGACGGCCGAGCAGCCGAAGATTACGGCCTGCAAAACATCTCAGATCACAACTTGATTGTCGGGGTCGATCTGCCTCTGAACGTCGAAGACGGCGATCTTTACCCAGAGATGAAGGAATTGCCAGCTCCCCGTCTCGGCTACACCAAGATGACGCTGGTTCTGGTCAACATCGAGATTGCGCGCGCGTGGAGCCAGCTGCTCCATGCTGGTTCGCCCACAGGTGCAAATAGAGAGCCATTTCGAGCACGTATCGTGAAAGAGGCCGCGGACAAGCTGAGTGACATGCTCTCGCGATGCAACACTGTCGTGCCGCCACAACGCATGGCTGCGGGCGTTTCCAAGTTCATTCTTACGAAACTCGACCTCGTATCTCGGCAGAGAGATGCGATGAACTATGCTATTGAAGATGACCCGCAGAATCTAGCTGCCGAAGAGTACTTCTTCGAGGCCGTGAGCGTTCTCGAAGCCGCCGACCTTCTCTGGTCTGACGAGCTCCTCCGACCGTATCGATGGTCCATGCATGCGTATCGTCAATTCCAGATGATGCTGTATATTGTGTGGTATCTCTGCGTGCGGCCACACGATCCTCAGGCGGATCGAGCACTGGCCGCGGTCGAGTCTCATCTAGACAAAGGTCGAAAGCTGGACGATGGAGCTCCCCACGAGTCCAAGTGGGTGGTCATAATGGCGCTCAAGGCGAAAGCGACGGCTATCGTGGAGGCTACGAAGAAGGCCAATGAGGCCTCGGCTACTGGTGCGCCGTTGACACCACAAGATGTCGACGATGGTCTGGGACTTACTCTTTGGAAGAGCGCAGATGGGAACGGAGAGCAGGATCCTCACGCGTCCCAAGGACTTCTGGATTGGAGGACCTTGTTGGAGGACTTCCAATTCGATCCAAGCAACTTGTCCATCGTTTAAGGGTAGGAGTTGCTACATGTATACGAGTAATGGCGTGTGTACAATAGTTTACAGGCATGACGTTGCGGGCGATTTGAAAACTTTGTAATTATGTAGATATTTACGCCGCACTAATGCTGCCACAGAGATATCATAGATTAACATGGGCTGGAATGGATGATTAAAAACCAAAGTAATCGTAGTCTCGCAAAATGTCCCCCAACTCTGGGAACTGCAAAAGCCGGTTGTCATCCAAAAACTGAGCCGCCTGAGCCAGGTCAAAACCTTGGTCGATGGATGTAGTAAGATCCAGCTGGCCGGCCGTCGGAGTAAAAGAGTCCAGGTAAGAGCCGTTGTGAGATGGGGCAAAACCCATAGTACTGGGCTGCGTGGTGGCTGGTTGATCGTTGCCCAGGACAGCCGTCTCAATGACTTCAGATGCATCTCCATGCCGAGAAGTTTGCTCTTCGCGTGCTTGTGATGTGTTTTCTTCAGCCGCGTCATTTGACCTCGGTTTGGTTGAACTGAGACTTCCCGAGTCCTGGGCGCTCGTTGCCCTTAACGACGACTGCCTTTGCTCTTGTCTTTGTGACTGAATGTTTCTCACCACATCTTGGATACCTTGCAACTTATCACCCAGCCTCCGCGTAATGGGTGACTGTGTCGATAATTGCTGGACAAGCTCAATGGCAGCAACGACATCTTCAAGGCAAAATACAGTTGGCGCAGCCCCTTCACAGCACATGATGAGGAGAAGAGACGACAAAGCCGTCTCTAGGAAGTGGTTAAACGCCTTGTGTTGAGCGTGGTAAATAGTCGTCTCTCTTGCCAACCTAATGAGAATGCGGAGAGTATCCTGGGCGACATCGGCCATGACATTTGCACTCGACGGGCTAAAGCTGTGCTTCTCAGCTTGCACGGCGAGTTTCCGAAAGATTAGCGTGCGCATCTGGTTCGCTCTGAGGTAGAGCATGAGGCGAAGCTTGTACTCCCCGCGCGTCTCCTTGGATTCGTCGAGTTTGTCCTCAATGCCGCCGAACTGGAGTCTTGGAGGCAGATTGCGCTGCCATTGGAGCAGTCTAAAGTTGAGAAAGTCTCGAGTTGACTCGGATACTGTAGGTTGTTGGACGGAGGAATCCAAGACCGATCTGCGAACCTCGGATGCGATGTTGCAATACGAAATCATATTCTTCAAGTATGCACTCGACAGCGAGTCGTCCTGGGCGTTTAGTTAGTAAGGGTGTTGAGGAAGAGCATGATACATAGTCATACCGGGAAACTAGCGTGCTGGCGTATATCTGAATCCTGAATAGCGAATGGCATTCCTGTGCCAAAGCTCCATCGTCGATCGAGAGTATACGCCGACCAGTACATCTTTTCGCCTATTTCTGCGAGTTGGGGTGAAGTCGACTGAGTGTCATCCATAGAACTGCGACAGCTCAGTTCTTGAATGAGGCGCATGACGACACTTATCCCTCTCCAGGCTCGAATCTCCCTGTCGGTTAAGAAGAAGTAAGTGCTCTAGAGGTTATGTTAGAATGAGGGTCGCTTTGAACGTGTGAGAAAACGGCCATACGCTGAGAATGAGTAGTGATAAATCATCCTTGTCGGCGCCATTCAGTTGCGCCCTGCCCGTGACGGTTGTGAAGATTTCTTCGGCCAATGCGTTCACTACATCGCCTGCAGCAGAGTCTGCGAGAATAGACACGATGGCGTGAACCATGAGGGCCAAATCCTCGATTCTTTCGCTCCCTCGGGCCCTTGAGGTCTCCTTGCCAAACGTCTCTTGTTTTGCCAATCTGATTCTCCGCTTCAGATTTTCAACGTCAAGGTAAGGATATTGCAAGCCAATTTCGTCTTCATAGATGGACAAGACCTCAGCCCAGTGGTCGACGTCAAGGCATGCAAGAACTGCCCCTGGGTTTCCGCGGCGATTAATCATGTCTTGTAACATGTCAGACCCTATTGACGTTTTCCGTCGTTTCTGTCGCGGCGCACTGGCTTGTTCGGGACTGAGGGCAGTGAGACGTTTTTCGGCAAGTCGAATGTAATAATCAGAATCACCAAGTCGATCTGAGAGGGATGGAGCTGCCGGTTCGCTCACCCGGACCCCGGGGGCTGGGTCTACCGTGACGGAGGCTGACTGCCATTGCTCTTTGTCTACCGTTTCCTCGGAGCCTTGGGTACTGGCTCCGTTGCTAGGACGGGGTTAGTATGTCAGAATAGAAGAGGCTCTGTCAAGAGATGAGAATCGAGCCCATGAGCAACTTACGACAAACGACGGGATGATCGGAATCTAGTGGAGCGTAGGTACACGCACTCATGTTCGCTGTCGCGGCACCCTTTGCAGGGATTTTCTCCGCTGCACTTGATCTTGCGGCGTTGGCACTTTTCACTGCCGACATTTCTGCATCAGTAGGGACTCCTCACGCGAGAGCCTCGCTCAAAGTCAGGCATGGATGTCGTACCATGCAACAGCCGTGTACGGGAAGCGCCTCTTCCTCAGGTTGGCCATCTTTGGCTGCTGGACCTGTGTCGCCATTTGCAACATGAACTCCGCGGTTATCGAGGCTACCCCGGATATTTGAGTGCGGGGAAAAAGGAACCGGATGAGCCCCCGCCGGCGTTGGCTCTAGGTGAACCTGGCAACCAAGCAAGCCGGCCTTAACGCAGTTCAGGTTGGTCAGCTCTGACGTAGATATCCAACCTCCCACTGCGGTAGTCAGCTTTCTCAGACATCTCCAATTGGACGTGGCGCTATCGCCATGTCCCGGCATGTCACGCCCATCCCTCGCCTCTCGAGTGCCGGGCAGACAAGAAGCGCTCCACTACTTTCCGCCAATCACGGAAGAATCATCACTCTATTCTGATTGTCAACGATGATGATCAACGTCTCTACCTGAGATCCATATACTCCTAATAAGACTGAAGACTGGACGACTTACAAACTGATCATGAACTCAGACGTTGTCGACGATGCATCTGCGTGGCCTAGCCAGGGCCGTTATTGACACATCGCGTGCTGCCTACTTCGAGCCTTAGAGCAAGCGCCTACCGACGCAAACTCCGTGAAAGTCAAGTAAGGATATCCATGTCACACTGGGTGCGACTGTAGAGTCTACGACACTGGTGTCGATCCTCGATTCTGGCGAGAGGAGTCGCACGGTCATGATGCAACGGGATTTGGCCTGAGAGCTTCATCATGGTATGCTGATCAATTTACCTGACGTTGATTGAATGCGCAATTGTCGCGTGTTTTATGCGTGCAAAATGCAGGGTAGGTAGATGGGGCGATGCCATCAACAATTCGGAAAGCGCCCAAATTCGGTCAACTCCGCGGCGGCGCCGAACCCGCGGGGTTAGATCCGGGCGACTTACATAATTCCAATCCCTGGTACGAACCTAATTCACGGGGCCGGCGAAATAGTTGCTCCTCGGAATTGGAAACAGTCTCTGATGCGGCCATGTTTGATAAGTTAAGGCGGCTGGACTATTAATTATCGCCTTCGCCTCTCACTTTCTCCTTCTGTCCGTACATCTCTCATCATCTCTGAACCCATCATATCACACACGTACAACCTACAACATGAAAGCCCTCGTTGCCAACCGATACCTTGCCACTCGGGTCCTCAACCTCGTCCGTGGTAAAGCCATTGGCCAGGGCGGCCGAGTGCAAGACATTCCCATTCCTACCATTTCGCCCAACGAGATCCTCGTCAAAGTCAAGGCTGTCGCCCTCAACCCTACCGACTTCAAGCACCTAGATGGCATCTCGCCTCCGCATTCCATTATAGGCTGTGACTACGCCGGCGTGGTCCATGAGGTTGGCAGCGCAACTACGTCATGGAAACCTGGCGATCGCGTCGCCGGCGGCGTACACGGGGGCTTGTTCCCAGATAGGGGGACCTTCGCCGAGTACGTCAAGGTCGATGCCGATTTGGCGTGGAAGATCCCGGACGACATAAGCGACACGGACGCTACTACTTACGGCGTCTCGGCGGTGACGGCCATGCTATCATTGAATCTTCGACACGGCATCCCTTTTGTCAGTGGCGACCGCCCAACCCCTCGCGATGAGGCCATCTTCATTTACGCTGGCGCCACTAGCGCTGGGCTATTCCACATCCAGCTCGCAAAAGCAGCTGGGTATACTGTCGTCACTACGGCCTCGCCGCGTTCCTTTGACGTGGTCAAGAGATACGGTGCCGACGCCGTGTTTGACTATCGGTCAGACACGGTGGCGGCCGATGTGGTCAAGGAATACCCCAACATGTCCAAGGCGGTCGACTGCTTTTCCGAGGGCAAGTCGACCGCCATCTGTGCTGAAGTGCTCAGGCAGAGCGGCGGCAAGGTAATCACCCTCCTGCCAAATGGCAAGTCAAAAGTTCCTGGCGTGACATACGAGCTGGTCATGGCATACACGGTGTTTGGGCACGCCTTTCAATGGCTGCCGCCTATTGGACCTAAATTTGAGGCCAAGCCAGCGGATCGTGAAGGTCTAGCTCGCTTCTGCAAAGACTTGCCGAAGCTCACAAAAGTCTTGAAACCGATACCGACTACTGAGCAGAAGGAAGGCTTTGAGGGGATCTTGGAAGGACTGAACAAGCTGCGAGCGGGCACTGTTTCTGGGGGCAAGCTGGTCGTGAAAATGCCGGCTTAGATGCGATGACCTAATATCAATGAAGTTCCTTTTCATAGTTATCTCCAATGACCTAATATCAATGAAGTTGCTTTTTATAGTTATCTCAAATGTCTCTATTTCTCTCTATACATAACGAGCTTTCTGATCCGAGTTCAACCAGGAGCTAATCCGCATGCCCATCTACAACGCTCCAGTTCGTCGTCTAAACCTTGACGCATTTGAAGAAGATGAAGCCCGAACCGAAAATGCTATTAGTCCTTAAGAGCCTGCAAAAGTCCAGTAAAGGCTCTACCGAAAAGGGCCTCCGCAGGTTCCCGACCGATAACGCTGAAGTACTCGTGCGCCTCATTGCAACCCGTTTCGGGCCTGGCCTCCTTGTCCTCTTGATCTGCTTTGACCTCATTACTCTTCTTGATTTTCTTTCCATTTTTGCCCTCCTTGCCCTCCTTGCCATATTCGCCTGTTGCCACTGCCGCGTCTCTCCCAGCTTTGATGAGCAAACTCAGCTTAGACTCGTCCTTCCACTTATGATCACCCCCCAGTAGCCTATCCTCTAACGCCCCCAACTTTTCCCTTTGCTTCCAGTTTGACTGGATTGTATCCTCGTTCTTGTTAATACGCATCTGGGTCTCATCAAGCTGTCCCTTGATGAAAGCCTTCAACGGGACCAATGAGGGCTCTTCTTGCCAACCTTTCAGATCTTCTGTGAAACGTTTCAATGTCTCCTTTTCAGCGTCGTGCCTTTTCTTCTTCTCCTCTATTTCCTTTCGTCTACCCACGCACGCCCATGATAACGAGGATTTCGGCACGGCATCGGAGCCACCGCCTCCCAGCTTGGACTGAAAGCAGAGAAAGAGACGTAAGCGTATGTCAGGGCTGGGTTCATGCTTCGCTTACCTGGATACTGCAAAGAATGGGGCTCTTATCTTTCCTACGTAGCGCAAAGATGAGGTCGGGGCCAAAATCGTTATGCGGCATGAGGAAGCTTGCGCAAGGCTGACGGCTGTTTTCGATATCCTCCAGCCATCTCTTCAATAAAGAAGTCCACTGCGGGAATGTTTTGTCAGACTTCTTCACCGTTTGGAGGCCAGTTATAAGTGTGGAATCTTCGAGGCCGTGAATCCTTTGCCCCTGACCGTTCTGAGCCTGGCCAAGGCTGACCAAGACGCGTCGGCGTCTCTCTTTCCACTCCTCCTGGAGTTGACCTCCCCCATGCAAGGAGGCGGTGGAACTAAGAGGAGAATCGGTAAAGAACTGACGCAGTTGCTATAGATTGTAAAAAGATCATCAGTACTCGTCTATTTGTTTTCAAAGCCCATGCAAAGGTGGAATAAGATCAACAAGACAGAACTCACTACCGCCATGAAATACTCCGCAGGATGGCCAAGACCAGTGCGGCTTGAAGCCCCTATGATGGAATGGATAAGTTCTTCCTCAAGGCGGTTGCCCAGAAAGAAGCGAATGATGGCGTCAATAACCACACGCTCATTGATCTGGGCGTTGAGTGTAAGATCCGCGACCGTAAAGGTGAACTCATTCTGCATTAACTTGTCAAGGTCGCGAGATACCATGCTGGTGATACAAAACCTGTTCTTCATCAGCTCTTTTGGTAGTTCGTGAATGGTGTTCACTTCCATTGACTCATCCGGCTTTAGCCTGACGGAAAGCCGCGTCCACTTCGTATTCTCGCCCTCCGTGACGATCTCAAGGTGATGCGAAGAGAGAGTCTTTTTCAGCGCATCGTGTCTTGTTTTCTTCGCACTCTGAGCCGCTGCAAAGGCCTTCCTACCACCTTCCGGCAAGGTAGCCATCATGATGTCGACAACAGTAAAGCCTTTCTTTACCATCTTGGGCGTGAGCCTATTGAGTTGGACGCCGTCAATCGTCAAGTCGCCTTGAGCTGCTTTGGCCAGCAGATATATCAGGGCATCTTCGGTCTCATCGATGATGGTATCGTTGAGAGGACGATTCGTCTTACGACAAGCTGATGCCCGATCATTTCTCCTGCTGACGATGGTGAAATTCGTGGCTAAGTCGGTCACCAATTGACTAATCTTGGAGGTCACTGTCGCAAAACCCTGATGGACGAGTTCCATGTCGCTTTCCTGGTAGAACACATGAGCCGAATCTCGAATGTCTGCCGAGATCGCCGCCTCCAAGAGTTTGTTTAAGAGCTCCGCCCCGTCTCCTCGCTGCTGAACGGCCCGTAATCTGTCCATCAGATGAATTATCACAGTATCATACGTCCCCTTTGCCAGGCCGCGTACTGTATTATCGCTTAAATTGCAGCCTCCCGGTTCTTCCAAGATCTTGTCAGCGAACATGGCAGTCCACTTGATCCTTCCCCAGAGAGAGTGGGCGTGTTTGGCTGCCATATCCAGAACTGGTGGTTTGAGGCCTCGAGCACTCAGCACTTTTTTCGTATCGGCCTCTTTCATGATGAGTGGAAAGTTTCCGACTGATCTGTAGGATCGATCGTTGAAGAAAGGGTGCCAAGGTCCTATGTCTTCCGCCATGCTGGCTCGAAGCTCTTGAGCTTTGGATATGTTGAAGGACGTTCCCGCGAAAATTGCTTGCCGAAAGTATCCAGGCGCAGAGTCGGTGATTTTGGCGTGGTTAGACCACGATACCAGAGCATTAGCAAATATGGTGTCCTGCTCTCTCTTGCCTCCGCCTAGACTATACCGCAAGTCCTCTTGTGCTTCATCGATACAGACCCAATCCACCACCATGAATTTATCAGGATCCGGATGTGGATCATCGCTCCACGGGTCCGGGTCAAATAGCTGCAAACCTTCATCCGGCTCGCTTGACATGGATAGAGACAACAGTCGGAAGACTTGCAAGAAGGGATCCCATTTACCACAGCTGAGTTGAAAAGAAAGCCACCGCTTTTCGGACGATTCAGGGCCTCCCGTTTGGCGAAACGAGCTGTATACTCTGTGGCGTGCGTCCAAGATATTGGCCCACCATGCTTGGCAAAGACTAGAAGTCCAGGCGACTTTCTCTTCGTAAGGCTCAAGTAAAGGTTCGATCCACTTTAGCATCTGAAATAGCTCGTAAGTGTCTCTTGAAGCTCCTTCGAGGATCTTTGGGTCCATAATGTTCTGGCCCACGTTTCCTGCGCGAAGTGCAGAAGAGACCATGTAGTATCCATACTGGTGGGAAAACTTGTGAAGGATAGACGTCGTTTTACCCGAGCCGGAAGGAGCAAAGACGAATTGGAGACTGGCGTCGTCGAATAGTTCTCCGAATCGTTCCTGAATACCAGACTTGGCAACGTATCTTGTTGGTATGATGCTGTCACATCCGTCTATGTACCGACCGATTGGCGCACTGAGGAGGTTTTGGAAGTCTTCCAGTCGATCGTAGAAGATCCAGCGTAACCCGATTGCGAAGGGCGTGCACCCTTTGGCACAGTCGTGTAGTCTGTGAATGGGTATGCGTTTTTCCATAAATTGTCGAAATGCGCCAGACTCAGGCTCACTCTGCAGTCTCGTCTGCACAAAGTACGACGTCTCCATGGCGAGCCTTTCAAAAGTGACCCAATCCCCTGCTTGAATCGGAAAACACTCTTCGAGAAATTGGCGGTATTGTGGCAGGAGAAGGGAACTGGCCAACGAATCGGGAAATTTCCGATGAAGTTCTTCGAGCGCTTCGCGCCTGTCAAATGAAAAGGGATATTTTTCGCCGTAACTCTCCCTATATGTACTCATCTTAAAAGCACTGTGCATTTGTCGGATTAGATGATCAGGATCGTCGTAGTGTAGTTCCAGCAGCAAACAGAAACGATGCGGCCGGGTATCCCTGCATCTATCAAATAGCCTGTGAACAGCTAGAGTCCGGATTAAGCGTTTTGTTTACCAGGTCAATTTTGTTAGCCAACCTATCGCATAAACAAGGTGCAAGAGGTTGGCTCTCAGCTCACCGTACGTCCACCTCTTTGTGGAGGTGAAATCCACCGTTGGATTAGAGTCACCGAGGCTCGTGAACTCGATCCCGGAATTGTCGATGAATTCTTGTTTGCATAACTTGATATACTCCTCCAAGTCGCCGTCTGAGGAACTTGGGGGCTCAGCCTGATTTGCCATTTCGATTACCAGAGTAATATGGCAAGTAATTGACAACACGGGGCGGAAAGGCCAGGTTATGAAACCGGCAGATGATGATTGATCCGTATATCATACCCAGCCGGGACGGTGATGGGCATTTGCACTATGAGACCAACGACCAAGAATATATATTACTGAAAAATCCAGCCTCTCTCCACAAATGGTGGCTACACACACTTGGCGCATCTCGCGAAGGAGCTCGGTGCTAGCGAAGTGGCTGCAGTGTTTGCTGCAGGTAGAAGCAGATTAGGAAAAGCTGTTTTGAAAACAAAACTTAACTGGCCATCCCGCCAGCCCAAGAGCTTGAAATATCCACAGAGCTGAGCGGCTGAGTACGGTCATGCGGGCGTACGGCCCAGGACGGAGCGGCAACCTTGCGACAGCGGGCTGGTGAAAGAATTGGGATTGAAGCGGGGGTAAGAACTTACGAAGACCCTGAGTCTGGGAAAACGTCGTCACTCCTACCTTAGGTACGGACTCGGGGACAACAGTTCATAGACTCAGATGATAGTGAACTTCCAGTATGCCTGCCTCCCCGGATACCTTGCTTACAAGCAGAGTTGTCAGGCTTCATGGCTGTCGCTGATATCGAGATGGTTCTTCATGCCGAGATCCCCACCCCGTTTTCAAGCAGCCACAGTCGATCGTCTCCGGTAAAGCTTCAAGAAGAAGCCATCCAACGAATCACGCGTTTACCGTGAGGCCACGACAGAAGAGAAGCATAGATCAATACAGTACACAGTGATTGACAATATTTCGAGTAGGCACATTCACTCATAGCAACCATCATGCCGCATATGTAGAAGAGGGCTGTTGGAGCAAGGCCGAAGGATGTGTGGGGAGCCGAAACTGAAAGAGCGTCTGCATATTTCGAGGCAATCGAATACTCGCGCACGTCTTTAATTCGCGCAAAGGCGTAGATGAGTTCCCTACAGTTGTTTTCTCTGGAATAATAAGTGCGTACCTCCAATGTATTGCTGTAAAACACACCCATACTAAGAAGGTGGCGAGAACCTCCTCTGCAATTGCCCCCAGCTGTGCTCATTATACAGCTCCTGTACCTTTTGACACGTATCAAGCGACCATTTCGTGACTCCCAACATCAGAGAGCTCTCAAACATGAACGCCATGCTGCCACCCCCCACCTTTTGCGCCTCCAGCTCCGCGTTGCTCGCCTTCTCGTACGTCTGCGCGTCTGGGCCGTGGGCGCCCATGACATTATGCAACGATGCGCCGCCGGGTTGAAACCCGCCCTTCCCTCCGGCTTTGGCGTCATAGTCGCCGGCGATTAAGCCCATGAACTCCGACATGGTGTTGCGGTGATACCAGGGCGGACGGAATGTGTTTTCAGCGACTAGCCAACGGGGCGGGAATATCACAAAGTCGGCGATGGCAGTGCCGGCCGTGGGACTTGGTGCCGTGAGAACAGTAAAAATGCTTGGGTCCGGGTGGTCGTAGCTGATGCTTCCGATGGTGTTAAATCTCCCCAGGTCGTATTTGTACGGATAGTAGTTCCCGTGCCAGGCGACAATGTCAAATGGGCTGTGTCCTTGCTTCGCATCAAACAAACGGCTGGCAAATTTGGTCGTGATGCGCCAGTCAGATTCATCATCCTCGTAGGCTGCCACTGGAGCCTGGAAATCTCTCGCGTTTGCGAGGCCATTTGAACCAATTGGGCCCAGCTCTGGAAGCTGGAAGTGGCCCTCGAAGAGCTCGAGGATGTAGCCACGGCTTGGGCCTTGGGGCAGGTCAACGCGATAGCGGATGCCGCGAGGAATCACAGCAATCTCGCCAGGCCGAACGAGAAGCTTCCCGAATTCTGTTTGGATGTCCAACGCGCCCTGCTGTGTGACAATGAGAAAGTCTCCGTCGGCCGAGTAAAACGCATGGCGTGAACCCATGTTCTTGCCGGCGCCATAGACGTAGATCGCAAGGCCTGACTTGACCGTGGCATCGCCAGCGCCACCAAGAAGACGGAGACCTGAAATGAAGTCGGCTTCTTCATTGATGTCGAAAGGGTCCCATCGTAACTGGTTTGGGACCTGCGTGAAGTGAGGGCCCCCATTATCCGCAGAATGCTCAAAGAGCTGGGACTTGTCTATCTCAAACGGCTCATGTGCTGCCGCTGGTAGGATTCGGTACAGCCATGACTGGAGATTGCTGTGTCTGGGCGCTGTGAAGGCTGTCCCCGAGAACTTTTCTGCGTACAGGCCATAGGGTGGTTTCTGGGGAGAATTGGCTCCGATGGGGAGAGCTCCAGCAATTGCCTCAGACCTATTGATCGGAATTAGATCATTATCAATAATAACTCTTTGCTTGTTCAAATATTTACATACTCGTGGTAACACCCAAATCCGTTTAGATATTGGTACTTGTCGGGAGTTTGGAACTCGGTGGGAGGCATTGTGAGGGCAGGGTCGCTTCGGTCAGGACAAGATGAAATGGTCAATCGCCCAAATTCTAAGAAGTTCAATTTTTCAGTGATGGTCTTTTGTACACCCCTCTAGCTGAAGTTATGTCTTTATGTTCGACTCGTCGACGGGTTCTTCACACTCATCGTCTCAGCTATCGAACAACACCACACCCCAGTCTAGCGCCACTGGAATCGGCCACGGAATCGGAATCAACCAACGGACTCGGACTCGGGACCATGCTACACTCTGGCGATCAATGGAACGGAACGAATCAAACCGATGCTTTCCCTTCCCCGCACTGGCATTCCAGTGCCAATGTAAGCGCAGCATCGAGGGTAATCCTCTGACCAGTGGTAGCCATCAGAATACATATTAAAGACAGCTCTATGGCTCAATTCATTTCCACTACACAGCGACTCTTCCCATCTCAATACGACCCCTCAACATGTCTCGTGAAATACTCTACGCAGCTGGCGTTGTAGCCATTTACTTGATCATCAAGTTGCTCAATGCCACCGATATCCCCAAGATCAAGCGTCTCCCAGAGATTCCAGGAGTGCCCATCTTTGGAAACCTGATACAACTTGGCACAGATCACGCTCGTGTGGCCCAGAAATGGGCTGCCAAGTATGGGCCTGTCTTTCAAACACGTCTTGGTAATCAGGTAAGATGGACTCAGTCTTCTCACAAGCATAAGCTCATGCTGACTTGCCGCCTGTACAGCGCGTCATCTTTGTCAACTCGTACGACTCAGTCAAGCATTTCTGGATCACACATCAGTCTGCTCTCATCTCTCGTCCTACATTCCATACTTTTCACTCTGTCGTCTCTTCATCTCAAGGCTTCACGATTGGTACTTCTCCCTGGGACGAGTCTTGCAAGGCACGCCGCAAGGCTGCTGGCACTGCTCTCAACCGACCCGCCGTCCAGTCTTACATGCCCATTCTCGACCTAGAATCCACAGTGAGCATCAAGGAGCTTCTCGAAGACTGCCAGGGGGGAACACGCGACGTTGATCCATCGCCGTACTTTGCTCGATTCGCACTTAACACATCTCTCACCCTCAATTATGGAACTCGCATCGATGGAAACATTGACAGCGAGCTGCTCCAGGAGATCACACACGTCGAGAGAGAAATATCAAACTTCCGATCCACCAGCAACAACTGGCAAGACTACGTCCCGCTGCTGCGTCTCTGGGGTGCGCAGAATCCTGCAGCGAAGGAGTTTCGGGCGAGACGCGACAAGTACTTGACAGATCTGCTCACCGGCCTGAAGGAGCGCATTGCGAAAGGAACCGACAAGCCATGCATCACTGGAAATATCTTGAAAGACCCTGAGGCGAAACTTAACGAAGGTTCGATCCCTTCTAATTCCCCAGCACTGTTATGTCTCAATACTGACAGAGAATGCAGCTGAAATCAAGTCAATTTGTTTAACCATGGTCTCGGCTGGATTGGACACAGTCCCCGTCAACCTGGTCCTGGGCTTAGCTTACCTCTCTTCGACTGACGGGCAGCGCATTCAGGCAAAGGCACTTAAGGAAATCGAAGAGGTCTACCCCGATGGTGACTCTTGGGAAAAGTGCCTGGTCGAGGAAAAGGTTCCATTCGTCACGGCCTTGGTGAAGGAGACTCTTCGGTACTGGACAGTGATTCCCATTTGTCTTCCGCGCAAGAGCATCAAGGATATTCCGTACAACGGAACTGTCATTCCCGCGGGCACGACTTTCTTCATGGTGCGTGCATCTTCTCTCAAATCCCGGCCCTTATTCTCTTGCTAACACACAAGTCCTTTGTAGAACGCATATGCTGCAGACTACGACTCAAACCGCTTCGAGAATCCGCAACAATTCTTCCCCGAGCGTTTTCTCAACGACAAAGAAGGTGGTACGCCGCACTACGCGTATGGTGCAGGGTCTCGCATGTGCGCTGGCTCCCATCTTGCCAATCGTGAGCTGTATACAGCATACATTCGTCTGATCACCGCCTTTGAGATTCTTCCCTCTCAAGATCCGAAAGACCGCCCCATCATGGACGCGATTGAGTGTAGCGCGAATCCCACATCGCTCACGAACGATCCCAAGCCGTTCAAGGTCGGGTTGAAGGTGCGGTCCGAGGCCAAGTTGAGAAAGTGGATTAGCGCTGCAGAAGCAAGGACAGAGGATATCAGGTGAAGTGGTTGTGAATGTCGTGGTATACTGAAGGGTAAATGGAATTAGAGATACAGTATTCCAATTGACCTTGGCTGAATAGTAGCACTTGTAGGGTTAAGGTCAGGGGAGGAAACCAAGGACGTGCTCTAAATATATTATCGTTACTGTAAATCGTGTCTGGTATAATGTTACACGAATGAGAGCGTCATGTCCGTAATATGCTATCTGTGCTCCCATTTTGACGCGACGCGGCCTTGTCTGAGTCCTCGATCCCATACTCATCAATGGCGTCAACCTGGTTCTTCGGCCGAGACCCCCGTTCCTCCAGGCTATGCAACTGATAGCTGTTGGCCGGCTTTCCACCACGCCAGTATCCATTTCCTTTCGAGCTCTCACCCGGCTGCGGCTTTGAGGACCTGCCTGAACTCAGCCCAAGCATGGTAAGAAGCCTTGGAAGATATGCTCTCAAGAACGGCTTGAGTCGCATCAGGTTGTTGCAAAGAATACCAAAGTTCAGCTCTACCAGTGACCAAACACCTGCCTCGGCTTGTTTACGGGAGAAGTCGATGTCGGTGGCCATGATCTTGACATAAGGGGCTCGAGCGATGGAGGCAATCAATACCCTGGAGTGTGTTAGCAGTGCAGGCTACATACAGAGAGCATTGTCACTTACGCAGAACCAAGGCACAAAATCGCGCCAACGAGCACCTTTTGTCGAAAAGGAATTTGGAGCTTATGCAAGGTCGGCAGCGGCAAGATTATGATTGACAAGTCGGTCGCAATGTTCAATGCCACTTGCGCAATCGCCAAGTTGTTGAGGCAAACACCCGATCCAGCATCGACGGGGTTGCATGGCCCAGACAACAACGCGGTGAAGACTACGGTGTAGCTGATAAGAGACACCGAGATCGTATATACGCCAATTCGAAACCATATGGCCGGGCTGATTCGATGTAAAACAGCCAGAATGGCGAGCTTCGTGAGGGTCGGACTCCACATGTAGGTGAGGGTTGTGGGCAAGAGATACTGCAAAGGTTAGTGATGAGTCAATCGAGAAGAATGATCTACTCACATTGTAGTACAGCTGGATCTCAGCAAGCGAGATATCCCAAGCATGCTGCCCCCAGCCATGCGCCATACAGAAAGATACTGAAATGAAGTATCCCAATGCTGTACCCCAGGCCAAAGTAATAAGGACTGCAACTTCGTTAGTTCTTCTGTATCATCTGCCACTCAATGGATACGGGACCCTACCGACGTCCAGCTCCAATTGTCGAAGGACGAAAGCACTGGTCACATAGCGCAGGACCATAGAGACAGTCGCGAGAAAGTATGTGACGGAAAACACAATGATAGTTGCCAGTTGCACGCTAGACCATCCTGGATGGAAGTTAGATGTCATGCCATCCGGCGGCGGCACAACTGGCGTATTGTAAATGTCGACGTCCGATGCCATGGAGGTCGTCATATCGAAAAGACGCCGCAAGTTCGACTTGTAACGTTCTTGTTGTCAATTGGTGGACATCGGAATGGCGGAGTTCAAGAGACACCGAGAAAGACAAGTGCCGTCTAAGTCTTTTGCGGTTCGGAGTTGGGGTTAATCAAGTAAGTGGCGGGAACTCCAGGTCAAAGCGGTGAAACAAGTTGTTGGTTCGAGGTGGTATCAGCAGGTTACCGAGAAATGGCCTTTTTCGTTTGGCATATCTCTTTTCGTCTCCCTTGAAGGCACATTAGAACTGGGACGATGTGGCCCAAGTACCCTACTATGTAACAGAAGAAATTCCAGCCCCTTGGATGTAACACCTATTGGGTGGGTAATGCTACTCGAGAAGGAATTCACTGACGGGTTCACGTGTTTCTTTGCCTTCTCTTCTCTCCTGCAGCGAATCGTTGACACGAACTGAATCTCGTATCCTTGGTGCTCATATTCTAGCTCCATTTGGATGGCCCCTGATCCTAGAGCCGTGGGAGGAGTTGTTGGTTGGAGCGAAGGATCCAAGTACTCCTCTTCGGTTAGAGCCCCTTGCCTCGCTATAAACTTTATGTCCAAATATGGAGTTTCGGGTCGCGAGGAATGCGAAAATCCTCTTCCGCTTCGTAATCACTCAAGCAACTGACTTCCTTACTGCGCAGATGGAGCCGTGTCATGTTCAGAGACCGCGGGGCGAGGGGATCAGACCCAAGTCTAGGATCATTGAGTATTCGACGAGCCAGCATGTGCTCCATCGTTAAAACTTGCAACGATACTCTCCAACCCTCATCGGTTCCAGTCACGAGACAATTAGGCATGCCCCTCGACTCTTGAAGATCTTCACCAAACTTGGATCTCCTCCGTGGTGTTGGAACCTGCTAGGTACGCATGGACTGTGCATGAACGGGATGTGGGGAGCTTTGGCAATGGTCTAACATAAATGAGCTCAGAGGCGCGATTCTACCTTCAGGCCAGGGATATTTCTGCGTAGGGCAGTTCGGCGCCGAACAAAGGGGTAGAAACCGTCGTCTATCAAATGAGAAAGCAGTTGGCTGGCAGCGAGGCTTAGTTTTGAGCATAACCTAAGCAGATGGTGGTTAGCTCTCGTCTCCATGATAGACTTATGTTACGACCAACCCCCTCCAACAAGGAGGAATGAAGTGGAGGTATATAGTCCTTGTCAGGTCGCTGAGTGATTGCTGGTTAACGCTCAATTTCCCACATTCAGATCTTCAGCCAACCATCATGACTTCGTTAATCAAGGGCCCGGCTGCGCCTCGAGGCGTTTTCGATTCCGACAAGCCTCTCCCCCTCATTCCAGAGGATATTAGTGCAGCGTGGCTCTCGGAGGTGCTCGAGGTGGAGGTCAAAGACTTTGAAATTACATCCATTGACCATGGAACATCATCAAAGATCTTCGTGACCCTGGTCTTTGAAGAGGGGGTTGAGACTGACATCCCGACACGAGTTTGCGTCAAGGGCGGATTCAACCCCGTCATTCGTCAGGTATACCCAGAAATGCTCGCCACGTATCGACGCGAAGCCGAGTTCTATTACCATATTGCTCCTCTCACCAGGATGCTTCTACCGAGAACTTGGTTCTGCGGAAGCGACACTGTCAATGGGCAGGGCATCGTCATCATGTCAAATGTCGCTGATGAGTGCACCTTTGGTACACCATTGAAGCCATGGTCCCCCAGTCGAGTTGAAGGTGCCCTAAAGCAATTGGCTAGCCTGCACGGAAAGACCTGGAACAGCGACGAGAAGGATTATCCTTGGCTCTTTGGGAAGGATGGGGAGAAGCTCGCCAACCCCGTCCGCAATATTGTGCTTGCTCTACTCCGACCGGAGCCTTGGGCTATTCGCTTCGACGAAAAGTGCCGTCCTCCGGTGGCCGAGTTTCTGCTTGACCGAGAGCGTATCCAACGGGGCTTCGAAGCTCTCTGGAAGCATGCCGACTCAGACCTAAAGTTCTACTCTCTCATTCACGGCGACAACCACATTGGCAACACGCTCATTACCAACGACGGCACGCCTGGATTTATTGACTGGCAGGGTCTACAGTACGGGCCAGCTATTCTGGACCTTGTGTACTTCCTCACCGGCGCGTTGACGGTGGAAGATAGGAGAAACCACGAAAAGTTGCTGGTCGAGAGCTATCTCGAAGCTCTACATGCAGAGGGAGGACCAAAGTTGTCAAAGGAGGATGTTTGGGACGACTACCGTCGATATGCCATGCAAGGCTTCCTCTGGTCTATGACACCTTCTAACATGCAGCCCGACAATGTCATTTTCGCCATCAGCGAGCGGTATTCGGCTGCCATCGTGGATCATCAGACGTTGGAGCTATTGGGAGTCTAGGAGATCGATCTATGTTTCATTCTTGTAGACATTGATGAATAAATGATCGGATTAAACTTGAGCAAAAACGAGATTGTTTGTTATCCTACGTCGCAAGACTTAATTATTGAAGATGATCCGAGCCATGTCTCGATGTGTAATTATCTGTTATTGAACAGCGCCCTCCTTAAACTTGAGTACCTAGGTAAGTATCTGCAAGTAATTGTCTCCAGTGTGAGCACTTGTGGCTCCCTTCTGCGCAGCGCGAGTCTTCCTGCTCATTTCCTTCGTAGTTGCCTTCGTCTTTAAATGATGATTCATAGTAGGCAACTGTTCCTGTGCGTGGCATGATACTGTTCTTGCGTTGAGCCTTCTCATCCAAAAACCAACCTTCTGGCCGTAGGTAGGTTAGCCATAGTCTCGTTCCCTAAAGACGATCTCACCTCGTGAATGCCCTAGGCTTGCTTCAAAAAGATGGCTAAGGTCTCAAGGTATAGAATAGTTCCTCTCATTGTAATATTATCACTCCAGCCCGCCGGCCATCCCTCAACAGCCGTTCAACTTCCATTCGTAAGGGTTTTACCCGGATTTCTCAGGAGTTCAATTACCAGCGAGTCCCTCGCGTAGGCCAATTGCCGGCTGCCCCTCGATTGTCATCATCCATCTCGGCGGCTGAGCGGATGATGCAAATGCCGACGACGGCTTTGTCGGTCATTCCGCTCGAGGTGAAGCGGTAGCAAAAAAAGAAGACATCGAGACGATCGAGACCCCCTTGCTCATTGAACGTAATCTCGCTGTGGGACGAAGATGTGAGCTTCTTCTTCCAGGCTAGGATTTTCGCTGCATATGAACATACTAGATTTTCTCTGTTTGTGCAGATCCCGAGGCAGCCCCAAAGACCTTCTTCAGCACGGTGACTGCTACATCACTCAGTTTCGCCAAAACGCCATCACCCTCAGCGAGAGCTTTGACGATACCCGTGGCGAATTCGCCAATCTCAGAGCTCTGGCCAGAGAAGATATCGATGGATGAACGGCGACTGATGATGTGGCTGATCTTCACCAGCTTCTGGCCACTGGGATTGTTTCTAATTATAACATCTAATGTGTTAATAGTGTCAATCTTGGTTATGCAGATCAGATAAAATGAGATCAAAAACCATACTCGACATCAAGCGTGAAGTTCTCGAGCTTCTCTTGAGCCCACTGGGCCGCAATCCTGATTGTCTCATTCTGATGGTCGAGAGCGTTGGTTGCAATCAGGTCGCTCATGTTTGACTGAGTTGAGGGTGAGTTGGACGACTTGATGAGCCATGTGGTCGTCCAAATTTGGGTGACGTTGCCGAGGATTTTATGGCTGCCCCGAGGCTTCAAAATTGCCGCATTTTCTTGTTCTCTTCCTGTGATGAATGCGGCAGCCAAGCATTAGTCAATCAATAGTCAGGCAATAGTTGGCAATAGTTGGCGATAGTCGAGAAATAGTCTGAACTTAGGGCGTGACACATGTTCACTACGAAATAAAATATCCATAGGTCCAGTAAATATTGCTAGAAAGGTGCATGAGAGCCGTCTTAAAGAGTTGACACGCGAATTTGTGGTTCCTGGACAAGTAGTAGAATGAGTAAGCTGTTGGAGTTGAGAGTTCCTAGTTTGTGAATGCCAGCATAAGAAAAACCACGCCGGCCACAATGCTTCACAAGCAACACAAACATGTTCAATTCCCCTGAGCGTTTTCATCACCGCTCTTGTTTTCCCATTCCGCCATTTGCTTGAACCCATACTCCTCGATCTGCACGCTATCGGCTGTCGCTGGTCCGATTTTCCCTAGGAATTTGAAGACTGCAAAGATTACCCTCGTCCAAGACAGGACGCGTATAATGATATGCAGTACCATGATTCCCCAAGCAGTCTCCGGATTGATGAGGCGTGGGAGTCTAGGGGCCAGCTTTTGAGCTTTGTTGACAACCGGTCGCATTTTCTCCTCGTACTCAGCAAAGGCGATTGACAAATCTTCACCAGCCTCTTTGAAGTGTTTGTTGAGAGCTCCTGCTAAATTATAAGCCCCGACAAAGGCCAAGGTTGTTCCCATGCCTGAAATAGGAGAGGCACAATACCTAAAAACGATCCGTCAGTTCAATTGGCATTAATAACGGGACTATTCTCGGTGAACCACTTCACCATCTGCCGTCAACTTACCCTGCATCACCAAGAAGCACGACTCGGCCTTTGCTCCATCGGTCCATCCTGACCTGCGCCACCATGTCGTAGTAGAAGTCGTCAGTCTCTTTCATCCCTTGAATGACCCGGGGGCTCTCCCAGCCCGCATTGAAGAAATATTCTTCCAGCAGAGCCTTCTGGAAACCGACGCCCTTGTTTGACGCTTCAACAAATCTTGGGTCCTCCTCGTTGACCACTTGCATGAAGACAGTAGTTCTGGCACCTCTGTCGTCTGGTCTCAGCATGATCCCTCGTCTTCCAGGCGCATGGAACCACCTCCTCCACTTGTCGTCGGTGTTCCCTTTCGGTATGCTGAAAAACCCAGCATACATTCCCAGCCTCTTCAGCCTTTGCGATTCGCCCTCAGCACCCCAGACTAGTTGTCGAGTCTGGCTTTGCATACCGTCGGCCCCCACGACTAGGTCAAACGCTCTTTGCTGTCCACTATTGGCAAAGCGCACATGCACCTTGTTTCCATCCTGCTCAACTGTGTCGAGAAGATCTCCGAAAATATACTCGACTGCGTTCCCACCTTCGCGTTCCACCTCGGAACTCACCCGCTGGCTGTTCTTCCAGCAAATGTCGGCGAGCCTTCCTCTCAAAATCTCAATGTCGCTGGTGGGAGTCTGTAACTTGCCGGTCTTGTCTGCTGCGTTGGAAGCCCAAACCCGATTATCCCTGTCGACGAGCTTCACACCTTCTTCCCCCGTGGTTGACGACCGAATGAGCGTCTCGATGCCCAACTTGCGGATGAGGGCTACACCGGCCCCGCGAATGTCAATGTTCTGACCACGGAGATGAGCGCGGGGCTGTGAGGCCCGTTCTAAGATGGTGATGTGAGGTTTTTGGTCTGCAGGTATGTTGGCAAGGAGTAGAAAGGAGGCCAGCGTTGGACCGGCGATGCCGCAACCGACGATGAGGATCTTCATAGGTGCCATATTGATTTTGCGTATAATGTCTAGAATGAGGACACCTGCTCCCGTTTGAAGGTGTGATGGGACTCGCGCAGTCTTATGTAGGTAGACAAATGTGTAAACGATCCATACGACGACTACTCTTACTTACTCCGACGTATCCATTCGGCCAAACTTGAACTTCTGCTTACTGAATAGACGTCAGCTTCTCGTCAAACGACTGGTCATTGACTCGGTATTTTGGAGCATTTCGGTTCCGAATGGCGTTGTAGTTAAAACCCGACCCTGCCAAAAGCCGGTCAAACCCCGATTGGTGATCTGAGGCCAGAGTGCATGATTCGTAAATCGTATTAGAGGTCTTCGGACGTCGCTATTTCGCCAGACACCAGAATTCATTGCCGAAATAGCCGGGCCATGACGACTCATTATTTTTTAACCAGAGAAATTAAGGCAAAAGGTTTCTGTCCCGTCGTGTTTTGTATCATTAGCTGTCAGCACGAGCTGAGTCCACTGTACCTACAGAGGGGGTATGCGTAGTGGAATCTCACAGAGTGTCGAAGCAAGGGTGTGATATTTTTTAACCGAACAGACTGCTGGCATTCGTTCAAAATTGTCTTCTCTCTTGGTGCGTGACTTTTACTACCTATGTACAGGTAAGTAGGCAATGCAAAGTTGTGACATGTTGTCGTCTCGCTTCACAACCGGTATTCTTTTTAACAGCGTCTTTTCAGTTCCAATACCGCCGACTGGAATGCAACCCTAGAATCCCCAGGATGAGCTTCAATTCACGTGTTGAGTTCTTGGCCAGTCTTGGGGGCCAAGGCGGTCAGCTTGTCTTTAATATGGCCCATGGGAGGGGGAGGAGCATTCTCAAAATCTGATAATACCCCTCTTCGCAAAAATAGCTCACCATCCAACGATGCCAACAGACATGGTGGCATTACAGCTTCAAGAGTCACCCATTCCGGATGGAGAAGAAATAAACGACATCAAGAAGGATCCAAGATTCTGTCGCACCTGTTACAACCTCCACGCAGGGTCGGCCAACGTCACTGTGTCCATCGGCCGCATCTGGGTGCATGACGCAAGCGGGAGGGAGAATGTAGCAAGGGCGAAGGATAACAGCAAAGCGCCGGCTTGGGCGCAACAAGCCCGAGCCGACTACACGCCTTGGCGAGTTGAAGCAGAGCTCACGGATATCGCCCAGTCCGCTGCCGCCGGCTGCACAACTTGCCTACTCCTGAAGGAACTATTGACAAAGCTCAACCCCGCAGAAGCGGATTTTAACGACCCTTCACTTCGCCTCGGCTTCACATTTTGCAAGGGAAATGTTTTGAGATTGGAACTTGACCGAGTCGAAGAGGATGACTGGATCCCCGACTTTTGGAGTCCCGCCATGGGCGAGTTCGAACGCCTCGGAGACTACGAAGTTTACGCCTTGCCAGGTACGTCTGATGTCTTCGCACCTGAACTCGACTGAGCCATTCTGTAGGCTCACCTTCTCCCTGGCCGTCCGTTGGCAGCTTCGTGGACAAAGCCTGGCCTGGTGAGGATGCCCTCAATTGGAAGGGCGGACCAGCAGGGCACATTACGTCCGATCCGACATCTCGACCGCTGCTGGAAAAAATTCATGGTTGGGTCAAGGAATGTAAGGAATCCCATCCCATCTGTGCCGAAGCCGCATCCTCCATCAAAAGCAGACTACCCAAGAGAGTCCTCAGTGTTGGGTCAGGCGATGTCAAGGACATTCACCTTTTCGAAACCGACGAGTCCTTGCAAATTGACGAGCCATACATCGCTCTGTCTCATTGCTGGGGAAAGACTCATAACCTGTTACTGAAGAAGGCATCACTCGCCCAGTTCAAGCAGAGGATTCCCCATGACCAACTCTCGAATACCTTCAAACATGCTGTGCAACTCGCCCAAGGCCTTGGGATACGATACGTCTGGATCGACTCCCTGTGCATCATTCAGGATGATAAGAAGGATTGGGAAATCGAAGCGGCAAAGATGGCCTCAATCTACGAAGGAGCGTATCTTGTCGTCGCTGCCACTGGGTTCCCCGACGGCGAAGCTGGCTTCCTCAGCCATAAACCCGCCTTCATCACCCAGACTGGATCTTTCCCGGATGGCAAGCCTTTCGAGCTACACGGAAGACAATCCATTGACCACGCTGCGTTCAGCTGGGGATACAAGTCCCCCCATCTCGAAGACTTTATCAACCATTTGTCGGCTGGGAGATTGGTTGACCCGGCGAACTACCCTCTGTTCTACCGCGCTTGGTGTTTTCAAGAAAGAATGCTGGCCACGCGTATCCTACACTTCACTAAAGACGAGGCTATTTTTGACTGCCTCACTTGCATGAATTGCGAATGCGGCGCTCTGTACAATCACCAGAAAGACTCTCTCGTACCCCAGCGTCGTATTCTCAGGACTGGGCAAAAACACATCCCGAAAATGCCGGCTCGTAGGCAAGAGGTCACGCGACACAATGCGAGATGGTCCTTCTCGACTGACAATGAGTTCGTCTTGGGCCATGAGCTTTGGCGAGACTTGGTCGTCTCTTACTCGGCTAAGCAGATCACTCGGAAGACAGACGGCCTTCCCGCTATCGCAGGTCTGGCTATTAAGTTGTCTGGCGATCTGACAGGTCGATATCTTGCCGGCTTGTGGGAGAAGGATCTTGTCAACGGCCTCCGCTGGTATTCTGTCGAAGCTGAAGCAGATGAGCCGAACGAGAACTATACTGCGCCGAGCTGGAGTTGGGTCAGTGTCCACCGTGGGGTGAGTTGGGGGAATGATAGCTTCGAAGACGACACACACTTCATCAAGATCGATCTCAGTCGTACCGAATGCCCCTCAAGCGGACTCAATCCTTATGGCGAGATCAAATATGGCTACATCTTCCTGACTGGACGCATCATGACGCTCCAGTGTTCTGTGTCATCTGACAGAGGAAAGGGCTCGCTGAAGAAGGATAGTCCTGACTCCGAGAGTCACAGCTTCCATCGCGACCATGACGATGAGTTTCAAAAGCTGGGACTCCGCGAGGTCACTTGTCTCAGACTTTCGACCAAGGCCAGAACGGTTAATGCTTGGGATGATGACTGCGCTTTGGTACTGACAAAACCAAATGCGCGGCTTCTCTCCAGACAGCCGGAGCACGTTCAGAAGCATGAACACGTGTTTCAGCGCGTGGGATATCTCAGTGTGTATTCTCACAAGAATTGGCACCATGACCGAGACTCGAAGGAAGTTGGATTGTATTTGATCTAGTTGAGTTGAGCATCTAGACACGATACAGACATATGCCGTCCTTGTAGCGACCGTATTCAAGCTATTCAATCGAGAAGTGTTCGAGTCTCATGTAATTATGCAGTCTGCTGTTGCCGCGTAATCAAAATCAACGTGCCCTTCACACCTTATCCTATTTCGTAATATACCAAATGCTCTCTACCCAGCGGTATCCTCAAGAATACAATTCTACCAGGGAGAGACACCATGCGCATCCGTCCATTCCACAAACTTGGGGTTCGAGTGACCTCTCAGAGGGCCGCTGACACGATACGCAAGCGTGCTCCTGAGAACGAGAAAGTCCGATCCATTCTGCGAGTTCAGCGCGACAGCCTGAATTTTCGCCATTATTTAGTACCTTTACTCCAGAGACTGCACACGTAGGACACTTGTAAGCCCGAGACGTACCTTTGGAGGAGTTGAGCGCTGTAACTTCCTTTCCAATCCATCATAGTGATCTCCCAACTCCCAAGTGCAACCGTGGCCGTACACAATGACGTAAGTTTCATCAATTCCAAGAGTCATTCCTTTGAAACCTCCGTGCCTCTTGGTCTCTCGGAACGTCTCTTTTATGTGGGATGGGAGCTTGAATGAGTAGCGACTATCCCATTGCGCGAAGAAAGTCCCTTTGGGGCCCAGAGTAATAAAGATCAAGTCGCTCGTCGAGCCTCTGATTTCGAGGTCATTCTCTAGGCTTGGATACTCGTCGTCCATGTTGTCGCTCCAAACTGGGCGGAGGTAAGTTCGGTGTACAGAAAGATGAGTTGTGTCGCCATCAGCACTGGCTGGAACCTAGAAGCACTTACTTAAATATGAGCCTCCCTCTGCTGTTTCATATTTGTAAATCCAAGAACCACTAGTAGAGGTTTTCAGTAACGTTTCTTACGAGGGACCAGAGCGCAAAAAGTGTCTGGACACTAATGCTCTACTTACTTTGTGCCGCAGACAAAGAAGCAGAGCGCCTTCATGACAGGCTTCATCATCTCACGAGAAGATGGTGGAAAGCAGTTCCTGAAATTTCGTTAGCTCGTGGAGCTTGTAGGTGTACCGGGTGTCTTGATGAGGGTCATCTTACTGGTAGAACATGTTAGGGCCTTCGAGAGCAAAGAAGTCGCCAGCAAGTGACAAAGAGAATTCTCGGCGACTTCGAGCGAAGCTGGCAGGGGCCGGTTCGTAAGCCAACATGGCTGATCTGTTTGCTCTAGTCAAAGCTTCTGAAACATCCATTGCTTGTTTCAGCACTTGTGCACCAGTTCTTTCCAGCTCGTCTTTCTGCTCTCGAAGCTCGTTCATCTCCTTGGAGTGCTTGTCTTGCTGTTCCTTGAGTTCCCTCTTCAGATTCTCCTTCATAGCTCGGGAGCTCTTCTCTTGTTGTTCTTTCATTTCCCTCTTTAGGTTCTCAATCTGCTCCTGATGCAATCGGGCGCTGTCCACATGCAGTCTCTGGCTTTGTTGCTCTAGGCGCTTGATGCGGCCTTTGTAGTCGTCCTTAACTTCTTTCAGGGCTTGCTGCGCTTCCATATCCTTGAGCTGAATTGCTTCTTCCATTTGATCCCGCACATCCTTGAGTTCTCGCGCCCACTTCTTCCTCTCCTCGATCAGCTCAGCCTCTATCTCTTTCCCGGCACCAGTCTCGATCAACTCTCGCCTCTCATTAACCATCTGATCCTGGAGGTCTAGAGTCACCCTTAGGCTGCCGCGAGCTAGCTCCTTGATGATCCTCTGGGCTGAGTCTGCGGTGTTATAATGACGGTGCACCCGGCTGCCCTTAGAAACCATGTAGCCCCAGAACTCGGGTGTATCAATCAGCTCCTTTTCACGTTCATTACCCAGGGCAGCATTGGCTCCAAGCTCATCCCACATCGTAGTCGCGAGGACGACCTTGCGCAAGGCATCCTCGCCACACAACTTCTTAAACATGAGCAAGTTCTTCTTTGCAGAACCTTGCATGCGAGGGTCGGTAATCCGATGCAGGTAGATGATACCATGCAGGAGTACCTTATTCTTATATGACTCAGCAAGCCATGATGCAACCTCGCGGAGGACTTCAGTATCCGATCGATTCGTGTCGTCGAAGCCAGGCGTGTCGATGAGATATACCGTTTGCTGCGGCGACAGCTCGTATGCGTACACATCAACGGTAGTTGTACACGCGTGTAAGCTGTGCCCAACTTGGGCGATTTTCTCGCAACAATGGGAAATGAAGGAGCTCTTGCCGGAGCCTGTCACGCCCATGACAGCTATGAACACATCGGTGGATCTGCAAGGGAGAAGATGTCAGCTAATTTTTGGAGGATAACGATGGTTTTGGTGGACTACCGTGGCGCCCTGCCGTCTCGAAAGACCCTGGGATCGGTTCCATGATTCGGTTGGTTTGCGGTCCCCAGAATCAGGGATTCGGCTAGAAGAGTGAAGAGCAAGTTAATTAGTGCTATCAGAGGGCGGAAGCTTTCGTAAACCTACAGGATGATTCAACCGAGGGACTCGATGGAGGATAGTCAGCCATATTGAAATGTAGATTCTGTGGAAATACGCTATCGCAACGATGTGGACGGGGCCTTGCCAGTTGTTGTGCTTGCGGCCTTGCAAGTTCCTAGACATCAATCAGATTCGTGTGGGGGATGCTGATTGGCGTGAAAGAGTGAGTAGAAAAGGCGACAAATACGGGACTGGTATTGGGTGTTATCTTGTACCGTGTGAGAGGCTCTGGGCACAGGCTGGTTGAAAATGTAACCATCGCCCCGTGAAAGTGCAGTGGCGCAGGCTGACTGCATGACCACGACAAGAAACGAAAACAGTGGCAGCAAATGCGAAGAGGTGTGGTTCTCGTAAGTCTAACCGAAATAGAGGAGCCTGCAGCCGGCTTCGGGCTTGCGCGTGCGATGCCTCCCCCCCCTAGGTTTTGAAGCAATCATTCCTCTGTTGTGAGGGGTCATTGCAGCCACAAGACAGAGGCGGGGAATCTGGTCTGAGGAGACGGATGTATAAACATCTTATCCTCCTCTATAGCCCGTTGTATGCTAGAAATCAGGTCGTAGAGCTTAAAGAGATGGACTCGGGTTAGAGCCAAACACATTTCGACATTCGTATGCAGAGGAACATGTGATACTCTGTCATTCATGCAAGCCGAAATATCACGCCAAGCAGTGTACAGCTACCCTCTGGGACTTTTGATGTGAACCCCAGAGTCATGCTACTGCCGCTTTTCGTTGGGGTTCAGCCTCAGTGCACATCTGCCCACCTCAAAGTAACTTGGTGAACGTGTCCATTCATGTAGGGCGAACCGCAGTTAGGGCCATGAAACGCCGTGACAACAAAGCGTGGCTTACGCTAAAGTATGCGCTCTGCAGGCTGGAAGTGAAAGCATTGCCAACACGGCATCAACTTGCAGGTCGGCGCTTAGAATGTTTCAAGAAAGGTGATAATTAATCGTCGTAAGCAGAGCCGCAGCAGTGTATGACTTACCCGTGGCGTCATCTTGCGAGGCTCTGACTTGCTGGTGGTTGGCAATTCGTGTCCCCGAACTCGCTTTCTATTTTCCTGTTGATTTCCAGGGCCTGGAAACATCCATTTAAGTTCAAAATACTCTGAAGGTAAGGCAATTTACTATCTAGCTCGCAGTCTGATGTGGTCATTTACTTTGAATCGTGGCTGTTCGCCACTTCCACGTCCTCAATCAATCAAAATTTGCGACTACACATGGTATTTTCTCAATATGCGTAGTGTTACCAGAGAATAAAGTACTAAATGTGGAGGGATATATGAAGCAAACTACCTAGTTACTATGCGACGAGGATTCCTAGAAACGGCTTTAGGTCCAACATTGGACGTTGCTGGTTCAGGCTATCTCGAGTGTCTGCGCAAACGTGCACAACACTAGACCTCACCAGGCTTCCTGTCCTCGAGCTCGATGCGACTGGCTACAACCTCATCCTCCAAGTGGCAGACGTAGGTCTTGAACTTGCGGGCGGGCACTCTCTTGTCAAACATTTCCTGGATCTCGGCATAGTTGCGGCCCTTCATTTCCGGAAGGCAGAAATAGAGGTAGACACACATTGGGACGGAGAAGGCAAAGAAGATAAAGCAAACTTGGCACACCGGTCAGCAACGAGAATAGATGACTTCGGAAGCGGAGACTTACTCTTGCCACCAAGGTTGAGCTGATCGCTGTTGATGAGGTAAGGCATGACCTGGAGAACCAAGCAGGACACGGCGGTCGCCACCATGATGTTGATGGCGTATGCCTTTTGACGCAGCTGAATGCTAGGAGTCTCGCCTCCGACCGAGTACGCAGTAGGTCCGAGGGTCATCTAATGCACAAGGTTAGTAACTCGGCTCTTACAGTGTATGCAGAGGGGTTGCGGACCTGGTAGAGGAAACCCCAAATAACCATGAATGCAACGGTGGCATTGAGAGATGCCTGGCTGTGCAGGGTGCTGATGCCGCCGATGATCAGTAAACCAACGGTGATTACGATGGTGCCTCCAACGACCAGCGGTCGGCGGCCAACTCGATCAACCAAAGGCCAAGAGCAAATGTTGCCGACAAGCTGGATCGCGAACGCCGCCTGAGCCACTCCAAGCGCATTCTTAACACCGGCAAGGCGGAAATAGTAAGTCAAGTAACCACTGACAAAGTTGACTCCAACGAATTGCTGAGCGATATAGACCATGCAGATGATCAGAGTACGGCGGCCATCCGCTCCCTTGAAGCACTGAAGCCAGCTTCCGCCCCCAGCAGTCTCCTCTTGCTCCTTGCGAATGGCGAGAGTCGCCACGGCAACTGCAGTATCAGCATCGAAGCCCTTTCCGTTGAATCGGAGATAGGACTTCTTCGCTTCGTCGATTCGGCCGCGGACAAGGAGCCACGAGGGAGATTCGGGAAGAATGGTCAATCCGCAGAGAAGAAGGGAGGGAGGAACAATCTGGGTGATGATGGGAATGCGCCATGCACGGTCATCGGTGAGGTTGGAGCAACCGTATACGACGAGAGAGTTGAGCCATTGACCGATAACAATCATGGTGTTCTAGTCTTATTAGTATCTATGGTCTCATAAAAGATTATTGAGTGTCTTACTATAAGGATTAGACAGGTGCCTCTGAGCTTGTTGGGTGCCATCTCAGCAACAAAGACAGGTCCAAGAGAGTGGCCCAAACCAAAGCCAAAGGTTCCAAGGATCTTGCCACCGAAGAGGCTAGGAATGTCGTGACTGAAGTACTGGACGAGAATGCCGGCGACACAAAGAAGAGCTGCAACACCGATGGTCTTCTTACGGCCGATGATATCGGAGACCCAACCGGTGGCAAAGGCGGAGACGAACAAGCCAACGGTGGTAGCCGCGTTCAGAATCTGTTGGTCCTTGGCCGAGATGAGAAGTGTTCCGTCGACGACGTGACCGAAACGCTCCATGAATGGGATAACGGCAAGGAGATTGCCCACGGTGCTGACTTCGTAACCGAAGTTGACGGGCATCATAAAGATGATGAGACCTAACATGAGCATGTTAGCCACTTACTGTCTTCTGAGCTAGGCATGTAAGCGAGTGGTAGACTTACAGAAACCGAGGACACGACGATGTTCCCATACATCACGGAGTGTGACCTTGGAATCCTCGGGGGTTTCCGTGCTGTCATGCGGTACCTCGACATGATTGGCATCCGTCTTATGATCCTCGGCCGCCATGGTCAGGTCTCAATGACAACAAGAGCGAGGGATTGATTGAATTGCAGATACGAGTGAACCAATTGGCCTTGATGGTGGTTTGGGAAGAGAACGACAGGCTTGAGGACAGGGCCCTCCCGAAGCTATATATCTTCACCCAGGTGTCTTGTGACGAGAAGATTTTGGACGAACTCAGGCCACGAGTAGTAGTCCAGCCAGACCCGCAACAGAATTGGTCCCAGTCTCCCAGAGACTCTAATGATTCCCCACGGGGGCCTTGTCGTTTGCGGGGTGTGGGGCGGTGGTGATCGAAAGGTTCCAAAGGTAGGGAGAGGATGGCTACGGTTTCCAGAAGAAGATGGACAGAGAAGCACGAGGACGGCTTGCGTTGGGCTCCCGAGAGTCTAGGAGTGCCTATTGTTGCCAATCAGACTTACAGAGCCCCCTGGCTCGCAGCTGAAGAGCCGGGGTGGTGGTGTCAAGACCAGGATTGCACGACTGTGCGAGGAGAGTTACGCTGATGGAGATCGACAAACAAGAACTGCTCTTCGAGACGACATGGATTTACTACATCACTTCAGCGGCAAACACTACCCTGACTCGCCCAAACCGGCATGGTTCTCCTCCTGTCTTCACACCATTAGCGCATCGACGACTCAACCTGCTCAATAGCGCGACCTTTGCAGCTTCGCTTAAAGCCCCGCAGCGGCACTCGGGGGGAAACCTTGGCATATCTCCGGTAGATTCAGGACGCTATACTCGAAGGAGACGCGGTTTTGTATGTTTCCTGCGAACGCTGTGTTCCGACAGCCGAGCAAGCTAGGTTTCGCCGTGTATTCAGAGCTCGTGATGCAATGATATGTTTGTCGAACAAGCAACTCCGGGCGAATGGTTGATTCCATTTGTCTTTTTATTTCTACTTTTGGAAGGGTTAAGCACCCGAAACAACAGAGAAGGCCCGACGCCAATCCACCTCGACTCGACCCATTACACCAACTCGTGCCACCGGACAAGAGTCAACTGACTCCAGAACAATGTCCATGATTTGATTCTATACACTCTTTACGTTATTTCGTCTGGTATCTCTCTCCTGCCTCTCGTTTCTTTTCCCTGTCGTCACTCACCCTCCTCACGATAGACTAACGGCTTCACCATGGCAAAGCACCTAGACTTCACTATACCCGGCTCCCTCCCTCGACCCCTATACCAAAACCACGCCTTTGGTCGCGATGAAATCCCAGAACATTTGCTACCAACAAAGATACACTCCACGTCTGGCAGCGTCACGTCTGCTGATGCTCTTCTAACGCGTAGCTTGACGGAGACGTTGGTTCTGACGAGGACTTCTGCCTTGGCCTCAACCCCTTCCGTGATTGCCGACTTTGGCTTTGCTGTTGCTGGCATCCCCTTTATCCATGTCTCGGCAATAGACGCCCCTGGCGGCTCTGTGGTCGTCGACTTTGCTGTTTCTGAGGGCTATCCTGGAATCAAGCTTGATGACGGTGACGGGCCATATCCCTTTTCAGCCGGAGCCGACACCAGCCGAAAGGCTCGATTTCGAATCAATCATATCGGCTATCACGATGCCAAGTACATTCAAGGTAGCCAGAGATGGATGAAAATAACTCTCGTCTCTCCCGGCCCTTGCTCAGTGACGATTGCACTAGCAGGATTCCTCCCAGCCACGTCCAACGTCCCTGTCGATCGGCTGCCTGGCCAGTTCGAATGCTCTGATTCCAGCCTGAACGAGCTCTGGGGATACGGCGCGCGAACTATCCAGCTCAACTGTGCCCCAGTAAGAACCATTCCTCCTCCGTGGCAGGTGTCCGAGGACATGGGCATTCTGGTCGACTCGCAAAGATGCAACTCCTACGGCTGGGGCGGCTCGTGGACAGATTACGAGGCCGAGTTTGATGCAATGGTTATCGAAGGGGGCCTTGCTTGGACTGTTCGTCAAGGAGGCGGCATGCCGAGCATCCTGTTTCAGCTTGTTACCAACGAGAAAGCCACAGTCACCGAGATGTGGTGGGGATATTACAACAAGCAGCAGACCACCTTGGTCCCTGTTCTGCTCGCTTCGGCCGAGATTTCGACTCTCGTTGGCCAGAATGAGTGGTATCGCATCAAAACCCGCTGCGTTGGTGAGGAGCCATTTGTGATTTCTATCAATGGCACTGAAGTTGCCACCTTCAAACAAGGAAATGTCAAAGCCGGTAAGTTCGCGACTGCCTCGCCGAGATGAAGAAGGATTGTCTGACTATTTACCACAGAGGGAATGTCTCTGATCGCCGTGTCCGTTACCAATTCCAACTATCCATACGTCCCGAAGGGATCTGTCGGCATCGGAGCTGGCGCAGACCAAGTCTGTCGTTTTAGAAACATGCTCGTTCGATCGGTCCCATCCCAACAAGTGCTTTATGCCTCCGGCCTCAACACACCCGCTGTGCTGTCCGACTTTGGAGTCGGATGGAATCAGTTCCCATTCATCTTCGACGGTGCTAAACGAGACCGATATCCTTGGGCGGCAGACATCATCACCGGTGGAAAGACATTGTACTATTCGACTGCCGGCAGCGAGTATGTCCGTGGCAATATCGTTGCTTCAATGCTGCGATGTAAAGCCAGCAAAAAAACCCCCGGCCTGTTGCCAGGAGGCGCACCACCTGGCACCGACTTTAATCGCTCTGGGGATTCCATGTTTACCATCCTCTCCGTCAACTACTCCTTGTACCTAATCCTAGTCATCTACGACTACTGGATGTTTACCGGAGACAATGACTTGCTCCGACTCTGCTGGGAGAGAATTGAAGGTTGCTTGGAGTACTGCAAGCAGAAGCTTAACGAGGACAATCTGATTCACGTAATGGGAATGGATGGTAGGTGGCCCATTCGTATTCTGGTTCTTGCGAAGGAAAACTAACATTCTATAGCCGGCGACTACGATTACTACAACGGTCTCCAGCAAGGTGTTTCCACCAAGCGCAACGCCCTCTACGTCGCTGTCCTTCGTGCTTGTTCGAAGATGGCTGACTCCGAGGCAATCCGCGATCCTCTAACTGCCGCCGCCCTTCAATCTTTCGCCGATGCGGTCGCCAAAGCCATTGTAGACAAATGCTACAACCCCTCAAACGGATACTTCAACATCACCGACACGCGAACTACGGGCTTCCAGCAAGAAACCCACGCCTGGCTCTTGCGTCTGGACATTGTTCCTCCCGAGCTCAAGAAGAAGATCTTGCCGCACTTTGCTTCACTCTGCACGGCCTCGCACAATTCCGCACCGTTGTCCTTCTCTCCCAACACAACTAACCCCTCACCGCCACCTGTGATCTCCCCGATCATGTCTGCAATCCACGTCGACGCGGCCGTGCATGCTGGTGACGAGCACTCCACGGTGGAGAAATATCTCCGCCGAGTGTGGGAGCCTATGATGGACAAGGACAGCGAGCACTTTACTGGAACGACCTGGGAGTTTCTCACAGCTCAAGGCAAACCCTACAAGGGAGACTTCTGCTCGTATGCTCAGTTGTTCAGTTGTGGCCCGACATGGCTTCTGAGTGCTCACGTTCTCGGCGTGGCGCCATTGAAGCCCGGGTTTGAGCAATATCGAGTCTGGCCGAAGCTGAGACTTGCTGGGGTTTCTTGGGCGAGAGGCACGGTGCCCACCCCGGTTGGACCTATCGATGTAGCCTGGGAAGAGAAAAGAGAGGGTTGGAGATTGAGCATCAAGGCGCCCCGAGGCCTAGACGGTGTTGTCGTTGTTCCGGATGAGGTGTGGGATCGGAAGAAGGAGATTATTGTTGGAGCTGCGGATGTCAACGGGACAAAAGAATTGGAAGTGGGAAGAGACGGCGTGCTGGAGGTCACAGTTACGTTCTAGATACTGACGTGGAAGAATACGTTATAAATCACTTAGATGTAGATCCATTAGACAATTCACCTTAGACCTGCGAAAAGAAAGCAATGCTTGATATCATTCATTTCATGCTAGAACAGCCTAATGCAGCCGACGTCGCTCGTATACCGCGCACCCAGGAATCACCTCTGCACTCGGGCCTTCGAGTGTCGGCGTGACCTTGTTGATCAAGCCGGTAGTCGAGTTGAAAGTCAACGAATCGATAGAAACCTCTCTGTGCGTGCCATCACCGTCCGGGATGTGGAAGCGGTGATAGGCAATGTACCAGTCATCCGTGCCGGGGACGTTGACAATGGAGTTGTGGCCCGTAGCAAGGATGCCTTGCGACTCGTCCTTCTCCAAGATGACGCCCTGGTAGGTCCACGGCCCGTGGACGCTGTCTGAGGTGGCATAGCCCACGCGGTAGTTCTCTGATCCAGTGTCGTCAATCGAGTATGTGAGATGGTACAGCCCATCACGGTAGTTGACAAAGGTGCCCTCGCGGAAGCTCTCCAGGCCGGTAACCTTTGCAGCACTGGTCCAGTTGATCGAGGTCATATTCTCGTTCAGCTCTGCGTACAACGGAACGCCATTGCCCCAGAAGAAATAGTACTTGCCAGAAACAGGATCGAGAAACGCACACGGGTCGATGGCTTGGTTTGTGGTAAGCACTTCGTTGTTGACAATCATGGCCTCCTCCATGGCCTCGAGCGGCCCGTCAGGAGAATCTGCCACCGCGACGCCGATTGTCTTTCGGTTGTATGTGGGATTGTTGCCACTGAAGTAGAAGTAGTACTTTCCATCGCGCTCGGCGATTGTAGGCGCCCACGCATTTCCAGTGGCCCAAGGCACATTGCCCGCTTCGCCGTCAAGAGTGAGGAACGGCTCATCGGAGCGACTCCACGAGACGAGGTCTGGTGATTTCCACACGTAAAAGTCCTTGCCACCCCACCCACTATAGCCATCGGTCGTCGCGTAGATGTAGTAGTAGCAGTCGTAGATGGCAATGTTGGGATCAGCATAGAGGCCATTGAGCACAGGGTTGGCACGCTTTGAGAGGCTCTTGGCTGAAGGCCTTTGTCGCCTGGCTTTCGCCTTGACTTTGGCCAAGTTCTGCGTGAGACTAGACAGCTCACTGGCGGTGATGGGAATAACGGTTCCATGTCGCGGGCTGGACGGAAGACTGTATGAGCTCGAGACCTGCCAATCGGGGTTGGCAATGTCATCCGTCTCGAGAGGGATATATCCGCGTCCAGTGTACTCGTCAACGAATAGATAGAACTTCTCGCCATGAATGTCGTCTGGGTTTGACTTGAAGGCAGATGGTCCCTCGACTGCGCTAGTACCGGCATTCTTGCCAATGCAGGTATCAAGAATAGTCCAAGAGTCCAAAGTTGCGCGCAAATTTGACGAACTCTCTTGGATGATGTCGCTGCATCCCGTGCCGCTGGCGCCCTCATCCTTGGTGAAGCGATAGAAGACACCATCAGACTTGATGACGGTCGAGTCGATGCGCGACATGCCTGCATCTTGCCAGACGACCGGGTCGCTAAATGTGATGAAGTCGCGAGTTGTCGCGTAGAGCATGCGGTGATACGTGCTTCCAGTGTGATTGGTGTCATCCTCATCGTAGAGGGAAGAAGCCCAAAACACAATGTAGGAACCCGAATCTTCATCATAGTAAGCCTCGGGTGCCCAGGTGTTTCCTGCTATGGCTGGGGAGACCAAAACATGGCGTTGATCAGACCAGGTGATGAGGTCGTGAGACTCCCAGACTTCCAGATAGCGACTTCCAGTACGCACTGAATTGCCCCAAGAAGTACCGCTTCCGATGGATAGATCGGTTGCAAGGAGGTAAAAGGTGTCGCCTTCTGGTGACCGGATAATGAAGGGATCTCTCAACCCTTTCGTTCCCTTGGTGGACGAGATGACAGCATCGCCGCCATTCAACTCCGTCCAGCTGAGAGCATTGTTTCCCTGACTGGCGGCGAAATAGATCTTCTCGCCAGCGATGCTGTTCCCTGTGAAGTACGCAAATGCGTATCCTTCAAAAGCATCTAGCGTGACGGCCGCCCGGACACTGGCTGTGAGGGTTCGTGAGCGCGTCACATCACCCTGGCTGATGGAGGCAGTAAGATTGACCTCGACAGTGGATGATTGCCTGGTCACGAGGCCATCGGTAGAGATGACTGACGAGTCTGAACTCTTCCAGGTGATAGTGTAACCATCCGAGGCACTTTCGGGCAGGAACAAGTTGCCTCTGACATCGGCAATGTTGTTCACAACCACATCAGCGAGAGCGGCGTCGAGCTCGTCAGCCGTGGTGTCTTGAGCCACGACCAGGCGTACGCCTAATGCAAGAAGGCTGACCAGTAGAGAACGCATTGCGAAAATCTCTTGTTAGGACATAGGACATCTATCTATCGCGATTAGGACGACCTAGGGATTTTATAGTCCTCCCTTTCACATGTTCCCCTCGCCACCATCCGCCAAGTCCTCGACGAAGACTATACCCCAAGAGAGTGGTCGCATATACCCCAGAACGACGAGAAATGGGGAAACTAGTTTTCTGGCATGATATCACCGCCAGTGGAGTCTCGTTACTCGCGCTCGAATGGAAAGATCTGCTTCCTAGGACCCCTCATTCTGATGTCGTATTTCCCCAGATTGGGAGCGGAACGACGCGGGCCTGGTTTCCTACTTGAGAAGCTTAAAGTCTGATATGTTTCTTGCGACCCAATCACGAGGATCCAGACCGCGGATCGCGTCTGTGCATTGGACTAGCTGTCGGCATTGACAATGGAGCCATCAGGAGAGGATTGCGCGTTAAGGCCGCAAACGAAGAATGCCACTCGTTCTCGGGCCGATTCGGACCGACGCTCTGAGCAAACAAACAAACTGTCCCTGTAAATTGATGACTGGGGTGTTCGTAGACCGATGTCATCATTGAGGATGGCTTCAGCTTCGGGGAAGCTCATTCCGAACTACGACGGTAGTTGACAGCACAGCGCAGCAATGGACGAAGAAAAGTGCGCCATAAGAGTGCGTGGCGCTGCTTACTAATTGCCCTCGGTGACCATCAGTTTGGGCAGAACTTCGATGGATGTTCCAAAATGAAATGGGCGTAAAGTATAGCCCTTTTAGGTCACCTTGTTCTTATGAAATAGGATAAGGGGTGAACAGGTCAAAGTCTCACCAAACCTACAAGACCAAAACTGTTTTGCCCCGCACGATCGAAGTCTGGTATCATGTTCATGACGATACGAAGCTTCATCTTCGTGTTCCGCATCGACCATTCCAGTTGCGTCCTAAGGCTAGGGTATAAGAAGACATTCCAGCACATCATACTCCATCCCCAGACTCCCAAGCCCGCTTCTCCACAGCTAATTCCTCGGTATAGTCCCCAAACTCGCTGAACACGCCTTGTATCATTTCATTCTGCCGTCTTGGCCACCGGAATCCCTCGAACATGCTCTTGGTGTAATCCCAGTACTCAGGGTAATATCCTGCTGTTTCCCAGTCCACAATGCCACTTAAACGCCATCGTCTGTCTCCAGCAGGATTTCGAATTCTTTCCACCAGGATATTGCGAGGGTTGAGGTCTCCATGAGTAAAAACAATCTTGTGCCCGCGCCGGCTGGGCTCGTCTGAGAAGCGTAGATGTTGACTAAACGACGCTTCATCTGGGAAGGGCCCGACGGGGTTCGAGTCTTGAATTCGTGGGTCGCGGCAGGCCTCGCCTAAGGTGTTGCAGATGACCATGCCTTGATTGGCCGGCTTGGGAATGCGCCGCATCTGTGAGACGCAGTCCTTGAGCTGAGCGGAGATGGTTTCGTAGTCTTTGTCGGAGAGCGCCTCTTGACATTTCGCCAATGTTATGCCCGGGACCCTGCTCGTGAGGAGATAGCTGAAGTCGTTGTCCCCAGTTTTTCTAGAGACAGTATCCAGCGCTCGTGGCGCCAGAATGGTTGTTTTTTGTTCCAAAACGTTAAGAGCATTATACTCGTTCTTTAGAGTGTCTGAGTTAGGCTGATACTTGAGGTATAGTCCAAAAGGTAACCTCTGGACCGGCGCATTTCCATCTTTTCCGTAGAGTCGGTTTCCCACCTTGCGCAATAGTTCGTATGCCGCAATACGAACCCTGGATGGGAAGAAGCGCCACAAGAGCACCATTAGGCGTAGAAATACGTGTCCCAGGCCGAGACTGCCGGAAGGCATGCATCCTGGGAAGCGCTGTCGAGGGGAATGTGCGATGGTTGGCTTCTGAGAGAATAGACCCGGCGCGATATTCCTCGCAAGATTCACTAGCTGGGTGCTTTTGCAGAAGCGGGCGTGCGAGCCGATAAGCCGTGCATCGGCCTTTTCAATTCCTTGTCGTGAATGGTCGCCCAGCAAAGCAATCTTGCCATTCACATCGACAGGTTTCTCATCGTCAATAAGAACATGCTCAACCTCAAACTAGATAGTTTCATTAGATTTGTCTTCACCGCAAAGCATTGATCCTTCTTACCTCGATCATGGATGAAGGCACTCTCACTAATTTGACGACGCCGCGCTGCAAGGCCTCATGCACGCTTTTCCGGACAAGCCAGTGACTGTGGTACGGGGAAGAGATGTCAACTCTGTCAATGAAGCAATGCCACCAATCAAAGTATTGACGGCCGAAGAATGCGACGAGGAGCTCTATAATACGCCGCTGGTCTCCCCGTTAGACCATAAGGTCCGGAGGAACAACAAAGGCAAATAAAACTGACCTCACCCTTGAGCCACCCACATGGCACAGGTAGAATCGGGGCGACAACCAGGGGGTCCCAGAGGCTACCTGGCTTGCCTGTTACGCAGCATCTGTTTCCGTCTCGCTTTGTGATGGCACTGATCTCATCAGCTGACGGAGCCGGCGGTGGCATACCAGAGATGACTGCCAGGAGGGGTGGAGTTAATCAAGGCGCGTTGGCTAAAGGAAAGAGACAATGCCAACCTGAATCAATAACATTAATCCAGTCGGCGACAAGAGAACCGGCATGTCCGTCGACGCCCAACCGGCGCTGTACGTAATCTGCGGCTGCCTGAGGTTGGACAGCCTCCAGAATGTAGGCGCGCAAGAGAGCGGACGCGGGATGTGCAAGGGGCACGCGATCGACTACGTCGAGTGCGCCCTGTACGTTTGGTGGCCGGGAGGCCATAGTGGCTGTTGGGTTGGTTGATGAATAACAAGTGAAGAAACGAGGGCGACGTTTTCACGAGATGATGTTGTTGGAGAAAACAATCGGCCTTCATGTGAAACATACCCTGTTGGTGACAGACCCAATCGCGGCTGCGTCAAGGTCGAAGGACGGGCCAAGCGGCAAACTCACCCAATCAATCCATTGGTCGACTGAACCCGCCCGCCGGGCAGTGCCCTTTCAACGGGCCAGCGCCTACCAAGAGAAATGGATTGTCTCGACCGAGATTAGCAGCCACCTTCATGGGGTCCTACGAGGTAGCCAGCCCTGAAAATCGAAACACCTGTATCGTGATCCGAAGGCTGTACTTAGTTATCTTAAAGGAAATTGTCTGAAGAAAGTACTCTCTCCACTGTGTTGGGACAGGGAGGGAAAAGGAATCATAACTATGTGAAGGCTACCCTTACGGTCAAGACACTCCTCCTCTCCTTCAGAAAGATAGATAGCTTCAGCAGCACCTTTATTCTCTCCATTCTATACAACTATCGATCACTGCATTCTTCTTGTTTTTAATGAAAGAATACAAATATTATCAATTTGCTTCTTCCGAAACCACGATCGCACGCAACACCCTTTATCTTACTCTCCAGTTTCTCCGCACTGTCAATGGAGAAAACACATATGTAAGCCTCTGTTGTCCTACTTTGATGTACGCCTCCTTTCGTAAGCAGGATCGTACCATTGGATAGATCATACTGATAATAAAGTGGGTGCCCCTTGCCTCAGTCCCATGTCCAGACGACTATTATAAAAACTCATCCCCCTCTTCACCTTTTCCCCCAACTTTCACTTCCTCGGCTATTTGATGACCAATCCCTCTTTCATCATCGACTCAATGGACAATCTTACTCTCAACAGCATCCAAGTCCCCCCAGCACAAGGCCAAACACACTCCCACACCGTCGTCTTCCTCCACGGCCGCGGAGACAGCGCTGCCAACTTCTGCAACTCGCTCCAATATTCCCGTGACTCTCAAGGTCGGACGCTTGCTGACGCTTTTCCTTCCTTTCGATGGGTGTTTCCTCAGGCCCCCAAAAGAAAATGCGCCAGCCAGCCCGAGGAGTGGAATCAGTGGTTCGATGTGTGGAACGTCAACAATTTCGCGGAAAACGAGAATCTGCAGGCAGAAGGGCTTAGCGAAGTCGTGCCTAAGATCCGCGATATTCTAGCAAAGGAGGCCAACGACTTGAACGGGAGGTGGGATAAAGTCGTTTTAATGGGTATCAGCATGGGCTCCGCAACAAGTGTGCACACATTATTCAACCTTGACATCCCATCGCCAAGCAAGCGACTCGGCGCCTTTGTTGGTTTTAGCGGGCGTTGCCCCTTTGCCGGCCAAACACTTGATCAGATGCGCACGACTCTTCAAGTGCATTCTTCCCCCACACACAGCGACGTTCTTAAGAACACGCCTATGCTATTGGAGCACTGTGTTGACGACCCGTTGGTATTGGTGGATTGGGGCAGGAAGCAGTGCGAGATATTGAGAGGGTTTGGAGCGAATGTGGCATGGAGGGAGTATAGGACTGGAGGACATTGGTTCAATTCGCCCCAGGGCATAGATGATGCGGTGGACTTTTTGAGAGCTGTACTTTAGAATGCGCAGTAGAATGATAGATTTGAGTTGTTAGATAGCCTTGAAAGGGAGAGGAGAGACCTGGCTGGGTGGTAATTGACAACTTTCTTGACCATGTGCTAAGAGGATGACGCCAGCGATATGGCTGAAAGTAACACCGGAGAATATATATATACCCCTAGGTAGTACCCCTAGGTATGCTATCGAACTTTATACAATATACTGAATTGAGCGAAGGGGATCGACTTGCACCCCAAATTCCCCATTCAAAGTTTCTCACCCCTCTTCTCTTCTACCTAGGTACCTAGATCAAGTGATATTCGTGCAGCAGCTGGCCAATTTGAGACTCCTCCAACTTGTGCACCAGGAATGCCCGAATGCGCTCAGGCAGCCACGCAGCAAGCTCTTTGCCATCTCTCAACTGGCACGTTGCATCTAAGAGAACTCGCACATCATACGTCGAACCGAAAACTTCGGGGACGCCACGGTCAACGCCAGTGAGCTGGTAAACCGACTCAATCGCCGTGCGTACGGAGTACTCGGTGGTGAAGATGGTGTCGCGCGTCGTCTCGGCGAATTGGCCGATGAAGGCAAAGTTCTTGGAGTTCTTGGGGATAACGTCAGGTCGGTCACCAGCCTTGCGAGGCATGAAGAAAGACGTGACGTAGGGCATCATGACGGGAACGCACTTGGCAGCCTCTGCAGCCAGGATGGGAATGTCTGCCTCGGGCACGCCCATGTGGTAGAGCCATTCCTGCGTGATCTCCTCTCCAGTGCACTCCTGCATGGGCTTCTTGACATAGTCACCCGGCTTCTCAACGAGGAGCCCATAGACCCAGACCACGACCTGGTCCTTGGGCTGAGCCTTAAAGTGAGGCTGGCGATTGACCGTCCAGCTCATGATCCAGCTGGAGTCGCGAACCGTCACGATGCCGCCCGTGACGACGGTGCCGGTGAATGGGTCTCGCTTGCAAACTTTCTGGATGTATTCTGGGATGCGCTTATCCAGCGTTGTGACGGTAGCCGACTGCCACTTTGTTGCAGGGATATTTCCTCCGAATACATCTGGGTGTCCGAATTCCTCATGCCTGGACGCAATCTTTCGCCAAAGATCCCAAGCAGGCGCCGGACCATCCTGAATCGTCGGCGGAGTGTGCTGGTCTCCCAAATGAGAATTCTCCGTCAAGGACCCGATTGTCATGAAAAGAAGGTCATCCGGGCCAAGGTCTTTCCCGTCCTTGACCCCATCTTTGGTCCAATGAATGCGCGTCGCTTGCTTCTTCTCCTCGGTGATTTCAAAGTCGACATCCTCAACGGTGGTGGCGTACTGGAAGACAACTCCGTGATCCTCAAGCCACTTGTGGAGCGGCAAGACCAACGACTCGTACTGATTGTACCGCGTGAACTTGAGGGTCGAGAAGTCGGGCATGCCGTGAATGTGGTTGATGAAGCGATGCAGGTACAACTTCATTTCCAGAGCAGAGTGCCAGGTCTGGAAAGCAAACATGGTCTGCCAGTACATCCAGAAGTTGCTTGCGAAGAAGTCCTCACTAAAGACTTCATCGATGCGCTTGTTTTCGACTTCTTCCCTCGTCGAGAGGAACAACCGGATCATCTCTTTCTGCGCCTTGTCCGTCAAGGTGAAGAGCGTCCCGGTCTCCGCATCTTGACCTTGGTTGATTGTCGCCCTCTGAAGAGAAAAGTTGGGATCGCGCTTGTTGAGCCAGTAGAACTCGTCCAACACGCTAGCATCTTCGACCTCGAGGGAGGGAATTGATCGGAACAAGTCCCAGAGACATTCGAAATGAGCTTCCATTTCTCGACCACCTCGAATGACGAACCCCTTTTCGGGCACCTTGAGTCCGTCGAGGGCGCCGCCGGGAAGGTCGAGCTCCTCTAGAACAGTGATGTTTTTGCCGGGCATCCGGGCATCGCGGACGAGGAAGGCGGCGGTGGAAAGGCCAGCCAAGCCAGAGCCGACAATCCAAGCCGTCTTGCTTTCGATGCCTTCGGGCTTGAGTGGACGGGCGAAGGCCTCGTAGTTTCCACTGCTGTAATACATGATGATTGATTGTTGCAATTGTAATGATTCTTGATTGATTTGTATAGGTAGGTAAGAACAACACCCATCATTGTGGTAGTTGACAGCGGCATTTATATCGCTGCGGCCTCAATTGAACCCCGACTGTGACCTCATTCCTCGTCATTTAGGTCATAAGATGAACATCTTCCGCTACTTCACAGCCGAGGAGGAGGAACATGAGTGGGAATTCACATGCATCAAGTCAGAAACTCAGAACGCCGAGATGGAAGACAAGCTGCCAGAGCATTCCACGCGTTCGGTCAAGGGACCAAGTAGCGCCAATGCAGCACGGCACTGAAAGTTGGCCGATGCTTTGCAAGCTTGCTACTCGTTCGGGAATTGTTACTACTGTACTCAAAGAGCCGCAAATGCCATGATGCTTGCGGCTCAAACGAGCTCTGACAGGCGGTGGCGATGCAACCTCCTCGGCACTCTCCCACGTGAGATGCCCAACTCTCTACCGAGGGTTTGGAAAGCAAACACGACCCTTGCAGGATCGTGCTCATCCTCTCTTATCGATCTGGTGACGTTCAGGGCCTTTACTTTGTGGGCCTTGATAGCGTCCAGAATCATGCGCATTCCGCCGAAAACCGGCCTTTGTTCCCATTTTGGTGGGCTGACAGCTGGGTTACGCATTGGTTCGCCCAAACTTTACCTCTGGACGATCAGATCATATAAAGAAGGCGCCAAGCGGCCAAAACTATGCCTCGGCACACATGTTTGAGTAGATATAGCTGGCAGCTGCTGTTGAGTGGTACATGGCGATTGAGGAACCTGTTCGAAGACGAACTAGATGATTCGATGCAGCTTCCAAACGTCATGCAATCCGCCAACGGAGTCTCGCAAGCTGGACAGTGATCACCTCACATCCTCCTCAAACCCACACGTCTAGCTACACCGCACGGCGACATCCTCGAAAATCTAAGCATGAACTTTACTACAAGCTAGCATATTATTCATAGTTATGCCGACGACTTGAGGTAATTGGACGGTTGTGTTCGCATCTGGTCTCATCATCGACAGCTCAACGCCTAACCTGACCCCCGTCGGATAACTGTATTCCTAGTATTGAAGTCTCAAACGGAGCTACTGCTCACATATGAGACAAGACTGGACTTCATGGATCGCGCAAATACTACCTATGCGATCCATCTGAGAGTCTGTCTTGAGGCTAACTAAAACAAAGGGTCTGTTAGTTAGGTGGCTGGACGGGAGCATCGGTAGCGCCAGATGCGTGCGATTCTCTAATGCAACATCAACATGGCTAATTGAACACATGACTTGAGGCCTCAGACATTCAAATCGTCCTTCTAAGGCAATTTTCATCTCTTCCCCATTTCAATGTTGGGTACCAGCGCCCAGGGGATCGGTATTCGCTTCCGCTAACCCGGCCAATGCCCTACCACTTCTTGCAACGGAGCAAGCATCAGGGTTGGAGCAGAATGTGGCTGTGCAGTGCTTGATTGCCAACAGGTTCTTCCGATGCTACTGCGTTTTGAGCGTTTAAAGTTGCGAGGCCTCCTTGCCCCTGGATAGAACAAGAGCTAAAGGTCATGATTGGGCTTCCCCCTGCATTTCAACGAGCCACGGCTGAATACAACTGCGTGCGATGATACTCAAAGGAAGATGAGAAACCCCGATCCGTTATGCGCCCCTGCAAGCTGAGTGTGCCTTGCGTCGGTGAAGTCATCGGCCGACACGACTAAAAGCGTCCCTCGCAGCACAATGGCAATCTCAACGCGTTGAAATATCGAACAAGCCGCCAACATGGCAAGTCTCAACCAACTCATTTCGCCCAAGTCCATTTGCATGCATCCAGGCCAGGCGCCAACATGTCGACACCATGGGCCGCCATCGTCGGGCCTATTGTCTTGGTCTTTATAATAATCGGCATTATAGCATGCTGCGCCCGTGGGCGCCAGTCCTCGGACGAGCCGCGCCCGCGCAGGGGAACCTTCAACCCAGCTCTTGCAGAGACGTATTCCAATGGCATGCAGGGCGCCGCCCTAAAACGTCTCCAGGAAGCGTCACTAAAAGACAGAGGCGAGCCAGTCTGGTTTTCTTCCCACATCAGCCATGGACAGTCGCGACACTGGGTCCTCCTTATTCACGACTGCAAATACGAGGTCCATCGAGTTCGCTATCAAGGCCTCGCAAGCAACCAAGGCGATCCCGAGCCTGAGACCATCAGCGAGGGATGGGCCAGAGTGGGTGTCGGAGCAGCGCAGTACGACTATAAAATCACACCATGCAATATTGACAACGAACGCGTCCTGGCGGCCATCACCAAGTTTGCAAACCCCAGTGCCATCCCTGGCATTGGCTCTGGCCTCATCGGGTGGACGCAAATGACAAAGTACGAAATCGACACGATATGGGTATCGATGCTGGCGAATTTCGGCACCTACGACCTCCTCTGGAACAATTGTCAGCATTTGCTTAGGAACTTTGCCCAGTTGATTGTGACCGACCACGGGCAGGACTGGAACTTATTTCTGGTTAGTTCATCCACGACTCACCGGAAGGCCCTAGGCGGCGCTTTTCTCGGCCGAGTCACATCAGCAGCGACGTCGCTAGAAAGACTTAAAGCCATGCGACCACACATCCAAGGCTATCACCGAGAAAATCTTGACCACAACATCAAGGCTTGCGAAGAGTACCTTCGGAAGCAACGAGTGGAGTGGGCGTCATCGTCGCCAATTGATCTCGCGGACGCCAGTGCGGGTCGGTTTACTGTTGGAGGCGACGGGCAGGAAGGGGTTTTTGATGTACCGGGCATTACGTTGGCTCTGGCCGAGCTTGGAAGAGATGTCGAGCACTCAAGAGGTGGAGATGGGGGTGGAGGAGGAGTGGCTGATGGAGGCGGAGGACGGAACTGAGATGAGTAGTGAGAGACGAATTTGTCGTCATGAGAGCGTAGATGTAACAAAAACAACAAAATCATCACTTTCACTAATATCGCTTGGGTGTGTCTAACCCAACACTTCGACAAATTGTGCCGACTGGAGGATGGTTGTGCCTTGATATCGATTTTCATCGCACCAAAACATCCAGTACAATTGCACCAAAAGGTTCCATGGTTGATTGAGTGAATGAATATCGCAACATATTCTGGTGCAATAGTAAGTCAGTCGCCCAGTAGCAAGTTTGCCCTCTGATCTTGTACGAGAACGACACTGAGAACCCACCTCGTTCTAACTTGTCCAGGCCATGTCATAACATATAAGACCACCGGTTGCTGGCAACCACGAAGGCTGACCACTAGGGCTGATGCAAAAATGTTAACATTACTACACGAATGGGGAGGGTCGCACTGTCAGCGAACAAGACAACAAAGAAGTGTTGATGTACTATCAGATGCCATTGGGGTTCTATGCAGGCATGCAAGTCGTCGAGGTGTTTCCTGATTCCACCAGCAAAACAGCTCTGGATTCCAGCAACGGAGGGCCCCGGAACGTCTCTCGACTCCAGCGACGTAGGAGGTCTCGAAAGCACCAACCGCCAGACTATCACCATCTCGGAGGAAGAAGGTATACATAGGTCAGGGTTTTCACCCAACGCAAATTTGTACCTTTTGTTTACTGTTTCTCAGTGTCGTCGTTCGAAAAGGCACTGCAATGCAGTCTCCAGCTTTGGGCTCCTCAAGTTTGTCGTCTCCTGAGCTGCTAACACCAAAGCAATATCTCGGTAAGCTCCATAGGTTCGGTCTGGATTTGGCTGGGCATAACAAGCAATTGAGGCTATAAATTAGCCTTGATAAAGAATCATTTCATTCTGAAGGATCTGTTCGGCTTAGTCAGCGATGCAGCTTACATCTTACCATGCTATAGAACGGAGTATTCGTTAGTCTACAGAGATTTCAAGCCAGCCTCTGATTAATATCCCGTCCTCCCATCAGATTTCAGCAGGAAAAGCCGCAAGTCAAACTCACAACTAACGCCATTTTCTCGGTCATTGGGCAGCATGGCACTAAGCAGCGAGTTCAAAGTCATCATCGCCGGCGGAGGCATTGCTGGCCTGACACTCGCAATTCTGCTTGAGAAGTTTCACATCGACTATTTGATCTTGGAGGCTCGTGATGACATCGCACCACCAGCCGGCGCAAGCATCGGCATGATGCCAAATGGACTGCTGATCCTGGATCAGCTCGGATGTTACGATGCAGTGAGAGCGGTGGCCCGATCTGGAGAACTCGACGACTTGCATATCCGGGACAGTGATGGCAAGTCAATGGCCTTTACAGATCATTTCGCAGAACATTTAGAAAAGCGGTTAGTGAGGCACATGTGAAAGAAAGCAACTCTGCTAATGGCCCTTTCAGACACGGCTATGCAATGCTCTTTTTCGATCGGCAATGGCTTTTGCAGGTGTTGTATGATAAAATCCAGCATAAAGATCGAATCGTGCTCAAAAGCCAAGTCAAAAAGGTCGATTGCAGCGGTTCTGGTGTTCAAGTCTCAACTCAAGACGGCCATGTCTATCGCGGCGCCATGGTTGTCGGGGCTGATGGCATACATAGTGCTGTGAGAAAGGAAATGGTGCGCATTGCAGGAGGCACCAAGCCAGGATACTTTCCTGTCGGTGAGGAGGACCTTGTTCCTTGCTATTACCAATGCAGTTTTGGAATTGCGGTTGACGTAGCAAATTGGCCGAAACACGAACAGTCCTTCACGACGGGAGACCACAAAGCATTTCTGGTCACATCGGGTCCGAAAGGCCGGGTGTACTGGTTTCTGTTCGTCAAATTGCCCGAAACAAAGCATGGCAAGGACATACCCAGATATACTGAGGAAGATGAAGCCCTCTTTATGAAGAAACACCACGCCTTGCCAATCAGGGAAAATCTTACCTTCGGCCAGCTCTACGCCAAACGCATAACATCAACTCTCACCCCCTTGCACCAAGTCGTGTTCGAGAAGTGGTTTTTCAACCGCATGCTACTCATTGGAGATTCAGCACACAAGGTAAAAGGATTTAGACACAGAAAGCTCCTGATTCATGACTGACAAGATCGCAGCCAAATCCGATCAGTGGAATGGGAGCCAACGGTGCCATGGAATCAGTTGCCGAGTTCGTAAACGCTTTGCTAGAAAAGAGAGATGAGCGAAAAAACGGTCTCAGTGGTCTCAGCACCGGAGATATCAACGCCATCTGTCACAAGATGCAGAGCGTCCGCCACGATCGAGCCAAGCTCACCGTCTCTGCGTCGGAAAAGATGCAAGCCCTGCTGGCATTCGAGAAGCCAAAAATCTCATTTCTAGTATGGCGTGTTTTTGGGCCCCTCGCCGGAGATGATAGCCCATTGCGAATCTTGGGTGGCCGAACTCTGGGAGGTTCTCGTGTGAAGGCACTTCCTGTTCCGTTTCGGCCACGGGCAGTGCCATATCATCATGAACTACCCGCGAAGCCCATCTCGAACGGGCGAGCAATGCTCTTTCGCTTAGGATACGCTGTGGTGATGGGTTTCCTCTTTTGGGTCTCGCTCAGTTCGCACCAAGGGCATTACACAATCGAGTCGGACCTGGCCTCTGCATTGCCTCTCGTCTATCTGCTGTCCCAGTCAATCTCACCCTTACTAATATACACCATCGAAGGCCACAGAGCTGGTAATGAGGGCACGCCTTCCTCTTTGACGTTTCCTTACACAGTTGGTTTGCAAGTCCTGGGCATTTGCCGAGCACTCCCTCTTCTCGCCCTCCTAACTGCCTCATTACCGTTCGATGCTCCCGCAGGACGCTTCGTCTCCCACGATGTTGGCAAGTCTTTGGTACCAGCATTAACTTGCGGCTATATTTTCCCAACCTTGTTCATGTTGGCGTCATCGGCCATCAGCGGTGGCGTATATGAGTCGACTGGTCTGCTGCAGATGGTGCCTCTATTTCTTCCTATCTCGATGGCCGCATTCTCTTCCGTTTTCAAATGGTGTCAAAGGAAAATACAAAAGTCCTATCTCGATCGTTATTCGGCTTCGGATGTACCGGTACTGCAGTTCGCATACGGATTTGCGTTTGCCATTCAAGCTACGGCGCATTTGTCAACGTTGTCATATTACCTCTACTTCCACCCAGAAATGTGCGATGCAATACTCTTAGGCCTATCTCCACCCATTGAGAGTGGTATGGGGTTGCAGCTATTGAGTTGTTTTCCAAGAAGCGACGTAACCTTGACAATCGCAACAATTACGGTTTACAGCCTCTATGCCGTATGGGACCTCCGACGCTCGGGTTACATGACAACCCGCGACACCATTATGGCTTCTTTATGCGTCACCCTCGGTCAGGTCACAGTTGGACCAGGAGCAACTTGGGCCGGGCTATGGAGCTACCGCGAAGGTGTTATCTCGGGTCTTTCATCTGCCAAGTGACATTTGCAAAGAAAGTCTACTTGGAGCGGACGGGACAAGGCCTGGGTTATTGTCGATAGAGGATGGAGTTATGACGTGGAGGTAGGCAATCAAACTAGATTGTATAGTACCGTTTATAGATTGATTTGAGCTTTCAGTTGTTAGATCCTCGAGCTTTTTCTCAGAACTGACTCATGGAGTGTCTATTGAGGATAGGCGAACTAAACTTCCTTTATTCAGGAGTTGGACTGTCATCGCTGATCTCGAAGGTTTAGATCTACGCGGCAAGATGTTGAGCAATTGTCGTGATCTCATTGGACACTTCGCTCTAGATCCGTGAATAATTGCCGAAAAACTCTTGGTGCCGCAATCAACTGCCGGATCGACCTGATCTTGATCATCGGGATGATCCCGGGCCGCGGGGTAATCGGCGCTTATTCTCGGGGTCGTCCCCCGACCTCTTGTGAATCCCGAGTTGTGTAGCCGATGTCATGTGTATCTGACATCAGCTCCATGTCTCACGTAGAGGATAAAAGGTCAGGATGGGAGACCTCGAGATCTGGGATACGTGTTGAAGTGAGTGCATAACCTTTCGCCTGTAACCCCAGCCTTTCTGATCTAGCCCGCATACATCGCCAAGTCCAACACAAAATGCAGGCCGAAAAAGTTGACGTTCTTATCTGCGGGGGTGGCTCAGCTGGTCTAACGGCAGCCATCTGGCTAGCACGATTTGGCGTCAACTTCAAGATCCTAGAGCGACGTCCAGGCCCGCTTGAGATTGGCCAAGCAGATGGAGTTCAGTGTCGGACTGTCGAGATCTTTGAGAGTTTGGGCATCGCCGAACCGCTGCTCAAAGAGTCATACCATGTCATGGAACTTGCGTTTTGGTCCTCTGATGGGCAAAACGGCATCAAGAAAACCGATCTCGCCCCTGATACCGAGCCCGGCCTGAGCCACCAACCCCATGTCATTCTGAACCAAGCCAGGATCAACGAGATCATGATTGATGAGATCACACGCTTGAAGGGTGACTCAGACATTGGCATAGAATACGGCTATCAAGTTCAGGACGTGAAAGTGACCAGTAACAGCGACAATTTGCATCCAGTGGAAGTAACGGCATCAAAGGATGGCGCGACCCATCTATACAAGGCCAAATACGTCATTGTACGCTACCCAGCGAAGCTCACTCATCCAATCCATACCTTTCAACTAACGTTCCTTAGGGCAGCGATGGAGCGCACAGCACCGTTCGCAAATCTCTTGGCTTCGAGATGGTCGGCGACAGCAGCGACGCGGTCTGGGGAGTCATGGACGTTTTCCCCCACACGAATTTCCCGGATATCAGAAAGAAATGCTTGATCAACAACGGCAACGGAAACCTCATGGTCATTCCCAGAGAAGGTGACGAAATGGTTCGTTTCTACATCGAAGTACCCGGCAAGGCCGCGCGGGACGTCACCAGAGACTACCTTCACGAAAGGGCGCGTCAGATTTTCAGCCCATACAAGCTGGAAATCGCTCACACGGCTTGGTGGTCCGCTTACAGTATTGGACAGAGGCAGGCAGACCACTTTACTAAGGACTTGCGGGTATTCTTAACGGGTGACGCATGTCACACACATTCACCAAAAGCCGGACAAGGCATGAATGTGAGTCTCCAGGACGGATACAATATTGGCTGGAAACTGGGCTATCTTCTTGGTGGTCGGGTATCTCCAGCTATTTTGGAGACATACATCACCGAGCGTCAAGCCACAGCGAAGGATCTCATCGATTTTGACCGATACTTCACGAAACTCTTCTCGACAACCTATCGCCACGAACATGGCATCAGCGCAAACGATTTCAAGGAGCAGTTCGTCAAGGCTGGTAGATACACTACTGGTTTGGCCACCAAATATGGATCCTCAATGCTCACGCGTGTACGAGAAGCCGAATCGCAAATATCGTCGAAACTTGTGGTCGGCATGCGATTTCCAAGCGCTCTGGTCGTTCGTCTGTGTGATTCTCGCCCTATGCACTTGAGCCAAGCTTTGCCCTCCGATGGGCGTTGGCATGTGATAGTTTTCGCTGGAGAGCCGCTTCAACCTGGAAGCATACCAAAATTCAAACAGGTCAGTTGGTACTCGGGCATCGACTCAAGATGATCGCTGACGGGGTTATAACACAAGATTGCCGCGGACTTAAGTAACATCATCCGTGAATACACACCCGAAGGTTTAGAAGCCGACAGTATCATCAGCTCGACGCTACTTCTGCACTCTCATGGTCACAGCGCGGATATTACAGACGTCCCTGAGCTGTACACACCAACGACCGGCAAGCTTCAGATGAGATGTACGTATCCAACCTTGCTCTTACTCTGGTGGGAGGTTCAAAATCAGCTGACAAGAACTCTTAGGTGTGCAAAAAGTGTTCATAGATGGGGAGAGCTACTACAACCCAGGCACTGGTCATGCTTTCGATTCCTACGGGATCGATCCAGCTCGTGGTGCGGTGGTCATCGTGCGACCTGACATGTGTAAGTGTTTCCATAGCCCTGAAATTCAGATGCCCTGTACTCACCCCGTCATAACTAGACATTTCTCAGATCGGCACTCTTGGAGATTCTGGAGCGGTTGCGGAGTTCTTCAAGGGTTGTCTACTACCTGTGTCGCGTGCACATGTCAACGGCAACAAGCAGTAATGTCGTCGTCAATTGATTTGAAAGGACGAAGGTCTCTTTCTACAGGATCCTTGGCTTCTTTCGAGGAGTAGGGGAGAGTTTCTTTATCTACTACTTCTAAAAAAAAATACTCAAATTTGTCCTAAGTCATAGCTCCTCTCGGACTTGTGTAGTACACGCCCATCAAAAGTAGCCGAATGATGTCTCTCATTGCACTATTTCCAACCTTCTGACAGCAAAGAATCGCTCGAACATGGGCTGTCCGAGCATGCGAACAGGTACATACGACCATAGCTCTTAGAAAACACTGGGTCCCGTCTGCTCCCCGCACGTTAAGCTGAGAAGCGGCGAACTAGTACTCGGGTCGGTGACGACCGGGGAATCCTCGCTGTTGTATGTTCTCTTTTTGCCATTTCTAGGACTTGTATATCTCTATTCGAAGTCTGCTTGTGCTCGTCCTTAGGCTGGTCTAGCTGCCTGGGCTTTCACATACGACCACAGCTCTTGGAGAATACTGGATCCCGTCTGCTCTCCGAACGTCAAGCCAAGAAGCGGTGAATTAGTACTCAAGTCGGTGACGATTGGGGAATCCTCGCTGTTGTATGTCTTTTTTTGCATCTTCATTTTACATACGAATACGTAGATCATACCTACTCCATGCCCTGACACCGATGGCAACAACTATATCTGCTGGAAAGGATCGTTACAACTCTCTCAGGTTCACATACGCCCCCCTCCCTCTCCTTTGCCATTTTCTCATACACCGGTGCGGTCTTCTCCCTAATTCTTTTACCCCACAGGAGCAGAGGAACATGCATAAATGCCATTACAGTGCCCCAAACGCCCATGACGATGAACATGTTCTGTATTCCCTGAGCGTTCATCCAAGGCACAAGTGCAAAGTAGATGGCGATGCTAAAGCAGTTGCGGATAAAGGCCACTCCCACAAACGCTTCACCAGTGACCTATTTGATAGAATGTTAGAGATGATCACATCGGGCATACGAGGTTGCCACATACCGACTGGTAACTATCAATGAGCACGCAGAGTGCGATGTCGCTAATGCTGCCGATCCCGAAGCCGAAAATTGCGCCGCCAATGCTTGGGTATATCCAGTGCATGCCCTGTTCGTCTGATCAGCCCTTATATCGAGCAAGCGCCTGGTATTACTTGCCTTTGCCGTAGTCACACCAAACATGATGAGGCCACTACCAACGCACAATGCTGGGAGATGATTGAGGTGAAGCCTCATCTCAGGCTCGTAAAACCCATAGTTGCGACGAGCAAACCACCGCACACTTCGATCGGATATCACCCCGCCATAGATGGACCCGAGAATATTTCCGATGAAGATACCAAGACTCATGTTTCCAACGCCTACCGTACCAAAGTTGTAAGGTGGTGCCGTAAATGCGATCGAGATGACGGATGCCTGGGCAGAGATCCAACAGAGGCAAAATGCGTATTGAAGTGCTGTGTACATGACTGCGGGGAATCGGAAGAGAATGATGAAAGGCTGGTAAGCTGACTTTAGGAGGCTCTCGTCGGTCCTGGTAACGAGCCTAAGGCGCTCTCGATAGGTGAGAACTGGGATATTCGGGTTGATCGATTCGTTGCCGGTATTGGAGATGTAGGATGAGGTGGTAGCAGTGTGTCTGATATCTTCGGAGACGGGAGGTTTCTTCGTAATTGCTGCCTCGCTCGGCTCGCATTCCTGCCCAACTTGGGCCTCGATGTGCATAATGTATTTGCTCTCCTCGAAGAAAAGGCAGAAGTAAATCAGCAGGACAAGCTCTACAGCGAACGTGACCCAGAAGCAGAGTCTCCAGTTGCCGTCTTCTGCCATGTAGCCCGCAATAATTGGGCTGAGAAAACTCTGGAGACACAGTTAGAAAAGTCTCCTCGTTTGCTTAATGCCAAAGAACGTACTCCAATCATCACCATCACCATGTAAATGCCGTTCGCTGTCCCACGTTGATGGATGAAAAAAATGTCAGCAACCGTCATCTGTACGATGGTTTCGTTGGTCGCGCTGGCCAGTCCAAAGATTAACGAGGAGAGGTACAGGTCGATAATGTTGGTCATCCGAGCCTGCCACGCTGCCGTTGCGACCATGATCGCTGTGGAAACGATGTAGATTGAACGACGGCCGTACTTGACGGCCAGTGGAATAAAGAAGATGCATCCGACGGCGGTTCCCACAAGGTTGATGGCTTGGGCGTTGTTGAGTTGGTCGTACGTCCAGCCAAATTCAGGGATCCAAAGAACCCAGAAAATCGGTGGAAGGGATGTTCTGTACGCCAGTCAGTATCGTCTCAGTAAGATAACAAGGAAGATGATCTCACTGGGTAAAGATGACTGCCGTGATGGCCAGAGTAGGAACAAAGTTGACCATCTTCCGAAGACGTGTCCAATTCTGGAGAGCGTTGTTAGAGCACTCGGGAGAAGCGTTTGCTCGATAAACGTACCAACGGATCGTTTGGATCGTCGGACGGTTTCGGCTGCAGTATAAATTCAGGCCCATCGTCTTCTCTCTCGTCTGCCATGTCTCGTCAGCTGAGTCTTCGGGCATCAAGAAGAGTGGAATGACCTCTCAATATGCGAACCGTTCCCGGAGGCGTCTTGAAATCCGGCGGCGGGACATCAATATGCGGTGCCATTGTGATGTGAAGAGTCGGATACAGTTTCCAATGAATGGTGAGGATGGAGTTTGTCTTCCACACTCAGCCTGGCATTCTTGATGTTTAAATGCATTGTGGTTATCACTCGCCAAGGTCTTTATCAACAAAATCCGGGGTAATTGATCGTGCATGGATGCTAATCACATAGACGGCCCCCTCAGTCCCTGTCACGAGTCTCATCCGCGACAAGTGACGGCTCCGACTGCTAGATAGGGCTAGTGCTATCGCCTTCGGAGCTGCGCCAGATGGCGATGAGCATGTTGCAGCAACAGGGGTCATTCCCGGATGCAACTGAGAAAGGGTTGTTCTCTGATACGGAGAAAAGGGTATCTGACACGTTTGCACATGTAGTTGCAATAACATTCCTCCGCAGAGGCGGCGAGAGTCACTACAGTCTTGATCCCCATCAGGGCGTCTTACAACTTGAGTTGGGGACCTCAATGGCATTGTTGTGGTCCTTGTTGCATGCATGTCTGGTCTCATTTGTCCTTCCCGAACTAGACGCATTAAGAGCGCTGCCAGTTAACTAGTTAAGGAGCAGGAAGAATCTGTTGTTGAGACGAGGCGAGTTTCTAGGCTGAACACGCCAATCATCAATTAGCCGTCACGAAGTCGCCCAGGATGTATTCTGCCCAATTGGATATAAATGTTGGAGTTAACTATTTACCCACGTACACATCCTCGACGGCTTGGCCAGGAAAGTTTGTCAAACGCCAGCAATCTATAACCGCAGCACCGTCAACAGCTTGAAGAGCCCCAATAGCCACAATTCCATTCATCCAATTATATGGCCCATTCCCGGCTGCCTCAAATGTAATGTGTGTGAAGTATTCAACTTCGTCCTGAGAAAAGCTCGTCTTTCCAGAGCTATCATAGTCAAAGTCGACACCCGGGCCTGGGCGGAAAAGGCCGCGGGCTTGAATGAAGACATGATGTCCATCATCAGTTCGGATAGTGTATCGCGCGTCAAGTTTGTAGTAGATCTGTCCCGAGTTAGAACAGGCGAAATGATTTGACTTGGCCTTCTTATGCACACCTTCTTAGAATGGATTCTTTCCGCCCAGTCGGCACCACTGTTCTCCACGACAACACCATTAATCGCCGGGCCACGCACAGTCCCAGATTGAATATGTCCAATTGAACGGGATACTCCAGTTCCCTGAACATTCTCAATGTCGTAATTGTCGACCGGGTGCATCTTTGCCACCAGGCGATAGACGAACTCTAAATGCGGTACTCGCATGGCTGGAACATCTGGATACAGCTCGTTTCCCGGACTGTTCATTTGGTGCTGAGGCATGGTGGAGGATAAGGTGATTTGGACAAGTCGAAAAGAGTAGTTGGATAGCAACAAGCAAGTGCCTACTAATTCTCCCCGATGCTATGCATTGTCCCGGTTTGAAGGAAGCTGTTTATAAGGATGCTTTATCATGGCCAAGAGCTTCACACCAACGAACAAGGCCAACACTCCTAATCCCCGACAGATCACGATGAGGTTTGAGCTACTGCACCCTGCCATCGAGAGGCAATCAGCGCGGCACCGCCTGTCAAGTTGGGTTTAGCTGGCGGGTGCACAATACGAGACCAGCTGACCTTTCCACTTTTGGGAGGCTGAGCCGCGCTCTTTTGTCAAACACGCGTCGTTGTCATGCCCCCTGTGCTCAAGATCACGGAACGCGCGCAATCCTCCGGTTACTCAAAGTCCGTGAGTGCATGTATGTCGTCCTCAAGATGGCACCTATTTCTAGGACTTAATGTGGCCAATGTGAGATGACCACTTCATTCTCATGTTAGTCAAAACGGCGAAATTCAGACCGGTCACTTTGGAAAGCCGGCTTCAATTTCTTCAGTCCAATCTCCTCAAAATGACAGCTTCCACTCGCCCGACTGTTCACCTACGTCCATTAGGATTCGGTATGCAAATTTATTGTGACGTCTCACCTCACACTTCTAACAGATAAATATTCAAAGATTACAAGTCCGTTGCAGCCGCTGCTGAGACTTTGAGTCTTTCCTTTTCCTCAGACCCTCTAATCTGCTGGCTCTATCGCGACCCATCGGGTCCTCGCTGGGACAGCTTGCTGCCGGCTCTGCAAAAATGGCAGCAATTTCGGGTTCGCTCGTACATCCTTGACGGCATCACTATTGAAGCAGTCACGGATGACAAGTCTCCCAGGAGCGTTGGCGTGTGTGTGCTCCATCCGCCTCAATCGCAGTACCGTTGGCTGAGGCCGTGGTGGTGGAGTTCATACTTGACATTCTACTGGGATCTTTTCTGGAATCGACCAGATGAGCCTTTGGCTGATAAAAAGGTATGACTCCTGCCCTTTCCACCCTCGGTATCTGAACTACCCTCTGATCCGTCTGGCAGCGTACCGAGATCATGTTGGAGCAGCACAATGCAACGTTTGAGAAGATACAGGGGCAATATCCCCCGAATAGTCTGTACTACCTTGAGATTGCCGCTGTCAAACCGGACACGCAAGGTATGGGAGTTGGGGGCAAGTTGATGAGCTGGGTGGTGAATCAGGTTGGCAACTCGCCCTGCTTTTTGGAATGCACCAATCCAACAAATGTAGCATTTTATGAAAGATATGGGTTTAAGCTTATCGAAGAGGGCAAGCTTCAGGACGCAGCTAACCCGGCCCTTGAGACGAGTTTTCACTACATGGTGAGGGAAAAGATGGGCGACTCCTCAGAGTAGAGATTATCAACGTATCTGATTTATGAACTGGTGTTTCGTTCTAGAATCATCTTGTACAAGACCAAACTGATTATTCTTTTATTTTCTTTCGACGTCTCCTCCTGCACCCGAGCTTTAGATTCTGCTCTACCCTACAGTTTTGGTTGATCCCTAGCGTTTTCTCCTCCTTTCTCCTCCTTGGGATAATTGCACGGCATAATTGATAAAAAATCTACCTAAATTCAGTATTCGTTTGTTTTGGGCCTTCTGTTTGTTGGACGACTTCATTTGAAACACGTCATTGTGCACGCATCTCGTCGGTTGCAACCTGTAACCGACATCTACGAATGAGAATTAGTGTCGTAAAGTCCAAACTGAATCTCGTTTTATTGACCTATTAAGGTTAACCTGTCCTAAACTGATCATAAATATGCTTGGTTCGCGCACAAGAGGATATCTGCAGTGAAATGGTAGTCACTATACACTCTTCCTAAACTCCGTGTTCCTCAGGTTCAACCGCTTCAGTAAGGAACAAGAGCAAATAATTACTGGCCAATCAACAGCCCAATTCTTATCGCCTGCTTAGCGGTGTGGGGAGGCGTCGTCCCTCGGCAAACCAATCCCCCGCTTGATCAGTACGAATCTAGGGCGACCAGAGACGTTGCCTCTTGCATGAGCACTTCAGCTCCGACTTGCCAGACGAACGTTGTTGTAGAAGGAGACCAAACTTGCCTCAATCGAGCCATGATACTTACTCACCGTTCATCGTGAGCACGATGTCTCGGAGATCTCGACAAGGGTATGAGTCCCACTATCTACCCACAATCCACATCCCCCCCCTTGGCCCATGTTCGCGTTAGCTCACGTCACATCTCACAGGTGCTGGACATGCAAAAGGAGACACAAGAAATGTGACGAAAAACGTCCTGTGTGTAAACGATGCACCCAGGCAGGGATGACATGCGAGGGATACGAAACTCGACTGACATGGGGTGCTCCGTCTAATGCGCGAGAAACCCCCAAAGCCGGCGTTTTGCTGAATCCAGTGCGGTTGTCGCGTCCTCAACAAAAGTCCATTCGCAGGAGGGCTGAGAATGCTGATGCAAATTCATCGGAGACGTTCGCCGACAGCGCCATAGAGGCAGATCAGGGGAGCTCGCCAGACTGTGGACTGGATTTTCTTCAGCTTCAATATGGGCCGAGCACCCCGAGCAGCATTCAGACCCCAGATGAAGCGGTATCAAAAAGGCTAATGGATGATTGTGAGCGTACCTGCCTATACTATTCGAGCACAAGGAAACTGACGTATGCCGAACAGTCATCGCGACTGGCCATCTGACTCTCACAGGAAGAACTGGATCAGTCAACTTCTTTAGACGAGATGTGATCCCTCTCTGCGACGACTGCGAGCCCCTTCGTCATGCTTGCCTAGCATATCAGGCCAGTCTAGAAGACGAAGGGAAGCGTATTACACCCACGTACATGCAGTTGGCTCTATCTGGATATTTGCAGGACTTGGCCACGCCAGAAAAACTGCAGTTGGATGCAACATTGGCTGCTGGTGTCTTGCTTTGTAGTGTCAGTGTGAGTACTTCGTCTCGTGCTGAACCAATTGGTGCTGACCTGAGAGCAGATATCGGCCATGTACATATGGACGCCATTATTGAGAGGCCTTCGCGAGGTTCTGGATCACCGAGGTCTTCTATGCTCATCTCCTAGACCACAACTTGCAGACCATCTACTGGAGGTAGTTGGGCTTCTCGATATTCCATACCTGACAATTAATCGACTCAGCAAGCCTCTCGATATCTGGAAAACGTACGTGGCGCCTCATAGGGTGTCAGGCATTGACGAAACCTCTGGCCTACCTTTTACGCTTGTCAACTTGTTCGCCGATCTGGAATCGCCAGATGCTGAGAAAAGACTTTGGGATTGGCCAGGCGAGGCTGGTGACGAGTTCATCCAGATACATCTCTGGGAGGCATTCCGCGCAGCTGGGATTATTCACAGCCGAGCTCTTCAGTCGAGTGCTGCGCCTGAAGAGGTTGATGTCGATACGACTCGGGGTGCCACTAAGCCCCGGGAAGACACTTTGATCATGAAGATCTTTGCGTCTATCCAAGCAATTGTGGACTCAGGCGCCTTCACCTTTAGACAGCCGCTTGCCGAGGCAATGCTCTACCCTCTGTTTATCGGGAGTCTGTTCATACGAGATAATGTCCCGCAACGGAAACTAGCTCGTGTGGCATTTCACTACATGATGGACAACACCGAGAGTCGGACCAACCATGTCGCCTGGGACATTATTATTGAGGTTTGGGACAGGGCAAAAAGTCGAGTTGGTGTAAACAGACTTGAGTTGGCGGCGGAGTTTGCCGCAGAGCTCAACGTTGAGTTGTATTTGTACTGAGTATGTAGGTCTGACTACGGTAAGGGACCAGGCCAACGCGATAGTTAAAGTTGATAGCGACAACTGGAGTTTCGTGATTCAACGCATGAGTGACAAAGTCGACACCGTCGAAGAGTTCACATCGGCTGGCTCTTTGACGAAAGTGAAGACACGGCGCTTCACTGGTGGCAAGTTTCAATGTTTTATCATTAATATGTGATGAACATCACAATCAAGAAATAATGCGACGGGTTGAGAAGTGAGATGAGTAAGGTTCTATTTGACCAGCATGTAATTACAATCTAAGCAATCGGATCCGGCTTCCACTCGAACGTGCCCATACGATGTCTCTTTACAGCGATCTCGTCCACTGCGAGAACAAACTTCTCATAGACACCCAGGTCGATAATCTTCTGCATTCGCGAATACTTGCGCACTTCCTCGTCTTCAGCCTCCGTAACGACCTTGCAACTCTCGTTGGGCCCATATCGCATCCAAGACGCCCCTTCAGAAATCCGCGGCCACGGGTCTTTGCCATGAGCGAAATCAAGAAAATGATTAGCCATGACCCTAGCCATCTTGCGTTGCTCCTCTGTGAAATGCTCGTCGAAGTTGAGGAACAAGTAGAGCAGATCCAGAGCGTGGTATGCCAATCCTTTCAAAGGGCTTTCGTGGGCGCACGTTTGATCGAAATGGTACCCGAATGTCTGGGGGACCTTGGATCTATGGGCTGCGATCCAGTTGTGAGATACAAACGTTGAATCTCCTGACATTTCTTCCATCTTGGAGACGAATTTCTCTTTTGTAAGCTCAGGAGTGATGCCGTACAGCCCGAGGATGACATCTGTAGAATCCTCGCCAAGACGTGAAATCATTGCATTTCTCACAGACGAGAAATCATCCTCGGAGAAACTCTCGTTGAAGATCATGCCCTCATCATACACGTCGCTAACCATGTACCCCTTGAGCCATGCTGGTGGGGAACCAATGTTATCTGGTGATGGCCTGATAGCATGGAAGACACCATCGTCGCATGGGTTTCCCGTGGCAACAAAAATGCCCGCCACAGGCAATGTTGCAGCCGAAACCGTCTCTTCTGGAACGCTGCGCAGTTGATCCAAGGCCGTGGGCGAGGCGGGGTCGATGCCCAAGTGAGTGAGAAGCGCACGGTAATGCTTCTCGTGGTGTTCAAGAGACCAAGTGGGAATGGTGTTGAGATGACCCGACATGGCAATGGCACGATGGAAGGGAGCAGGATCTCTGGCAGCGACTTGATGAGAAACACTCATTCCTCCGGCAGATTCCCCGTAAATAGTGACATTTTCTGGATCGCCGCCAAACGAGGAAATGTAGCGATTGACCCAGTGCAGAGCAACTTGTTGATCGTGTAAGCCAAAATTGCCGACGCCCTCGAAGCCATCGCGCTCGAGATCCGCCTTGATCGCAGCCGAAGCGAGGAAACCGCCCAGGCCGACGCGATAGTTGAAGTTGACGGCGACAACCGGAGTTGCGCGATCCAACGCATAAGTGACAAAGTTGACACCGTCAAAAACAGGGAGGTTTGCGCCTCCATAAAGAAACGAACCGCCGTGGATGTAGACCATGACGGGAATCTTCTTGCCAGGTTCGATGGGAGGTGTTGTAATATTCATGACCAGACAGTTGAGCTCATCCTCGACGGGGTCATCAAAATGAGCGACTGGAGCAACTGGGACGAGGATATCCCCTCCCACATTGTACTCTGGAGGATTGGGGGCGCTGCATCTGTGGGATGTTAGTCAGTGTCCTCTTTGTCGGGGTCCTGTGAGAAACCCACCCTAGCTTTGTGCCATTGTGAAAGTCGTCTGGCCACGAGGTATTGAGTCTAGATCTTGTCCATCTCTTCGAAAGAACTCCGTATGGAATGCCGGAAAATTGGACGACTTCCTTAGGGAATGAGAGCCCTTCGACAACGCCTAGGCCTTTGACTGTGAGCCGGGTCTTTCCGGTGGGAACATCGCTTGGCGGCATGATGAACTGAGAGCAACGAAATAAGGGTGAAATCAATCGATCCGAGACAACTGGTTCTTGATGATCAAGATCGATACCGCGAGTTCCTATCTACTTATTCAACACATCCAGTTTGGTGCCGGGGTCCGAGAATCCCTTTGAGGAGCATTGTTTTACTTCATGGATTGGGTCGAATGTTGGTGCGATGGCTCGCTAATCCAGAAGAGGCATGTCGAGGAGCGCGCGAGGCTTGCGTGGGACTCGCGGGGATCACATTCATTTTGGATAAGAAAGTGCCGGGATTGGGGAAAGACTCCAATCTCTGAATTCATCTTGGTACGAAAAATAGCCCGTCGTTTGGCTCCCTTCACAGAGCCTGACATTTATCGTCTTGGCTCTTACGAGGGGGAGCTTTAACCTCGGATCTCCGCAGGCTCAAGTGCCATGACAAGTTTTGTCGGACTTCAATCATTTCTCATCTCGAAACAGGGTCATGTTGTCGCCTTTCACAATGAAACGAGGCCTCAGTCAGAACTGAGGCACTACGTAAGGAAGGTTTATCGAGGCGTGGCTGATACCCCGAATTTGCACGAAACTGAGAGGATGCAAGCTCAAATTTACGATACGCTTCGACAGGGATATTCTTCTGTGTCCTGATCACAGATGGCTTTTGGGCTCCGCGTTGCCGCTCAACATGATATGCTCCATCAGCGTCTCCGCGGCCATGTCCGGTGTCAGAGCCTGGAATCTTTCCTCATCCAGAATGTAGGCCTTGGGGAAACCTGGGACTTCCTTCTCGCCGAGAGCCATCCTAGCAATGGCCTCGCCGCTGAGCCAACACTTGTCCATGCCGTGGCCATTGAATCCTGCCGCCATCCATTCTCCATCTCCAGACCTGTTCGTCAAGCTTCGCGACAGGTTGCCCACCAATGGCAGTCCATCGGATGTGAAGCCCATGATTCCTGACCAGACCTTCAGTGGCTGCACGGGTGCGGCGTCCTTCCAAATCATGGGTGCTGCAGCACATAGACTGGAACGAGCTTCGTCTGCGACAAAGGAATCGTCATCCGACAACAGGTTGCTGAGCTTCTGTGCTTCTCCGCCTAGAAACATGACGCCGGTGCGGGCGTTCTGTTGAGCGTAGTACAGGCCCAGTTGGATGTACCCGGTCTTTTCGTCATAACTTCCCTTTGACACATGAGCCCATGAGATGCTGTCTCCCAATTGAGGGAAAAACGGGCCCATCTTTTGAGTTGACATGGTACCCTTTAAAGGATACAACTTCCCAACTAGGTTGGGGATCAATCGCGCCGAGAAGCCGTTCGTGCAGTGAAAGATCTGCTTTGCGCGAATTGAACCTCGACGAGTGAGAATGGCGTACGGGTGCGCACTGGGCGACTCAGGGCTATGGTCCATTGAAAGAACAGGCGTGTTTGTCTCCAGAGTGAAACGATCGCCATGCTGTTGAAGGAGCTGTGCCAAAATTGCTGTCATGAGTCGATAAGGCCACAGGGCCGCTACGCCATGCTGTTCGACGACCCCCGCTGCATCTCGATAGTGGAACTTCTACCAATCCGGGTCATTCAGATGTATTTCATAACGGCTTGTGGCATGTCTACTCACATCAGAGGCTTCAGGGGCGGACGCCACCTGGTACTTGAGGTCTCCATTAGGCACCGCATCGGTGAGTTCCTTCATGGTCTTGACGGCATCTTTGAAGGAATGCCTGTCTTCAAAGCCTGTTGTTGTCGTTACCGTTCGAAACTCAACCGCCTCGCGATCAGCGTCGGGGAGTTGCGCAATGAGGTCTTTGAGGCGGCGGATGTTGGCCTCACTGAAGTGAACAGTCTCAATGGCGCGTTCAAGACCGACAGTGTTGACTAAGGCTGAGAACAAGGAGTCATTGTCGGATACTAGGTGTCCTCCATTGCGACCAGTCGCGCCACTCACAGCCGTTCGGGCTTCTAGCATCGTGATGCGGAGGTTTGAGGCGGATGGATGTTTAAGAAGGGTATGAGCGACGCTGCAGCCTGTGATTCCAGATCCGATTATCACGACATCGGTCTTGGTGGGCAGCGTTGGCGATTGTGCATTGGCGATTGTCGGATGGGGAGGTTCTTGCCATGCAGCGACGGTTGGTCTCTCACGAGGCAAGCCGGGAGGCACAGAAATGTGTCTCTTGACATCGTTGATGAAGCCTGGACCGGTTGGGTCATCGTTAAATGGCAATTGATTGGAAGTAGTCGAAGAGACTGGGACGAACCTGAATTGGCCATTTCGACATGGGACGGCGAGGGCTCAGAGTGGCTGTGGGTGAGGATGCTTTGCCAGGTCAGAAGGGGATGGAAGAAAGTAGGCAATTCGTTTGGGACACTTTCACTGTATGTACCTATATCCTTAGATTTGAGGCCACAATGTGAGATTATCCCACAAGTTGAGGACGCGTTGTCAGCGAGAATTCCCGGCATGTCTCGATGCGATGCTGCGGGGTACTTGATTCAATTGATGCAGCGCGTGTCTGCATGCTAAAATGAGATTAGCTTATTAATGTCTCCATGCGTATGCATCAAATGACCAGGACGGTGCAGCTTGATGCGATAAGTTGGTCGTCTGCTGAGCTTTTGTCGTACATGCCACAGACTTGTGGTACTTGAGCTCATAGCTGTGCCCGCCTAGGTCATTGGCTTACACTTACATCCTCCTCGACATGGATTCTTAGTTCAGAAACGGAGGCCGAGGGGACCGACGCCAACATCATCTGTACCTTTGCATTCGTATTGATTCGTCAACTGGTGGTGCCGATGCCTCTATACTTGCTCTGCCACCCATCAACATAAATCGAGTGGCGAGGCTTTGAAGACGAGGTGGCCAAGCTATTACCAATGGAATGGAATGTACTCCCATTGCATATCGAACTCTATTTCGTTACTTAGACACATAATTATCCGCGTGGAATTACGCAAGAACGGGTAGGATGTGTCTATCGTTGATCTTATGGAAGATTGTGTGTTATTCTTTGGCTGACAGGTCAGCGTAGTCCTAAGGTAGGACGGGCATTCAGGTGTCAACGACAAGCTTTGGGCGTTATTTTCTCAGGTCACTTTCATTTGCCATTCTGACTTCCATCATCTAACTAAAATTTATCAGTCACTACGGACTTCTACAAGGTATTATCAGGCCTACAGATGGACTAGCCCTTTGGTCACAGCCAACTTTTTATGAGTGCTCAATTAGTCATCCTCCCTTTAATCAAGGAGGACGGACTTATATCAGAGTACGTATTGGAAAGCTGAATACTACCCAAACTTCTCACGCATATGTACTAGGATGACTGATCCTGCTGCCAGCAGTTTTCTTCGCCAGTACGGTAATAGAGGGCGGACGAGTCGGTAGGCTAGGGGCTGTATAACGTCCTTCGGGAGCGACGACATCGTTGGCTGGGCGACTTGGCAGGAGTGCCCGGGGCCAGGAAGCCGAAAAGAGCAAGGACGAATGCACAGTTCTTCAAGGGCCACGGATGAGAGGTGTGGGAGAAACCATGGGTACAGTGATAATATAATGGTAAAAGACGCAAGACCTTAGGACGAAGATGATGACGACCACCACCAGACAGCATTCCTTCAGTGGGCTCCGCACGTTCACTACGGGGGGCTGTCTGCAGTGACACGAAGTGCGGCCACGTCGATGCCGTTGGAGCTCTTTTGGTTACTCATCTACCTAGGTACGCCAACTATTCTTACGCATGCACAGAGACTAAGTTACTCAAATGCTCGGCTTGTCCGCCGGCATTTCATCTCTCGAGCCATGCCCAGGTTAAATGAGTCGAGTGAAGGCAAGCGGATATTAATCCGACGCCGTGTGCCACTTGAAGCACCCGCCAAATCCGCGACAATGCACTCACTCGCTCACTCCACAGGGGACTGGTCACTGGCTGGTCAAGATGGATATAAGTTGATCATGTTGAGGCTCATTCATTCCGAACACACTCAATTCCTCAACCCTTTGTCTACGATTCATCATGCCTCTCAGCACTCATTTCACCCTCAACACTGGAGCCAAAATTCCCGCCGTGGGCTTCGGCACCTGGCAAGCTCCCCCCGGTCAAGTCGAAAAGGCCGTAGAGATTGCCTTGCGCAGCGGATACGAGCACATTGACTGCGCTGCCATTTACCGCAACGAGGTCGAAGTTGGCGAGGGCATTCGCAAGAGCGGCGTGTCCAGGTCTGACATTTTCATTACTGGCAAGCTATGGAACACCAAGCACGCTCCTGAAGATGTCGAGAAGGGCCTTGAGAAGACGCTCAAGGATTTGGGGACGGATTATTTGGATCTCTTTCTGATGCATTGGCCAGTGTAAGTTCCTCAAGCACACACTCTTAACAGTCTCGTATCGAGAAGGCTAATGCAAGTCACAGCGCCTTCAAGTCTGGTGATGACTGGTTTCCAATTGACTCGGATGGAGTTTTTGAACTGGCAGACATCGATCCCGCCGTGACCTACGCCGCAATGGAGAAGCTTCTTCAGACTGGCAAAGTCCGCGCGATTGGCGTGTCTAATTTCACAAAGAACCGACTCGACAACCTACTCAGCAAAACAACTGTCGTCCCAGCCGTCAACCAAATCGAGGCCCATCCTTACCTGCAACAGCCAGAGCTTCTCGACTACTGCAAGTCCAAGGGCATCCAGCTCGCCGCCTACTCTCCTCTCGGGAACAACCAGACTGGAGAAGCTCGAACCGTCGACGACCCTCTTGTCGCAGAGCTGGGCAAGGAACTCGACCTCGACATCGGCCAGGTTCTTTATTCCTGGGGCGTGCAGCGCGGGACTGTGGTGCTTCCTAAGAGTGTGACTCCGAGCCGCATCGAGTCCAACATCAAGGTGAAGGAGCTTCCCCGCGAGGCATTCGACAAGCTCAATGGCCTGGAGCGGAACAAGAGATACAATTGGCAGACGCGATGGGGCTATGACATCTTCCAGGAGCTGGGCGAGGAGGAAGTCAAGCGGGTGGCACGAGAGACTGGGCCTGAGAATTTGGAAAAGTTTGGAAAATAGACGAGTAGAATTGACATGAATTGAAGAGCATCTAAAATAATACATTAAACAGGCCAGTAATTAAACAGTGACCTTTCTATTGCTGTATTTATACAATTGTCGACCACATCATTGTCTCGTCAATATCCACATCAGGCCAGAAAGCCTGCTTGATGTTAACACCATGATCCAGTTCACTCGAAACAGAACATTGTCTGACTTACCGAAGAATCGAGATCCAGCCAGTCCGTCGTCTGCCACTCGTCAAAGAGCCGTGGGTCAAGTATTGCGGCGTCAGAGCTGCCGTAGCCCTGTCCAGCATCACCAATAATTGCGTTATTGGTGTCGACGTTGCTGGTATCTTCTATCCTATTGCCTTGGTTGATGGCCTGCGAGGTTCCCGAAGCCTCTGCATCTGTGTTCGTGTTCATTGCTACTCGTGAGGGCTGGTTCGTCGCCGCATTGCGGAATTCCTCGAGGATGACGGCATATTTACGACTTGGCGAGTTTGAGGCGGTGGCGCGAGCTAGATGGCCTTGACATCTTTCAGCCAATTCCATGAGCTTGACCCTATCTTGTTTTCCAACCAATCGCCCAGTTCTTCGTTGTTGAATCTCCCAGACGAAGGTGATGATGAGCGCGCAAAAGGTTACGTGGTGCGTCCACCAAAACGCATGAAAGATTGGTCCTTCTCGTGCCATGTGATCAACCGTATTGAGAACGGCTTTCGCGGCAGCCATACACTCGGTTACCTGGCTCTCGTACGCTGTAGTTGAGTCGCCCAGGAGAAACAAGCGGTTGGCATGCATAATTGCATGAGAGTGTGCCAGCTTGAGAACGGTTGCCTGTCTTCGATAGCTTGTGATGAGCATCGATGGTCGGATTGAACCAAGATGCAACGGCAAACTTGCGTGCCAGTCATGAATACGCTGATTGAGCTTTTGAGCGGCAGTGACGCGTTCTTGGCTGGTGATGTCGCGAACCGCATAGACTTCTCTAGAGATGCAGCCGATGATCTGTGCGATTCTATGAATGATTGGGACAAGTCAGAATTCCGCGAGCAGGGATTTGAGGAGTGAGGCGAGGGGGTTTTCTTACTTGGCATGAAAGGTCAATGCATCAACATGGCAGTCTTCTGGGTTCTCTGGCATATCGCGAGGTCCCAGTGCCGTCATTTCATCGTCGTTGACCCGGTCAGGAAACACCTGATCAATGTCATCGTCGTGAAAATGCCGTGGCCGACCGAAGATGACGCCCAGGTAATTATCGAGGATGTATGCCGTCCAAAAGGTCCGGATAGAGCATTGCGTGTGGATGTAGTCTGTTTGCGAGATGCGGCGCCTCTTCGAGTTGGCGCGCCGGTGCAATCCAAGAGCCGAGATGAGCTGTAGCGCCGTTCCGAAGACGTACCAACTTCGGTTGAATCGCGAGGTTGTAAGAAGATATAATACGTGAACAATGCGGGCTTGGGCAGACTCCAACTTGGGATACCCGGTTTCTTCGTCGGCGAGACGAGTAGAGATGCTGAAGAGCTCGTCGCTGGTTCGAAGCGCCCATGATTCGTCATCCGTGGACAAGAATCCCTTAGACTTTTCTTGGTGAAGAGTGGCCACCGCCAGAGCAACCAAGACAATTGCTACCCTCGCCCGGCCGATGTCGTGCCACACTGGGCGCTTTTCTTGGACATTCTTCTCCATGGTGCTCAGCCATGTCTCGACCGTTGGCTGATGCAAGATGCGATAGGTGGCAATACAGACGTCAAAGTACAGCGAGAGAAGTCTTCTGGCTTCATTCGGGCTGGGCAAGGGTATCGGAGCGCCCTCATCAATCTGTGGCAGAGGTTTGTCACCAGCCATGGTCAAGGATTGCGATTCTGTCGACGACGTCGCAACATCCGCCGTTGTGTTACTGTTATGAGCAGATAGACGCTTCCAGGCGCGATGTAGAAAGGTAAGATTCGATGTCGGGTCGAAGACTTGGCCTTGTATCTCAGCCATGCCCAATTCTGGTGATGCTCGGGATGGTGCCGCGCTCTCGCGGGAGCGAGACAATTCCATCTCGTCTCGTGTCTCGGTGTGTGATGCATTGGCACCAACAGCACCCATCATGCCAAATCCCGCTTCTTCTTCATGTGTTGGACGGACTTGCTCATATGAAAGTCGCGAGTGAGACTGCGGCGGCGTTGGTGGTCGGCCGCGAGTGTACTTGGCATCATAAAGACAGGCCCTGCCCTTGGAAACGCACTTGGCGCACGGGCGATCACCGCTGCATTTGGCCTTTCTCGACTTGCAAAAGTCGCACGCTCGGCTCACTTTGCGATGTTTGCGACCGCCTGTTGCTGCTTCGTCGCCCTGCTGGTGGAGCGACTGGTCGGAGGAGGGCGTGCTCCGTTTCCTCGCCGAGTAGTACGTGCCGGAGGACGCAGTGGCCGGAGAAGCGGCCAGGGCGGGTTCTTCTGATGCATCAGAGATGGGGATAGAGTGACGCTCGATCCCAGACAAGGAGCCAGGCACTGGGTAGGATGAGCCGTTCATCGGAGGATCCATGTGGATTGTCTCACAAGACTCAAAGGGGGGATTGGGCGCCGGAGATGAAGTGGTGACGATTGACGGATAAGGGAGATCCAACGGAAAAGTAAAAGGACGAGCGGACAAGGTTCTCTATATACATGCCTGGTTGATGAGTTGGGGTGAGTGAGCTAATAGTACCGCATCTGCGGGGAACCCGGTCCACGACTTGAACGTTCTCACCCAATCCATGACCTATTTACCCTATACCCGCGGGGATTTCTCAAGTGCGAGGGAAAAGAGAGCAAGGCGCAGGCTGAGGAAGTTTGACAAGCTATTGAGAGACTGGTGTTGTTACTAGTGCCGTCTACTCCGGTCCGCATCGCAGGCATTGTGGAGGCGACATGAAGCCCCCTGGTAAAGCGGCCAGTCCTCAAACTATGGGATGACGCTCTGCCTATTGGATTCCTACAAACTAGGATTCCAACGAGAGGGCCCATCGAATTGTTCACTTGGGTAGTATTCTTTTATTGGTATGCCACATATTGTGCAGACAGCTTGCTATAGCATCGACGATGCTATTTTGTTCGTTTTAAACCAGGCCTCCTTCTTGGCTTTTGTAACTATATAGAGGTAGCCTCTACCAGACTACATACACCATCGACGACCGACTACCTATGTTGCACCTGCTGCGACTGTCCTACTCTGTCGACCGTGACGGGATCAATGGCACTCTTTTAGTTGCATCGACAATCAAAATCAGACCCCGTGCCATTCACGAACACTGGGCCAATACCATCTTTAGGGCAGTCAGTAGGTGATGCGGTTGGGCTCGCCGAGGTCGCATCCGGTGTGGGAGAAGATGTCGTCTGTTCCGCGCTGGATGCGTCCTCAGTGCTAGAGACGATGGATGAGGAGACACTTGAAACCGCTTGAGTCATCGTAGGAAGAGCGCAGGCAGCGCCGTCTGAGGTACCGTCCTGGCGCTTTACCGCACGGTCTAACCCTAGGTAACAGACACAGCCTATTGGGTTCAAACTGTTGTATCTGCGCTGCTAGGCGCCGACCTCCGCGTTCACTCTGTTTCTATTTCTCTTGGCGTTTTGAAGATCGGTGCTGATCCTGGGCAAAATCCTGGTCTTCGCGTCGTTGATAGTATCGTTGATAGACCAATCCTTGCCGCCGTCGAATCTGCACTTCATGCACTCTTGACCTGAGGGATTACTGCTGCAAGTCCATTGGATTTCTAGTTGCAACGTAGCACCCTCATCTAATGTGACCTATGGCGGTCAATATACAGACAACAGAAAGTAAACATGGGAAATATCTGAAAATGTTTTGGTGAACCAATAGGAGATGAATGTATTGTATTGATGCATTATAGGAGCTCTCAAATACCACTCTTTCAGTGCCTAGGTAGACAATGCGAAGTCTACACACTTCCTATCTAGGTAGACCGTCTCTACCAATCACCCCAATTCTGTATACTAAGCACCCTGACTCATGATCTCCTATCCTAAAGGATGTACTTGAACAGTGGGCTCTTGTCACCCATCCTCAGTAGCTCAGCCTCTGTATACTGCTCCTGGATCTCTTCCTCCGTAAGCTTGGCCTTCTTGGCATTGCCCCATTTGTAGCTTAGCTCTAGGAGGAGAGCAACAAGGAGACCTGAGCCGCCAAACGCAAGCGAAAGGCCGAAACCAGTGTGGTACTGAGGAGCTTCCTTGTCCAGATACATGTAGCTACCGATGATTCCTCCAATGTTTCCAACACAAATGTTGAAAGCCACGCCAATTGCACGTCGGCTGGACGGAGCCAGGTTGTTGGCGGCCCAACTGCTGCCAGCAGGCTGAACAGGATAGATACCCATGGTAGTCAAAACGATACCAAAATATCCGGGACCAATGTGGCTGCCGGAGAGGTTTCCGCCCAAGCCCATGACAATCGAGTAGCCGATGGCAATCAGGCCCAGAGGAATGGCAACGAAAGGCATTCTCCAGTGAAAGTGGTCAGAGAGCTTAGCGAAGAAGATGGTCGAAATTCCACCGGCGACGTAGGCTGGGACAGTCATGAGCTGAGCGTTAGTGTTGGTAAAGCCCATTGCCTTGACGATGGAAGGAAGAGTGAACTTGGTTCCGTAGGAGCATGCCGAGATGCACAGCAAGATGTACGCCTGCATGTAAAGTCGCCAGTTCTTGAGGACCATCTTCACGTCATGCCAGTCAATCTTCTTCTTGCCGGTCGACTCCTCGGCAAATCGTCCGCCCTGCTTGATGAAGCTCTGAAGTTCGAGGAACCTGATCTCGTCTGTGGAGAGCCACCTAGTGGATAGAGCTGGCGAGTCGATCAGGAAGAAGAAGCAAGAGATGCCGAGAATCACGGTCACGATGCCTTCGAGGATAAAAATCCAGCGCCAGCCCTCGTAACCCCCAACACCGTCCATCTGGGCAATTCCAGCTGCCAGTAAGCCGGAGAAGGCACCCGACAGAGCACTGGTGCAGTAGAAGTAGGCAATGCGCGTCGCGAGATCCCTGGGCATGTACCAAAAAGTGCAAAGATACACCGCTCCGGGATAAAAGCCACTCTCGAAGACACCCAGCAAGAGACGGACAGCCAAGAGACCGGCAAAGTTCTTGACCACGCCGTGGAAAGTCATGATGATTCCCCAAATGGTGACAAGTGTGCCAAGGTAGACGGACGGACGCTTGAACCGCTTGAGGACCATGTTGCTGGGGACTTCGAGGAGGATGTAGGGGATGAAGAACAAGCTGAGCACAATGTTCCATTGGCTGCCAACGAGGTTGAGATCGTCTGCGAGACCTTCAATCTTGGCATTGCCAATGTTGGCGCGGTCCAGGTGTGAGATTAGGTATAGAACAGCGAGCATCGGGACAAGGCGTCTGTCGACCTGTTGACGGTGATTAGCGAGTTGTTGGTATTTTCACTGTTTGCCACTATCCCTCATACCTTGTGCATAATCTTCTTCCGCTGGGCAGGTGTGTAGCTCTTGTAAAACTCGGCATCGTCGTTACTCAAGCCGAGAACTCGAATGTTGTCAATAGTCTGCACATGAGTGGCTTTCTCCGCATCGGTGCCATCTCGATGCATGTCCTTGTCGTCCACCATGACGATCTCGGGCTTGTCGAGACGTGGACTTTCTTGGGCCATGCTGGCTTGTTTAGGGGCAGGTCTTGAGCGTCTGATTGAGAGGGTGATGAAGGAGGAGAGCTGTGATGCTGCATGATCCCAGAGTTGGACGGCCATGAGTCGTATTATAGTCGAATCCCCTTGTCAGGCCACCCAGGCAACGCCTTAAGCGTCAAACTACCTCGTGGTCCTTACTCTACATTAACGGTCAATTGCCGAGTGACGAGACTTGATCTCGACCTTTCGGCTAACTCAAAAGGTGGGAATTTCCCCATACCCCGCGTTCTGCGTTAGATCCTCGCCCCCTGGGGGCGGATATCCTCGTCAACTGGTTGGTGGTCGGATCTATATCCGTAAAAGAATGTCGCCCCAACGGCTGGAGGATAACATTTGGTTGCGGCAAATACCACATGCACTGAGAGACGGACAAAGGGAATAGCCACGGGCAAGTAATGAATTGGCTTTGCACCATTCTTAGACTGTCAAGTTGAAGGCGTGCCTGCCCGGATATTCCCGCTGAATGCTACACGAAGCAGCTGTCCGAGATGAGGCGGATTCTTCTTTCACTCGCCGGCGGACACTTATCCGTAGGTACCGTACGCCTGCCAGTGCACACCCTCCTTGTGGAGCTCTTGGGGTCTCGAACGGGAGTTGGCCTCGGAAGCCTGGGCAAGTCCGTTGTGATGCTCTCAGGCCGGCCTTCTTTCCATCTCGAACGTACATAACGTCGCCATTGTAACGTCTTCATCTTCAGCCAGACATCACAACATCAATCGCATCTTTTCTCACAATGCCTGCTTCTGTTTATATCCCCAGCCACTTGGAGAGTCTTCCAACTGACTCAGACGCTCTCCAGAGTTTACAAACCGTCTCTACTAGGCGAGCTACCGCAGATGATGATTCCTCGCTACAGACGGTGGATGGACTACTCCGTCGACGGGCTGTTCTGCACTCACACACCCACGCAGTGTCGTACCCTTCCTCCGGCACCACTTTTGTTGACTACACCCTTCAGCAATTAGACGTCTTCGCCTGGAGAGTCGCCAAACATTATGAGACGAAATTGCCTGTGCGATCAACCTCAGCCGAAAAGCCGAGGGTGGTCGCCATGCTTGGGCCCTCCAACTTGGAGTACCTGATCACCATGCTTGCATTGAGTAAGCTTGGCCATACAGTCTTGCTGTTGTCAACCAGGATACCTCAGGTGGCTATTGAGTCTTTAGTTAATACTACTGAAGCTACTGCAATTGTGGCTGAGGCTAGACATCTTGAGGTGGCTGGCAAGGTCCAGGAGTCCATTCCTGGCTTAGACGTGCTTGAGATTGCAGGCCGAAGCACCTTCGAGTTTGCTGTTGAAGCGCATGGAGATACTCAGATGGACTTGGCCTTAGACGGCGAGGTGGAAACAAACAACATTGCTTGGATCATTCATTCAAGCGGTAAGTTGATTGACTTCTGATCAAATATACCCAACCTCTGACAAGATGCTTGTAGGCTCAACGGGACTGCCAAAGCCCATCTACCAACCACACAAATCATGTCTCGCCAACTATGCCAGCAGCATGGAGATGAAGGCATTCATCACTCTGCCGTTATTCCACAACCATGGAATCTGCAACATGTTCCGTGCCATTTACAGCCAAAAGCCCATTCACTTGTACAATGCCGATCTACCGCTCACCCAAGACCATCTTCTGAAGATCATGCGGGAACACAAGTTCGAGATCTTTTACGGCGTTCCGTATGCGTTGAAGCTGCTTGCGGAAACAGAGGAGGGCATCGCACTCCTCCAGGAACTTCGCGTCGTCATGTATGGAGGATCCGCTTGCCCCGACGATCTGGGAAACCTCTTGGTGGATAATGGCGTCAATCTTGTTGGACACTACGGCGCGTGAGTTTTGCGAGACGTGTGATTTTGAGACAAACTGACACGCAATAGAACTGAAGTTGGCCAACTCATGACTTCATTCCGGCCAGACGGCGACAAGGCCTGGAACTACGTCCGAGAGCACGAGAAACTTTCTCCGTTCCTCAAATGGATTCCCAGAGGTCCAAATCTTTACGAATGCTGTGTCACAGACGGTTGGCCAGCCAAGGTCCAGTCCAACCAACCCGACAACTCCTACACGACCAAGGATCTCTTCGAGCCACATCCCACGATCCCTCGAGCATGGAAGTACATGTGCCGAATAGACGACACCATTGTCCTTGTCAACGGCGAAAAGTTCAACCCCCTCGCCATGGAAGGTTCGATCCGATCAAATAAGAACATCACAGAAGCTGTCGTCTTCGGGGCTGGTCGTCCTTATCTCGGCATTCTTGTTGTGCCGTCTTCAATCTGGGCTGGCAAGTCGAACCAGGAAATTCTCGAGGGTGTATGGCCTGTTGTCGAGTCTGCGAACCAGTCTGCCGATGCCTTTGCCCGCATCTCTAAAGCGATGGTCCGCGTTCTTCCTCAGGATTGTACTTATCCGCGAACGGACAAGGGAAGCGTCATCCGACAAGCATTCGTGAAGCAGTTTCAGAAGGAAATTGATGACGCATACGACGCCGCAGATGTCAGCGATGCTGATTTGGAGCAGCTAGACCTTCCTGAACTTCAAGCTTTCGTGCGAGATCTTCTCTTCCGGACTCTTGCCACAGACAAGGGTATTGCCGACGACACAGACTTCTTCCTTCTTGGCCTCGACTCATTGCAGGCGATTCAGATGCGAAGTGAAATCCTGAAGACGGTTGACGTTGGCGGTAACAAGCTTGGACAGAACGTCGTCTTTGAGCAGCCCTCTATTGAGAAGCTGAGCAAGTTTCTATACAACTTACGAGCCGGTCATGAAGCAGATGACCAGGTCTCGATTGAGGACCAGATGAGGACTCTTATTGACAAATATGAGATCAAACCTCCCCACATTGAACAGTTCTCCGCGGTAAGTCCCCGCCCTTTACCTACCTAACAACGAGTTAAGCTGACATTTGCAGGTGGTAACCGGCGCTACTGGCTCACTCGGTGCCCATGTAGTTGTGAAGCTCTCAGCTGATCCAAGAGTCAGTCGCATCTACTGCCTCGTGAGAGCTAGTTCAAAATCACAGGGGGTTGAGCGTGTGAAAGAGTCAATGCTCCAGCGACAAGTCTACCACACAATGCCACTTGAAGCCCGCCGCAAAATTGTCGTTCTTCCATCTGACCTTTCTGATGCGAAACTCGGCCTCGCAGTCTCAGATTATGAGTCCATTATCAGCGACCTTGGAGTTGCCATTCATTGCGCGTGGTCCGTCAACTTCAACATGCAGCTGTCAAGCTTCGAGAAGAGCAACATCGCCGGTGTGGCCAACCTGATTAATCTTTGCAGGTCATCCGCCTCTCCAGCGTCGATGAACTTTTGTTCTTCGGTGAGCACCTGTTCGCGGGCCACCACCGTTCCCGTCCCTGAGGCATTGCCCAGCCTCGAATGGGCACAGGGCATGGGCTACGCTCAGTCTAAGTCTGTCGCTGAACATCTTTGCGCCCACGCCGCTGCTCAAGGCGTCACTACTAGAGTCCTGAGAGTCGGTCAGATTGTCGGCGACACTCAGCACGGCATTTGGAATGCTCAAGAGGCCGTCCCGATGATGATGCAGGCAGCTGTCACGGTGGGCGCTCTGCCGAAGCTCAAAGAGACCCCGTCCTGGCTGCCTGTTGATACAGTCGCGGAAGCGGTGGCAGACATCTCACTCTCTGACTCGGGCAGCTTGTTTGCCAATGTTGCGAACCCGAAGATGTTCAGCTGGACTGACGACCTTTTACCATCGTTGAGAAAGGCAGGTCTGTCGTTTGAGGAGGTTGAACCGAAGGAATGGATTCACCGTCTTCGTTCTTCAAACCCAGACCCTGCAATCAATCCTCCAATCAAGCTGGTTGACTTTTTTGCTTCAAAATATGACAAGGAAGCATTTGCACCTTCAAAGGCCTTCGAGACTGGCATCGCTTGTTCGTTGTCACCTGCCTTGGCAAATGCCCCCGTGCTGGATCAAGGCCTGGTTAGCAAATTTATTAACCACTTCTTGAACTCCTCTTGGAAGAGAGGGGACGCTAATGCGGTACCAAAGAGGGCGATTTTGGTGGCCGGCCCTTGCGGAACTGGCAAGTCGACAGTCGGAACCGCCATCTCCCAGTCCTTAGATGTGCCCTTCATCGAAGGCGATACTCTTCATAGCCGAGCGGCAGTTGAGCAGATGAGATCGCACACGGCTCTCGAGGACATCGATCGATTTGCTTGGTTGGACCGTATCTCTGATCGTGCCAAAGATACGTTGCTTGACTTGGGGTACGATTCTGTCATCATCAGTTGCTCCGCCCTGAAAGCAACTTACCGGCTAAGAATCCGCGAGTTGCTTGCCAAACATGGTGTGGCAGTTCTTGTTTTTGACCTTCAGTCTGGGCGAGATGCTTTAGTCAAGAGATTGGAGGAACGACAAGGTCACTACATGAGTGCCTCAATGGTCGATGGACAGATCAGCTTGCATGAGAATCCTGGGCTGGATGAGGTTGACGTGATTCCAATAGACGCGGAGGCAGACCAAGAAACGGTTATGAAGGAGATCAAGTGGTTTCTCGACAAAATTTAGAACTCATATCATGAAGTCATCATGGCCAGCCTAAATCTAGAGAGGTCGGATTATGCATATTGGGAGTTTACCGAGCTTGCCCCTTGAATCTAACTGGAAGCGATAAATGCTAAAAATGAATAAAACTACAATTATCACTCATAATTCCAGCCACCATAGCTCGGCTCGTTTATCCTCTTGGAGCCAGTCCTCGAATTCCTGAACCCAGTAATCCCAGTTTGAGTTGGGCCGGGACTGTTGGCAGACAAGTTCTATCGCTTCACGAGTATATATCTCAGGCCTTATCCACCGCATCTCGTGCAATATGCCACATGGACCTGGGACAGGCGTGCCCTCGTCCGTGATGAGGCCCGGCGTAACCTTAGCGCCTCGCTCCAGCATGTCCTTGACTATGCCATAGTTGCAAACCAAAACGGCCGTCTCAAATATGCTCATGCCATTGCTGTAGCGGGCGTTGGGACTGAGGCCATAGTCGAGAAATGCCAATAGAGAATGCACCAGGGCGCGTCCTAGAGCTTGATCCCGAAAGGGATCGACGAGAGTCCCTCCTTTGGGGAGGAAGTAGCGGACTGCGGGCCGTGATATTGGCTCATCGGAGAACCAGAACTTTCCCAGATTGCTGCTCACATCCTCGCCCTTCATGATAATGTGTAACGTGTCCAGGAAGTCCACGCTCCTGGGCTGATCACTACCCCTGCAGTTGAATGCCACTGATCCAGTATATTGGAGCAGTGTGATAGGTTCCACCAATCCTTGCTCTGATTGACCATAATTTGCCACAATACCCTCGTCGTGGGACACTCTGAGCATCAGTATCCCGTTCGGATCGAAACTGTTCCGAATGCCAAACTTTATGAAACGATACCAAAGTTCAGCATCGTTGAGGAATTGTTCTGATACAAAGACATCTGGAAACACATGAACTATCCGAAGAATCCCCACGATCGCGTAATACAAGAGCTTGGTGGTGTTTACACCCACCAACGCGGATGAGCCCCTCTGTGCAATCTGTCTCTCAGCGAAGGATGTGAGCCCGTTCAATACAGCCAAGTCCAGGAACGAAGTGGGCGAGAGCGCTTGGCACATGGGACGGTCGCAGAACCTGTTGACGTCGTTCGCCCCCCAATACATCTCGAGTCGACTGGGGCCGATAAATTGGGCAATGGAATCCAACACGTTATCCACCATGGCCTGACTAGGGAGTCTGGAAATACTCTGCATTGCTCTAATAAGCTTGAGAAACTCATCCAGCAGCCCATCCTTGAAATTGCCACAATAAAATTGAGGATTATCATGCCAGGTGGAAGTACCATGTTTAGACCTGCAAGAAAATCAAATTAGCTAGGTTTTCTACTCAGATGGCAATGAAAGTCGGCCTACCTCGAGGTTCTCTGGCGTATGACACAGCAAGTCAACCACATGGCTCGCTCTAATCCGCCAAAAGCCAGATCTGAAGCCGATTTTCCACCAAACGATTCCCTGTTCTGCGCTCGCTCCACGAATGACTTTACCGTTTGATGAATAAACTGAACGTGACTGTTGGCACCATCTCCAACGACTTCAAGAAGGCCGCCTGAACATGCCTTGATTCGCCGAATCATCTCGTCACGTCTTGTGTCTTCCTCTACGGGGGATGACTTAATGTCCGCGGGCAAACCGCCGCTCAAGGCCAATGACGTTGCCAGGGAAAACTCTTCGAGGAGGATGGGTTTGTATTCCGAGGCCAAGACTAGCTCAATCATGACCAGTGACGCCCGTCGATTGCGTTTGGTAACCTTTGAGAACATTCGATCGTAAAAGGCTGGGAGCTCTTCGGGCAGGTCGGAAACTAGCTTGAGTAGATCCTCAATGGGCTCGCCATCAAAAAGGGGTTCCATGAGTTCTTCGACGACAAGTTTCACCCACAAAAACACTCCTTCCGCGCGATGGGTGATTTCTTCGAGAAGTTGGTCGTAACCGTCTCGCTCAGCTTCCGCTAGGCTCTCATCCGCAAACTTCTGGATATCTAGCATTGTCCACTCATGTAGCGTAAGGCGGGGGTTTTCGCTCAGTAAAAGGCCGATTACGTTTCTGTCGCGACTAGAGGCGCAGATACGGACCTTGAGCACTTGATCCGGTGTGGGAGTGACCAGTTCCTTGATGAAGCGTGTTACCCATGCCAGGTTCCCCTTATACTCGTCTAGAGCATCAATAAATAGACACACATATCCCCGAACCTCGTGCTGCTTTATTATCGCTCGCAGAGCTTCTTCAAGCTCCTCGATTGACCATTCACTTTGCTTGTCTCTATCCCCAACATGACGGTCATGAATACCAACCACCAGCGGGGCCAAAGACCTTATATCGCAGAGCAGTTGATATATAATCGATCGCAAAAGCCCTTCGAAGGATTTTTGTGTTTCGTGCACTCCTCGATCATGGAAGAAGAAAGATGAAATGGAGAGGACAGATCGTCCACCACACGACAGACCCTCAGTAGTTCGCCTATCCGAGAGGACGTACTTCATAAGGGTAGACTTTCCTGACCCAGGCTTTCCCTTGATCCAGAAAAGACCTGCATCACCTTCCAGCCAGCTCTGGAAACCGGCTCGTCTGTCGGTAAACACCCAGTCAAATGTGTGGCGATGCGGTCTCTCGATCTCTCGCTTTCTGTTGTCCATGGCGTCGGGCCTAAGACTACGAAGAATCCCTAAACGCCAAATAGGCTGTTAATTACCGCGATTATGCGTAAGTGCTAGAGAGCTGAATCGAGAAGACGACCTACTGTCATGAAGGACTTCCTGTTTCTGCTCCTCTCGCTTGCGTATTCCGTCTGTGCAGCTCGTGATTACGTCTCTGAGCTTGATGTAGCCATCATCATCGCGGCTTGCGAACCGACACATCATGACATGGTTCTCATTAATGAAATCCTTACGCTCGTGAGAATGTTCCAAGCTTGAAGAGGCATCATCCACGATCTATGCTCCGTCGTATTAGACTTTGCACTCTCAATACCGGATAATAGTGTTGCACCTACACACCTTTCTTGACATCCCTTGAATTCCTTTGTAACCTTTTCCTTCTTGAAATGTGTACACTTTGAATATGTGCTGGTCGAGCATTTTAGAGAATTCTTCGCGAAGGAGTTCTAGATAAGAGCCATCGAATTTCAGATTCCTCAGCAGCTCATCGTTTGTATCAAAGCCCATGGCCTTTGCAAGACGCTGCGCGGTAAGACCAAGCTCTGCGTAGGAGCTCCCGCGATGAGGCGTTCCCATAAATATGATCGCATAGGTCGAAGTGTAAATGCTTTGGAGATCTTCACCTCCCTGGTTCGCGACTTTAGAACGACGAAGTGCCTATTTGTGATCATCAATCAGCAAAGGTTCGGCACCTAACATAGGGTGAAGTAGAATAATCCGAAATTTCGTATCGCAACGTCTGATACCTCAACAAAGATGTTTCCAGAGAAAGGATAACTAACCTCCTTTAATACAATCCCTCCCAAACTATGCGCAACAAAGATAATCGCCTCGTGGGATGATCTCGCCGCCGTGCTTCTAGGGCATGTAGAAGCGCGCGACCATGTGCGCCAATATTGTTCTGGCTGGCAGGCCCTCGAAAGAAATTGGAGACGCGTGAATCGTATCCATAGGTGAGAATACGCGCCTCTGGGGAGTCGTCGGGGAGCAAGTCTCGTGGCCAAAACGCGTCCATCGGCACCAGTGCCACCAGTGCTCTCTGTGTCTTCGTCTTGGTTTGTCTCGCCACCGGCACGAGTATTGTCTATGATGTTAGGCTTCGATCAAAAGAGGCGCTGGAAGTGTCGCCTTGATTCCGGCTCGGGATTGGCAGTGGTGGCATACGATGACCACGTCTTTCGCGGGTGGCCCTGAATGCCATGGATGAAGACGATGCTGAAGGCGCGGTCAGTCCAACATGATGCTAGTCAAGGCACTGGTTTCGCAACCTCGTGGACGAACTCGACAATTGGCGCTACGCCTGAAAAGAGCACAGTGAAGCCAAGGTCTCGAACGACAGCAGCCTTCACCGCTGCGCCGGGCGTTGGTTCATGTGCCGTAGCCATGGTATAGAGACGATGAACATGGAACAAATAAATGGGTGCTGCGGGGAGAAGCTGACAATATTCAGCCTGACTACGTCATCATTCTTTCCCCCTGTCGACAGAGAAAACCCCAGAAGAAAAATCAGGCAAAATGGGCAGATGCCCGGGGTTAACACGGTGGTGAGGGGCGGCTTAGAGCTCATCTGCTTAGTGGACAATTACTTGGTAGACAATGGAATGTTTTATTGCCAAAATACTTTGTGCTTAGCCGCTCAACTTTCTACTTCGCAAGCAGCCGAACAATACTATCGCAAATGAGCTAGTCCTCAGCACTCGCCAATTTCGAGTGACAGTGCAACAAGATGCAGAGTCAGGCGTCTCCTTTGGTTCTAGACTGCGGCTTTCTCGATGTGCTGAGAATCTTCTCCCTCCAGCTTGATCTCCGTTCGTCGCCTGTTTCGAACGGCCATGATTTCGTCAAACTGCTGACGCTTCCTAGGAGCAAGACCCTTTGTCTCTTCCCAAAGAACGTCCATATCTTCGAGCGCAACTCCCTTGGTTTCCGGCACACAGAAGTAGAGAAAGAAGAATGCAATCACAGTCATGGACCCGAAGAACACAAAGGTACCAAAAGAGATGCCCTTAATCATGTACGGGGTCGAGTAAACGACGATGAATTGGCCCAGCCACTGAGAGCAAGTCGTAATAGCCAAGCAGAAGCTGCGGACCTTGACGGGGAAGATTTCGGAGCACACAATCCACGAAAGATTCCATCTATAAATGTTAGTGATACTCAGTCAGTTGATACGAAAAGTACTTACCCGCAGACATAGGATACAGCAAACAGATACACCATAACAATGGCACTATACGCTGCGCCGTCCTTCTTTGCACCGCCGTCAAATGAATGGGTCAACGATGAGTAGCCAGCGAGATAGTACATGGTGAATATACAGCCGACCGAGGCCAACAGGAGTAGAGGCCGTCTCCCAAATCGGTCAACGAGGAAGATGAACGAGATGATGGAGAAAATAGTCTTGATGGCTCCGTAGACGCCGGTAGCAAGCAATCCAACCGATGTGCCAGTGAAGCCAATCGACTTGAAGATGGTAGGGGAGAAGTAATTGACCGCGTTAATTCCGGTGAAGTTCTGGAAGAGTTGGATCCAGACGCCAATAAGAAGGCGCGGGAGAACGGCTTGGCTGAAGGCTTCACGAGCCACAGACGCCAGATTTGCTTGACCTTGGCCAGCTGCAATTCCCTCATGCTCCAGCTGGTTCTCGATATTGGCGATGGTGGTACGGATGTGAACATGATCAGCCGGAAGCTGGCGCAGCCATTGAAGATCCTTAATGGCCTTTTCATGGAAACCCCGCGCCACAGAGTATCTTGGTGATTCGACAGCCCAGAGCATTCCAAGTATCAGGAACAGGGCGGGGATATACTGAACGCCGACAGGGATTCTCCATTGCGCATCGCTGGTAGCCGAAATGTGTTGGTTCACACCGTAGTTGACCCAATATCCGCAGACTGCGCCAGTTTGGAGGGCGATTTCGAAGAGACCGACAAGTGCGCCTCGGATCGTAGCTGGCGCGCACTCTGCGATGTATTGAGGAATGACGACAGAAGACGATCCAACTCCGAGTCCAGTCAGGGCTCGTCCTGCGTAAAAAAGGCCTATCTTGCCGCCCCCGATCATCTGCAGGGTGACCCCGATGTTAAAGATGCAGCCGGCTCCAATGAGTGAGAGACGGCGACCGAGAGTATCGTTGGCGAAGTAGACCAGCAGAGCGCCAAAGAAGCAACCAGCTTGGACTATGCCACGAACAAGAATTAGTCACACGTCGCATAAAGATGGCCATCGTCTTGACCCATCACTTACAAGTTGAAACAATATTGGCAGACAATGCAGTATGGGCCGCATCGGATGCATCTGCAAGACCCCATGCACTCTGAAAGGATGGAAGTGCCATCGTCCCGCCAATGAAGGCACTGTCATAGCCTGTTTACCACATGGTCAGCCGAAATCTCCATGCATGAGACAGAAATGCATACCAAACATGGCAGAACCCCATGCAGCTGACAGAGCTACTGCAACCACACGCCAGTTGTAAATCTCCCGCGGCTGGGGATCAGAGGGATCTTCCCGGACAGGGATTAGAAACACCATTGTGACCTGTCAGAAGTTACGTGCTAGAAGAAGGTGGTAAAAGTCGAAAGGGCTCGGGAAGTGAAACTATTTTGAGTGAGCCGGAGAACTGCTTGTTTCGGATGCTTCTATCGTTCACGTCTGAGACTTCGGCAGACACTTTATATCTCTCTTGAAGCCCTTGCTATCTCTCTCACCGAGATTCCCCGTGGGGTGATAGGAATCTGGGGTCTGGGGCTCCAATCTGGGGTAGACCATAGATGGACTGGAGCAGTGTTACGAGTCATGGCATCAGAGGCCATTGCCCTTTGTCGGATTGACGGATTCGTCTAGTTGCGAAGCTGAGCTCTTAGCCGAAGCGTAGGACCGAGACGGTTCCGCCACTCAGAGAATCGCATTGTGGAAGTTGGGGAATCCTAGCGCTGGCCTATGCTGAGGGTATTGGCGTGTGCGTTGATATGGAGTCATTCTTTCATCCCTGGCTTTCTGTCTCTGCAGATTGCAGGGTAAACGATGAAGAGGGTATTTAGTCCGTTTTGAAGTAATCGAAGTTGCAAAATTGAAGGGAGATAGAGTAGCCAAGAGTGCTTCTGGGACGATTGAGTGCTTGTCATGTGCTGAGATGAGTCATGGAGTACGAAACAAACGATAAACTAGCCAATGATGTTATTGTAGATTGAGACAGGAGAAGGTTTGATACACTCAAATGGTTTTAATGAAAATGCAACCTGCTATCTAGATCCTAGCTCTCATTCTGTCATCCTCGGTATTAGGGCTGCGTACCACATTCTTGACCAACGCCTTCAGTCCATTCATTCCCCTCCAAGCTAGTTCTCCTGGCACTCTTTGGCCCGGAACGTGAAGTGAACTAGAAAACACCTCCAAAGACAGCGGACCAGTGTATCCCATCTGTAAAATCGCCTTCAAAACCATATCAACGGGCATGTATCCGCCTCTGTGTTCCTCCGCCGGGTACAGTCGATGGCTCCTTGACCAGGGCAACAACTTGGGGATCTTGGGGTCCTCAGGTGCCTGGAAGCTCCCGTCCATGCGCTCCGCATCCGCAACTTGAACGAAGAAGAGCTTCTCCGGCCGCACCGTCGCAGCCATCGATGACATGGACTCCTGAAGGATTCGTAGAGCCTGATCTCTCGAAGAGTACAGCATTCTGCCCTCCCCTTCGTCGGAGTAGGGGTCCGCAAACTCTACAGCCAGAATGTTGAAAGAGTCGAGGATAATACCAACGTTTTCTCGGTCAACGGCTCGCACAACTTCCCAGGCCGAAGCCCAGGTATTGCGCCTCGCCCACGACAGCGGCTCGTAGCCAATGCGCAGCATTTTGCCGCCGTCATTACTCGCAAACTCGAAAGCCATGTCACTAAGCTTCGTCAAATCTCTGACGACGGTTTGGAAGTTTGCTGTAGCGTTTACACCGTCATCGGGCCGCATGCTAGAGCACATGAAGACCAAGTCGGTGTCAAAGGCGCGCATGAAGGGGAACCGCGCCGCGACACGGCGTAGAGCTGCATTCCGCTCGTCTGGCTTGAGGTTCCCTTCAATGTCTCTCAGTGGCTGAGTGCACGCTATGCGCATGCCCAGCGAGGACACAAAACAGCGCAATTGACGAGCCACTGAAAGCTTTTCCTCGGTGGCCTCCCAAGGATCTGTGGAGTCGAGGCCATTCTCGGCGAGATATGTCGCCCAGTCCTCGTCAAAGAGGTCTACCACGTCGAACCCAACTTCGGCAGCTGCACGAATTCGTGGTTCGAGAGGGTGTTTGCTGCAGTGCCCCAGGGACAGGGTCGCAATGCCCAGTTCGTTGGGGAGTTGTTTCGCAGGCATGGTGAATGGGTGGTAGAAATCGTATCAGAACTTCAAAAATATGCCGGGGTTTGCTTCAAATCGTACGACTCCCGGGGTTCTTTGCTATAAAGTATCCATCGTACAGCTGCAACCGACTTGTGCGTGAGGTATGACGTTGAGAACCATGTAAGTCCGGAGGTGGGGGATCATCGCCATGGTCTTCGTGATTGGCGGACTCGATAGGCCCCGACGACAAGCAAGTCGGAATGTGGCGCTCCTATGCTTACATGATGCCGCTCTATGAGAAGAAATGACGTCCAAATAGGTTCAAAGTCATGCTGTATTTCAATCGCTCCATGTTCCTAGTAGTTGGTCAAGGACCAGAGACATATCGTACGCTGTCAGTGTGCAAATCCTTGTTAGAACTACCAAATCAAGACTAAGAAGCACTTATTCATCATGACATCTCCGGAACTTGACCGCATTGAGACCGATGTTCTGATCATTGGCGGCGGGATGTCCGGCTTGTCTGCGGCGATTGTCGTGAGCAGACTGTCACAGGCAAAATGTGTCGTGGTCGAAAAGAGTGATGCAATTGGTGGCTCGTCCAAGCTGTAAGTCAAGATGCATCAAGACATGGCGATATTCAAGTGTCACTTTGACTAATCGCCATCTGAATCATAGGTCCGCTGGCATGTTCTGGGCTCCCAAGGATGTCGACACGGCGCTCCATACAATTCCCCATGCCGAGCCTCAACTTCTCACCAAGTTCATCTCTGAGTATCCCGCTGCTGTTGAGTGGATGAGGCAAAATGGCGTCAAGACACATGACCAGTTCAACGGAATCATGACCATTGGTATCGGCTTTCCCATCGACATCCCTCAGTGGCTCGCTCGCGCCGAGTCCATTTTCAAGGCCAACCCAAGCAACAAGGTCTTGACCAAAACCTCTGCAGTCCGCCTCGTTCAAGAGTCGCCCAAGCTCCCGGGCTCTCGAGTAACAGGGGCCATTCTGCGAAGGGCTGATGGATCATTAGTCCATTGCTCGGCTCGCGCGGTGCTGATCGCGACGGGTGGTTTCCAAGGGAGTCCACAGCTTGTGTCCAAGCACATTGGCGAGGGCGCCGACAATATCTTTGTGCGATCAAACCCGTACTCGACCGGTGATGGCTTCAAGCTTGCCAATCAAGTCGGCGCCGGAACCAGTCGTGGTCTTTCCACCTTCTACGGCCATTTGTTGCCCTCTCCCCTCCAGCGTCGGGATGTTGATCCGTCTCACTTCATACACTTGGCCCAGTTCCAGTCCGGCTACTCAATATTGGTCAACCGCGCAGGACGAAGGTTCTGCGATGAGACATTCGGAGATGAGGTCAACAACCAAGAGCTTGCTCGTCAGCCCGATCGCATCGGCTACATGATCCTCAATGAAGAGGTCAGGAAACGATGGGCGCTTGGGGAAGTCTTTCCCAACGCCGGAAAGATTGACCGACTTGAGAAGGCCAAGGCGTTCGGTGGCCGAGTCACGAGCGCAAAGTCGGTAGATAAGCTGCTTGAGCGCGTGGCTCAATGGGGTGTCCCTGAAGATGCGTTGCGGAAGACCGTGTCCGAGTACAACGAAGCAGTGAAGAGCTCAAAACACACCGCGGACGCTACTTTGGGAGTCAACCATGCTCCTCACCCAGCTCTTGAAGGCGAAGGCCCATTCTGGGCTCTGGAAGTCCAACCTTCTATCACCTTCACGTACGGCGGGTTGAAGATTGACACGTCAGCTCGCGTTGTAGATGCTGATGGGAGACCCGTTCCTGGTCTTTATGGTTGCGGCATGGACGCTGGTGGTTTCTCGAACTGGCGATATGGAGGTGGACTGGCTCAGGCCTTTGTAACCGGGCAATGGGCGGCCCAAGGAGCACTAACTGAGATTGATGGGACAATCTCTGCGCAAGCAAAATTGTAGGAAGCATGAATATGTGCAAATAGTGTCATTGAGATGTCAAGCAGACATTTTACATATAGAAAAGTTGAACTCGAACCCCCTATTCGCCATTATGTACATGATTATCAAGTTCTGTGTTTCTTAAGCCCCTTTGCCAATTAATACAGCTGCTGTCGCCGAACCATTCGGATGAAATCATAGGGTATAGACTGATCAACAAGTACTCTGAGTCTGGCTGCCAGAACTGCAGCGGAGATATTCTCCTTCATGATAGTGCACCAGCCGGCCGCTCTAGCAGTACTTGCAGCAGGATCTTTCTGAGATCCATGAATATCTAGGTAAACCATTGCTTTCGTCTTGGATTTTTCATGCCTCTTATCAATGAGACCCAGCAATGGAGTGAGCAAGCTGCGATCTTTGGTCGGGAGCGTAGAGAACACCCCTGCACAAGTCAGAGCATCCTCGAACTCAGTTGGAGTGCAGGTAGTTGATCGGGTGGTAACCTCGGCAGGAATAGAAAAGCCAAGCGTGAAGATCTGGCCACACTCCAGTGACAGCATGGCGGATATTACTGATGAAGCTTCGGAAAAGGAACGACCAATGACCAAGATATCCTGGCCACAGAGTGCTGAAGTGGCATGTTCATGGGTAAGAAGGGCTTTGATACCAATAGAGAGGCAGCTGTGGCCAATGAGTCGACCGCCCTCGATGCTCACAGTGTCGGCAGAATCGCCAATGAGTGCCTCTGTACTTCTAGAATCCAGTACCAGCTGGTCTTGTAATGAGTATGGATACTCAAATACAGCCCCGCCACAGTCGGCTTCACTTAAAAGGGACTTGATACTAGAGTCCTGTTTGTATGTTAATGAGATGGCCCGGTGAGGAAGATTGAGCTCCTTGAAGCACTTGTCCATGAGTGCTGTATTGGAGCCCGGATCCCCAAACATGTATATCTTTCTAGCCATTGTCTCTCCCAGAACTGTAAGTACGCTGACAAGAGTTAGATATTGTTTTCGGCCAGTCGTGGCCAGAATGTGAACATACCCATTGGCTTCAACAAGAGAAAGCTGGTTCGGAGCACTGCTTATTGGAAGCAGCGGATGCGTCATTGCCTGTAGAAATGGGTTCAATATTCGTGATAGCTTCCCTCCCTTGCCGGTGTTGAAGGCGCTCAATGGGGGGTTGTGTGATGGAGTTGCGGAGTCTTTGACTTTGCTGCGAAACCTCTGGACTTCGAACGTATCGCTAAGATCGGTGGCGATGCCAGCAATCTGCACCACGTCTCCAAATGAAGCGCATTTCTGGTACGTGTCCAGGGCAGAAGATGATGTCCAGTCGAGAAGTCCGGAAAAGTTGTGATGCGAAGCAATGATTTTGCTGTTTCTTTTCTGAGCCAAGAGTGAATGCCGAAGGTCTTCACCAAAGTGATCTTCTACGTCGATGAACTCGACACCCCATCGCAGTGCCTTCTCAAGATATCTTGTCGCGAGAGCCGTGTTGTTCAGTGGCCACCTATATTTCCAGTTAGTTAGTACTGAGCGCAGGAATTCAGGCCAAATATGATCGAAACCTACTTTCCACCTGATGGCTCTAATCGAATAGTGAAGATGATGGGTAACTCGGAATGAAGCCTCAGCAGCGTTAACTGTTCGGCAACATAGTCCACTGAAGGGAATGGCTCCTCTTTGGCTTCGTCTTGGAGAAGGTCGACCCTCAACTCCAATGCATCAGCCCCAACCGAGACAATGGCCATGTTGGATAGAGCCACCCGAACATTCGGATAGGTCAGACCGATGTAAACGGATCTCTTCTTTTCCCTGATCCGGGAAAACGGATTAGACTGGCCCGTCACAAATGACAGAAACCTGCAGAAATCCTTTCGATGGAACTTTCCACTGAGAAAGAGATACTCGTGTTCAAAGCCGTCGTCCCCTGACCCATCCGCACTGGAGAAGTGCCTGTTGCTGCTCAGGCATCGCAAGTTTATACTCAAGACTGGGACACTTTTATGATTCGATGCTCTTAGATGGCGAAGAGAGGTTGCTGTAAAGGCTTTTCTTTCGTACGCTATGATGGAATGTTGATGGATCTCCTTGCTCGTCTGTACCGAATAACCAGTGATGCTTGAGGCTAGGTCGATGAGAGGGGCGTGTTCGACATCACAGACAAGAACCAGACAGGCCATGGTGTCTAATCTCTCGTCTTGATGTTTCTCGGCATTCAGCAACGATTCTCACCAAACCATCAACCGTGCCGTTCTCCAAAGGCGCTGAGGGTCAGGAATGGATAAATATTTAGGCGACCCCCGCCACCACCAAGTCTTGACGCCAACTGGGCGTCGGTGTTGCGAGATGCGTGCGGGGGGGCTGGGGGACGACGCATCGGGCATCGGGATCAGCAGGGTCCGCCAATCGGACGCCACAAATGTGTGGCCAAAGTCCGCCAATGCGAAGAGTGGCCTTGACGAGGAGAATGGAGGGCCTTGGCTCGGACTGGACTTGGTCTTGGGCTCTTCTGTTAACTAACCAGCATTGAGGTCAGTTCATATTCTAAACTCAAACTCGATGCCAACAGCCGAAAACAGCACTTTGTAGCCTCTATTGTTCAACTAACAGCAATAGAATTGGCCAGTCTGAGAATATCGGATTATTTTGGTGGGCGCAGATGTTGTGACTTCTAAATTGCCACTGCAATTTTAGCCGCTCCTGGTCTGTTTATTAGTGTAATTGAGGGAGGCCTCTGAGGTGTTTTGGTATCCATGTTAGCGCAGCTATATTACATGGAATAGAACGGACCTAACTTAGTTAGGTAGGTAGGTTCAGAAGTTACCAAAAAAAAAACCTAACTTGGCAAGTATGACATAGAATGGATTAGGGAATGATTGATACTGCAGCCAAGACATAGCATAGCTTCTTTGCATTTCTGCAAGATGATTCCATTTATTTCTCTATTACTACCTAATTCGGCCCTCTTCCTCACTGCGTCTAGTGAAGCCTTAGAACTCCAAACCCCTGTATGCATCTTCAGAAACTTGTTGGAGAACCTAGATAGGATAGTTAGTCGAGGTAGCTTGCGAGAATCAAGTCGTTCTGACTTGAACATACCGAATTTATGAGGTTTTGACCGATATCTGCATCAGATTCTGTCTGCATGCTCTCTGGGACGCCTTGAGATGCCGACGCTGCCTCAAACTCGAAATACCCATCAAGTGCGCTCATGAGTGAAGGCGAATAAATCTGGCCCTCGTCAAGGAAAGATGCAGACGTAGTGGTTGACTGAAAGTTCAGGGACGGATCCATTTGTCTCGACAACTGAGGTTGGTCATCTGGTAGTTCGAAATATGTGTACGACGTTCCACGCAAGGAGCTCAGCCGTTGAGGAAGTGCACCGATGGCAAAGAGATCATCGGGGCCGTCAAGACTGTGATTATTCTTAGTAAACATGGTATCGCATACGTCAAAGGGCATGAGACAGACCCTGGGTCCATCCAATTACCCAACGTGGAAAACGGGATGTGAGCTTGGTCGAACTCTCCTTCGGGGTAACGTTTGTAAAACTGTGTCAAGTGAAGATTTGTCGTCACAAGAGTGCCAGACCGGTAGTTCCGCACCATCGATGCATGCAAACTATGCATTTTGCGCAACATCTCACACTAGATGTAGTCATAAGCTTATCCGTTCAAAGGATCCATGGGGGCACTTCTTCTTTACCTGATAGTCCACGAGATGACTGCAACGTCTCATGTCCAAGATCTTCTCAACAATATTTTCCAAGTGAGCTTTGTAGGCCGCAGCGTACTCGTAGTAAGCAGAATGAATTAGGACAGTACAGGCAGTCCCGAGACAAAACCTTGATGGAGAATCAGCGTCATCCAGACTGCTGTTAGGAAACGGGTCACTCACGACGTAAAGTACGGCCAAGAGTATCCATGAGCATGGGCCTGGTCACACATCTCGGACATTTTGACTGCATGTTCCACGCATTTCCTCGATGTCTCTTGTTGCCAAGGATCTGATAAGTCATCTGAGATCCTTGATCCTGATATGAGCGGAAGAAATTGCCGATACAGGCGAACAAATATCGCGTGATAGATGAACCAACTCAGGTAAAATCGATTAACTGACGTGGTCTGGGAAATATCGAGATCGTGGGGCCTTATCTCTGCTTCCACTTTGTCCTTCCACTTCCCCAACTCACTGACAAGACCAGAAAGGTTGGACATGGGATGCCAAGGGAAATGACTATCGCCCTGAACGCCCCCAGTCTGGAGGTACTGGTTGCATTTGCCTAGAAGGACGACAATATTTGTGAACATGTGAAGAACAGCTTGTCTCTGGCTTTGGCGGCCTCCGGATATCCAAAGCTCGCTGAATTTTGGAGTTGGCCTGATGATAGCGTTTGGTTCGTCAGAAATCTCGTCCGAAGAAGGCAATCGCAGAGCTCGAAGCGTCTCATCTGAGAACATCATGGGACGGTTTGACCCGCAGACGCTGAAGCGATCCATGGTGTAAAGCGTGTGAACGCATAATCGCACCAAATCTTGCTGAGTCGGCAACTCGTGGCTTTTAAATGGTTCCATGTGCAGCTCTAGGCCTTGGACGATACGAATGGCAGCGCCGACTTTCATCCAAGCACGGGCACCTCGGCCCAAGCAAACAAGACAAAGGATTTGCATGATATACACTTGAATTCCCTCTATTGAGAAGTCAACTGAAGGAGAAGGGGACTCGGAGAGCTCCAGATAATGTTCTGCCCGCTGTTGCATCATGTCTTGGTCCACATGGGTAGTGTAACTAACGCGAGATCAAACTCAGCAGAGCTCAAATGAAATTAGCATGGTACTTACCATGTGCATAGGGCGCACAAGGCGTACAAGAAAGTGTTCGACACTTGTGAGTTTAAGACTACTTTCCGCAAGGTCCTTTCATGCACGAAAGTATAAGGATTCCCATGAATATGTGCGAAAAATGCGGCGAGCATCTCTCGGCGCGTGGGGATGTCAGGCCCAACATTAATCGAAGCAGTCCTAGCCCGAGGTGTGATTGAGGTTCCGATATTGACAGAAGAGACTCCAGTCTTAGTGGCGATTGGTTGGGTGTAGGTTGAAGCGTCCTCTCGCGGTGATGGGATGTTTGTTCCTGCACTTTGCTCGCTTGTTGGCGATATTCGTTCTGCAGACTTTTCTTGTTCAAGACTATGTACTCGATGGAGCAAGTCTTTGACCAAATGTGAGTTTGGAACCCTTTTTTTGGGTACAGCGTCTATAGCAGCGTGGGCTTGGGTTAGTTGTGGTTTCCAATGGTGAGAGTCTCTCGGAGTGTTTTTACCGTAGACGCATTGAAAGCCATGCCGTTGGCAAGACTCGCATATTGGGACTCGGCGAGAACATTTGGACTGGAAATACATCAATAGTTGTGTCTTAGAGGGTCGTCAGGCGGAACACTCAGCCAACCTTTCTTTGGCGACATGAACGACAGCTCATAGGCGATATTGGCCCTGTCGACCTCCCACTTTGCGCAGGGCGCAATGGAAGTGGCAGACGGGCATTCCTCCCGAACTCTGGCGGCGCTTCTCCTCGATCATGACTGGACATGATGCATGATCGATGGAAGGGCCCTGCCTGGGGTTTTTCGGAGTCAGAATGGCCCACTAGATCGGACACTCACCTCCAGACAAACTTCATTCTCGGAAAATGACATGATTGAGTCCTTGCCCTTGCTCCGTGAGCTTCCCCGCCTTCCCCTGCCATTCCCCGCCTTTGGTGGGTTGTTAGTGCACATGGATCTTGAGGCGAGGGAAAACGCTTACCCGGTGCTGGCGGGAGTGGTTTGGTGAGATGAAAGTCGGCTTTTTTCTTTGTTCCTTAAAAATGGGAATGCTTGAATAGCCTCCGATGAGGCTTGGGATCTGGTGTTCCATAGGGTAGCCTGAAGTGCTAGATACAGAGAGGACAAAGCCGTTCAATTCAATTGCCTAGACTAAGCATTTGCCGATGGTTGACTGACCTGTTATAGTGTTATAGTGCCAAATAAATCTTCTATGGGGAAGAGATGCTATAGACCATAATAACGGGGGGTCATATCAACGAAGATGTCTAGATATCCTAGCATAAGACAACGTCTATTGCTAGAACCAAATTGACGGGCCGGGCCAACTTCGGTTCAAATTGTTTTGTCAGGCAACAGCAGATGTCAGCAAATTATTACACAAGTTCGCTGGGGCTTCGTCAATACTTCATTCCTCAAAGCATCTACAACGACAAGGCCACATCCCTCTTTAGAGCAATGCAGGCTGAGCTGTGCGACAACTGCAAAAACGTCTTCTCAACAAAATGGCGCCAGTTTTCACTGGTTGGTCGTGCCGATCCTTGGGCCTCTTCGCGATGGCGCCGAAACCTCCGCCGCATTTGGCGACACACTCCATGCCTTGTCTTCGAAGGTACCATATCAGAACTAAATCCCAGGGAGTGTCCTATGTGTGATATTGTGATCAGACATTTATTGGACATGTCCCGGTCCAGAGGAGCCGGTAGCTACTCCGTTAGTCGAGTTCCTGATCAAGCTCTGGTCCGAGCAGGGCCAGGCTCCGTTGATCGCGTTTGGAACTCTCTCATGAGCCTTCGCAATTACAATGGCATTGAATTCAGATTAATCTTTGAGTACAGCCCATCTGATGTAGAGGTCAGCAGCGTAGATCTCCACACCGGGGTTCTGCCAAGCGTAAGCCTAAAGCTCTTTGCTGAGCTGGGTGAGTTTTCTGCAACCTTCGATAGGGACCATGTTAATTGTATTCCAAAGATTCCCCTGCTGCCGCCTTTATTCCTCGACGACCAAGTCTTTGGGATACATCATCAGATGCTACCTTTGCCTTTATCCGCCGCTGTATTTCTGATTGCGACGATAACCACAATTGTAGGGCTCTAAACGCAACTGCAAGAGCTCCGAAGAGGGTCCTCGACCTCCGGGATCATTCGCTCGGGACAGATATCAGACTCATTCAAACGAGCACGATACACGGGTTCCCACGCTACGCTGCGTTGAGCTATTGCTGGGGCAATCCAAAAGAACATCGTCAGCTAAAAACCTTGAGTTCGAACCTGATAAGACATGAAGAGCGAGTTGGCTTCTCCAGCTTACCAAAGACAATCAGCGATGCAGTTGTTTTCTGTCGCAAATTAGACATACCATATCTCTGGGTCGACGCTTTATGCATCATCCAGGATGATCAAAAAGACAAGCTCTCTGAGATTGAGGCAATGGGCCACATATATGCGAACGGTTATTTGACAATCGCTGCCTCCAATGCGAGTGGTTCAGACAACGGGTTTCTGCAGCCGAGAGAGAATCCGTGTTTCACGGCCCCTTTCCCCCTGCCTAACGGCGAAATGGCAGAAGTACAATGGAACGAGGGGGGGCGTGGATTTCTCAACTCTTCCAGCATGGTAACATCGAGGAAGGGGAAAACCAAGAGCGCCAAGACCCTGGAGACATGGCACTCAAGAGGATGGACCTTCCAAGAAGTGATTCTCTCAAGGCGAACAATTCTCTTTTCAATATTCCAGCCATATTGGGTTTGTCAGGAGTCACCCCAGGCAGCTGGCGAACCTTCTCCTCAAGAATACTTTGCTGCTGTAGGGCTTCAAAACAACCTGTCCTCATTGGAGGCAGACACAACTGGCACCTTGACGATGAGTGCGGGCTCCAGTTCGAGCTGGAGCTACAAGTGGCCTTGGATCGCAGAGAATTACTCTGCAAGAGTCTTGTCTGTCCTGGAGGATAAGCCTCTTGCCATTCACTCGATAAGAGAGCAGAGTTTGCTAATCAGCGGGGACTACTTTGTCGGTTTATGGTCCGATTTTCTCATTGTGGACCTTCTCTGGAGCACTGTCCGTCGTCACGAAAGATCTGCAGAAGAAGTGCAAAGGTTTGGTCCATTATACGAGCGCGGGAGAATTACAAATCTTCCATCTTGGTCGTGGCTTTCATTTGACGGCGCAATTCGGTTCGAGATTCTGTGGCATGCACTCTATCTCGGCAAGATTAACCATATGGATGATATTACCACTCATCTCAAAGTCACCAAAACACCAGAAACTGATGTCTTCGGTAGACTGGCAGGGGGGTGCCTGAGAGTCCAAGGCCTTGTGAAAAGAGTTGTCGTTATTCCAACCAAGGGATCCGGTTGGGAAGGCCGGTCGCAAACCTCTTCATGTTATGACATAAAGATTTGGGATCGTTCAGCAGGCACATACACTTCCGAAGATCCAATTCGCTCGGTTCTCACAGGACGAATTGGAGATGCCGTGTTTGATGATTTCGTGAAGGGGCCACCTCCTGGGCTAAGGGAATCCGTTCGACGTAGGATGTGGGACTTTGCTGAAGACTACCAGTCAACTCCCAAAATACTTGATTGCTTACTGATTGCGAGTATTGGGGATAGAAAGGGAAAACGGAGTCTTGGGACGAAACCTCTAGATTACTCGTTGGTGACTCATGGAGATCAAATCGCATATGGGATCCTCATGGAAGACATTGAGGGGTCAAATGGAAGTCAGAAGCGGCGGGTTGGGCTTTTCAGAGGGGATGAAGGCCGGTGCTTCTACTTCGACGACGCTGTTGAGTTTGAATTCGACTTCGCCTAGAAAGGGGGAGCTATGGGTGAGGTTCCTGGAAATCAGTGCGAGCGGCGGAGGAGTTGTTATCTATCTCTGCATGTGCGTCCTAAATTAGAGACAGCAGGGACAGTTGGATATACCATCAATCATCTCTGACAACCCTGACTGTGCTGCACGGTGACTCGGCCACGACTGGTCTGAAGTCTTAACTTGCTCGATTTCCTGGCAGGCAAGCTGACTGAGGTTGTTATGACGAGCTCATCCGATCCTTGATAAGCTGGATGTCGTGTGATGATTTCCATGCGAAGGCAGGAGAGCATGACCCTATAAACAAGTACCAGTAAGTCCAAGAGCTAAACTGTAGCTCTCTCGGCTCCTATGCCCTGCTGCAGCTGACGGTTGACCATGGCAACTGGAAGCAACGTAGTTATGCACGGTAACACAGAAGTGAGTCGTGTCTGACGAGAGTCAGCAATAATTAGCAAATCAGTGAAGTTAGTAAACAAGGAAGGATTCGTAGGAGTAGCAAGGGTAGAGCTAGGATGTAGCAGACTCATCCCATTCTCCGCCATTTCGTGTGCTGCCTTACCGGCACGTGCATGCCGTAGCCCTGCAGTTATTATTGGGTCGCAATGGATCGGAAGCCATGCCAGTCCGCAAGAATACGATGGTTCATTCGGGATGCAACTACGGCAAAGTGCTAACAGCATGAAAGCGTCTTGATAGCCTGATTCAAGAGTCGTTTAGGTCAACTTTATCAGATACAATACTTCAACCATGACGTGTCGTTCTCATGTCAGCGGAAGTTACTATAACCTTGAATCATTAGTTTATTTCTCGCCAAAATGCAGATTTTATCCCTGGTCTGATGCATCCATGCGCGTATTCCAATGGGCGGCCTCACTTGCTGATGTCGTCGGAGAGCTGGAGAGTCCGAATTGCCGTACTAAGCCCAACAATGCCAGTCAATCGGTGGCATCGGCGCCGATTGACCGATCTGATCTGGGTCTTCTGGGACTTGTTCTGGTTGTTAATTGGTCCGATCGTTTACGAGTTACGACAGGGGATGTTGAAATTGGTGCGGACTTTGAGGCTGAGCAGTAATCCGCGACGGGCGCCAATATGCGGAAGAGCCACGGCGGCCACGCAAGATCAAGCAGAAAAGGAGCAAGATACGGGGGATACGATTTGAAAATTGAAACAATCTGAAGGAATTCACAAAAGACAGCACATATATACCTTCTACGCACCATGTCTCTAAAATATCACGGCCAGATAGAACCACGCCGAAAGACCAAGTCAGCATCCTCCGAGATCTCAGTCGCTGAGATAACTGAACATTCACCATGGCCGTCGAAGGACACACTTTCAAGCGCTACCACTATGACCCTTCACTTGCCGCTGCCGTCATATTTGCTGTGCTTTTTGGTCTCTCCGGTATTATGCATGCCTTCCAGATCTTCAAGCACCGCACGTGGTACTTTACCTCGTTCTTCATCGGAGTCCTCTGTGCGTTTATCCCTTAGAATTCTCCTCAGTCCATTTGCAACCCATCTAACCTTCTGTCATAGTTGAATTTGGCGGTTATGCTGCCCGTGCTGTCAATGCAAACCAAACCCCCGACTGGACCGACGTCCCATTCATTATTCAGACACTCCTACTCCTAGTAGCCCCAGCTCTTTTCGCAGCATCGATTTATATGATACTGGGCCGACTCATTCGTGTCCTAGAAGCTGAACGACTCTCCATAATTCGCACTACCTGGTTGACCAAGATATTTGTCCTCGGAGATGTCCTCTCTTTCTTAGTCCAGGCCGGTGGTAAGTTGACCACTCGTCTAGCTTCGTTCACTCGCTCACTATCACTAGGTGGTGTAATGGCTGCCAATGCCGACAGCGTCGATGCTCTCAATCGTGGCCAAAACCTCGTCCTTGTTGGCCTAGGCATCCAGATTCTATTCTTTGGACTTTTTATTGCAGCCATCTCCATTTTCCACATCCGAATCGTCCGCCACCCGACTACTGCCAGTTTGGAAACCGTTCTTCCTTGGAAGCGTTACCTGTTGGTATTATACGCAGTTTCGTTTCTGATCATGGTCCGATCAATCTTCCGAGTTGCAGAGTTCGCAGCTGGACAGGACAGCGTGCTACAAACAACGGAAGCCTATCTCTACTGCCTGGATGCATCTCTCATGTTGATATGTGCTGTCTTATTCAACATTCAGCACCCCAGTATCATTCTGCAAACGACTCGGTACAAACCTTCTCCCAATCATGTTGAGCTCCTGGATGCCTAATAGCCTTCACCTATGGGAGTCAAGCCCGGTCGGTGGCTTGGATCAGCGCAACCAGAGTAGAGTCGGTATTCTCTCGTTTGAATTTGGAATGGGGACTTTCAGGGCGAGGCGTGTATTCTTGCATGGAAAGGAAACAGACGGGGGTGTGCGAAGTATGACGAATTAATCAGCTGGGCCACGGTGTAAACGGAGTTGGCGTATTAGTATGGGCAATGTTGATCAAGCACCCCAAATCTGCGCACCTAGCGCACTAATGTACTGAATGAGGGTTGAATTATGCGTTATACTATGCACAAGCAAGCATTTGAACTATCTGTAGGCTTAAGGTACTTATGACTACCTGTTATGAATCCTCTTCCCAGGCATCAGTGTTGTCTCAGTGCATGCGAAATAGAGACGATCAGCAGTAGTCTATTCAGAGCACCTAAATATCAATAACAGAAGAAATATATACAATAGACAAGTTTGTACAAGGACATTAATCCAGAAGCCAATACGTCCTTTCTATCTGATTGTGGTAAGTGAAAGAAGAAGCGAGGGTGGATTTGTCTTCCGACATTTTCCAGGCAGAAATGAGAGCCTTGTTCGAAGATTCAAGACTCTCGGTCAGTTGGCCATTGATGGGTCCCTTAGATGAAGTAGCCGCCACCGTTGCAGCGGCTGAGAGGGAACTGCTTCTTGGTGCACATGGCTATCATTCTTGTCAGCATCGCGATTTCTGAACTCGATGTAGACGGAGCAACTTACTAATGGCACCAGACACCCACTTGACACCGTTGTATGAGCCCTCCTTGTAGCTATCAGCCATGAAGGTACCGGTCTGCTTCATGGAGCCGACGCAGCCCTGCATGGTTCGACCGTAGCGTCGGGTCTTGAGGGGGCGGGTGATCATAACACCAGAGTAACCGTTGGGGACAGTTCCCTTGATGTTGATGACGGTCTGAGTGGTCCAGGTTCGGGTGTAGTCAACACCAAGAGAGAGCTTTAGCTTGTCCTTGACAACGCCCCAGTCGGCACTTCCACCCACATTGATGGAGTTGGAAACAGAGTAGCCCTGGCTGACGTACACGTCGATGCCGTTACCGGTGCCAATGACAACGGGGGACATCTTGAGAAAGTGTTAGTGAATGGTGATTCAGAAGAGGGATAATGACTTAGGAAGACACTCACCTGCACATCCCAATCAATGAAGTTTTCGGTGCGATCAGTGATGACTGCGTTCGTCGCGCCACAGCTAAAGCCGCGGGGGTCAAGAGCAGCATCTCGCTCATTAAGCTCGGTATAAGGCTCATCACGCTTAGAAGTCGTGTTCAGGTAGTGATGATCGGGCTCGGGGGCATCGAGCGCAAAGCCCTTTTCCTCAAAGAGGCTCGTGAAGACGCTCTCGTGGACAATTTCCACTGATTGTTTGATGTAGTGTTAGTGACTGTTTCGTGGCACTTCCGCCACGGGTGGTTGACTTTATGACGAGTAAACTTGGGAGAAAAAGATGAAACTTACTGCGCCCGTCTTCGCCATAGAGAATGACTTCGTCATGCTTAAGGACGTGGTCAGGAGTCCACTTGGTGCTGTTAAGCTCGTTGGTAGTCTCCGCAACGGGAGCGGCGTTGGCGGCAGAGGCCGCGAAGAGGCCAAGAAGGGCCACAGAGAAGATCATGGTGAATGATTGCGAGTATGAAGTGAATGTAGGGGGAATGAGAGTGAGAGTGAGTTGTGATGAGGACTTCTTGGCAGCTTTTATACCCGTTCAACTTGGGACCAACGGTATCGTGATGAGGACTTACACTCTTACACACACCATCTCACGATATGTCCCTCTTTCGCAGTAGTTTACGATACCGAGATTCTGCATTAGGCAATTCGGCATGGCTGGGGCGTTTCGCGTTATCCACTGTTGCCCGCCTTGTGAGCACTCTAAGCGCAAAACAGGGCCGGTACCTATTTCGCTTCGCGATACGAGGTCAAGTGCCATGCTTTCATATCCGCCATACCGAGCCCTACGAGGACCCGACGAGCCGACGGCCGACCCAACCTTGTCGAGGCTAACCAGATGAAGCCGTACACACTGACATTACAGGCCCCCAGGGAATAAGTCCACGAACCACGACGACGGATGAATTCATAAGGTTTGCTGGGAGGATACTAAGGTTTCCAAAGGAATTCTAGAACATGCAATCTCCAGCCAATGCATTGTTTAGAGTTTGGGGATTGGCAGTTGAAGCTATTCACGCGGGTCGGTATCGGGAAATGCGAATATGATTGTCGTCGAGGGGAACTATCATCCTGGCCCATTCGAGCAGGTCGTTTGACAACATGCCTCTATCACTCCATTTTGATACTGTCATGGGACCAGATCGCCTGGTTTTTCATTAAACTATCCAAAACTTAGAAATCGTTGAGGCCATGATTCCAAATATTAGCAGAAATCAGTAACAAACCGGGCACCATTCTTATCGGTGGAGTCTTGGTCGGGTTTGAAGCTATCGTCGGACGAAGGGGTAATGCTATGGGGGCCATTTGTGCCACCTAGATAGGTAGATATAAATGGTCCTTTTCACGCCTCGTCTTTCCAGTCCTCGTCATCATCAACTTAGTCTTCATTCTTCAATCACTTCACTCAGTAATATCTCCAAGTCTTTCACAAGCCGCCAACATGCAGCTCAGCACTTTCACCTTCCTTCTGGCCCTCGCCGCTGAAGGGTGAGTCTTCCAGACCAGAACCTGATCAAAACCTGCGTGCAACGCGTTACTAACACTGCCTCCCACACAGCGCCAACGCAAAGCTGCACAACGCTGCCGTCTGTGTTAGTGACCGCAGGGAGAGTCCCATCGGCGGCACTGCTTGGTCCGTCTCGTACAACTGGGCCAAGAGCTACGAGATTCTTCCGTGAGTGTTGAGGGTACACGAGAACAAGGAGAAACAAGGACTGACAAACTCGACAATCAGCGCCGCCACCAAGTGCGCCTGCGACTACTACCGTCGCCGCAACACCGGTAACAAGCAGTGGGACAAGTGCCCCGACTGCACTTTTGTACGTCACATTCTGTGTGCACCTGTCAAACAATCTGGACTGACACTACATCTTAGGATGGCACCGTCTGCAACTCAGCCGCATGGTAAGTTACATGTCCTCTTTCGCAGAGATGCACAAAAAGCTAACGTATCATAAGGCACATTGGTGGTGACGAGGTGAGACTCTCCAACGTAGGGTTGACGTGAGACTTGACTAACACCATCATCTATAGTTCACTTACTACTGCTCGAAGAAGTGCGGCGCTCAGGGCGCTGAGGCCAATTAGACAGCTGCAGCCTACCTGGTCTAGTGTGAAACACGGGGACCAGGTGGTGTCCTATTTTCTGGGTGGTGGTGCGATTCTTCTTCTTCTTGGTTGACACATATAGACTAGACCCGTTTTAAGGTGTTTAACATGCGATAGATGTATATACATATGAAGTTGTTGAGTTTCGCTACCATGTGCCGTTGGTCTGTAGTTTCGTTCGGATATGTGCCGTCGATCACACCTCAAACAGTCTTGGCGGCCATGGATCAAGGGGCGGCGGTTGACGGAATGTGGGATGATAGCACCCCGGTCCATTTTCATAATCTCGCTGTTGCCTGTCGGCTGTCGGAGCATCCTTACATTAAGATTAATCAATGCTCTCCATGGGGCCTAGCACAATCCTTGAATCATTTAAGGCTTGATACGAGCAGCCTTGTGTTCGCTAAGTGGAGAGTATGTTTCATTCTAAGGCTGCTTCTATGGTGATGGTAAATGACGTTCGAGTTTGCTCGACTGATGAGTGTTCGTTATCAGTTATGAACTTCTATCTCAAATAGACACTGGAGCGTATTCTTGCTACGATCTCTCTAAGTGGATGGATATTCATCGACCCGGATAGAGCTCGTGTAAACAGAGAGGTGTCAAAGAATATTTGCAGTTGAGTGGTTCTTTTAACAAAAACGAATAAGCTAAATAGCAACAGCCCGCACAAAAAGAGGACACTTCAGCGCGATGGCAAAATATTAAAGTATTCCTTAAGGGGTACAAACTTAATCGAGGTACTTGGGTATGAAGGAATTAATATCTCGTCGAATTTGCAAATATTCAGTCAAGCTACCCTAGACAAACTGTGCTCGAACTTGTGCATTGTGTGGTGGGTGTGGGACCAGCCCAGCCCTCGAAAGCTGGCATTGGTTCGGATCGACATCCCTGTCCGCGCAACAAAGTTGCGCTATTGGGCGGCATTCGCGCAGATCGCACCGTCTCGTCACGCGTTTGTGGAGCTTTCGGTTCGCGCGCGTGGTTCCATCATGCTCTCCAGGATCCCTTGCAGTTTGGTTATTGTTCTTAAGAAGTAGCATGGTTGGATGGTACTGAACGGGTATTTGTACACCGCTTCCATACACCTGACTGTCACTGGAATGGAATGGAATGGAATGCGGTTAGTTGGGCTGTTCCAGGGAGGACCTACGCACCTTCATCGGGTCGGGCAGGCATTTGACTGAGCCAACAGCTTTTCATTCGCCGTGTAACAGTTCGCATCTCGTGTCCTCTTCGAACAAGTCAAAGAATCAACTGAACGCCTTGAGTGATCTGTGTCCTCCTCTAGCGCTGACACTCCCTGATATGAACTTTGCTGAACATCACCGGTACCTTCCGCTGACAATGACATGCACGTATCGTAAGTCATGTCAGCTCGAGTTAAGGTTTTGTCCCCAATCTGAACATGACGAGTACCTTCAATATTGGGGTCCAATAAGCGATGCTCTGGACGGAGTGAGACAATGCAACCCTTCGTGACATCATGACCACCTTGAGACTAGGCCGCACCTGAGCTTCACGCCACAGTATGAGTACAGTCAGCATGGCTGACTCTAGATCACAAGATTGAAGTATTTAAGGTGTTCACAAGCTCCCCTGCAAGGTGGACTGCAATTTGCTTTATTTTGATTTGTTTAAAAAAGACGCCCTGAAACCCCTTGCGCAAGATGGATAAGAAACGTCAACTTACGCTGGAGGAGTACTTCGCCTCACCAGATGTGCCGCTGAGGCCGATCATGACGTCCCTGAATGGTGACAACTCATGGCTGCTCTCCTTCCCGCGACCCCCGCCGGATCGACTGGCCCTTGGCAAGGCCTTCTACCACGTTGTCTTCGAGCCATGGCTGGCTGGGTCGACAAGCATGCTCAGCTCCTGGGTCATTTGGATCTCATTGTCAGCGAAGCCGGATGTTTCGGATCCGGAGGCAATTGAAGGCGTCATCCGCCAAATCGAAGCACTCGCAGCCACTGGAATCTCGGTCAACGATTCCCAGGAAGAATCATCTGGAGACTATACTGGCGACATAGATGCAATTCTCTTGGGATTCCACTACCTTGATCACCTTCACGAACCAACGTTGCGACTCTTTAATAAGAACATTCCCGTGATCGCGATTCCAGAAGCCGTTGACATTGTAAAGCCTTGGGGTCACTTCGAGAGCATCAGCACGATTAAGAACTTCGACCCTTCATTCACATCATGGCAGGATTCTGGCCTGCATCCTGGAGAGCCCTTGCCCTCATGGTTGACGCCCATTCGAATGCCTGGTCACCACGAGCTCAACTACTGTCTGGCTCTCGTCTGGTCCCATGCCGACGACAGCGGAGAGGAAGTGCACGAGGTGATGTTTCAGTCACCACATGGGACTCGGCTCGACGAAGGGCCGTTGCAAGCATTTCTGGATTCTGAACCTAAGACAGAGAAACTGGCAATGCTTCACGGGCTCAAGGAAAGCTACACCGCAGGAATGATCACAACATTAGGGGCCAAAGGTGGGCTTGCATTCTATCGCAGAATTGGGGGCGCCAAGTACTGGATCCTATCTCATCACTCAACATTGCTGTATGGAGGCATCTTCATGCGGCTAAGCTGGACCAATGACATTCATAGGACAATGGATTGGGCCCTCGGAGAGGAGTCCAAGGCAGGGGGACAGAAAGCTGATCTGGACAGGCCGAACATGGTTCAGGTGGAGAATGGCGGGTGCGTCGTTTTGAAGATATGATAGGAGGATCATGCTTATTATTGTACTGGTAGGGCTGAAGGTTGTATCTGCACGTGTAAGGATGCTAATGCACATGGAGTGTTTCGGGTTGCAGATTGCCACACCCTTGAAAGCATCGACCTAGGCGTGAGATGTAAGATGCACAGGATCATGGCTTAGCAAATGGATGGTTCAGAATTAGAACTTCTATTTCAGATGCACCAGACATCATAAAATACGGTCCTGGGTGCCAAATATGCCCACGCGACAAGGCGGACCAGCCCAGGACAAGTAGATCCAACTCAATATACCTGACTGATATAACCAATACCATTATAACCTTTTAATACAAGAAATCTTATCAACCATATGTACTCCTCGTCATGATCGGCCTGGAACAGCCGCAGCTTGGATACTCTAAGAACGCCACAGAGCAATGCAATGAGACCTGGAAATTATTTGCCGAAACCCCGTCATTGGGATTAAATATCCGGTGCTTGTCGCTGACCAATTACCGCTTGGAAAAGCAACACATGATGCCAGTCGAGCCCAAGAACCAGAGGAAACCAATGAAACGGATAATGGAAAGTGCGGCCGTTGCGTAAAGAAGAGTCTTGAAATAGTAGGGAGTTCGTTTCTTCGAGGCTTTCTGTAGGGGCTGTTAGCTTGCGAGTTATTACAAGAGGATCGGGAAGCTTACCTCGACTCCGACGCTTTCAAAGTCATCAGTAGTGATGCCAATGATTAATATGAGATTAGACAGCAACCAGGAAACGACCAGGCCAGTTCTGAAGGACTTGTATGAGTCTTCGATGTCCTTCTTCTCCTCTTCTTCCTCGGGCTTGAACGGAGCAAGGGCTCGCCACACGGTTTTCTCAAACTGGCTGTCAATGTCTTCCTGTTCTTTTTCGACTTCTTCCACCACAGCTTCATTCTTCTCACTCTTGGTGACGTGAGCTGACGGCAAGGCTTCGGCTTTATCCGAGCCCTTGGTGCCCCAAGACACATCGTGCCAGTTGTTAAAGGCATACACCATGAGAATGTTGATGTAGGTCGACATGAGCAGCAAGTAATACGGAAACGAGTGGAACATGTGCCAAGGATCGAGATACATGAACGAAGCGATAAAGTTGAGGCCGTAAATCGTGATGAGCGCAACGAGAATGACACCTGCTGCGCCGTCGCCGCCGAAGAAACTGTTGTAGAAGGCCTGACCGGATGCAAAGGATATCTGTTCGCCGATGGGGTCTCGAAGCGCTCGGTACACCAGATACCCGGACAGGAGAAGGATGTAAGCTTGGATGATGCCGAAGACAGCGAACGACGCGACGTAGGTGTATCGAGAGCCCTTTGGTCTGTTGCCGAGAGCGAGAATGAACTGAAGAATCAAGAAAGCGAGATAGATCCATTTGAGAAGAACGTTGAGAATGGGCGTCGCAGTGTCGCCGAATGGCCAGCCGTGATAATCCTGCTTGGGGTCGGGCGTGCCTACAAGGTCCATGATGATGGCCGTGGTCAGATAGTACGAGGCGAGGGCAAACCAACTGAACATGACGTTCATGAAGGTGTAAATCAGCTGAATGTGGAGGAAGAAGAGACGAATGATGTTATGACCGGACTGATACATGCGGCCAAAATGCATGAGAGAATAGAGCGACGCAGCGAAGGAGCCGTTCAGCCATCTTCGACGCTGACTCAGGAACTCGGCTGCGCCCTCTGGCACGTCGGTCTCGCCCTTCGCAGCCTTGATGTAGGTCAAGTGCCATTTCTGACCAGCCTTAGCCACGAGTTCGAAGCAGAGAATACGGTCCTCGGCCAAAAACATGTTCTTCTTGAAGATGTTCATGCCATCGATACCCTTCTTGCCCAAAAGCTTGGAGAGGGTATGATCGCCGTGAAAGTACTGTTCCAGCGGTCGCCCCATGATGGCTCGGAAGCGATAGGCGGAAAAGGCACCGGGAAGGACACTGACGTAGCCAAAGGCGCTCTCGAGGGGTTTATCGAGCACGTTGGAAATCTTGTACTCAAAGTTCTGAATGGCCACGAGCGGGTTGAAGAGCTTGCGACCGTGTTTACCCAGCATAGCATGGATCTCGCCGCACGCGCCGCCCAAGTGCTTGTCGTTGTAGAAGGATTCCCACAGAGAAAGGAGGGCGCGCGGTCCTGGCTTTGTCCCGGCGTCGATGAGAATGCAGACTTCGGGGTTCAGAATGCGACCGAAGGCGTTGAACAGCCATCGATGCGAGTTAATCTTCTTGCTATTCTTCTGCTTCAGGCAGAAGATGAACTGTACGGGTGGCAGATTGTTCGTAGACTCACCAGTCGGGCGGACCAGCTGTTGACTTGGCGTCACGGAAATCTGGCTGGTATACTCGAAGATGTGAGCGACTGTTTCCTTGCCATCGATGTCCTTCTTGAGCACGCCGTCTTGGTAGATTCCGACGGTCGCGAGGACGTCAAAAACGTTCTTATCGACCTTGTCAATGCCATCAAAGACCAAGCAGACGACGATTTTTTGCCACGCCGGGCCTCCCTTGTGCCAAAACGACGATCGCTTCAAATTGACAATGTCGCGAATGTTCTGCATGACGCCATGGAGCGTGCGCGCAAGAAGCACCTTGTCTTCGTTGTAATACGTAATGGCGATGAGGAGCTCCGTGTGACGATTGTACATGCGCGACCGCAAATCGTATCCGTTCATCAGGGTGAAATCGTTAGGATCGCACGTCGCTGCCGTGTACCGCATCTTGAGAAACTCCTCGCTGCCCTCGGCCTCGCGATACTTTGGTTCGATGGCATTCTTGACGGCGCTGGGGACGGGGTAGTCGATGCTGAGGACGGAGCCCTTGACGAGCTTGACCTTTCGCGTGTTGTATCGCTTGAGCCCGCCCCCGGCCGTCGTGGTGGTGGTAGGCTGCTGTTGTCGCTGCACCCAGTTATCTTCAAGATTGCCGTGCACAAACGACGAGTCGGGGCGGCCGCGGGCAAAAGAATTGGTCGAGTCGTAGCGCTCAAAGCCAGAGCCAAAGCCACCGCCGCCTTGGGGGACAGGCAGTTGTTGAGCAGCTCCGGGCGCATACGTCTCGGTCAGACTGTAGGTGGAAATTGGAGAGCCGGGAGGAGACTGGCCGCTCTGGCCGCCGCCTCGACTGCGCTGGTACGGGCGGCCCTGTGAGAGGGGCTCGTTGAGGAGATGGCGGCCAACCTCTGCGTCCTGTTCCTGGGGAGAGACATGATACTAGTAGGCTTAGCATGGATGCAAGTTTGGCGTTTGGAGGGGTGGTGTGGTCACTGCGGCGTGGTTCCGTTGCATTTTGGGGGAGAATAAACTCACGTTGGGAATGGCAGGCAAGTCCTGCAGAGGGAGTGCCTGAAACTGTTGACTCTCGTACGCCGAGCTATCGTACGCCGAGTTCTGGTAGGGCGAGTTCTGGTACGGGGACTCCTGATATTGAGGAGCTTGGTACTGAGGCTCTTGGTACTGGGGGTCGTGGTATTGGGAATTTTGGTGGAACGACGCATCCTGCAGGTTCGCCTCTTGCATCTGAGGTTCAGGCACCGGTGTCTGTTGAGGCTGTCGGGAGCTTGACCGCGAGAGTCGTCTTCGCCCGGTTCCTTGTGAACGGCTCCGGCTGTGGTGGCGGGCCATGTTTGGCTACGAGCCCCGGCGGTGGAATGGGAGGGGGATAGCTTCGGTAGTGTCGGTCGGCGTGCGGTTTACTTTGGAGGGGCTTCTTGATGGACAACGGCTGTTTGTCCCGAGACGTCCGGCAGTGAATTATTAACAAACAATAAAAAAAAACGAGAGTGAATGAAACGTGCAGCAGTTGGGTCTGCAGCGAACAACCTTCTTACACCAGCCTCACGGGTATGTATGGGTGTCAAGAGAGAGTTTCGATGAACAGAAAGGAAAGAAAAACAAGACGTCCGTCTCTGGAAGAAACTTGGGGAGGGGCGAAGGAAGGAAAAAACACGATTCCTCCAGGGATTCCCCGTTCTTCTACATGGACGGATCCTGTACGGATAGCCAGCAGCTGTTGGATCCATTGAAAAAAGTTGCCAGGTTGGACTGCATAAGTTGACTGAGAATACGAACAAAGAACTGACACCTCAGCCTGCGACATGACGTCTTTGTTTGGGGTTAAGGGCGTTCTTCTCCACCTGTTGAGAATGGGTTGGACGGGAGGGGATGCAAGCAGGCGGCAAGGATGAGCGAGCTCTCGGCGCTCTAACCGTCTCCTGTATTTTTAGAAGCGTCCTGATGGGGAGACGCCCCCTGCGAGCCCTGGTAAGGCCATGTCTCAGCATGAAGCCAGGGATATTCCTTTATTTTCCTCGCCACAGCGAACGAAGACGACTTTTATGGAGAAGTGTTTTGCCCCCCTGCATCGATCACCACAACGGGAGGAGGGGAAGAGGTTGCAAAAAGTGGGCTCGGCTCTTTTTTTTCTCAAGCAGGTGTTTGTTGGCAAGGGGGGAAGAAGAAGAGGAAGCTGAAAGAGGACGGGGAGAAGTGGGAGAAGGACAGCCATTCATCTGGTCAAGATGCGAGCTGAAAGCCCGGAGAGCGCGATCATCTGTTGGCCATCAACGAACGGCCGCAACCCACGAACGGCACAACCGAATGGCCAGCACGGGGGTTTTCGGTTGCTGTACCGTGTGTGCCTTTCTTTTAATAGACAAGGATGTGAACGTGATGTGGTGATCCATAATCCTTCCAGATGTACAGTAACACGGGAGGGCATTAGTTTTGGCCATACGAGCGCCTCTTAATTTATTGATTCTTTTTACAATCATGCTCAGCTCATGATCATTCTTCATTTTGTGCACATCCCTGTGCATGCACATTACCGCCTTTGGCACCATGGCTGCATATCTCACTCCCAAAAAAAAAAACCCGCATCCATTCTCATCTTGATGTTTACTAACAGTGACAATTGTGAAACGACTTCCTCACTCATCATGCGTCATGGATCAACTTTCCCCATAAAGCCTCCAAAGGCCGCACCTTCTTGTCATCACATCCGTCAGCTTGGCTAAGCAGCACACACACGCTCCTGAATGACGCCCAGAAAGTCTCCCGTTGGCCGGAAATCCCAACATGACGCCTCACTGCTATTTCCACGCGTTACCAAGAGTTCTTTTGGGCGACTTTTGTTCCTCTCCATTCCCGATCCGAGTACGTCAGATTATGAGGCGCGGGAGTGGCGGTTTGATCCCTAAGCCACGAGTCGTCGCGTTCTGGTTCTTGTTCCTCTTTGCGAGGCGCTTTGGTTCGGGTTCCAGGCGCCGTGCTGCCTGTTCAAGGTGGTGATGAACTGAGGCGGTCGCGTGTTGGGCCTCCGGAAATCTCGGATCGTCTCTTCCAACAACACTCGCGCCGTCTTGGGACCGATACACATTTTCTTTTATGAATCACGTAATTTATGAACCTGATTGTTTGACTTTATGAAAAGCCGGTTCCGGAGGCCCGATCTCCGTTGCAGATGTCACTGGCCCCGTTGGCCACACATGGATCAGTACGTACCGCCCGTCGCAGGCATCCCACCCTGCAACAATAAATCCGGTTTCCTGACAACAGTTCAAATCGTGACAGGCGATCTGCACTCACCCAATAATAATTATTTCTATATCAAGGCATTCCCATCCGGATTGCATCCAGCTGAAAGCTCGTCACGAAGGCGACGCGAGTTTCACACTGAGACATTGAGAAGTGGGCATGCGCCAAATCCCTCCACCAAGAACAAGTTCAGAGACAGCGCTGACAAGCTTGGCATCACATTTAAGCTCCCGAGAGAGGAGACACTAAAGTTCAACATCTAGGGACTTGAATGTCACTGGGAGGCCTTTGATGAACAGAAAAACTGCCCAATTGTGCTGAAAACGCCACAATAGAAATGTTGGGGATGGATCCAACCAACTGAAGCCACAACGCCACATTTGACCCAAGACACGATTCAATATTCCTATTGACCTGTCCAAATCAAGGTCATTGTTTGTGCGTAATGCTCAACTCCTCCAAGAAGAACTCTCTATAGACTATTCACATTTGGGATGAAATATCTCTCCGGTTTCTCGTTGACGTCCTGGCATTGAAAACTCTGGGCCGACCTCTGAACCGCGGCATGATCATGGCATTTTCATAATTCAGGATTGATATCTCCAGTTTTTGCATTGCACCCTGAGTAACATCGGTAACCTCAAATAAACATATTGCACGCAAACAAACACAAGCTATCTTACTCATGCTGTGTCCGTTTTTCATCATCTTTCAGGTAATTGAGATCGGAACGCGCGGAATCCACACTTCTGTTGATGATCTATCAATAGCTTCAAGTAGCAGGTTTTATATCAAGTCGGATCCACTACCACAGGCAAACATAGTTTCCAAGCTCTAATTTCGCCCGTTCCGCCCTGGCAATTCTATACTGGCGAGTCAACATCCCTCGAGGTGTTGAAAAGGGGCGTCGTAGGGGGCCAAAACTGAGAGTTGCGGGTTCTGTTCCTGCAGGCTCAACACCGCAATGGAGTCGCGATCATCCCAGTGCTGAGAGTGGCCTAGACTATTGAGGCTGGCATGCAATAGACCTTGCTGCTCTTTGGGTATACCACCTGAACCCATGCGGGAGTACTATTTTTACATCTTGACGCTTGGGTCTACGGCGCGGCCCAGTGAGGCAGTGCGGCACAGGGACATCTGTGCTTCACAAGGACCGTGGATCAATACTGGATGAAATGGGAGGACTTGATAGTCTGGTTTATCTTGTCCCTGCATATGCCCGAAAACCCAGCGGTTCGTCCAATGGCTTCACCATCTTGGCGTTCTAAAATAACCCGAAAGAAGGGCAGAACGGCAGTCATGACAGTGGGTCAATACGAGAGAGGCCTTCATGTCAGGGGCATGGTGGACTCATATTCGTATTACCGTTAAGTGAAGTCGATTTACAATGGTTGCGGCCCTCTAAGCGCGTTTTAGAGAGTGGTATAACTATGAGTTGGGTATCTGCTTGGGCTTGAACATCAAACACTCAGTGTCACTTCCCACCACAATCCCTCAGATTCTTCTATCCAACTATTCAAATCTCAGAGCCTCTCAACATGTCTTCCACTTCTGCCAGCGCCACCGCATCTTCTACAGCATGCAGCAACCTCTATGACACCCCCGTCCACGACGCCGTTTGCGCCATGCCCTACGGCGGAAACCACACTGACATCATGTCAACTTGCTGCAAGGATGCCAAAGTCGTCAGCTACTACAACGACTGCGGCCTCTACTGTCTAGCCAAGGGCCAGACCGTTAGTGACCTCGTCCAGTGCCTGTACAAAAACGGGGCCGCATGGGAGGATGTCTTCTGTCGAGGCAATGCCTCAGCCAGTGCCACTGCGACTGGCGAGGACAAAATCCCCGCAAGCGCGTCCGCAAGCGTCATCTCTAGCGGGAAATCTAGCAAGACCAAATCGAGCGAGTCTGATTCTACTGCTACCTCTTCCGAAGGGGCTGCTCCCGGCGTCAAGCCCCATTCGGGTGTCAGCACCTTGGGTCTGACCATTGCAGGCCTGGTCTTCTCGGCAACGCTCTTCGGAGCTCTTCAGGTCTGATGCTGGGATCATGAGTGGGAGACGTTGAGGGACACAATGGTGGGATAACCATTCTGTTCGTTCTGCATCCGTGTCTGTGGACGGACAGCCTATTCTACGCAATGACAAGTCCCATCTACTCCTGGGAAACAACTGAGCTGAATGGATGCCGTTATTTTCTGTATTTCTATGTTACTCTTTTTCACTATAACCATGATTTCTTCGCTAAACTTTCAGTATCTTGATGACCCAACCCACAATTCTTCATGTGAAGTCGTCAGCTAGCTCTATCCTGGATAGGTTTCCACCGAGTGAGGTAACTTCAGATTAGCCCCAAGAATCGTATTGATAAAAATAGGTATCAGCGGAGTTCCACCTTATTAGCCTTTTAAACTAGCTTCCCCAAGCGACCCTGAGGCTGAATCTGTTAAGGCTCCATGAGTTCATGGCACGATGCCAAGTCCTGGACTCAAGTAGAGGGGGTCTAGAGTAGCTGTGTAGGCGAAGATTGAAAGTCTCGCCTTCGTAATCTCCTAAACAAGCAAGTCTCTTTGCATCCTGGCCGAGTTTCAAGAAGGATATCGACATCATGAGATGGAATGGACGCAGATACTGCAGACTTTGGGAGAAATCACGCATACTACCGCCTGATTATGCATTTGATATCCACTTCTGAAACATGCAGTTTTGATTATCGCTTAGGAAGTGCTGAGTGTTTGTGAGTTGTATTGGAAAGGCCCAAAGAATTGTGCTGCTATCTAGCCAAAGCCTCACTCGCTCACCAGACCGGCACCAGCAGACGTAGTTCAATTTACAACCATGACGTTAATAGATCCTCGAGTCAGTGTGATCTCAAGATCGTCAATTCTAGTGGATCGGAGAATTTCCAAACATAATCAGGCCGTGAGATTACAGACCAGATCGATACGAGACCCACGGATTCCTCGGGATCCGGGACGTTCCACTCCGACCAGGGGTCCCAGCACATCATCGTGAGACTAACGGAATTTGCAATGGCTTGGAAGCTCTTCTGAGCTTTAAATAGGTTAAGAAGGCATCTCCATGAGTGCCGTAAGGCTCCCCTAGGTCCCTGCAGGGGCGAGCAGAGTGCAGGTAGGTCAGGCTCAATATCAATCCGTGAGCGGAGCATGAGGCTGGGCGAACAAAGTGGAGAATAATATCCAGAGGGAGCCTGACAGCACGCGCAGAGGGAGTATGAATTGTCTGCTCATAGTGAGATGGGTGTAGGTGTGTCCGTTACGGCCTTCAAGTCGTTCGTCAGCTCAGGGGTAGACTTCCAGTTAGTTCATTGATAATCTATTTTGCCCCCGGAATAGAGTCACTGTCAATGGCCGAGGTTGTTCTTGGAAGCACACTCCTCCTTGTCGGAATTTGAAATAGGCCTTCCGCCGGAGATTTGGCACTGATCTGTTGGACTTAAGGTGATATTTGATGATTGCTTTCACAGATGGCAAGTGCATCGAGTTTACGCAGGGGCCGAAATATGAACTAGAAGTTATCTATTTAATTGAGGTACAACATTTCGCGAATATGAGATGTAATACAAAAGAGCGCCAGCACGCTTCGTCCCGGTCAAAACATAGCCCTAGTGACATGAGGTACGCAGGATGCAGTTTAATTATCAAAAGCTTGTCCGACCAAGCGGCCCTCCTTGATACAAAGTGAGTGTGTGTTTCGGAGCCTACTTCGAGCATTCCGCAGTGTAAAGGGGCTAAGATCGAGGGTCATTAGGTACATAATAATCCCAAGCGTGTTTGAGAGCCCCGCCCTCTACGAGAACCATCCGGACTTCTTCGGCTTCTCCTCCTGACCGACCATATAGCCAACACTGAGACTTCCAACACCAACGCCAGTCGTCGCGATAGAGCCAACAGCGACACCTTTCCAGAATCTGGCATCACCACAGTTGCCATGGCAGGAGTCGTTGGTTTGACCGCACTTGTTGCATTCTGTGCGATTGTCAACGTTCTGATACAGAGCGTTGTTAACTTGGACGTTTTTGCCCTGGGATGAGTTGCTAAACCAGCCCATTTTAACGTCGGGGCCAGTGATGGTTGGTTGGAAGAAGAATTTTAGAACGTCCAATGGTGGTATATTGATTTGAGTATGTGAGAAGTTGCGTTGAGCACGGCATCTCAATAGACACTCTGGACGAAGTCGGCTTTTATAAGTAATCCGATGAGCAGAAACCAGCCATTCGCATCGTTGTGAACCTGTCGGTCAGCCTTGGATGGAGCTAACTTTCAGCTGAAGGCCGTGGCCGTTCGGGGACTGTGATCATGCGGGGAGATACAGACAGTCTTGGCGGCTCTGTTTACTCTCATTAGCCGATTGCTTGAAATGTGGTTCGACGCAAGACGTGGCAATGAAGCTAGGCTGGTCTAGGTGATGCATTTTCAATGCCCTGAGCGAGAAACCCAATACATTTCCAATTACTGTGATGCCTGATGCGGCTAGGTGATCAATTGGGAGTCATTGGACAAACTAAGATGCTGCGGCGTTGCCTGTTGGGAAATTTGCGCAGAGACAAGCGAGATAGCGGAAAGAGGAGAAGAGATGAAAGTTAGCGGCGAGGAAGGGCATGAGCATATTGCATGGAGGCAAGGCATACTTGGACCGTCGTATGATGGGTTCAGCTTCCATCCGGCAGGGATGCTATCTTCACTGCAAGTCTTAGTTCGATTGAGCCTAGGTACGTCGGAACAAGCGTCTTTGAACGCAAAACAGCCAGGCCGATCAGCTTACAGTGGGTGTTTCGTAGCAAGATTCGTTGAAACCCTTCCATGGCTTTTACTCAATCATTGATAACGGGAAGAATGTCGATGCATTCTGTAAAGGTTTAAAAAGCTGAAAGCAGGTAGTAAACCTCACGTCCTTGAGGAACTCTGCGGCATCCTACCAAAACAAAGGTGTCGACTGTCACGCGTCACATTTCCTCACTCGAGAGGATAGCTACCTCAGCTTTCCCTATTGGGTATGAAGCAAATGAACAACGGCTAGTTACGAGACCAGCCTAGAAGAGGACCGTGATCCAACCTGTTTTCTCCGAATAGTCCAGGCAGCCTAGTAACTTAGGAATATTACCCGTTTGAGGCAGATGATCTGGTAGATGGTGGTCAAGTCGCTAACTACCTTGTGCGCCAATTCTTATCACACTTGTGACGAGCATGGCGACTCCAGATCTTTCTCCTGATAGGATAAATAGTAAGATGGTAGAAATATACAGTCTTTGGTACGTTGTATTCTTTTTGAGCATCTAGTAGATCTGTGACTAAGTTGGTGATAGCTAACCTAGCTGGAGAGCAAATCCAGAGAAAAATGCGACCTTACATTTGGCAATCGTTGATCGTCTCGCATTGACATTTCTCCGCCATGTTTCATTATCCACGAATTGGCATGCTCTAACTCAGATAGCACTCAACTTCTCACACCACCCAAAGGCTAAAGAGGCAGGGAAACGCTCGGTGACGATCTCCCGATAATTATGCGATGCCCGCTGACTGTTGCATTCTGAGTAGTTCCGTGTTTCCGCCAAACACTGAAACACCCCGAGCCCCATTGGGTGGTGGAGATGGTGATCTTTATCATACGTTGCACACAGACAGTGTCAATTAACAAGACATTGATGGGAATAATAAACCCCGGATGAAACGCGAACCCCTTCGTAGCTAATGGAGACGGTAAGGTCGAAATTGTACAAAGCATGGTCGTTCCCTACTCCTCGTAAGGTCGAGTTGAGTCTATCTGTTCTACTGCCTACTCTCAAAGTCAACTCTAGTGCCTGCATCACTTCTGCAATATCTAGGTTCACAATGCTATATTATGTTTTTGTAGTTGCCTTCTTTTGGGCTGTGGCTACGGCTCAGAACATCCCTGCCAACTCATTCGCCAATTTCGACACATACTGGAACTACCTCTATCCATGGGGCAGTGACCACAACGGCGGCGCCCGCATGGACGCAGCTCACGTCTCGGTGGAAGACGGAGTTCTTGTCCTCACTGCGGAACCCGTGACCGGGCAAAGTCCAGCCCAGCACGGCGGCAGTGAAATTCCGATTAACTACTTCTCAGGTGCCATCCACGCCAAGGAACAATTCACCGTCAAGGCCGGCGGGGGTTATGACTTCAGCGCGGACTTCATTGCCCCTGTGGAAGTCGGCACTTGGCCCGCATTCTGGCTTACTGGGGTCAACAGTTGGCCCCCCGAGATCGACATTGCTGAGTGGAAGGGCAGCGGCGACATCTCCTTCAATACCTTTAACACGTCCAGTGAGGTGGATGCTCTTGACGTTGACTACCCAAGCCCAAGCGAATGGCATTCCGTGAAAGCTGAGATCAGAGCTGTGAATGGTCAAGACCTCAAAACAGATTTCTACCTGGATGGCGAATGGGTTACAAGTCAGTATGGCGCGAACTTCATTAATGCCCCCTTCTGGTTGTAAGTTGCTCCTGCGTTACCTCGCGGGTGTTCCACTCACGCAATCCAGCATTATCAACTATCAGATGGAAGGGTCCTCCGGGGAACCGGGTCCAGAAGATAGTAAGTGTGAAGCATATTGTGAACTGAAATTGGTCTATAACTAATTCCTCTTGCCAGACTCGACTTTCTCTGTCGGCAACACTAGAGTGGTGGATTACAACCCTTGAATTGAATAGAAAAATGTACGAAAGCTGGAATGAAGGCGATGATTCATAAAGTAGACTGGGAGATAGCCCGCATCGTCAAGAGCCTTGGCCACGGCATGGAATCGAGAAATTTGACATGTACCTCGCGCACGTTAGATGGGATGATCCAATATCATCAGCCATGGGCGGTGTCGATATGTTGTGCACTTTACGATGTTGATGGATCCCGGAGGAGGAGTATAGGGCTGGTAAGGCGAAGAGCCCTACCGAGCTGGTAGATGACTGACCCTTCATCTTCGTTAGAGTCATTGAGGCTTAGTAGCTCATCCCACTGATAGGTTGGGTCTCATTTGAGTCCACACCACATGTCATGCTCAGACTTGTGGTTTGTTCTTGTTCAGCTTCAACTGGGACTGTCTGACCGAGTCCAAGGCAAACTGGAAAAAACAAGAATCGAAGCACGGGAAACCCTGTGTTGCTTGCATCAACTCAATACAAGATGACTCTTTTCTTTTCCTTTGGGAAGTTCCCTCGATGTGGCTCATTCTTCCAACTCAGATAGGTACCATTTGGAGGGTCAGATTTTCAATAAGAAGGCGTGGTACTCGTTTCTGTCCATTCTCAATCCTCCCCCCTTACATGCTCCCAATCGATCAATATGACGGCCAGTATCCACAGTCTCCCCCCCGAACTTTGAATTTCACCCATGACACTTTGCAACTCGCTCCACGATCTTAACTCTCTTATCGAAGGCCCTCCCAATGCCGCCGCTTCTTTCTTTGCCAACAGACGATCAATATTGAAGCCATATATTCAGAAAATCGAAGCCAGATTTGGCGGCTGTATCCCTACCTCTGCTCCCCCAAAAGCCCGACTCTGCCACACCCGACAGAAAGGCCTTGCCAATTTGAGCACGGAAGAAGTAGAAAGAAAGATAAGACCGATCGCCGGCTTTTCCTTTCTCCTCGCAACGTCCAAGACAGAACGGCTACTCATAACTAGACTTTCACATGTTTGCGCTCTTTCAACAATTCTCACTGAATTCGAGTTACCTCCCTACCTATACGCAAGCTTTGAATAACTTCGAACACCACTGAACAATATCGAAAGTGTGAACGCGAAAAGCATCCAATACCAATCCTACATCAAGTCACATGACTGAGCTCAGAAGCAGCTTCACTTATGCCGCTTTAGTTATCGCACGAGACTCGAAACGCACAAATTCGTCCATTATTTAATATTGCAGGGCCTCAGCACTCTTTTGGCACTACAGAGGATAAGCATCGAGGACATAGCAGACTTCACTCTGGCCACATTTCACTGTGATAGTTCAAGCCACTATCCGGTAGTCCTAATGATAAATGGCATTGAGACTTTTCCAGCAAGGAACTCTTAGGGGGGTTAGATGGATGTCGTGGCTGTATTGTGAGCTTGCGTCCTATCGGAACCCTAAATATTAGCAAAACGCACACTCTTTCTGGGATCAAGACCGTATAGATGCGGCGGAAGGAGGGGTTTCATGCATCGTCCGTAATTAACAGGTAAGACCACTGCTGAGGAGGATGAGGAGGACTACAAGGAAAGGTAAGGGCCACGTTAAAGCCGAAGAGGTTTCTTTTCAACGGCTATGGAAGCTTCGTCGGTTAAGTCAATGGTCACCAAAGTAAGGTGCTCTTGCTGAGTTCTCTATGTATTCCAACGGCGCTCAATATATTGGGCATCTCATCGACTACCGGACTGGGTTTTCACGCACCCTCAACGAGAACTTTGCAAATGAAAAACACTTCAATAAGTTATGTACGTAACTTTAATACTTTTACCCTACCAATCTGACAGGCTTCGGTGATGGCTAACCTTCCACCTTGCTGGGGCCCTCATTTTAGAGATAATTTCTGTATCAGTGAATCTACTAACGAGTGAAACCTTCCAACATGTGAAAGATTGAGCTTAGGCACATTGAAGCATCTTGGTTTTATTCAAAGCTCTAAGTTCCCATGCATCTATATCATGAACATCTCCTCAGTCCTTTTTCGCGCTTCATTTCATCCTATTTCAGCCGTATGGGCTTTGAGCTATGCTGATTCACCTACACGAAGAAGGCGAGCAACTCCAAGGATGTTATTCTTTAAATATCACACCTCTTACTGTGCCATTTCTGCCATCTCAGCTGCCTTGTACTATGGGATTACTGAAAATCTAGGCTTGGATGAGGCCAACTTCAAGCTGGCTCTTGGCCCTTTAGTTCTTTATACAATCTACTTACTCTGGGGAGGCCCTTATCAAGACCCTCGTCCGCTACAGGCGGATGCTTGCTATCTGCTATTCATCGGTGCCTAATCGTGTCTCTGGGCTCGGTTGCTGGGGACTTTTGGCTGCCCCGTGTAGGGTCTAAACCCGTCAAGAGTTGATTCGCACCTTTTCTACAAATGGCATGCTGAGCCGATCTTGGTGATGGAACGGAAGAACGATTTCATGGCTGAGCAGGGTTGGTCCGGCTGCAGTAATGGGGTCGATACGACCTAGCTAGGAGCACACGGTTCCTCCCGATACTACAGGTAGGTTTTACTATATAGTCTCTTAAGTGAAGGCTGCACATAGTTTAATAATAATAATAATATAATTTAAGACACGTGGGCCTAATACAGTGGCATTCAATGCCAAAGATGTAGAGAAAGAAGTGGCTAGAAAGGATGAAGTACGTGGTTTATTTAAAGGACAGGTCGTGGCGGGTCATTATTCCAACACCAGATGCAAACTGTCTCATCCCTTCAACTTGGGCGCTCTTTATGAGATGGTTTATTCAACATCAACGTAACCTGTCTGGACCCATTTAACCTCAAGAGTCAAATTCTCGCCCGAAGTCTCATATCGCTTTGGCTCCCCAACCTAACTTTTACGTTCAGGCGCTGGTAAGGTCGAGATGCCAAGTGTATTCAATTTCCTTCACCATGCGAGGACCTCTCCTATTATGAGAACACATGTTTACTATGGAGTGGCGTACATGGACAATATCTCGAACCTACCCAGCGAATTTGACATGTGTGGGAATAGAGGCTTGTTTTTAAGACAGGAATCAGAGTCATCCACTCGTTGTGGCAGTGTCCGGTTGCTTTATTTCCTCTCAGACCGGAAGTTGGCGCTGATTGGAACTGGTCAGGAGCAGACAAACAGTTCGGCTAAGCCGCGAAGGTGCCTTCAACACCGAGTCAGCATTGAACAATCATGAAACAACATTGGTATTCCCTCGTGAAACATTCAAAAGTCTCCCCTTCAAGACGGGCTAACCTCTTCTTCCGCCTCGAATCGCCGAGATAGCAACACCTTTCATTGACTCTGAATTCTTCAGTCTCCGCACCATGGTACCACGTCACGCAAGCTTCCCCAGACTCCCCAGATTCCAAGAAAACCACAAGACACATTCTTCATTTATCTAGCTAAGCAACACGTCCATCCATCGTGAGCCTCTATTTATTGTCATCTCCACACGTGACGTTGAAAACCGCCATCTTAGATGGTGCTTTCGTCAGCTTCGAGATCATCTGACCCCGTTATCTGGCGGCGTTGCTCCTTCATGCACAAGTTGTGAAAACCTTGCTGCACTGGGCCAAGCTTGAGATAAGACTGGTCCACCGCTCAGCCATGCCTACACCACTATGCCGTTCATAGACTAACAGAGGGGGGCATCCTAGTTAATCTTGACCACCACCTGTTTTGTCGCCAACGCCACTTTGAGACTTGAATGGTTATATGAATAGATTTGTCCAGTTTTTAAACCCGAAATCACTGCGTTTTCGGCGATAATTGATGTTTACGGCGCTTCGGCAGCTTGGCATCCCCGGTGAGTGTGCTTCGGGACATCGGATGTCGTCGACATGGAGAATCTGAGGTCAAAAACTGCAATGAGATCAGGCTATTGAGCATGTCGGTGAATCTTCTCTTGATGGCATGGAAGCATTGCATCTGGGAGATGCGAAAGTTGCACATCTCCAAGAACTCCTACGTACTGCGACTGTTATGTTTATGTCGGCTTCCTTCACCGTTTCCCTCCGTTTTGCGGGCTTCGATCACCCACAATGCTCGCGGACCGCTTCCTTTTTGGGTCAGAGTTCGCGTTGCCCCTTCATTGGGCAGAATCGCCGAGTCTAAGCTCGCTGCCTCCTGACTCTTCGTTCGCTTTGTAACACGAATTGGGTGATCTATGATAAACGTTGAAGTCTCAAACCTACCTGCCGATCTGTTTGCCCGCTTTTCTACGACCGAACTCGGCACTACACTGTTTTTGTTGTTTAATTTTTTCAGTGGAGTGTCCTTTGGTGATAATATGCTGCATCGGAAGCTCATCACCAGCTTCATTGATGGGCAGCCTATCGTTGGCTTCATTCGGGACATTCTTGCAGTTCAGGTCAGAGTCTTTAGGTGAAAAACAGCATTCAAATAACCTCAGACCTTTCATTCTTTGGTCTCGTCATCGTCATCGTCATCCCAATATTCACAGTTCAAACCGACACGTAACGAAGGAACATCATGTCTCAGCCTCTACACTGAACATATCAACTCCACAGCGTTGAAGAAACTTTTAATAAATAGTATGTGTGAGTGCAAAAGCAACTAATATCACGCCTGGGGTCGCACCTGATGAAACAAGTCTTCATCACCTTGTCACATATGCAGCCATTAACTATGCTGTTGTCACAGTTCTTCGTCTTCAGATTGGGGACAGAGGCATGCGATGCTTGAATGCTCAGCTTGTTGCTAACGGCATCAAAGGTATCTACAACCTGACTGAAGTGCCCACTCAACCACTCCCCCAACTCTCGTGTCCTTCCTTGTTTGCTTGAAAATTCGCCTTCAAACCTTGCCCAATCCTTGAGCACATCTTCGCCTTTCGTTAGATGATGATATTCCTTATCGAGATCGATGGCGAGCGAGTATTTTTTTTGGTTCTAGCATTTCTTTCAATGATGCAGCCTGTTGTCTCAACTGATTTGAAGTCTTTTAGATTTACATTAGGCATATCAAGATGCTTAGTAGTTGACACATGGTGGAATTTGCATAAGTGAACGATAGGAATATTACCTCTCGAGCTTCGTTATGGGGACTTTATCATGTCTCATCAATCTACTCCTTCCGTGATACATTTAATGATCAACCAGTGACGTTGTAGACGTAGATCCCGGCAGAGCCACAGTTTCCTCCACCTATATTCCGGCTCAGTTCAATGTGAATAGCAATGGGCACGCAGGGTTTATGGCGTGCTCTTAAATGTAAGCCACAAGAGCTTCGTAGGGCTTGATTCAAGAACTCTCCGAATTCCCGACTGCCGGAGCATGAAGCCGAGAGATAAGCGGACTAGCCCTACATAAGACCAGCCAACACTTCACACCTCATACTCTTGCAAAAGGGGCCTCGGCCTTGGTCGGCAACTTCGGTGCGTCAAGTAGCATATTCATGAACAGCGCGACATGATTCACAATGAGGGATTGGGCTCTCAGGATCAACGGTCTCCACAGATAAGACCAAAGACCAGTATGTCATCCATCTCGAAGTGCTTCTACTATACCTCATGTGAGGATGAGCTCAATCATTGGTCTCGAGTTCATCGGTATTCATTTCTGAATCGGGCTTGCTCAGCACTGACGTCGATCTAACCTTCTTCCTCTCACACAGATGGACGCGCATGTGTGAATTGTCATCAGCGGAAGGTCCGGTGTGATGCCCTTGAACAAGGAATCCCATGCTCCAACTGCATCAAAAGCAATCGGACTGGCTGTCGCATGTATGAGAGAAAAAGCAAGCATTTTTCGACCTCACGGACAGGAAGTCTCCCTATTCTTCTACCAAGAGCGTCTGAAACGGCCTCGTTGGAAGATATTGTGAAGGGTGATATGTCCATCTCTGAGGGCCGGAGCGCGACTTATGACACTCCGCCAACTGCGTTGGAACCAGACCATCTCCTCTCCGGAACTTTTTCATCAGAGCTTGAGTCAGTCGCTTCGCAAAGCGTTGACTTCGATACAGATCGGGCATCCAAAAATCTGGCCGACGTTGTCAACGGAAGCCATCTTGAGTTCGGGGAGTTTGGACGTAACGAACTTTCACGCCTTCATTTCATTGGTAACGAAACATCCAACCTCAATTTCATGGTGCAACAACGATCCCATGAATTCAACCAAGACTCGATTCATCATATACCGAGCCGCCAGCTTCCCCGAAACCAGACTGCCCACAACTCAGATGGTATTCCCCTCGACGCATTCACGTTACCGGACAAATTTTTAGTGGATGAGCTTATTCATGCCTATTTCACGCATATAAACTGCGGCTGGCCCATCGTTGATGAGGAAGACTTTATGACAAAGTACAAAAATAGGGATCCAAGGAATCCCCCAGCCTTGACGCTCTTACACGCCATTCTGCTCGTGGGTGCACATGTTCTGTCAAGGCATCGAAGCGATGTGGCAGAGCTCAAGTCGACATTCTTCAGTCGAGCGAAGGCGCTTTTTGATGCACGATTCGAACAAGACCGTACCATACATGTCCAAGTTGCTCTCCTCATGACCTGGCACTCGGATGGCGTCGAAGATATCTTGGCCAACTCGTGGCAGTGGGTTGGCCATGCAGCACGAGTTGCTCTGGGTCTAGGAATGCATCGAAACTCAGATACCTCAAGCCTTCTACCAGTATACAAACGAGCATGGGTTCGGCTGTGGTGGGTGCTGGTTCAGTTTGACGTTCTGGTATCTGTCGCTTACGGCCGACCTCAAGCATTGTATGTGGGAAGCCCACTTCTTTGCTGGACAATGCTGACGTTAGTAGAAATATTGAAGGCTCGAATGTACCTTCTCTTACCGACGCCCATTTCATCGGGATTCCCAATGCGAGGAAAGACTTCGTGATACAGCACTCTCGCCTATGTGTAATCATGGCGAGAATCCTCACACAGAAAGGCTCGTTACGATCATCGATGGACGTGGACTTGCATACAATCAGACAAGTAGATGATACTCTTGCAGATTTTAACATGCGGTTGCCAGATCACATGCGGCTGTCTCTCGCAAACGTTGATGTTTGGCAGTCAACGCTTCATCTCACTTACAACAACTTCCTCATTTTGGTACATCGAGCCCCTCAGATCGGAACATTTAATCCGGTGTCTCCAGAAGTAGTGAACGACTTGGAAATCTGCAGAGACGCGTCGATGACAATGACTCTCATCTTTGAGAGTCTTCGCGCACAAGGCTTATTGTCCTGTTTGTGGCTATCTAGTGTCAACTCCCTTTTCACAGCCATTCTACAAGTTAGTATTGAGCTCAACTCAAGCAACCCGGTTGTCGCGTGTAGGTCCTCGAGAAGGTTTGAATCTCTCCTACACTGTTTGCGCGACCTATCGAGGGAATGGCTTTATGCGCTGAGCGTTCTGAGACTATTTGAGGACCAATCTGCAACAAGTAATCCCAGGATGTCTCAAGCATGAAGGCAAAGTTTGCATATGAGCTTGTACTATTAGGAACTAGGGCATTGATTAGCTACTACGAAGGCGTTACGAGATAAGTATACTGTGTTCAGGTCAATATGAAGCCTGCAGAGGAAAAAATACATGCCGATTTCAAGGAGAAACCGGGAGCGTCGAGCAGACCAGCTCTTTTCATTCAAACTTCTAGGAAAGTTTCTAACACCTGGTCCTCATTCCCTATTCCCAAGCATGATGCGTCAAAGGTGGACAGGCCAACATTCCACTGGTTTTGCGGTGTCGCTCCGGGCGCCGGCTCCGTCGTTTCGTTCCCTGTGAACTCCATATCCACCAACGGGGAAAGTATGCCGGCCTCAAAACCTAGCTCCAAGATCAAGGGATCAAAGCCCAGCTCTGAGCTTCTTGGCGTTGTGGTAGGACTACCAGAAGCATTCTCCCAGCCTGCTCCATAGCCGCCACTCACGTCTTCACTAACACTCACCCCACTATCTCCGGCAGGAGCAGGGCCGTTCATAGCAACGCCGTGAGTCTGAAACTCGACTGATGCTGAGTCCTTTCGTAACTGCTCTGAATCAGGTTGCGGGCTATGCATGAGCATCATTGATATCGGTGACATCAACAGCTTTCCCTCGAAGATTCCACGTAAGCTCTGGGGGAAATCGGTTTCTTGGGGAATCTTCCCGTTTCGGATGCTAAGATCCATCGTCATTGCCAGTCTCAGGTAATAGTTCGGATATAGTTGCAGGATTTCTGTCCAGCTGGAAATGGTGCTCTCGCTTCGGCTTTCGAGCATCGGAAGATGTTTTTGTGCGAGGTCAACGATGTAGCGCACCGACTTTGCTACCCAATCCACGCCATCATACCGCGGTCGGTACGTCTTCATTGCTTCAATCAGGACGTTTAGCTGCTGTTGCTTGTGTTGCGCGAACAGAGGGACGTTGTTCGCCTCGCGCGTTGGTGTGTGCGTGGAGTTGAAGAGCTTCACATCAAGAATCTGCAGGGCAAGGGGGAAGGCAGTACATCCAACACTGGTTGAGCATTAGCGATGATCGTCTTATTCAAGAATGTCCACTTACGCGCTGATTGGGAGCCAACGCGCCAGGCGCAAGCGGACCAGCTTTCGGAGGCTTTGGGTAAGCTGTGAAACAGCACCTTGCAATTCAGTACTGCTCTCCTGGGTTTCCGCGACTGAGCGACTGTGATAGCGAGACGGCGCTGCAAGACTGCAGTAGAGTATCTCGTAGTGGCAAAGAGCCATTCTCGCGGAGCTGAGTATTCGTGTTAGCGGGGAACTCCACAGGTTCGTTGACCTTAGTCCACTTACTGATAGTACATCTCCAGGAGGTTCATGAACAAAACGATGGAGTTCCTTGGAGATCCAGCGGTTTCTGATTCTTTCACGATGTCTCCGCCTTGAGGCGATCGTAGCCGCAGAACTGTGCTATACCACCTTCGCAACGCCATCCTACATTCTCCTATTCGGGTTTCCTCTGTTGTTGCAAGTGTCGCGGCTCGTGGGGCGTTATCATACATCGGGAACGTGAGAGTCAAGACCTCGGTGAGAATAACGCAGAGTTCCACCAGCTTCGCCATGATCTCGGCCAGGAATCTCTTGGTGCCAGGATCGTACACTCTCGACTTGTCCGCTTCTTCGAGGAGGTCGACACCGGCAAGGACTGGGTTTCCGGTAAAATTGAAGTTTGAGTGTGTGATCTTGATGGTTCGGCGAGAAGTTAATGGCATGAGTCTGTCACGGATGACGCAACACCACCACAATCGCTTCAAAACACCGACTAACTGATCCTGCTTCGGAGATTGGTGTGAGGTATCAGATGATATTGAATGATAGCGATGTGCGCCAGCATCCCGAGCGTAGTGAATGGCAATCCCGAGCCACATTGGACCGAGCTGTTTGCACCCACCGTGTGGTAGTGGTATTAAGTGCGAATGTGAAAGTAGTAATGCGGCTTGGGAAATGGATATTGATGACGTCTCAAGACCAAAGTCATAGATGAGCTGTCAATGTCAGTAATGCGAGGTTCGTAAGGGTCCCAAAGAGAAGCCCACATACCTTGGCACGCTTGTAAAATGAAGATTTTGCATCATGAACAGATTTGAACCCGAGAGCTGCAATCGTGGTACGGTGGACAAACTAAGGGGGTGAGTAATGGTCGGCTCATTTCAAGGCAAGAGAACTCACACTACATGCCGTAAACAATATGCCATGGAGCACGATGAGCGGTAGTTTCTCCGCAGGTGCACCTTCAGACGTATGTGGAAGATAGAGGGCCCAAAACTCGGCCTCATTGAGCATTGGGAGCATGGGGTGGATGTGGAGGAAGTATTGCTGGATAAACTCATCGAGGATCTTTCTATGTGGCACAACGAAACATCCTTGTCGGTAAAGATAGTCGAGGTCTTCAGGCGATAGCGACTGAGTCTTGGGGGCCTCCAGGATGGAATAGTCCGGGTTTGTTGGGTCAAAAAGGAGCTGTTGTGTTCCCTCTTGTTGTAACCAAGGACATTCAAGGAGGCCTGGGTCTGGACATGTTGACGAGAAGGGAGGGATATCAAAGGTCCCTTTGGAATGAGTTAGCATGTTGGGTTTGTATCAACTTCTCGGACTTACCATAGTCATAATTGTTCAAGTCATCATGACGGTTCAAGTCACTTGGCAATTCTTGAGGAGGAACATCCACCGACATAGGGTCCCCTACCAGCGACACTGATTCGTCAGCGGCAGAGACGACAGTCTCTTCCTCTAGCGCCTTGGGGTCATCTCGAGGTGGTGAAGTGGAGGAAGCTGCTGCTTTGGCGACATTGGCGACCTGTCGAGAGGCTCCTCTTCTGCACTGTCGTTAGTTTGATCCAGGGAGCAGGGCTGTTTCATCGTACACAATCTTGGACCTAGCCACAAAAACACACTCCTTCTCGTCTAGCCGGCAGTTTATGCACGGCTCCTTGGAGCTAGTGACAATACACCTGACTTTTCTCGATCGGCACGGAAGACAGGCGCGAGATGCCCGCTTCTTGTTCCCTTTTGCCGAGGGAACTTGGGGTTGGTTGGACGCGTCCACTTCAGGGCCAGCCCCGACCTCCTGGAGCGGGTCATCGCCGGGGGGCGAGTCTTCCATTGCGTCTATGCTGACGGCGCTGGGAGGCTGGGAGCGGAAAAGGGGAGCCGAGGGCAGGTTGCGAGGTGTCAAGCTCGCGCAGGAGATGCTCCCGACAGACAAGAATGGAGGAGATGAGGAGAACAAATGCTGGCTACGCGGGTCAAACACGGCTACAGCGAAGACAGCCAAGTTCTTGTAATGACCAGCCGACTTTATTTGCCGCCTTATTAGCCGAGCCTCTCTCGTGGCCTCTTTCGTGTGGGCCGATGGAGGCGTAGTCCGGGGTATCCGTGCAATGACGAGGCGCGGATTGGTTCCCCCGCACTTTCTGAACCCATTCTCTCCAACTTGAAAGGGGCTGGACCATTTCGCGGTGTGTGTGGTGGTGGTGGCTAGGGTGGTGGTGGTGAGAACCCCGCATATTGAGACGCTACCCTGGATGAAGAATCCTAGAAATCGTGGGGAAAGATCTCGAGATTGAATCTCTTGCTTACGTGCATGTTGACATCGAGAGAATGGGGAGAAGATGGGGAGATTTCACATTTCAAGTACGTCGCCAAGAGTCTCTCATCACGCGTTGTCCCTGGAGTTGAACTGGGGTACATGCTTCTCCGAACGAAGTACAATCAGTCATGACTGACTCATCCACACCAATCAATTCCAACAAAGCCCAACACCAATATTCGCGAGCACACGATGACTGCTTATTGTTCGAATATACTATTTTAAGTATTGCGCTTGAGCAAATCATAACAAGATGGTAAAGAATCCACTACTCGGATTCAATCACGTGACAAGACACGTGCAAGCTGCCAATGCTGCCCGCCTGCCGAGGTGGGAGCTTCGTATTTCGTACTCTCAGGCTCACCTGCTGGCTTCATTTCAATTTGTCAGCGTGGATTTTCATCTTTTTGCTTTATAACTCATATTTCGAATTCAGACCCAAGAGTGCCTTAGAACCACCTCTAAATCGATTAGTCGCTTTGATTGAAGATGCACAATATCACCCGTGGCCTGTTCCGCCTTCGGCCCACAACTCATCTGACTCGAGCCACGACGCGCTCACGCCTGCGACTCTTCTCAAATCAAAAGGCACTATGGGCACAAGAGACAAAGCCCGAATCGATTACCGTCAAAAAAGAGCCTGATCCTCAACAGCCAAATAATGCCAATCCCTCATATCCAGCCTTCAGCTTTGAGGCCCTTGGCATTGGCAAGAACATGAAGATTGTCCTCATCATTATCCTGAGCATCTTCGGCACGCTCGAAACATGGTTTTATTGCCAAGCTGTCTGGCGCTGGTGGAAGGGTACTGCCGAGGCTAAGGAAGTTTGACGTGATTTTCTCAGAAGGATTGAGAGAGCGCTCTATCATCTTTGTGCCTTCACTAATCATGTAAACTAACATTGGTATTGTACTTAAAATCTCACCTTATCACATTAATTATAGATTCTTACTCTTTATTCAATATAAAATGAGAGAAGTCTTGCATGGGCTTCGTCTAATTCCTTCTAATCCCCAGACTACCCAATAGCCGTCTCCAAACCTCGGCCCTCAATGCCAAATATTCCGTCTTGGTCCTACTCACAGCATCCCGATTCTCTAAAGCCCTTCGCAGTAAATAAGAGAGACAATCGCCAAGCGTTCCCCAGCTCAGACACTTGTAAACCTCTGGCGATACAGCCGGCCTACAGCCGCTCGCGGCTTGCCCCAGTTGTAGCAGGGTGCAACTCACCTCATCAGCCATTCCGAGGAGTTGGCCGTACTGCAATTTGGTCATTGGCAAGCCGCAATCCGATCGTGCTTTTTGCAGATTGTGAGCCTTGAGGGCACTCTCTTTATTGTGAGTGGCCAAGAAAAGATCAACCTTCGGTAGCTCGCCTTCAATCCCGCCATATTTAAATGATAACAATCCTCGTGAGATAAAATCGTATGAGTTATCCGTGTCTTGTTTTGTGTCGTTAATTAAGGGGCGCGGTTCCGAGTTGATGTATGCTCCTCTAACCAGCTTCACGCCGATGGTGAAGTTCTTCGCTTTGGCCAACTTCAGGTGCTGTCGAAGGGTGCCTGGTGTTGACTTGAGATAAGCCTGGTAAGTATTATATACGACGGCTTTACCCGATCGGTTATATTTTTCCATGAGCTCCAGCGCGACTGCGTCGATGCTTGCCTGAACGAATTGCTGCTCGGCATCAACAAGAATGCTCGCTCCTCGCTTTGCCGCCTCCTCGCAGAGCTCATTAATGGCGTCGCTCATCTGCGGCGCCAGAGGCTCCCCAGAAGCAAGACAATCAAGAGCGGTCTTCCCAGCGCCAGTAAACCTGTCAAGTGTCAGATGCTTGCGGATGAGAATCAGTTCAAGGTAGCTTACTTAAGAGCTAAATAATCACCCTCGCCAACCATTTGCACAGTCTCCAGCACACCTTGCCTCCACGCTTCGATATCTGGATCTTGAGAGGCCTTTGAAGCACCGGAAGGAGATTCTGATTGCTGCGCAATTGTGTTCCCATCCTTGCCCGACGCGTCAACGACCACTTCACGAGCGTAGGTGAGAATGACACCTTTGAAACCCATGTCCTTGATCTGTTTGATAGTGGTGGTAACTTCCGCCGAGTTTTCTCCGGCACAAAAATGATTGTAAAGCGTTTTCTTGAAGATTGCATAAAGGATCGGGTTGCTTTCCACGCTCAGAAGACCCTGGCGTGGCTTGGATAGAAACGACAAGACTGCCAGACTGGGGTCCAAGAGCCATCGATGGCTTGAAACAGCCGCGATCAGGAAGGATCGTAACAACATCCTTGTCGGTAGTAACGAGTGTGGGGGAAGCATATTCTCAGGCCATTTTGCTGTTGTGTAGCCTCTATGCCGGAACAAAGGCGACGTGATTTGGGCCCAGCGAGGATGTCCTGAAATGAACGTATCATTTCGAATCAAGCGAAGAACGGCACGACTGCGCATCTTGCCAATCGCAGAACAAATCGGAATATCTCTTCATTCAAGTCCGACATCTTTATCAGATTTTGGCCATGTGTTTTAAACACCCTGATGCGGGGAAGGAAAGATGATCAACGGAATTTGACTAGCTTCGGTTCGCAGCCGAAAGGCAGATAAGCGAGGCGCGGCCATCTAACCGTGATGTTACGCAAAGGGCGTGCCCTTCAACTGCGGTCGCTTGACATAGTCAATTACCAGAAATACAGGACATTTGGATAGCCAAGTCTTGATAGACGCAACTGCTCCGAGATTTTGCACAGAGAAAAGAAGCCGAACTTCCAGGCTGGTGTCAGCGCGACGGCGACCTGGGTGCCACAATACAGAATTGAGCTACTTGATTGAACATGGCCTTCATGCAACCAGGGCCTTTTCTGAAAAGTATGAATCTTGTTTAAGTGTGGAATAATATCTCTATTGCATGTCTATGGACGCTAGCAATCGTCAAATAAAAATCTGGGAACAACTCGAGAGAATAGCTTGCCGTCATGCACACGATCCGCCTGGGACATCGCATCGTGATATGTATCGCTGTCAATCAAATTCTGACACAAGCGAGCTTTCAAAGACTCCTTGATAACGAATGAATTCGCCTCCGGATGTCCTTGAATACCGAATACACGACCCTTTTGATAAAGTAGCTGTACATCGCAGCGGGAGCTTGAACCGATGATGTCCATGCCCGGTGGCAGTTCTACGACAGCATCGAGATGCATCTGGTGAACATTCTACCACAGAAGTATGAGACCGGTGAAAATAATTACAGGCTTACGGAGGGACTTACCAAAGACTTGACCCCAAAAAGGTCGGCTCCCTGCGGTGTCAGATCGATTGAAGTGACGGACAACTCGGACCCTTTGGGGTTTATTGTGACCTTCCCCCCCAACGCCCTTGCAAGGATTTGATGGCCGTAGCAGATGGCTAGCATGGGGATCTCCTTCTCATATGCCTTTTGGATCAAGCCCATGAGTCGGAATGCCCACGGATAATCATCATAGGCGGAATATCCTGAGGTAGGTTTCAGTCAATTGTCGACGGACGTGGTCTGGGGACCTTGGAGCCTTACTTCCAGCGGTCAAAAATATCGCATCAACTTCCGCCAAGTCGGGATATGATTGTCCCTCAACAACGTTCCATTTCGTTATCCTGACCTCGGGAATTGGCTTCTCGGCTTGATCCAACCCGCATCGGACGAATTTCTCCACGATATCAGCATATGTTCCCTCAACGTCGGATATCGACGTGGGAGTGGTGTCGGTCTCCAAAATGGCTAGGTGAAATACTGTGGCCATGGCGATGGGATCAATCCTGGCAGACTGATCTGAGAGCAGGCTTTTTTGATGATTTGCGCCTGTTAAGCTTATCATGCAGAACCTGTCGCTCTCTCGCTCTCTTTATTGGGCTGTATGACTAACTAGCCTGTTGCTATCTTGCAGTTCGGGGGCCTCTTCCGAGCTGATGCACCGTGGGCTTGGCCGACTTGACTTGCGGATTCTTTGGACGTCCTGACTTGCTGGAACCAAGACGACTATTAACTGGGAACTAATATTTAGATAATTGAATAGTATTGACTATCAAGAATCAAATGGCTTACATTTGTAGCGAATGCCACTGATCGATTGTCTCAGTAGAGTACCTGGAGCACATTTTGCTGCTGTGTTGACGCCCTCGGGTATTACCCGCCTCGATCGGGACGTTGCCGAGCGATGTCGGTCGTGAACCGACGCCCTTTTGTCATTTTAAAACACCCCCGGTGGACATACGCTTATTTTCTATCTGTCTCCTGTGTCAATGGCCCTTATCTAGACTTATTTTCGAATAACGCAATGTCCTCCTTCGCCGCCCATGTGAAATGCGTGGATCGTGGGGACCGTTTTCGGGCTTGCGTCATAATAAGCCCTCCCAGTTACACTGGCGAGCAATTTCCAGTTGCCCACCAAATAGCGAAAGCTCCCAAACTGAATTGAACTGCGTCGTTAATCGAAGTTAAAGTAGATGCCAACAGGTACTCCCCAGAATTCAGGGATTGGGATTAATGCTGGTGTTGCACATGAATATCGGAATGTGGAACATGCATTCTTCCGATGATCGTTACCTGGTTTATCTTGTGAGGGGGCCGCTTCTCATGGCGATTCGCGACTCCGCAAGACCCAGCACTGCCCATTCACTGAGAGTCGTCAACGCATTGCGCTTCAATACAATCGTCAATTAATCCAATGCCACCTGCTGCTTCTGGCTTTACCCGATCTGCAAATGCGTAAGTGAGGAAATACTTCATGCATTGGTAGACGGATGACTAACCGACTCTCACCAGCTGCGAAAATTGTCGCCGTCGAAAGGTGAAATGCTCTGGCAACTCGCCTTGCCAGACCTGTAGCCGCCAAGGGCTCGATTGCCGGTTTGGAATCTCCAGTCGGCGAGGATACTCTGAGGCGTAAGTCCCGACATGCGCACGCAAGCTGTCGTGCCTATTGACATTTGACGGGACAGATACGTGCAGAGATTGCGAGATACTATCAGAAATCAAGAAGAGAAGCTCCAGCAGAGAACCACACGTACGCCTTTACCTGTTTCCTCACTTCTCCCAATACTGATGAGGGTCAGCGAACTCGGAAAACCAGGCCCAGGTGACGCCGGTGACGGAACCAGCTGCTTTAGAATTAGAGCTGGATGGCGATGATGGCCACCAAGATCCCCCGGATCTCGCCTCAACTGCGCAAGGCGAACTACCATTGAGCCCAGGTTTGTCGTGTGGCGCAATTTCACGTTGCTTCTACTACTAACTTGTTATCCAAGCCACCGAATTGGCTCCTGGCCCTGCTTTCGAATCGCGCGTTAGGTCCATCTTTCGCGACCACGCCGGCAGTAGCCAGAGTCAGGAGTCTTCTCCCGCCAACCAAACAGTCGTTTCTTTGAGGCTCGAGGACCCCTCGAGTGCCCAATGGCGCAATGTGACAGATCTATTGAATGATGTGCCTCCACCGATATTACTTCCCAGGGAAAGGTCGTATCAGCTCTTTGAAGCTTTCGTCTCACTACTCGGCGTAAATCAGCACTTCATTGACTCTCGGCGGTTCTCCGATGAGTTGGATCGGCTCTATCTGAATGATTCGACTCGAATCCGTCAGATGGGGAGCATCTGGTTCACCGAGTACTTACTGGTCATGGCGGTCGCAATGCTCATCGGTTCAACGAGCGACGGATCAGATAAGCCCCCTGGAAACAACTTTTTCGCAGAATCAATACGCAGACTTCCTCCGATGCACCAACTAGGATCTCATGGAATTCTGTCCGTCGAGATCTTGTGCTTAATTACCCTGTATCTGCAGTGGTGTGATCGGAAACACGATGCATATCTTTATGTACGTTTGAGAAACTGGGCACAGAATAAGAAGCGACCTAAACTAAAAACGAATTGCTGTAGATCGGATCTGCTGTACGATTGGCTATAGCATTGGGTTGTTCTCTGCCGCATAGCGAACAAACAGGCCTCACTTCAGAAATCTGCCATCGCAATCGGGTGTGGTGGACGGCTTACATGCTTGACCGGTGAGTCAACATGCACTCTTCGCCAGTGTCTGTGCTGACTCCTCGAGACGATTATCTGCTGGTCTTGGGCTCCCGACAGGGGCCGATGATCGACAGCTTCGGGCTGACCTACCAAAAGGCAGCGCTGGCTTCCACCCGCCGTTGCCCATGATCTTGAACATCCGAATAGCTCGGGCAACAGGAGAGATAATGACATGTAAGCACTTATCTTCACATGCTCAACCACACAACTCCTAGATGAAATCCTCTAACTCTGCTTCAACTTGAAGCCTTTTACGGAAACGCAACCATCACTCAAAACGAGCTTGTTAAGAAGATTCGCCAAACTCTTCAAAGCCTGTACGAGACTGGGAAGTCAATACCAAGTGCCTTCTCAATTGAATTCTCAGACTCGCAATTGACAGTGACGAGGACGAGTGCATCCCTCTACTTGATGCTATATCAGGTACGTGCCACTGTACTCTTGGAATGGAAGAGAACTCTTACTCATCTTCCACGAAGGCAATCATATTATGTATTCGGCCAATTATTCTTCAGTGTGTCAAGGAAAAGGTTCAATCGTCCAAGGAAAATTGTCCTCAAGCGCCGATGACCTCAGTCGTCTCCCGGCTCACGCAGTCATGCTTGGAGGCGGCGAGCAAGAGCATACAAATTTTGTCCTCACTCAAGAAAGACAAAACAATCGGTAAATTGCCCTTACATCCCAACAGGAAAACATGCCTCATATCTTTTAGCTCTGTTTGGCTATTTCGACTTGGATGCCACATTTTCGGCTGCGTTTGTGCTGGTGATGATGGGCTTCATTCGCAGCGATGACCCCAAGAACCCCCCGAAGGGCTTCTTGAGGCTGCCGAAGTACTCCAGTATTTGTCAAATGCAGGCAATAAGGCAGCTCAGCAGCGATTTCACGAACTTCAAGTTTTTTGTAGTCACGTTTGGTCACCAGACGACATGTCAGAGGACTGGAGATGGCTCAAGAATCAGACGATGGAAGTGCAATCGTCTGAAATGATTGATGCAACTGTGGGCACCTGTGATGTCTCTGTTCCTCAAGAGGGATTAGGGGAAATGAGCATTGCGAGCCAATCTCTCAGCCCGTGGCTGAACGCCAGATCCATCGGGCTGACTAGTTCTGAGCATGGGGGAGTGGCTCTGGATTTTGATATACCAGATGCTTTGGGATTCGACTTGATTGACCAGGCGGGCGATATTTACTCTTGTTTCAATGATCCTAACTTGCCGCTCACGGGAGTAGATGAGGTGGACTGGGCCGAGATAGGCAAGATATTTCAATCAAACCCTCCATAGGTCTGCCGATAGTGAGGGATTATAGAGAAGAAATGAATGAAACAAATCAACAAAAATAAATCTTTGTAGAAACGGATCGTTCCTCTTTTGTTTTTGGCTTACTCTTACATACTCGTGGGGATCGACCAGTCACTGTACGGCTTTGCTAAATCTGGTTTTGCTTTCGGGTGTGACCAGAACTGTCAGCTGAGCGAGCTCATCATAGGAACACATGGGAGAACGTAGGGAATGATGCTGCATGAATTAACCAAACTATGCGCAGTGCTGTAGCCTGTGAATGAATCTCTGGATCATTTATCACTCTCTCTCCGTCTCATTTTGCATTCGTCCCTCCACCCGATGCCGTCGTCGTCTTGTAATTATTTCTTCGTTGTAGTCACATCATCATAGAGCAATCTTTCGCTTGTTAGCAAATCTGCTTCATCTGCAAGGGCAAAGTCGTGCACTTACTCGGTCAAAAACCCGGTGTACTCCTCGCCAGTAATTTGCTTGCGAAGATACTCAGCGGTAAGACCAAACTTGTTCTCGCCTGGCGCCGACTTCAGAATCTCCTCCACCTGCTCATCCAAAAGCTTCATCAACAGGCTCTTATCTAGTCTGATTCCTTCGACAGTGCTGGCCCTGTGGCGGGCCCATTGCCAAAGTTGGCTTCGAGACACTTCTGCAGTGGCGGCATCCTCCTGTACGAACTTGACGTTAGATCGGGGCTTCAATGATGATGAAGTGAGCTTACCATGAGATAGTTGATGGGACTGCATCCAATTCCCCTCAGCCAAGCCTCCATGTACACGAGGCATACATGAATGTTCTTTTTCACTCCCTCGATAGTAATGCTGCCCGGCATTTTTGGGTTGAGAAGGTCATCCCTGGTGACTTGAGCAAGCGGTGGGCGACGGAAGATTTGGTTTGCAGTCGGCATGTAAGTGTTGAAAACCTCTTCAGCGATAGGTGCCAACGCGGGATGAGCCACCCATGTTCCATCGTGTCCTGCAAGGGCTTCGCGAAGCTTGTCCGCACGCACGTTGGCCATTGCCTTTGCATTGGCCTCCTCGTTGCTTTTGATTGGGATGAGAGCGGCCATTCCGCCCATGGCATGAACGCCGCGACGATGACAAGTGCTGATGAGGAGCTTGACATAGGCATCCATAAATGGAACAGTCATTGTGACGTCTGCTCGGTCGGGGAGGATGAAATCGGGACGATTCCGGAAGCACTTGATGAAGGTGAAGATGTAATCCCATCGACCGCAGTTCAATCCAGCGATGTGGTCCTTCAGTTCATAGATTATCTAGTTCACTTAGTTAGCCGGTTGTCCCAACGCCACGTTTGAAGCAATTCTTACTTCGTCCATCTCGAAGACAGCGGTGATAGTCTCGACTAAGACGGTGCCACGGATTGTGCCTCGAGAAATACCCAAGAAGTCCTGTGCAACATTATACACGTCATTCCAGAGACGGGCCTCCAGGTGGGATTCTAGCTTGGGCAAATAAAAGTATGGTCCAGTGCCTCGCGCAATGAGTTCTTTGGCGTTGTGGAAAAAGTAAAGGCCAAAGTCAAACAGGGCTCCGGAGATGGGAGCGCCGTCAACAAGGAAATGAGCTTCGTCCAAGTGCCATCCACGGGTTCGGCAGATCAAAGTGGGAAGTTTTCCCTCCTTGAGCCTGTAATCTTTCGCACCAAGGGTGAAATCAATTTGACGGCGCACGGCATCGTATAAGTTGACTTGACCCTGGAGGACATTGCTCCAGGTTGGTGTAAGTGAATCTGTGTGAATTAGCGATGCTAGCCCCCAACTATTAATCACATTTGTACATACCTTCAAAATCGGCCATGTACGCATACACGGGAGAGTTGAGAGCATTGACGATCATCTTTCGGTCAGTTGGGCCGGTGATTTCCACTCTTCGGTCGGCCAAACCAGGTGCAGGCGCAGCGCCTCGCCATCGTCCATCATCACGAACGTCCTTTGTTTCGGGCAAAAAATCAGGAAGCTCTCCAGCATCAAACTTCCGTTGACGAAGAACACGGCGATGAAGTAGTTCTTGTCTGGTCGATTCGAAAGATCTGTGTAGAATGGAGAGGAACTGGATAGCCTCCTCAGTCAAGATCTTATGGCCAGCATCATCGACCTCTCCAAGGATGGAGAATTGTTGGGGCTTATGAGGAACGAGAACCATGGTGAATCTTGATCGTTGCGATTAGACGAGTGTGTAAGCGATTCTACTTTCTCAACTTAGTTTCCTTCATCATGATTCCAATATCTTATACTTGTATAAGCCCTGCTGTCTAAAGTATAATCGGAGTTTCAATAGACTCTCCAGGTTAACCCGACGCATCTCCTTTTCGGTATGTTTCACCGAATCTCGGAGTCAATTGAACCCGGGGGCCCTCCCGAGCTGGTTTGAGATGCTTTTGGTGATAGTCGGATGTGCTCCCGGGGCTCACTCTCGTGGCGGACGCCGTCGGGAACTTGATCCGAAGCTCATTCAGACCGGCTCTGAGTCGTGCAAAGACATGATTCAACCCCGAAAGATATACCGCCAACCAATGTCGATTCTCTCAATTTTTTTCATCGCTCCGAAATAGGAGTCTTCAGGATATTGATCTGAGATATGGTTCGGACCAATGATGTTATCGTCTCGCCACCAGACGTCCGGCTGGATGCGGATGATTCTTGGCGATTAGAGGCTGGTAAATAAAAGTAAGAGCAATTCGGTTGTGATGCTCTCACTTTAACTTTCCCAATTCCAATCCAGCCTCAATTCCATTTCTGAGGAACCCTCTTTCCTCTCATCATCCTTTGCATACTTTATTGAGTCGCTCACCGTTGGCAAGAACTTGTCACACTGCAGCAACACTCCGGGCCATCGCTACTCAATGGTATATGTTCACCTCCGACACAAGATGCATTGGACTCTCGAAGAGCCTCATAGCTTATGCCTTGATGGCGTCCCAGACTTGGTGTTATTGGTTACCGTCGCTTGAAGGGCTGGTGTACCGCGGAATCCTGCACCCTTCCCCGGGAGCCCACCAAGGTGAAATTGGCAGCATTCATCCACCAAGTTAGTCACCTTCAACTAAGAGCTACGACGATGCCTCTCACTGGTTCTGATCTTTCAATCTGGCGGACGATGATATAGGTCGTTCAGGGTTGCAAGCAAATTGGTACTCATGCCTGATGCTGCGTCCATTTCTGCCTGACCAGTTTATGCATGCATAATAATATTTGTGCCGCACAACGTCGTGAGTCGTGAGGTGTGCAGTTATCACTCCCAGCGATAACAACCATGGGTCACGCGGTACCAGGAAACGTTGGAGATGATCACCCCAATCCAGCGTACCAGAGACTTTGACGCCAAAAGATTATGCAGATTAGTGGAGGTGGTGATCGGCCTGTAGGAAGGAGGCGGCCTTCACCGACGTGTCACGTCCACCGCCTGAAAGCTGACGGCGAGATCCGATCACTCACCGTCACCTTCATCGGTATCACCTATCAGAGCAAAATAATCATCACAATTAATATTGAGTACACTGCAACAAAGATTGATACATCTACCTTCAAAATGTCAAACGACCGAGACTATCTACTTTCCCTCCAGGCAGTTCGCCAGAATGCTTCCAAGGTCTTTGATGCTGCCAAGCAGGGCGAGCTCAACCACTTTGACTACCACCCCTCACGCATGGTTGACGTTGCGAATTTCGTGACCGATGTCATCAAGGTAATCTTCCTCACCCAGGGTGTGGACTATTGACTTGAACTGACGGTGTTGCAGCGAGACTTTGGCCCAGACAAATTTGACACGATTCCACCTCACGGTCGCTGGCAACATTTCAACGTCGGCGATGTGCAGCGCATCTCCTCTCTGCTCGAAGAGTGGGACAAAGACGGCATCGAGAATAAGACAGAAGTCACCCGTCGCATCCTAGACCTTTTCTTTGTCTCTGTCCTTCTCGACGCCGGTGCTGGCGATCACTGGCGTTTCAAGGAGCCTGGATTCCCTGGAGAGGAGAAGTACTACAACAGAAGCGAGGGTATCGCCGTCGCATCGCTTCACATGTTCAAAGCCGGGGCATTTGTGTCCAAAGATGCCACGCAGTCCAACCAAGTCGATGGTATGTGTCCATGTTTGACTCAAAAGTGCTTTGACTAATTTGTTGTCCACTGGTAGGCGAAGGTCTTTCGTCCCTGACGGAGGAAGCGTTCAACGAGTTCTTCCAAATTTCCGCCGAAAACCCGATGGTTGGCGTCGCTTCTCGGGTGCAACTGTTGAACGATGTGGGCGCGTCACTGCTCAAGCTGCCCGAGATGTTTGGAGAATCCGGCCGGCCAGGCAATCTCGTGGGTAAGTTTGCCTCTCCCATTCGCGACCTGTAACGACGCTGATATAATCGCGTAAATAGACTATCTGATCAAACAGGCTGGTGGCTCTACTGCCCTCAACTATGAAGACCTTTGGTCGTGTCTTCAGCAGACGCTAATCCCCTCGTGGCCCAAGGACCGGACGTCCGTGGATGGCGAGCCCATTGGCGATGCATGGCCTCTTGCTGTGCTAGTAAAGAAAGCCGAGAAGGATGGCAATGCTCAACTACGAAACACAATCCAGCCGTTCCACAAACTCACACAGTGGCTGGCATATTCCTTGATGGTTCCTTTCGTGAGACTTCTTGGGTACACCTGGACCAACGCCGAGCTGGGCACTGGCCTCCCAGAGTACCGCAATGGAGGACTGTTCTACGACCTCGGCGTCCTTTCGCTGAAAAAAAACACTCTCGAAGAGGGAAAGAAAACATCTGGAGAGGGGCTGCCTGCCTATGATGCTGCATCTGATGTGATTGTGGAGTGGCGTGCGATGACAGTGGCACTTCTAGACGAGCTGCACTCAATTATCGGGGCAACTTTCGCCAAAGAGGGCGTCAGTTTGTCGATGGCGCAAATGCTTGAGGCTGGAAGCTGGAAGTCGGGTCGCGAACTGGCTGCAAAGTACCGACCGGATACCAAGTCGAGTCCAATTCTGGTTATTGGTGACGGGACCCTGTATTAGTGAGGAAGGAGTTGAACGATATGTCCTAGATCACTAGCAATGGGAACACGAAAACATGACGGGTCCATGGTGCATTGATTCATTCAAGTCATTGCGATGTTGTCTAGTTAGTCTACCTTCGCTCACTGCTGAGTTGGCATCGCGACATCCGCTTTGGTTGAGATCGCATCCTCGGCAGCCCACTTCGCCGTGACAGTCTTTTGTTGCGTATAGAAGTTAATGCCCGGGCGCCCGTAGAACGTATTGGCGCCCCCTCCCGCGACACTTCTCTTGTTGCCAGTGAAGGAAAACATGGGCAGAGGAACTGGAATAGGCACGTTGATGCCAACTTGGCCTGCCTCGATTCGACGACGGAAGGCTTCTGCCGTAGGACCAGAGCTCGTGAATATGGCCGTTCCGTTGCCCCATTCGTTCGCATTGATCAGATCGATGGCTTCGTCTAGCGTGTCGACGTTGAGGCAAAGCAACACAGGGCCGAAAATCTCCTCACGATAACATTGCATGCTTGGGGTCACATCTGTGATGATGGTAGGTCCAACCCAGTTTCCGTTTGCGTAGTTCGGGTTTTCAGGCCTGAAGCCGCGTCCATCCAAAACCACCTTGGCTCCCTCCTCCTCAGCTGATGCTATCAAGGACTCAATGCGGGACTTGCTCTGGGGTGTGATGACAGGACCTAGGTCTGCGTCCTTTTCGAAGCCACCGTTGACAGAGAGTCCCTTAGCACTCTCTACAAGATCTGCAAGCCACTCCTTGGTTTCTCCAACGAACACAACCGTGCTGAGCGCCATGCAACGTTGCCCGGCTGCCCCGAAAGCCGCGCCTGCGACACTCTTGACGAAGTTATTCTTATTGCAGTCCGGAAGGACAGCAGCGTGATTTTTGGCTCCCAGGTTGGCCTGGACCCGTTTCCCGTTGGCCGATGCTCGAGTATACACATACTCTCCGGCCTTATTGCTTCCCACAAAGCTGATGGCCTTGATCCTAGGCTCGTCGAGGATGAAGTTGACGGTCTTGTGTGCGCCGTGGATGATATTAATGACGCCGTCAGGGAAGCCTGCTTTTTTGCAGAGTTCTGCCAGAATCATCGCAGCGCCTGGGTCTCTCTCCGATGGCTTGAGGATCATGGTATTGCCGCAGATGGCTGCAACTGGGAAGGACCATAATGGAATCATAGCAGGGAAATCTAAGATGGATGGTTAGTAAAGCTGAGCCTTGATTATGATTGATCGCAACGAATCGGGAGAATAGCAACTGACTGAAGGGGCAGATGGCAGCCACAACGCCCAAAGGTTCTTTATACGTTCTTGTCTCCATGTCCGTTGCAACCTCCAAGACCTCGCCCTTGAGCAGTTCGGGAGCGGCGCATGAAGCTTCTGCGACTTGAAGGCCGCGCAGAACGTCACCTCTAGCATCGGCAAAGGTTTTGCCCTGCTCCAATGTGATATTCGCAGCCAAGCGATCCCAATTCTCGCGGATGAGAGCTACCAAGCGAAACATGACTTGCTGGCGATGAAGAACGGACTTGGCTCGCCAGGCGGGAAAAGCGCGCTCGGCCGAGTCGACGGCGGCAATCATCTCAGCATCAGTGCTCTGCGGCACGCGCGTGACAAGGTTGTTTGTTGCCGGATCATGAAGCTCGATGAACTCGGTAGCCTCCGAAGGCTTGAATTCATTATCGATGAACCATTGCGTGTCGACAACGTTCTCGATCCTGTCGTGCGTAGTGGGGTAGGAAGTCATGATGGATTGCGGGGGAGTTGATGGTGATGGATTGATGAAGATGGTGATGGATTCACCAAAACAAAGTGATTCTGTCAGTATTGAGCAAAGAGTCACGCTGTTTTCAACTCCCAAAGTAGAAAGCGGTGTGAATTCGCGTGATGGATGAGTTGTTCAGTCAGACCTTCTCTCTTGCGGTGAGACGTCTCCGTCCGTCTCCCTTCTCCTTCCTCTTTCCCGAATGTTGCCCGCGTGACACAGCAGCTCCTCCCCTTATTTTGGCGTCGGTGGGCTCCGCTGAGGGGTGTCAATAGAGGAAGGCGGTCTTGTCTCACTTATCTCTTATCCTCCAAGCACAATTTTATTCATTACGTCTTCATCATAATTGCATAAAGCGTATCTATCTTTGAAAGCCATCTCATTTTGCAGTAATGGAATTGGTTGACGTACCTCGGATTGACGGGGCTGCCAATTGCCTACTTGCAAGCCACCACCCTTGACGCAATACTTGGAGACGTTCAAGTCAGGCGCTTCCCGTCGAAGCTACTCCAGTGCCTGACCAACAATGGATATATATGTACAGAAAATGGAGTTCAAGACCTAGGACGTGGGTTTGTCTTAATATCAAAGTTGATTAAGCCATGCTCCCACGTGTGTAATCCTTGTTGCTGACATCGGCTACCGAAGTTAACAAGACCGACCCTGCATTTGTTGTGACTCATTCAAGAGATGATCCCTCATCCTTCGTTTTCCCTCTCGTTACTTGAACACATTGTCTAGTTAAGCTCGTCGTTCTCAAAGCTCGACTCTGCTCATCACACCATAATCAACATGTCAATCCAATCTTGCTGCCTCGAAGGCTTCAGGTGGGATGGAACCCCAATCGGTCGAACCAAAAAGATTCTAGATCATGACGTATATGTTTCTGGGGAAAACAAGAGTGCAGCTATTTTGCTCATTCATGATCTTTTCGGCTGGTCATTCCCAAACATTCGGCTCCTGGCCGACCACTACGCTCAAGAGGCAGACGCTTCAGTCTACGTTCCCGACTTCTTTGCCGGAGAAGTGATACCCTTCGATCTTCTCAGCGCAGAAAGGTGGGGTGAGATTGATTTAGCCAGCTTCATGGCAAGAAATGCTCGAAATATACGTGAGCCCGAAATCATTTCATTTGCCAAAGCCCTGCGAGGAAAACACACCAAGGTCGCCGCCATTGGCTTCTGTTATGGCGGGTGGTCAGTTTTCCGGCTTGGAGACAAAGAGCATCAACCTCCGCTGGTGGACTGCATCACAGCAGGCCATCCATCCCTTTTGACAACGGATGATATCAACGCCGTTGGCGTCCCGGTTCAACTGCTGGCCCCAGAGATGGACCCAGTCTATACCGCGGAGCTGAAGTTGCACACCTTCCAGACTTTTCAGACATCTGGCATACCCTTCGATTACCAGCATTTCCCAGGAGTAGCGCATGCTTGCTTGGTTAGGGGAGATGAGAACAGGCCCGGAGAGAGGGCAGCGATGGTGAGAGGGAAGAATGCGGCTGTGGGATGGATGAAGCACTTTTTGCATGAGTGAGGCTTCGGACTGTGTGTACCTAACTTTCAATGGCTCATCCGGGTTTCATATCGTACGAAGAAACGAACGGGATATTCAGACTGTGTTATTTCCAAAATCACTTCTTACTACCTGACTCAACTCCGTTTGTTCTTCCTAGCCCTCGCGCTGGTGTCCCACACTGCCTTGCTTCAGGGCTTTATTGTCGGGATACGGCAGTCTCGGAAACGCTAAAACGAGGTACAGGTGAACAGGAGCAAATCACGCAATAGAAAGATGATAATAAACATTCGACAATAATAGCCAGAAAATATCAGCGAGACAGAACACTGGCGATCGCATCGCGGATCATTTCCGGACTCACTTGACCGCGCGGAATCGTCGGCATACCCCGCAGTCTCCGGCACTTCAACTGGCACAGCGATATATGGAGGACGCCATTCCTTCTCCAATTTCCATCAGGTTTCACTCCCATCATTTGCAGTAAATTGACTTAGGATTTCTACCATCTTTGATCATGAAGAGCTTGCTTTTGGTGCCTGTGGCCTGTATTTTATGGCTCATTGTCCGGGCCGTCGCCTACTCCCACTCTCCGCTTCGCAAAGTCCCCGGGCCGCGGATTGCAAGATTCAGTGACCTCTGGTATTTTTGGAATGTACGAAAGGGCAAATTCGAAGACAAGAATCGAGAACTTCATGAAAAATATGGTCAGTCTAGTGTCTCATTTTGCTATCTCACAAACGTGCGAGGATATCGGATCCTGTCTAAGGTATTCTCAATCACTTACACGGCGCACCAGGTGGAATTGTCCGCTATGGCCCAAATCGCTACTCCCTCAATGATCCCGAGGCATTCAAAGCCATCTACGGACTAGGAAGCCACTTTGCAAAGTCATCCTGGTACATTCCTTGGTCGGCACCAGGTCAATGGACCGTCTTTGGTGACCAGTCAGTGTCTCACCACGCCCAGACTAGGCGGCTCTACCAAGCGACTTACTCCATGACGGCCCTTGTCAACTATGAGCCATACGTGGATGAGTGTAATAACCTCTTTACCCAGCGCCTGACAGAAATGGCCCAGGCTGGCCTATCGATCGACATGGGACACTGGTTCCAATGTTACGCGTTTGATGTTATTGGCATGATCACCTTTGGCAAGCGCCTTGGATATCTTGACAGAGGAGATGACATCGGTCAGGTCATGGCAGCGCTGGAAGAGCACATGCGATACGCGACATTGGTAGGAATCTTTCCCAGCCTGCACCGCTACCTTTACTCTCTTAAAAACTACTTGGCTGGAGACAAGGGTGCCGGGCGAGCATATGTTCTCAATTTCGCCAGGGAGAGAATGAGAGAGCACCAGGCATCTCCCAAAGCTGTGCCCAGCGAAACAGAAAGCTCTACTGGCATGGTCGACTTTCTCACAAAGTTCTTCGCCAAGCATGCCGAGGACCCTGACAAGTTCACGTCTTACCACATCATGGCCGGGTGCTCGTCAAATATGGTCGCTGGGTCTGACACTACGGCGATTAGTCTCTCGGCAATCTTGGTGGGCAGTGATCTAACCGAGAAGTGGGCGATTAAGTGCTGACGCGTGGTAGTATTATCTGCTTCGCAATCCAACCTGTTTAAGCAAGCTCCAGGATGAGATTCGAGAGTGCGAGGCAGAGGGGAGTTTATCGGAATTTCCCACCTTCCCAGAAAGCCAGAAGATGCAATACTTGCAGGCGGTTATCAAGGAAGCTCTTCGAATGCACCCTGCGACGCAATTACCCTTGGAACGAGTCGTGCCAGAGGGGGGCGCCACGATCGCAGGCCAATTTTTCCCACCGGGGGTAAGTTCCAAATCCAATCCCTGCTGTTTACTCTCTTGTCGTAAAAGTACTAATTATTACTGTATCGCAGACTATTGTTGGTATCAACTCCTGGGTTTCTCATTACGATCGTCGATTCTTCGGCAATGATGCCAATGTATTTCGGCCGGAGCGGTGGCTCGATAACGATAGTTCTAACATATCAGCCATGAATCAGCGCTGGATGCCCGTGAGTTTTCACCTGCATATTGTTTTGCTTCATCTACGCGAGTCTAATGAGTATGGGCTTCATCTAGTTTGGACTTGGGTCTCGCAGCTGTATTGGTAGACACGTCTCAATGCTAGAGATATCGAAACTGATTCCCAGACTGATTCGGGACTTTGAATTCTCCTTGGACCTTCCGAGCGGTCGTGTTGAACAGGCTTGGGAGACCAACGGGTTCTGGTTTGTGAAACCCAGGGGTTTCAGTGTCCGAGCTGTGGCAAGAAGAAGCGGAAGACGTGTGTAGCAGTCGCATAGAAGCAAGTAGGTCGCAGATTGACAGATTACCTAGTAGCAACGGAAGGAAGATTGAGAGCCTATCAGCCCATAGGTAGGATACAAAAGAAAAGACGCTATCTCACTATTCTAATATCTCGTGAGTAGCTACGAGCTTTATTTTATCTTCAGCTCAATAACCGGAACAATGACGCTATTCTAAGTCCAAACAATCCCCATCAGAAGAATCCGACTCCAAGTTGGTTTCAAGATACGCCATCAAGCTTACACCCCCATTCTTTGCATTTGCTTAGCATACCAAGTCTGAAACCTAGTTAGTTGAGAACTCGACATGGTGTATGGTTAAACTCACACTCTCTACTCCTGCGCCCACAGATTTCGGTGCGAACGTCTTCAGGAGCCAGGGCGTTGGGACCTTTCGCGCATATACCGTTGCACTCGCATCATCAATCTCACGATTGAGAATCGTGTTCGCTGGGAGTGCCGGGTTGAGCACTGCTGGTCGCCCGATGCCAATCAGATCGCAAGCGCCCTCTTCGAGAGCAGCCTGCATGCCAAGTCGGGTGCGGAAACCTCCGGTCACCATTAGGACCGTGTTCGGCAGCTTGGCCCTCATCTCCCTTGCAAAGTCGAGGAAGAATGATTCTCGCGCAATCGTCCGTTCTGATTTGGGAGCACTATCACTGCTTTCTGTGCCCATCATCATCTAAAAGGGTCAGAAAGGACTTTGGACTGATCCACGAAGGATGCTGCTTACTGTTGGGTTTTCGTATGTCCCCCCACTAATCTCGATAAAGTCCAAACCGGCCTCAACAAGGAGAGACGCTTGCTCAAGACACTCTTGCAGCTCCTTTGAAGCTTCGGGGGTGCTGGAGGCTTGGTGGTCGGCCGAATTGAGCTTTAGACCAACACAAAAGGTTTTCGGAACAACGGCTCGAATGGCATGAATGATGTCCACGACAATCTTGGCCCTTGCTGCGGCAGATCCGCCATATGCATCGGTTCTGCGATTGCTTTTCGCTGACATGAACTGTGCAAGAAGATAACCGTGAGCAGCGTGGATCTCAATTCCGTCAAACCCAGCGGCAGCGCAAATCCGGGCAGCATTGGCAAAACGCTCGACAACATCCTCAATCTCTGCCGCAGACATTTCCTTTGGCGTGCCAAAAACGAGCTTCCCAAGGATCCTAGAGAGCAGGTCGGAGCCCATGTTGAGAGGCACAGCGCTTGGCGCGAGAGTTTTGGTGAAGATTGAACGTTTACCGGCCCCCACAGGAGACTGACGCCCCGGGTGGTTGATCTGGACGAGAGTCGGGGTGCCTCCACGACGACAAGCAGCAGCCAGACTCTTGAATGATTCAAGCACCTTATCTTCCGACATGCTTGTCACGTCAATAGCATTGTCGTCAGGGCCGCCAAGGTGCCTCTCATCGGTCTGAACATTGCCCGTCAAAATCATCCCCCAACCACCGTCTCCCCAAGCTCCGTAGGTCTTTCTGAACTGCTCAGTCGTTGGCAACTTGTGACCATCCGCCATCTGCTCAGCGAGTGCCGCTTTTGCCAGCCTATTCTTGATTTCTAGGCCACATGGCAATTGGATCGGCTGGGCGAGTAAAGATTCCGTCATGTTGATGGTCGTCTCAGTGTTGAGTTGAATGTTGTTTGTCTGAAAGGATGGCAACAAAACCAGGTGAAAAGATGCATTTTAAAGAGACAATGATTACAAACACCAAGACGCAATTAAAATCACATTTAACATCTCCAACCGACCAAAACTTCACACAGCCAACATAGGGGCAATTAATTAGAGCGTCGGCCCATTAGTTCGCCCGAGAAAAATCCCTTCTCCGTTCCGTTCGGTCCTCCATCCACCTACAGTCAGTGTCCGTTCCTAGGTACTAATTAGTCAGGCCGCGGAGTGAGAAATCGATAATGCGATAGCGGCACTGTAAAACGATCGGGCGGATTAAATAATGCATGGACCCGTTTCTCAACCAAGTCCGAAGGCCTCGTCTGAGTCGCACCTCTGCCTGCAAACCCGCTTGCATTGTGGTGAGGCTGTGGTGAGATATCTCCCGACGTATGTGGCTTACATCATCCATGCTGAACATATACACTCATGAAGAAGAATTGTGCTCCCCATTCAATCAACAGATCATCTTGTCGGGCCATTCCCCCCTCGCCTCGTTTGAAGATGCCCGGTGCCCCATCCCCAGTCCGCGCTGAATCTAACGTAGCCCCAGCGACGAGATTGGGTGCAGACAGCTAAATCACATCATTTTATTACGGGGAAGCAATGATTCTCTTTACCATAGTCAGTTGAATAACAATCTTGCATTTCTTTGGCGCATTTTTCCTATTGAACTTGTCTCTTAATAGCGCTTCCCATGAGGCCACCTTGGAGTCTTGGGCAGAGCGGTTCCCATCCATCCTACACTGCAAGTCCGCAACTCCGCGTGCTATCACGACACATTGCGGACATGGACAAACGCATCGGGGCCCGCGGGTACCTGTACAGCAATAAATTCAATTGAAGAAAATAAGGTGAAAATGCTTAAAAGGATTCAATCCTGCTCGACCTTGCTATCTTGCTCATCATCCATCTATCACAATACGACAAACGGACTTTTACTCTCTATTTTCTTAAGCCAAAATGACCAAGCGTGTCACCGTTGTCCCTGCTTCTACCAAAGCCGGCAAGGCAACGATACAAGCACTGCTAAACACGGAGAATCCACCCCTTATCCGGGGCATTTACCGAGATCTGGCAAAAGCCCCGGCCGAGTTCACCAAGCACCCCAACTTCGAGGCCACAACAGGCGATGTATCCGCTGGGTCGGGACTCGATTTTACTGGCTCCGATGCTGTGTTCTATATCCCACCTCCTACATATGACGGGGCCGATATTGGAGAATTCGCAACCAGAGCTGCGAACAATGTGAAAGAGGCTCTCCAGTCTGTTCCCAGGGTTCAGAAACTGCTACTCTTCTCGTCTATGGGGGCGCAGTACAGTCACAGTATTGTAAGTGCTAGCGATGTTAACGTTTACTTTTCCCATGGCTCATGTGAGATGTAGGGTATCCTCAAGATCAACCACATCTCCGACAACATCCTCAAAGACTCGGTTCCCAAGGTTCTCATGGCCAAAGCAGGCTATTTCCAGGAGAACTGGGCCCATGCTTTCGAGACAGCGCAGGCTAATCCTCCTGTTGTTTACTCCCCAATCACCCCAGTCGACCACAAGATCCCAATGGTAATTTAGTCCTTTCCAACTTTTCCCCAAGGCAAGCAGATCGTTCTCTAACTACAAACCATTAGGTCAGTATCGTTGAGGTAGGCGAGATCTGCGCTAAAGTCCTCCTTGACCAAGAGAAGAAAGACTCCCCATACTACTTCGACTTGTTTGGGCCACGAGACTATACTGCTCTCGATGTCAAGACAGCAGTGGAAGACATAATGGGCAAGCAAATTGAGATTGTACCTATCGAGAAGGATAACCTCGCCGAATTCTTCGCTCAACAGGCCCCCCCTCACTCAGTCCCAGACTTGGTGGAGATGGTCACTGCTGCCTTGCCTGGTGGTATCATGGCAGGGGATTTCAAGGACACAGAGAAGACGGTTAGGGGTAAGGTTGAACTGGCAGAGGCTCTTCGCAACCTGTATTCTGCATAGAACTCTTCTTCATTTCGAGACTACATGCAAGTTGGAGACTGGATCAGTAATGAAGCCCACCTCTGAGTCATTTGGGAAAGGAATGGTGAAGCTTTATGCGCTGGTATAATTGCTTGTGGGGATTCTTGAGAAAGAGCAAAATCTATCAATGAACATCAAATAGAACTCTGTAATTGAATCTGGGTTTCACCAGCTCCTGTTTCGTTCACCCACATTCCAGTGTGTAGGTAATTATCCTTGTAAGTCCTACGCGTACCTACGGATGACGAAGACGTTTGAAGCAAATTGGGAAACAACTGAACAAGAAACGTATGGTAGTATTTAGGTGGTCATCAGAACGGGTTTCAGGTCCCATTGCTACGAGGGCAGTGGTGACCGGAGAAATCAGCGAGCGAGAACATCTGCGGATTGATTATGAGCCAGAAATGTTAACACAAATGCTCAAGGCTCTATGCGTACAAAGTAGGTACTTAGATACGGTTAGAGCTCAAGGCTTTCCCGGGAACTTAGAGTGCTTTCCCAGAACACGAATAAGACTTTTTTGACTTCATTAACCATTCAATGCCGGACATCCGGAGTCACACGTAAAAGAGTCCTGCACCATGTAAACACGCGGTGGATCATTCCCTCCCTGGAGGGAACCCCAATTTCCCAAGCCCCTGGTTTCAGAAACGAGAATGGCAAGGTTTGGTTCATTTATCTGACGTGTCGGCATTGGTAAACACCCCCGGATTTCGAAGGCGGCACGAAGATGCCAAGCCAGAAACAGAAACACAGGTCGTCGTTGTTGTTGTACGGGCCATCCTTGTCCCTTCAGAGCGTCCATTCTCTCACCCAGTCTCAGTTAGACACGGAATGGGCCTTCCGGGAGGGTGATCAAATGATCTCACGGGCTAAGTCCAAACGTAACGATTTACCCGCCAATGGTGATGAGGGCCTCATATTTTTCCAGCTATTGCCATGCACGGCGCTGTAGCATTAGCTTACGTGTCTCTCAGGCCTCATCAGTATTCCTTGCTGTTCATAAACAATCGAAAACATGAAACATTACGTCGTCTTCACAATGGAGACATCGGGAAGAGCTATAAGATGGCTGTTTGCCTCGTCCAATACCAAAAGATGCTCAGAACAGCACGAACAAGTTTCCAATCATGAAGTCCATCATTGCCAGCCTCAGTCTTTTCTCCGTGGCATTGGCCACTAGCCGGACTAGTGCGCCCAGCGGTTGCATCACTGTCGCCAAATCTGGTGGTGACTACTCTACGATTCAGGCTGCTGTCAACTCACTATCCACGAGCTCGTCGGCTGCTCAGTGTATTTTTATCGCCGCTGGAACGTATGAGGAGCAGGTTCTTGTCTCGGCTCGCTCCGCGCAGCTCACCATATACGGAGCAACCTCAGATGACTCCTCCTATGGCTCCAACACCGTCACCATCACCAACAACCTCTCTCAGGCCAGCGGCCTCAGCAATGACGAAACCGCGACATTGAGAGTCAAGGCTGCTGGCTTCCGTCTGTACAACGTCAACGTGGAAAACAGCTACGGTGAGGGTAGCCAAGCTGTGGCGCTCAGCGCGTACTCCGACAGCGGATTCTACGGAAGTGCATTCTCTTCGTTCCAGGACACGGTTCTCAGCAACCAGGGCAACCAGGTCTACGTCAACTCCAAGATTGAGGGTGCGACGGACTTCATCTTTGGCCAGCTTGCTCGCAGCTGGTTTGAGAAGTGCGACATCCGTGTGCTCAGTGCCAGCGTCGGATACGTCACTGGTATGTTTAACTCATGTTGTGCTTGACAGTGTGTTTCATTCCTGACTAACTATTTCCTAGCGAACGGTAACGACGGCGGCAACTCAGAGTACGTCTTCAACGAATGTGACATTGCTGCTGCCGATGGCGAATCCGTCAGCTCTGGTGCATACTATCTCGGCCGACCATGGAGACAGGATGCCCAGGTCATCTTCCAGTACACCTCCATGTCCTCTGTCATCAACTCTGCAGGATGGTCCGTCTGGAGCACGAGCGACTCCCGCACCTCTGGCGTTCTCTTTGGAGAGTACCAGAACACCGGAGACGGAGCTAGCGGAACTCGCGCTTCGTTCGCAACAACCCTCAGCGCCGCCGTCTCGATCGGAGACATTCTTGGAAGCAGTTACGCCAGCCAGTCTTATTTTGATGCGGATTATTACTCGGCTTAGAGGGGCAGCTTTTAACCCATTCTTCTGAATGCTATCGGCGCATGCCTCAACCTCTTCTTCATCATTCATGTATGTCAATTTATCAGAGTATTGGTGTCGTCCCTTGAGGCGATGTCGGTCCGTGTACAAATGGTGGGGAAAAAAATGTATGTATATTAGTCTCAAAAGTAGCGAATCCAGGCGGTTTAGCATGATGCACAAAGAAAGATGACACTGCGTGGGACGGACAGAATCGTCATACATATAAGCTCGTCTACTTTTCATCCTATCGTGCGCATGAAATCTCAGAATGTCGGAGTAACTCTACTTTCGTTCTTCAACCCAGCGCTTTGCAGCATGAAAGACCGCAGCGACGTTGAAGACTGTCCCTTCATATGATACGAGGGCTGCGTCTTTGCTGCCGACTTTTCTAGCAGCATGACAGACCTAGCGCGATGCGAACCTCCTGATGCTAGGGATGGAATCGGACTGTGGATGGGCAGAGCAGAACTCTGGTGCGACCGCGCATGAAGACCCGCTAGCTTTGTCTGGATCGCAATGTGTGCCTCAGTCGGTGGTGTTGGAGGGGCGCCGATGATGGGATAACCCACTCGACTACTAGGACTTATGCTGCGACTCAGTGAGCTTTTCCGGGATCGACTCGTTGATCGATAGTTGAGAGATGAATTGGAGCGTTGTGAAGAAGATCGGTCTCGTCTCATTGGTGATTGAGTCGTGTGATATGTGTGAGGATAAGGCGTCGTGTTGTGGGACCTGGCGACGTGAGGGTGGTGTTGATTTAGGGAGAGAGGCCAAGTCCCATGTGCCTGATCGTCGACGCTCTCTCGATGTGATTCGCCATCCATTTGAGATGCCAACTTTTGCAAATCTTCCAGGTTGAATGCGTTGGGTGGGATTTTGCTTAGCCTCCGAATCGCCTTCTTATTCGACTCGAGGAAGGCTGCCATGGCATTGAGGGCGCCGACATTGGTCCTAGATCCCATGCCACTGTTGCCCAAGCCAGTACTTCGCGTTTGCTGAACGTCATTGACTGTCGTAGGCTGGACTGCGTCTTGGTCGACCATCTTCTTGTCCACTCTCATTGTTTCATTGACTTGATGCAGGAGCTTGTCAAAATTGATGGTCTGATTGGGATTGGCACGCGACATGTAATATGAGGCTTGCTGTCCGCTCACCATTGCCCCATTCTCTGCCTTGCTCGTCAAGACGAAAAGAGTTCCGTCGCGCATGTATCTACGCACAAGAGCCCATCGAGTCCGTGCCGGGCTGTGCTCAAGATCTGGTCGGTAGACGGAGTGTCTCGCGAGCTGCGAATAATAGGTGCCAAGTCGACGCGCCATACGTTCAAGCGACTGAAGCAAGAAAGCTGCGAGTGCTGCCATTTGGGCCTCGCCCAGGTCAGGATCATGGTCAGTGTCAATCGAGCTGAGCGTGGCAGCGATTCTGTCGAATGCGTCCATGCCATCACAAGCCTCTTGTCGAAGGTCTTCAAGAAGCTCGATGTCCAACTCGACACTCTTGGCAGCGTAGGCGAACACGCCACGCTCCTGGAAGCGTAGCACGGAATCAGCATCGCAGACAAACTCACCAAGCTGGCTCACTTCTTTGCTGCATGTGGCAGCGTCCTGGCTTGTCTTGGCTCGTGCAATGGTTCCGAGCACATCGGGGAGCTTGGTTTCTGTGCTTGGGCTGCCAGCACTGGCAACGGCGAAAGAAAGCTTGAGGACCAGTTCTTGAAACTTTGGGCCAAAGAGAGCGGCGAATCCGCCTTGGAGAAGGCGGCTTTGGTAACCATAAAAGGTCCGGATGGCAATGATGTTGGGAAGACCTTCGCGAAACCAGATATTTGTGCTCCCGCTTGGGTCGTGGGAAGACGCCGTATTCATGGAGGCTCCCATAATCTCGTACATGTCAAATTGGTGAGCAACGAGAGTCTCGACCGTGATACGCAGGTAACCCGCCCAGAGATCATGCAGCGAAGACATTTCGCTATTTCCATGGTAGTCAGGCTTTGGGGTCAAGTGTCCAACGAAGTAGCGGGAGAGGAGACTTGTCACCTCCGGGTTGGTTGTGTGCGCAAGATTGTCGAAGGACTTGGAGCAGTCAACGCCAGCGTTGGACTTGATAATGAGTGTCCCACCAGGGTGCATCGGGCAAAAGTCAGTGACATCGTAGACGCTCCCATGGACTCCAATCCACATTCTTGATCCAGATCTGTGGCCAGTGTGAAGAGCCAATTGCGACAGGGGAATTGTTGGCTGGTTGCAAGGAAGGGGCTTGGGCGACATGAAGACATCAATCATGAATCGCCGTTCTGCGAAAGCCTTGTTCACGATCATGTCGACGTTTTCCATCGTAGCTGTTCGATAGGTATAAAGAGCCTTCCGAATACCACTCATGATGGAGTCAAAAACCGAGACAGAGCCGCAGACATAAATATTACCTCCGAGTCCGCCTTGTTTCTTAGACATAACCAGGTCACAGATGGTGGCGCCTTGTTCGACGATCATGGTGTCGATGTATCGCGGAGGAATCTGCTTCTCAACGAGATCCTTGACGTAAGGGTCGTAAGCAAGTCCTCGAGAGTCTCGAGAGAATGCTACGTGGACTTGCATAAAGTCCAATCTCACAAGTTCTCTCAGCTCCTCTTCGAAACAAAACTTCTCCCGCGACTGGACGCCCAAGTAGAGGTAGTTCTTTCCACCAGACAGTCCAGAATTTGCCAGCCGATACTGCCAGAAACCCCGAAATGGGGCGATGCCACTCCCGCCAGCAAAGTAAGCACATGGTGCCATCTGGTCAATGGGGAGCTGAAAAGCGACAGGTCGAGAGACACCAATCAAAATCTCATCTGACTCGGGCATTTCGTCTAGAGTTGGATACGGATTAAAGAAGCCGCTCGAGACGCCCGCTCGAGAGACATCTCCATTGTCGGCAAAGGTGGAACAAATTTGATGTTCAGCGCGAGAGATGGCCAGATCGACAGTGCTGGGGAGCAAGCTATCTTCGTAGCTGGCAATGGAGTATGTCCGAGGAACTTCCAGGGAGATGAGGTCAGCCAGCCAGGAGAGATTGTCCAAGTTGAAGGCTTTGTCCCAGATATGCATCGGTGTGTCTGTCAGAGCATTCTGAAGCAAATCGCCCAGCGACCCACACACTGGCCATTCATTAGTCGCCAAAACTTGCAGAACAGTGCTGGATGAAGCGCGCAAGAGCTCGTGTACTTTGAGCGCAAGCTCCTTGGTAATGGGTGCCAGATGACCTCGTCGAAGTATGTCGGTAACTGTCAGCCTCTGAACAGGGCCTCTTCTGACCGAGGCAAGGTGCTGTTCGAAACGCGTCCACGTTCCAGAAAGCTCGACTGGATCATTGATGAGCGGCTCGAGACCGAGGGCAGCGACGACTTTGGCGCATTCATCCCAACCGTTGAGAGGCATGACCGCCAGGCGATCGCCGGGCTGAAACGTGATGCCGGTGTCGTGGAGGTCCATAGTCACGAGAGCTATTGAGCGCTTGGGATCAGAGTCCACGGAGCTGCGGCTCAAAATTCTGGTAGTGTATCGACATTCTTCAAACGTTCCACGCATCTCGTGAGGCTCGACCGCGAGCTCTCCCCGGTATGGCTCGAGGCGTTCCTTCATTGAATCTGAAAACTGGCGATGGGTCTCTTCCCATGGTCTGGTGGGATCTGAAGCGCCGGAAAGCCCGTTCGTCTCTGTTCGGCCAGTCTTGGAGGCAATCTCTAGGATTCCGAACACCTTGTATCGATGTACACCCATGAAGCCTCGCTCTCCAGTGTAAGCCTCGACTATTCCATCAAGAACGCCCATGAGACGAGGATCTCCGGACTTCTCCACGAATTCAGGGATTCGGTAATGGTATTCTATCGCGGCAATGAATGCTCGCAGGTTTGACGGGAGCCACGCCCGCAAGTGAATACCCTCAGCTCCGAGGAACGAGCCGTATCTACGCGCGAAGTCAGTATAGCGGCCCAGGTAAAAGTCAATGATGCAATGCATAGCTTACTTCTTGCGGCCCAAAAATGCATCCATCACGAGATAGGGTGGGAACTGAAGCCCCGAAGATGCTGGGCACCTTCGGGACAATGGCGTCGAGAACAGGCCCCAGCGATGCCAGCGATCGGCAGACACGTAGTTCTCTCCTGCGTTTGGGTTAGGAGAAATTGAATGGAAGGCGTTGGGCATGCGCTCTAGGATTTCCTTCAGCCGGATCATTTCTCGGAGAAGGCCCTCGACATTCCCAGTCATAACATGTTCTTGACAAGCCGCAATGGCATCTGGGCCGTGTTGGAATGATGCTGTAGACGGAGTGAGCCCTCATTCCGTCGTCATTTGGTCATGTTTACATACCTGATGTATCAGCGCACCCCTTCAGAAAGGCCACCTCGGCTCTCTCCCCAAACATTGGCCATCGCAGATCGATGTTGTCAAAACGAGCGAGGTACGGGTAAGTCGATGTGGGATCTCTGATTCGAAGGTTGTATGATGCTTGATCTGGAAACGTCAAGTGTGGCAGAGTTCGACCCATGCGGCGAGAAACCTGGTAGAACGGCAGAGCGATACAGAGTGGAATGTTTTTCAGCTCCTCACAAAGGTCATCGCCCATCGGACACTGAGGTCGCCACTTGGTTTGTTTCTTTGAGGAGACTCCTTCGGTACCGTCGAACTTCTCTTCAAAGCGATAGATAGAGCAGAGCATTCCTAGAGCTACAATTGCAGCCCAGAGTGCCTGATCAGGAATGACCTCTTCCGTTCCTTCGACGAGCGGCAGGGCTGCGACTGCTTCTCTTACCCGACCTCGGGCGCAGCATCCTGGCATTCTCTCGCAAAGACTGGACCACACGAGGCCTGGCGATCGGTTCAACGCACCAGCGGCTTCTTCGTAGTCGACTGGGCAAAATCCATGCTCCATACTGAGATAGCCATCGCGCCAGCCCGTCTGCGGCCCTATCTCTTCTGCTCGTCGCATGACCTGTCGCGCAGGCGCTCCCAGGGCAACAGCGAGCAGATCGTGCTCACTCGCGTTCATGGCATCGAGTTCTGCTTGATTTTTGACGGAGTCGATATCGTGTCGAGACGGGTAACTGGTGTAGAGAAGTTCGTTGATCGATTTTCTCTCTCTGTTTGTCTTTTAGTAGACTCCCGAATACTGGTTGCGTTGCCAGCGTACCTCATTTGCAACCATTCATCAACATCAACTCCTCGCGGAATCTACTCAAATCAGCATCTAATGTAGTCATCGTTGGCCCGTTAAACATACATCAAAGGCAGCGTGCAGATCGCCAGGCTGGGTGAATCCAGAAAACGAGCAACCTCGAGGCCCTCTTCTCTGGCTGCTCGACCGGCTGCGGCTCGACGGACCTTTCGCGCCGACGGGGCACTTGCCGCCCATAAGGCCCGAAACTGGACAAGATGCAACAGACATGATTATACTGAAAATAAAGAAGGGATGCGGCGTATTAAATGAAACGAATGAGTAAAGAAGAGCCGCCAGGGCCAAGAATTAGACTTGCTGCCGGAGCAATTTGCAACAGATTTGCTTCTCGTCAGATCACCGCCTGCGGTAAGGAGCGATTAAGGAACTTTTGAGGGCAGTAGGAATATTTAAAGAAAAGCGCGATGCTAACTAAACGCACATGTCCCGAGGGCTCAGGCCGACCCAAGGAGGCTGGAAATTCTCCCCGGGCGAACAATCTCAAACAACTTAGGGACGAAAAATCTTGGCATCGGTTTGAATACAATCAATACGCGGAATAAGGCCGAATGCGATTAAGCTTAAAACACAGGAGTTATGTGAAACCGACTAGAGCTTCACTTGACAGCTCAATGCTACTCAAATGCGCCTAAGCGCTGCACTGGCTGACAACGAGATGAAGCTTGCCAAGCACGGAACGAACAGTTCCATACCATCTTCGGGACAAATGTCAAACAAGCTTCTGGTTCCTAGTTTGATTGACGAAGCCCTCTACCGTCTGTTGTATAAGATGGTTGGATGGATATGATGACGCGTCGGCCATGGCAGCACTGCATGTCACGGGATGTGGGAGTGTGACAGCACAAAATGGAAATCTCAAACACGTTAAAAAGCTCGTTATCCTCCTTGCATATTTGGACAGCCGACTATTGCATCAAATCGTGACAAGGGATTGATTGGATTCCGTGCACTTGACCGTGGGCCTACACTTCTTTGAGCATCTTCCATGGCCTGACAATCTGCAGGTAACCTGTGATACGCGCACATACTTACCTAGGATTTCGACTGGCGGAATAATATGCCTTAAACACATCTCGCACATATACTGTATGCCTTGCGTGAAGGAAGAGCAAGTCACGTTCAATAAAGAATGACAAGCAGTCGAACCGAGCTCTTACGAACTCTGGTTGTGCCGACTGCAAGGGTGGCCGAAAACGAGGCTCGGGTATGGGTGTATGTATCTAACTTGTGCCAGCTCCCGTCCGTTTGTCGTCGTCATTGGGTGTCTTCGAGACGACGACCTTTAGCTCTTAAAAAAAAAACCCACAACAGAGATGTTAATTCATCACGACGGTTGGTATTTCCCCACGGTCAAGAAGCCATTTTTCTCAATGAACTGGGTTTTTAAGTCGCTCATTCCCGACCTGCCAGGTCAGTTTTATCCCCAATACTTACCCCACCTACCTAACCTAGAACGCTTCGATGAGCCAGCTATTAGACCTGCAATACCGACGTTTCCCAAGGCTCAGGTGTTCTTAAAAACTTGTCCCATCGAATACTGAAGTTGATTCTGTTCAAGGCCAAGTTTTAGAGCACAGTATTGCAGAACCTGGGACAGTGTTTGAACAGTTTACCTTGGAACTGCGCACTTTGATCAACACTTAGCGTCTACGAAATGACACCACCAATCGGGATCAATTCATTGTGATTTAAAGAACATGCGACGTGTTCTAGTGTTCTACTCGATTCCTGGCTAAAGATAAACACTCGGCTTCATGCCGCTCATCTCTCAAGTCTCTACCTTTCCATCACCTAGTCACCCGCTAACCGAACCATCAGCTAAACCCAACTGCCCAAGCACCAACCAATACTCTCAACTGTTAGTACTCGCTCACTACTACGTGCACCGGTGAGATCCAGCCTGCTACTAGTTAAGCAGCCTGGGCAGCCTGAGAAACCTGAGCAGTAGTTCCCCACTACGCCTCGGTCGGACGCTTTGCCTTACTGTCAATGCGAATGTGACTGTTGGCGCATCGTCAGGCGCATGGACGCCACCATTTGCGACTATTGCTACCATGGCTATCACTACGCTGCGTCGTCTCCCCAATGAACCACAGGCAAGATGCACAGTCAGAACAAAAGACAGTTGCATTTGAGAGGATGTAAGTGGTTGGCTCTGCCTAGACAGAGATATTGCAGATACCTTTCTTAGACACCAGCCAACCAACCGCAGCTTGCGGAACATGGAGACCTAGCTTGCAAAATCAACAATGATTTCCGCGACTGTTTGACCCAGTGCTCATCTGTTCCCAGTAAATGAACCCATTGTTAAAAATAACTAACAAGATGTGCAAGAGTCCACCAAGTGAGTGAAGCGAGAGACCCATGTAACTTAGGCCAACCCCGATTCTTATGCGCATCCGCCCTAGCACCGACATTCAGTTTCAGAGTCGGGATGGCGTGGTTTCTGACTTGCATACAGTGGGAGGCAATAAGTTTGAATACCCATTGCTGTACCGACCCATGCACTAGCCCAATTAGGCCGACCTTCTGATGCCGCTTTTATATCCCAACTTTTGAGCTTTGCATAATAGATCTAGTATTTTATACACCAGTCTTATGCAGTAATATAGGGGCCCTATTTGGTATTATTTGCATATGTGAGATTGTTATAATAGCGACAGCTTTTTGTCTTGAGGTATGTTGAGGAGTGTGTTAAAGGGAGGAAGTTGATAGTAAAAGCGGCATCAAAATCGCTGGCCTAATCAGGCTAGTCAAAGGGGGTCGGTACAACAAAGGTATTCAAACTTATTGCCTCCCACTGTGGGACCCAATGACTTGGGCTTTCCCCCTGAAGATGATGTTGCCAAGGAGCGGGGAAGTTGCCAAGCATGTGCATCAGGCCATACTTTCGACAGTTGTGTTCCATTTCCTGGCGGTCTTTAGCCATCTGATGGTAATGTGTCTCCGAACATACTTTTTTTCTTCTTCTTTTTTTTTTTTTTGGATATCTCGCCGGTACTATGGATGGCTTTGACTGTCTCATCCTCCTCCATAACTCAACATTGAGCACATTCACTCGGAAGAATATGGCTTCTTGCCCTCGTCTCAATATTACGAACGGAAAGCGATTTTGAGGCGGTTCTTCGTGGATAAGATAACTGCTTTCGACCTCCACGTGGAATCGGAAGAGTCCATTTTTATTTCTATCACACTCTATCATCGCTGTTTGACATACACCCCAACTGCTGGAACATAACGAGTTCCGATAGCTGCCACGAGCCTTTGACTGAGTAGGGACATAATTCGTCCAATATTCGTTTATTAAGCTTTGATGTACTAGACCACGCCCTCAGTCCTCGCACAACGAACGGACCTCCTCGCTACTCGCCCCCGAGGGTTCCCGTTGCTAGAGGCTAGATACGTCATGAAGAGTTCTCTTCTAATTAGGTGTCCGTGATGCTGGTAATAGTAGGATTGTGAGAGTTGAACTCGACTGTGCGGGAGCCAGAGGTCTGGAAGACATTGAGGCCGTAGTGGTCAGGCTCCAGGTCGAAGAAGGTGTAGTTGTAGGTGCTTTGGATGATGATGCTCAACTTGTACTTGTAATTCGACCAAAATGGCGTCTTTTCAAACTTGTAGTAGGTAATAGCCGTTTTGTCTTGGACCTGGACGTTGAAGGGCGGACCAGAGGCGGCGGGCTCGTCCTCCGGGTTGGCTTTCGGTTCGGCGATGTCGTAGTCGGAGGCCTTGACGCGATAGTCCTCGCCATTGTCAGACACGAGCTACTGCCACCCAATGTTAGCATCTGCGGGATTTGTTCCTCAGCCATGATGAAGAGTTGGGATGTGGGAGTTGATGGAAGAGGGTTTGTGGGATGATGTGAGTCTGTTTCTTGAAAAGGGTTTGGGCTCCAGGTGTCGGAGACCGGACTATTTATATTAAGAGAAGCTCTTTCTCTTGGTGATGGTCCATTGTTTGCCCTTGTTCGACATTTCCTGCTTTGAACAAGACCCCCAGCGGAGTGATGAGGCAATCCGCAGCCGCCAGCACAACTTGAGTGTGACCTATCATGATCGACGATCCTGTGATCGCTGTCGGTCAATTATAGAGCAACACTAGCCAGGCGTGAAGCTCACCATCCTCAGCTGGGCTTGCATGCCCAGTAGGTCGGCTGTGCACTGCCCCTCAGCCACTAAGGGGTTGCCCCTCCCTAGATGCGCAACACCAGAGCATTCCAAAGACAACAGCTTATAAACACCCACTGCTTCTTATTGAATATAAGGAGAGGTCATAATACAGTAATCTTCTTGGCCGCATCCACCTGTTCATTGTCAAACATGGCCACCCTGACCGGCAACCAGAACACCACAGCAACCTCTGCAGACTCTGAGGGTGTGGACACCGGCGGCCTAGATGGCGTCGATGTCGAACTCCAGATATCAGTCGCTAGGGGACCGTATGGCGCAATACATGAGCCGATTCATGAGTCCCTCGCTTTGGGTGCCTTGATCAGCAGCAACTCTGGGGTCTCCCCAGGCACGACCGTCAAGAACGCCAGCAACCATGACTGGGAGTACATCCACGGAGCAATCTGGAATGACGATCCGGAATGCCAGCTCTTCGGTGACTCCCCAGGACGAAATCATTCATACTCAACCGGGGGCACCTGGCTGCTCCGTTCCACTGATGGGAAGTCTCAGTGGAATCCGAATGACCTCAACATGAAGAGGATGCGGAATCCCATCGGTCACTCACACTACGGCGATCTCCAATTCTTCCAATGCATGGCGTCCAACCGAGGGGAGGATCCGGAAATCACCAAGGCAAAGGTCATGGTATGAATGGAAGTCATGTACAAGCTCGCTATTGGCGAAGACGGCATCACTCCCAACACGGAAGTCGCAAAGACAAAGCTCATCCAGTTCTGCCCTGTGCGATCCCTCCCGCCACGCTATATGCCACTGACATGTACGCTGGCAATAGACTCGAGATTTCAAGGCTTTGATATTCGCCGGCGAGCGCTCGGCAGCATCTTGCACATTATCCAAGACTCCTACGCGATCGGCCACACGAGGCGCGCGCTCCTGAACAAAGAAGACAAGATATCCGACAGTAAGTAGAGCCATTTCGACGTCTATTTTGTGATCAAGTTGTCAAAGTTTCCCTCCCTAGATCCACTGCAGTTCAAGCCAGGCGCAACAGATCGATGGGGCGCGATCGTGAACTTCTACACCGATTTCGGCCAGAATGGCGATTTGCATGCGAACTATGACCATGAAAACGATGGGATCCCAGATCCTGAGAACCTGGGCAATCTGGATCAGTGAAACAGGCTGATTGGATGCCGTGATGTTGTTGAGAAGTGCAAAGGCTTTGCTGAGCTGAAGCTGGCTGGCAAGAAGTGGGACAGTGAAGGTGGTGTGAAGGAATATCTCGACCAGAAAGTGTTTGGGCTGTCTGAGCATAAGACTCCATCTGACAATACCGTCCTGTAGTTGTTTGTGAGTAGGTAAGGTAGCAAGGGCGGCGTTGTCTCACCTCTCAAGTTTGGCCTGGGGTCGGCCAAATGCCATCTTATCCATACAAATCCCTCGCAACAAGATTTCTAGCCATCAATTGTTGAACAACCTGGCCCGTGGCACTCTCAACGCCGATATGCTGGCCCTATCAACGTCGTATCAAGGAGCCGGCTCAAGAATCTGTGTCGCTGACTCGGACTTCGACCAAGGAAGATTGGAAGATGAGCTAGGCGTTGAAGTTCACCCGGCATTCGCGGGCCGCATTGAGCGTCTGGAACCCCTCTGGCTTGAGAACGACTACGAAGACCTTCAAGGCCACGGCACTCATGTATGCGCATCCATCTGCTGGAAGGGTGTCTACAAGGGGCCTAAAGGGGCTGAGATCAGCGTGAGAGAGACAGCGCCAGCGGCCACACTGATAGTGCAGTCCATTGCGATACTCAACAAGAATAAGACGGAATGGATTATCCAGACCCCACCTGATTTGGGTCAAAACCTATTCACCAAGCCGTACAAGCTAGGAGTACGAATCCACAGCAACTCGGCTACGAAGGGCAAGCGATGGCCATCGACAGGTTCGTCTTCCAGCACCAAGATTTTACTGTGCTGGTCGCAGCTGGCAACCATGCCAACAGGACAAAGCGGAAGAGCCAGATCAGCGCCGCCAGCTCAACCTTTAACTGTATCACTGTCTGGGCTGCGGGGCCGACGAGGCTCAACGACATGTACCGCTTCGACAACAAACCCCGCTGCGAAGGCAGTCACACCGGTCAACGACACCGCAGCCTTCAGCAGCCGGGGCCCAACCAAGCCGAGCAAAGACGAGAACGGTAACAAATATGCCGCCCGCATTAAGCCAGACGTCGTGGCGCCAGGCGTTGCGATTCTCCCGGCAGTGTCGAGAGCTCTGGACAAGAAGTCGTATACTAGAAGGCAGCACGGGCATCCGGCCGATTAGGACTGGCTTTTCATGTCAGGCACGAGCATGTCCACGTCGCTCGTCTCCGCGAGTCGTTGCAGGAGCACGGCAAGAAGCACCCTAGCGCGGCGCTGGTTAAGGCTCTGCTCGTCAACGGTGCCATGAACCACTCTGAGAGTTTGGGTCTGGGTCTTGGCTGTGACTACGAGCAAGGTTTCTGTCGCGTTGACATTGACAGCTCCGTCGCTATGTTAGGAGCCGTCGTTCATCGAAGGCGGCAGTGCCTTGGAGACTACGCGATTCGACGTGCCCGCGCTGCGACAAGTCCCGGAGGAAGAGAGGTGATGGGCGAGTTCTGATGTCCCTGTTCCTCCCGGCCGAAACCGGCCTATCGTCACCCTTGTGTATCCTATTCGCCAGGCCAATCTGGCTTGTCGCAGAACGGAATGACATCAACCTTGTCGTTCTCTTCGGGGGAGCTGAGCGGCGCGGGCAATATGGGGAAGGGCACTGGGTTTGACCACGTCAGTAAGTTTAGTCGTGTCTCAAAGAGATGCCTCTGCTGACCGTGCTACAGATAATGTTGAGGAGGTCATTTGGGAAAACGTCCCGGAGAGCACATTCAAAATTGTTCTGCCAGTGTGGAACAACATTCGTCCAAAAGATGCGACAGCATTCGCCGTGGGAGTGGGATATTCGTCCTTTAGCGAAGTTGAGGCGCACTTTGGCGTCGGTTCAAGATGGAAACATGTACCAAGAATGCTTTACTCTTATAGTTGTCTCAATGATCCAACCATTTCTCAAGCGCATGAACCCGATACGCACATTTCTTAGAAGCCTCCTCTGATACCGAAGATAATGCCGCTTCATGATCGTCTGAGAGATGGACTGGCCCGTTGCGCCGATTAGGTCTCCCACCGAACATGACGAACCATCGCCGCCAGAGATCGGGCCGCCTACGCTGAAATGATCGCTGCGCTTAAGTTCCATCTGCTAGACCGCCGTTACTATTGTATGTCATGGAAGAAGAAGAGCAACACACTCCCGCTATATCTAACATCTCACTCCGTGTTCCGTGCCCGGCCCATCTCCACTCTCCCGGGCCGAGCTGACGGAGTCCGAGCCGAATGGGGGCAAGTATGAGTTGTGGTACATCAGTGAGCCTGGAGCCGTTTGCGAAAGCAAAATCGCAAGTTATGCTGGCGTATAACTACGTATCAATTTGATTCCCTTTCCTCTGTCGAAGCTCTTAAGCCTCGGTCTTCTCAAGCATCTTGGTGCGACTAGGTTTCCCATTCGGGTAGAAGGCCGGGACTCTAGACATCGGATAAGCAAAGTCGGATAACATGCGACGAACAAAAAACGTCACAAAAATTCGAAACAGAGACCTAGTTTAGGTAGGTGAGAATCCCTTTCATCAATAATTGTTAAAATAATTACCCATTCTACGACGGTGATAGAAATTTGAAGCGTCGACGGGCCTGGAACATCATGTCGTCTGGTCGCACGTTTAGGCTTAACTCGGGACATTTCATACCCGCAGTCGGCCTAGGGACTTGGGTGAGTCTTGATCCCCTCCGTTTCTCCAAACCTGCAAGTAGGTTGACCGACAACAGCAATCGGGCCCAACAAATGAGGTCGCCCGTGCGGTAGAGTACGCTCTTGCCCATGGGTATCGTCACATTGATGCGGCAGCCGTCCACAACAACGAGAACGAGGTTGGTGTTGGCATCAAGGCTTCAGGCGTTCCTCGGAGCGAGATTTCCTGACCTCAAAGCTTTGGAACACACATCACAAGCAAGAAGACGTCGAGGAAGCCCTGGATAAGTCATTGTCGGACCTAGGGACTAACTATCTAGATTTATATCTGATCCACTGGCCTGTTGCTTTCCCCAAGCCCGCCGAGGAGGGAGTCAGATTTCCGAGTGATCCCGCCGACGGTGGTACCCACGTTATTGATGTCCCCATCGAGGAAACCTGGAAAGCCCTGGAGGCTTTGGTTCGGAAAGGCAAGGTCAGGAGTATTGGTGTGAGCAACTTTACGAAAGAAAAGATCACGCAGCTTCTGAAATTGTAGGCCTTTCGCATGATCAATCTCGGTATTTGCTAATGAGCGCCTCCAGTGCTGAGATCCCCCCTGCCGTAAATCAGATCGAGGCCCATCCGTATTTACAACAACCGAATTTGCTGAAGTGGTCAAAAGAGCAGAACATCCTGCTCACGGCTTATAGCCCATTAGGAAACAACATCTACGGACTTCCAATGGCTATTGATGACGCTGAGATCATCGCCATCGCTAACGAGCTCGGAAAGCAGCCCGCTCAGGTCCTGATTCAGTGGGCTGTTTAGCGCGGCACTGCCGTAGTGCCCAAGTCAGTAACACCTTCACGGCTTGCGAGCAACTTTGAGGACTTTGAGTTGCCAGGTGAAACGATGAGCCGCATTTTATCGCTGGACAGGAAGCATCGCTATAATATGCCGGTGCGGTTGGGCATCGACATCTTTGGAGAGCACCATGAGGCGGCCTTGAAGAAAGCTCGACGAGACTGGATCGCAGTACAGAAGCAGGTCAATTGAGCGCATTGATTTGCCATTAGATGCTTACCAAGTTTATCTACTACCATGTGGTGATTCTGCATCTCAGCAACTCGCCTCTCCGCTCAGGACACCTAGTTGGCTGGGCAGCTTGCGGGTTTTCACCAGGATCGACCAAGCGTGCTTCTTCTCTCACTTTAATGGAATAAAGAGTCGATGGGTGAACACAATACTTCCAACGTCATGCGACCCAATATGTGCGATATCAAACGCGACATATTTGCGTACTCAGTACCCCGCTCTCGCCTTATGGATCCCGACGTCAGGTCCAGTTGAAATTCGGTTCGGGTCTAATTCCGATCCAGTTGAGGCCGTCCGAGGTCGGTCTACGTGGATTATTGAGAGTTTTATCTCACCATCCTCCTCCGGTTCCATGATCAATTAAGGAGCCCCAATTCGGCGTCTTGTCTCGTTACTCAACACCTCATTTGGCCTCCCTGATATCCTCAAGATGGGCAAAATTGCAAGTATCGAGTATTTTCGTGTGCCGCCGCGCTGGTTGTTTGTGAAAATAACCGATGACGCCGGGAACCACGGCTGGGGAGAGGCGTCGCTAGAGGGCCACACCCAAGCCGTTGAAGGTTGTCTGGATGCATGGGCTACTCAGTACACGGGAATGGAAGCAAAGTGAGTATCTTGATGTCTCTCAGGATTTCGCAAACTCATTTCTTGTTAGTGATGTTGAACACCTTTGGCAAAAGGGGTGGCGGATGGGCTTTTATAGAGGCGGTCCCGTCTTTATGAGTGCGCTCGCCGGTATTGACATTGCGCTTTGGGATCTCAAAGGTGAGAATCGGCGTTAGCATGTTTGTGTCTGTCGTATTGACAATCGCCCAGCCAGAAAACTCGGAGTGCCTATTTACGAACTTCTGGGAGGAAAAGTCCGAGATAAGCTCAAGGTCTATGCATGGATTGGTGGTGATCGACCTCAGGACATTGAGGCTCAAGCGTATGTCCGGAATGCTGCGCACCTTTCGACTCTCTAACTGATTTCTTCAGGCTTTCTCGACAGGCTCAAGGGTTCACCGCTGTTAAAATGAACGGTACCGAAGACCTTGGCTGGCTTGATTCACCTTCTGCACTTGACGCATGTGTTGAGAGAGTCAAGATAGTCAAGGCACTTGGCATGGACGCGGGCGTTGACTTCCATGGCCGCGTTCATAAGCCAATGGCCAAGCAGCTAGCAACCCTTCTCGCGCCTCATCGACCCATGTTTATTGAGGAGCCGCTTCTCTCTGAGCATATTGAAGGTATCAAAGCCTTCTCGCAGGCCGTTACCACACCCATCGCCTTAGGAGAGCGGTTGCATAGTCGCTGGGATGTCAAGCCCTTCCTCGAGGCTGCCTGCGTCGACATTTTACAACCCGACATTTCCCATGTAGGCGGAATATCCGAATTGAGACGAATTGCAGCCATGGCCGAGGCATACGACGTCGCCATTGCCCCCCATTGCCCACTCGGGCCAATCGCTCTGGCGGCGAACATGCAGGTCGATGCCACAACACCAAACTTTACCATTCAGGAAATGAGTCTGGGGATTCACTACAACACGGGCGGGCATGACTTGCTCTCGTATATCAAGAATCCTGAGATCTGGAATGTCAAAGAAGGATATGTTGATCTCATGAAAGGCCCGGGGTTGGGAATTGAGATTGACGAGGAAAAGATTCGCGAACTCAGCAAAAGTGCCGAGCCGTGGGTCAGTCCAGGATTCGTTGGACCCGGGGGAGAATGGCGAGAATGGTAACTGAAGCCTCCAATTCGTTGACAGGCGTGGTGTGTCGCCCTATGTCTGCATTTGAGGTCTACTTGACGCATGGGGATTATTCTAACTAAATGATGGTGGAAATATGATAGAGAGCACAATAGACTTACGTAACCTTCAATTCGACTGCTTCTCCAAACAACCATCAAGGACTTAGTAACCGCGGCCATGAACAACCCCCCCCCCCGGCTTGGATCGGCCGCTGCTATTGTTGTTTACCCCACTGGCGTTCCGACCCGACGGAAAAGCGGTTCAAACTTGAGTCCCAGGCATTCGCGAATTGCTTTTCCGACACCTTCTGCTTCTCGTCACCTCATTGTGAATCACCCCAATATGCCTGATCAGCGCGAGCCGAGCCCTGCCAGGGGCATCATTACTGACAGCACCCACGATGAGACTGACTCAAATGACCACCATGACACACAAGCAGCCCCGAGACACCGGAAACCCCCCCACGTCAGGAGCAGAGCCAGTCGAGCTTGCGATCGCTGTAAATCGTAAGTTTTGCCCGCCGCCTTCCCACAGAATGGACAATGGCACGCCGATATTCCTCGCCTCCATTTTATACTCTCCGAATCTTATCCTGGACAGTTTTCCATCGACTGTCCTTTCTCCATCAGCTTTCGATACATTCCTCAGTCTAACATGTCCCAGTCGCAAGACTCGATGTTCGGGAAAGTATCCTTGCACAGGCTGTTCACGCCTTGGGCTAGAGTGCAAGTACACTGCTTTATACCGGCGTGGCCGTCTCCCGTCCATTGAGGTAGATACGGAACATCAATCCTCATCCACATCAAAGAGAAGCGATGAGGGCCCTAGTTGTCTCGGCCATTCGGGCGAAATGGACCCTCACCACACCCGAGAATATCCTTCAAGCCCAACCCCTGTGGAACATAGAACACTTCATCACCAGAAATCCAACCGCGGCGATTCGACACAGTCCTCACGCAATTCTCCAGAGCCAGCCCAGCTTGATCGTCAAGGTCACTATGTAGGGCCTGCATCAGGAGTGTCATTCCTCTTGCGGATACAAAGGAAGCTATCCCAACAACAGTCTTCGGCCTCATCGGATTCCTCAATCTTTACCTTTGGTGATCTGCCCCTTCCGCAATTTGATCCGCGATTCTTAATCCTTCCACCACAGCCCGAAGCCGAGTCTTTGGTTCGGAGATACTTTGAGTTCGCTTCAGCGACTCATCGCTTTTTGCATCGTCAAACTTTAGAGAAATGGCTCCATGAACTCTACACTACCAACGGGACCATGGCTGATCAAGGCTCAGCCAGGAGTCGGACTGCGCTCATACTCATGGTGTTTGCCCATGCAGAGACATTTCCCAACTCTAAAACTGGTGTAGCCGATCCCTCTTCGAGGCATGAGAACCAAGCCCCGTACATCGAACATGAGGCTAACTCTTCGTAGTGCTCGGCTCTTCTCCGCCGCCGAGGATCAACTTGCAGCTGAGAAAGGAGCAATCAGGCTTACAAGCGTACAAGCAAGGCTTGCCCAATGCTTGTATCTCTTGTTTCATTCACGACTAAACCATTGTTGGAGTCTGTTCGGAACCACCGCCCACATGATTCTCGCGCTAGGTATCCATCGCAGATCCCGCGGAGAGGCGAACGGCGACTTTGACCATGTTGAATCAGAATGTCGTAAACGAACTTTCTGGTGCGCCTACAACCTAGACACGTACCTCAGTGCCGCACTCGGCAGGCCCCGGGCGTTTCACGATGATGATATTGATCAAGAAATGCCATTATGTTTGGATGACCATCAACTAGCATACAGTCCAACTTCAATGCTACTAACACCCAATTCTCAGTCAGTCATGGCCGGGTCAGTAGCACACATCAAGTAAGTCCCATGGTCACACATGCGCAGACATTTGCTAATTCGACTAGGCTCTCGCGCATCATGGCCAATATCCTCCGCAACTTGTACGGAATTCGCCCGCCATCACTGGAGAACCAACACAAGTTAGCTGCGAAGTTCACCAACGATATCGAGGAGTGGCGCAACAGCGTGTCCTATCTGGTAGGCGCGTCAGGTGTTGACCCATCTCTACTCCAACCCATATTTCTTCGGCAGAGGAATGTCCTCAACCTTGCCTGTTGGCATGCCCAGATCTTGATTCACCGGCCCTTCCTACTAAGAAACTTTGCAAGTCTGGCGAATCTCGGTGCCTCGAGGCATCAAACCTCGACTCATGACTATTCGGCAGATACACACGCCCAAGCCTGCCTCAGCGCTGCGATGAGTATTGTTGGTAAGATAGATGATCTAAATTCGAGCGGGCAGTTGTACAATACGTTCTGGGTATGTTGCTCATTCATTGATTCCTTCGGAATATATGCCACTTGCTGACGCTGTAAGTTTACTCACTATTTCGCCTTTTCCGCTGTCGTTGTTCTGTATGTCTACGCCATACAGCAACGCCATCAACCTCCACAGACGTATCTTCCTGCATTTCATGCCGCAAGCAAATGTCAACTTCAGATATCGTCCATTGCAATTCATGGTTCGCTGGCCCAGCGGTATGGGCTCGTCCTTCAGGAGCTGAGGGCTGAGCTTTTGCGATACAACCACCATCTCCGTGATCTCAGTGCCCAACAGACGGATGGCGTAACGGTTCCAGACGTCATGTTGCAAGACCAGTCACTTTCATTGGAGAATTCGAGAACAATAGAACCTGCCAACTTGACAGTGAATCACATCGGTCTCCATTCAAGAGTTACTGATGATGGATCTCATGCTGCGATTCATCAAGACCATGGGCTGGCGTTCTCAGACAACAGCCCGGGCAGTTCAATCGTTCAGGTAACTGGCTGGGGGCAATTTGACTCGTTAGTAAGTCGTCTCCCGCATCTTCTGTTATTATATGTTCTTTTGCTAAGTGCTGCGTCACAACAGGTCACAGGAGGAATGGGTGACCTGCAGTTTCTCATCAATAGTGGAAACTTGGAAGGGTGGGATTTCAGGATGAATGAGCCCGGTGATGGTGTTATGTAGAAGGCTCACCTACGTGGTACGATGGGCATCTGGCAGTACGTAGAGCGAATTAGTAAAACCGAGATATCTAGCCTTTGACTATACTGATCCATGATGAGTTAACAGATCCTGCTCTTGCCATCCGTCACCAGCTCCGAGCATCCAATTCAATCCCACGAGCTCCAAATGGTGCGTCTTGATGAACTCGACAGCATTGAATGATCGCCTCTGCACAAATTCCTCACCACCAACGTCCTCTTTCTGAAGATGAAAGCCACTGGGCTCGCGGAAGAGAAGGAACAGATACCTATGAGGCTTCGAGCTAATTTCAATTTCTCGTAAGCACATGATCAACATGGATCCAGCTCAAATACCAGGGAATGGCGATTTGTGATTCAGAATGGCAGCAGACGTCCATCGGTGGTGGACTTACTCATCCTTTGGACCGGGGCCGAGATATTCTGTCAAGGCTGCCTGACTGAAAGTGACACAAGGGGCATCTTCACGAGGGGGCTGTAGCCCAGATTGAATCCAATGGCGCCAAAAGGCGAATTTAGGATCGTCAGGAGTTGGTGCATCGGGGTCAACCAGCATAATCAGGTAGGATTTGTCGAGTTCGGTGTGGACCTATTGACTTCAGTCTTCTGTTCAAACATATACTACAATTTAGCTCTCTTACATCGGAGCTGAAATTGATTGCGGGAGCGGATTTGCATTCACTTGAGCGGAACAAATTCCCCAAAGTCACGTCTCTTCCGTTAAAGGCCACCTTCAGCTCGAAAGCGGGATTGAACGCAGGTGAGATGAGACCATCCGCGGGGCCTGGAACTAAGCCTGCCTGTTGAAGTGAGAGCAGCGTGGATTTTCTCCGATTTTCAGGTTCCATTTGAACGGTGTATCCAAAGATGATTTGCTTGTCGAGGGTTGGGAGGAGTAATAACGCACTTTGAGGATAAGATCAAAGCATAGGTGGCAGGGCTCCTTCTTTGTGAGATGAAGATTAAGTTTCCATCTTCTATTTGTATTAAATTACTCCCCCAAAAAACAGTATTCACGCCCGGTTGTGAGTGGTGGAATATTTTGTAGGTATTCCTCCGATGGTCACCCCGCGTCACATTTGGACATGTCTTGGCCAACACGATAAACAGCCCACCGCGATCAGTCGATCAGTCTGGTTTCATGCCAAACTGACTGTAGTCTCACCAGCGCAGCGAAACGAAGGGTTTGGCAACTTGGCTGCTTGGAGTTGGTTCTTTCACAGTCGGGGCTGACAGCGGCAGAAGACAGGGGGCTTCAAATCTAAACACGCTCAAGCTAGCGACAACAGACCTAGGGTCTCATTTGCTTCATGTCAACCAGCGAACGCAAGGCAAACCGCTCAAGGTCCGCCGACTCCCGTTCTTGTCACTTGGAGTCAAATTGCGAGAGTTGTGCATGCGGGAACTAAGATGGAAGGGTTTGCAAGAAGCTACTGGTTATCGGTTTTCCTGTTTCTAAGGATGTCCATTATATGAAATTGTGGATGTGATCCGATCGCGGAAACATGACCCGCGATACTACACCAACGCTCGCTCCGATCCCAACACGGAGAAGGTGATCCCTCCCAAGCTCACAACAGGGGTGGGGTGTTTTCCTATGGAGATTGGCCTAATAGAAGAGTACTTAACTTGGCTACCGAGCTTCTATACTTCGTCCACGTTCTAGACGCTTGAGATTTCCGACCTGAAGAACACCGACGTATCTTCGGACGAGGTTATTGGATGTGAGACCAACTTCGAAGACTTGCCCAAGGGATACTACACCAGTAAATTCTTCCTTAGGTCAATGTTGGCCACATCCCCAGGGCTTTGGGCGGGCACCTGTACATTGGTAGATTGATTGTGACAACACTCAACAAGCCAAGCTGATGATGGTGGAAAGGGTCATGTAGCTCCTATTCTAGGCACCATCAACGCAGAGCTTGGATCTGATCCTCGGTATACGTGGGTTTCTCTGGTATATAATGCGGCTTCGGCTGTATGTCTCGTCCCTGTCGGTCGACTCTCGGATATCTTCGGTCGATGCTACTGGTTCACTGGAGGTGGTATTCACTCAACATAGGGTACGTTTTCGTTCAGACAGTTTGCCCAGCGCTTGGCGTCCAAATCAACTGGGCGAGCGACTGAGTTGCTATCGATTATGGAAGCCAACGGTTCAAGACTCCGTTTGCCCCGCCACCGTTCAAATTTAAACCTTCACCGTACGGCCATGGTTCTCGGTTCGTCTCTATCTCGCTACATAATACACAATGGTATAGGTACACATCCACAACCAGATTCCACACTTCACACTGCAAAGAAGATTCTCCTCTCTCCTCTCTTCTCACGCCAGTAGTTCGTTGCCTCCAGCATCTCGTAGCATCCTTGCAATAAAGATCCCCATTTCCTTAGAAAAGGTACGCTCACTTCCCATCCTTTTGGATCCCAAGGGTCACCCCAAACAATGAGAGCCGCCTTTTCTGTTGCTTCACCATCACTAATCTCGAGCATGTCAAAACAAAGCTCATCTTCGTCGAGGGGATCCTGAGTGGATATGGCGGAAAGTAGGTTGTCTCTCAGTCTTGGTATCGGGAACAAATCGATCCAAGGGTGATGAGGCACGGCAACTTGCAGCTCTGTAGGGTGAAGTGATTCAGGGCGGCCGTTGGGGAATGTTGCCGTGGCTTCCACGGCGAAACGACCCAACCCAGGACCTTCACGACAAAATGGAGAGATGGCATCATATGTTAGCCACTCCGTGGAAACACCAAGGGCCGCAGCATTTCTGGACAAGGCGTAGAATGCATTGACGGTCAAGATGGTCGGGAGGTTGCTCAGGCAGTGTGTTCCGCCCAGGTAATCAGCGTAAGCTCGCTCCGCAAATTGACGGACTAGAGCTTGCTTCTCTTTCCTTCCCAATAGACAAAACGGTTTGATAGGTGGTACACAACGGCCCTTGCTGCTTTCGGAATGCTTCTTGATGAGAGCATCTGGGGATGGAGAGGTTTCTGAACATGGGACTCCAGAGCCGTTTTCGTTCGAACTGCTTACGGTTGATTGCATCTTTCTTCTTCCTGAAATCAAATTTGCATAGCCCTAAGTTAGCAGTGGGCAGGTGACAAGAACTTGGAAGGGTCACTCACGTCGAGCTCTTTGGTTAAGTCGGTTCTGCAGTTTTCTCCTTTGGGCAGTATTTGTGATGCCAGTCCAATCATCTCCGTCATCACGGATGTCTGCCCACTGCGACATGGGCCGCAGCAAAATGAGTGGTTGCCCTTGGTCGGCTTGATCCATGGCGGCAGCTGGAGACTTGGAGCTTGGAAAGCAGGTGCTCAACGTGGGGAGAAGGTCTGGATGTTATGCAACCAGCTGACTTTTAAGCTGGTGGGTCTTTGATCTTGCCATAGATATCACAACTGCACTGACTCGTTGGAAAGAAGCTCGCTTGTTTTGAAAGGTAATTGTTAAATGATATATGCCTCTTATTGATTTATAGTGTCGACTTTGTGCCTTTGCTTGTTTTTCATGTTTTCCTGTTTATTTTGATAATAGTTCGTTCTCCCATCTCTTTTTATCCCAGTATCTCATTTCCTCCAACTCCATTTTTGCCCTACGTAGTCTACAGATTACCCAAGTCCACAACGGCGAGCTTTTACTTGATTCAGCCACTCAAGCGGGTCGCCAAAACAATGGCACACCAATAGGCACAGGGATGAGTCACTGACAAAATAGTGCGATCACCTACTAGGATATTATGTACGTAGCATACTCCGGCATTTATGTCAGCCTCGTTGTGTGTGCCATTTTTTCTGCAATCCGCTTGCCACTCTCATGTTTCTCCTTCAAAGTGCGGGTCCATCAGCAGGACACGAAGCGCCGTCGGAGTTTAGTTATGTCCGGCCGCTGTCCGATATCATTAGATGCTCAAAGAGTGACCTTTAGATACAAGGAGATATTGCAGGATAGCTATAACCAGCCAGAAACAACGGAATAGACACATAAGTTAACACTACCTAGGTGTATACTTATCCTGCTTCTTCTGGAAGCATTTTTCTCATCGTGCATGATTTCTAAAAATAGTGCAATTAAAGTGATATCTTGACATGAGAAAAATGGTAGTAGATAGTGCAGCAATATGTTCCCTGATTTACAATTCCCAATACCTCTCTCTCAATTCAGAATTGCCATTCATTCATGACATCAAACATCCTGGCAAGTGGCCTTATAAACACTGGGAATAATATGGGTTCACAACTTGACAGGTAGAGCCCCATGCACAGACAGTCGGCCCCGTGTATCCCTGGCCACCGCACTGGCTGTACTTGGGCAGTCCTCCACTCACTGGCCCGCAGACAATGCCCGAGGTGGTAGTCTCAGGTGACCCCGCTGATGTTGAGGTCGCGGAGCTCTTCAAAGTTGTAGTCCCAAGCGTGGTTGATACGCTCGAGATAAAAGTGGTGCTGGTGCCAGACGTTGAAGGCTTAGTCGTAGAAGACCCAGTGCTTTGAGTCTGCCCGGGTACAGTGGCGCTGGAAGTGGCAGTGGCGCTGGTGGTAGCCTGTACAGCTGTGGATGTAAGGCCAGAGACGAGAGTTGGTCCGGGAATGGTGTAGGAAAGGGGGGTGGTGTAGAGGTTGAAGAGAATGCCCGGGTCGTCAGACTTGTACAGCGCGGTACCCTTTACACCAGCTGGTGCGAGGGATCCACCGCCAGTGACCTTGATATTGAAGCACTGGGGGTAGTTCTGCGCACCGTTGATTTGTCCACTGCCATGGAGTGCAATGATCTCATGTCGAAGTATGTAATTCCCAGCGGCTAGGTCTGACGGAATTTGGACAGTCCAGGAGAACCCATTTGCAATCAGGACATCAGCTGCCCACTTCCCGCTCTGGAGAGACATATCGATCAAGCCACTGGCACTAATCTTGAAGAATTCGAGCTCGGTCTTGTCGACGACCTCACAGTTCCCAGGGCACTTTGCGAGATAGTCAATGACTGGCCCCTTATGAGATTCGGGCCATGTGTTCCACTTCAAATTGATCTTGTCGCCAGCCTGCACAGTAACATGGCCACGAGCTGCCTTGGCGCTTCTGTGACAGATGATGTCAGGGTCCCCAAAGCTCTTGGGTTCAACGTATCCATTGTCAGTGGCCCCAATAGTCCATCCAACGACAGGATCGATGTTTGGGTTCCAAGAGAAAGCGGGAGCATCGTAACCCCTGAACGCCACGCTGTTAGTGAGGAGCCAGTCCACATGCCCGTGGGCAGCCACGTGGGCCGCAGAGAATATAAATGCAGTAATAGAAGAAAGCTTGTAGAGAGCCATTTTGGAGGTGAGTGCTATTGAACAATGTCGTATGAAAGGCAAGTAAAAGAGTCGGGAAATTGAGGTTTTCTCAAGCTGAGAGCCAGTCGAGAAGGGAAAGGAATGACTTGAATGATTGCTGCAAATGCTACCTGAGTCTAGTCAATCTTATAGATTCCATTGACTGTATATCTACTTTGAGGTCTATATGCCAAGCAGGTATGGAATTCTATCGTGGAACGTAACCTGGTCCAGACCACGCGACACGTCCATCGTGCACAACTATCACGTTTCTCAGCCATGCGCCAAGCGTCTTACAAATTACATTCCGCACTTTCTTTTTCGATATTCGTCACATGTTTCTTTTTCGATATTCGTCACATGTTTCTTTCTCCTCGAGCTTTAAACGCTCGCTAAATTCTCAGCTATCCCACTGTGGCTTGCTCCATGCCCCTGTCGAGATGGACGTAGAGGGAGAACAAAACGCGATACGCGAGACATTAAATTCCGAATCTATCACACAAAGCTTAACTTACATCACGGTGCACCATTCCTCTTTCCAGTGTGACAACCTCGAGTTTCAATAACATTACATTCAATGCGTCGGTATTTTAGGGTTCAGACACACAAAGAGTGTTCTTATCAAATTTTCAGCTCGGCGAGACAAGGGGAGCTATTGCGTTCGTCTCGGCCTAGATCCATTTTCCCGTCGATGCCCGTTTTGAAGAGAATGCGAAGAATGTGATAGGACTGATACAGACCCTTGGCTTCATAGCTAAGTTTCTCAGCATTCAACACTTCTCTCTTTTTTTTTTTTTCTTTTTTTTTTTCTTTTTTGCAAGCCAAGAGCTCTTCTCCGGCTACGTAAAGCACTGACTATCATTTGGTAGCTATATCAGTCGAGGCATCGTTATTCCCGGAGGGTGTCTTCTGAGCGGTCAGTGGTACTCCGGCTATTTCAGGTATGCATGTGAAGGAAATCGAGGCTCTCTATGTCACACACACACAGTCAATTAGGCTAATCAGGATGTTCCAACCATGTACTAAGTAGTATTTATATATATACGTATTGA